>CM064515.1:22718453-23409114 GCA_032716605.1 Paralithodes platypus | reverse complement strand
CCCCCCCCCCCCCCCCCTAACACAGTCACACAAACTTTCCCCCTCCCCCCTCGAACACACCAACTTTACCTCTACACACACCAACTTACCCCCCCCCCCTCCACCAACTTCCCCCCCCCCCCCCCCACCACACACACTTTACCTCCCCCACCCCAATACACACACACCAACTGTAACCCCCCCCACAAACCAACTTTACCCCTACACACACCAAATTTACCCCCTCACACACACACCAACTTTCCCCCCACACACACCCCAACTTTACCCCCCCACACACACCACCTTTACCCCCACACACACACACCAACTTTATCCCCTCACACACACACACACCAACTTTACCCCCACACACACACCAACTGTACCCCCACACACACCAACTTTACCCCCACACACACACACCAACTTTACCCTCCACACACACACACCAACTTTACCCTCCACACACACCAACTTTACCCCCCACACACACCAACTTTACCCCCCCTCACACACACCAACTTTACCCCCCCCCTACACACACCAACTTTAGCCCCCCACACACACACTAACTTTACCCCCCCCCCACACACACCAACTTTACCCCCCCACACACACACCAACTTTACCCCCACACACACACCAACTTTACCCCCACACACACACACACCAACTTTACCCCCACACACACACACCAACTTTACCCCCACACACACACACACACCAACTTTACCCCAAACCACACACACCAACTTTACCACCACCCCCACACACACACCAACTTTACCCCCCCCCCCAAACACACACACACATTACCCCCCCCCCCCCCCACACACACCAACTTTACCCCCCCTCCCCCACACACACGCCAACTATACCCCCCTTGACCCACACACACACAAACTTTACCTCCCCCCCACACACACACCAACTTTATCCCCCCACACACACACACCAACTATACCCACCTTGACCCACACACACCAACTTTACTCCCCCCCCCACAGACACACACCAACTTTACCACCCCACACACACCAAGTTTACCACCCACACCACCAACTTTACCCCCCACACACACCAACTTTACCACCCCACACACACCAAGTTTACCACCCACACCACCAACTTTAACCCCCCACCCCCCCCCTACAGACACACACCAAGTTTGCCCCCCCCCCTCCCCCACACACCAACTTTACCCTTCACACACACACACACCAACTTTACCCCCACACACACACACCAACTTTACCCCCCACACACACCAACTTTACCCTCACACACACCAACTTTACCCCCACACACATACACACACACACCAACTTTAACCCCACACACACACACACACCAACTTTACCCCCTCCCCCACACACACCAATTTTACCCCCCCCCCCACACACCATATTTACCCTCCCCCACACACACCAACTTTACCCCCCACACACACACCAACTATACTCTCCCCCCACACACACACCAACTTTACCCCCCACACACCAACTATACCCCCCCCCCCACACACAAACACACCACCTAACCCCCCCCCCACAAACACCAACTTTACCCCCCCCCCCCCCCGCACACACCAAATTTACCCCCCCCCACACACACCAACTTTACCCCCCCCCACACACCAACTTTACCCCACCCACACACACCAACTTAAACCCACCCCCACACACACACATACCAACTTAACCCATTCCCACACACACCAACTTTACCCCCCCCCACCACACACCAACTTTAACCCCCCCACACACACCAACTTTACCGCCCCGCACACACACCAACTTTACCCTCCCCCCACACACACACACCAACTTTACCCCCCCACACACACACCAACTTTACCCTCCCCCAACAAACACACCAACTTTACCCTCCCCACACACCAACTTTACCCCCACACACACACCAAATTTACCCCCCCCACACACACCAACTTTACACCCCCACACACACCAACTTTACCCCCCCCACACACACACACCAACTTTACCCCCTCCCCCCCCACACATCAACTTTACCACCCCCTCCACACACACACAAACTTTACAACCCCCTCCACACACACACACACACACACAGCCCGTAGCCTAGTAGGTAGAGCTCTCGTCTCACACACGAGGGGTCGGGGATTCAATCCCCCGCCGGGCGGAGACAAATTGGGCTTGTCTCCTTTCATGTGTTAGCCTCAGTTCACCTAGCTGTAAATAGGTACCTGGAATAAGTGGACGACGTTGTGACGTCCCATCTGGGGCTGGCAAAAATGGTACAAGGCGAGATGGGTATCATATGGTTCACCTAAGCTGATGGCTACCTAAGCCTTCGGGCGAGACGGTACCGTCTATAGTGAGAATGGTACCATACAGATCCACCCTAAGCCTTCATTTCCGATGTCGCCAATTGGCTAAAAATACAGACTACACACACATCCACAGCCATTCCAACGATACATATAACACCTACACATATAGGAGGCGGGAAATAACGAGCATGCTCACTCCCGCAATACAACTAGAGTAAGTACTAGAGTAAGTACACACACACACACACACACACACACACACACAAACTTTACCCCCCCACACACACACACACACCAATTTCCCCCCCCCACTCACACATACCAACTTTACCTTCCCCCCACCCCGCACACACTAACACACACCAACTTTACCCCCCACACACACACCAACTTTACCCCCCACACACACACCAACTTTACCCCCCACACACACACCAACTTTACCCCCACACACACCAACTTTAATCTCCCACACACCAACTTCAGCCCGCCACACACCAAATTTACTCCCCACACACACCATCTTAACCACCCCACACACATACCAACTTTACTCCCCCCCCCAAACACATACCAAATTTACCCCCCCACACACACACCAAATTTACCCACCTCACACCAACTTACCCCCCCCCTCTACACACACCAACTTTACCCCCCCCCCCCCCCCCACACACCAAATTTACCCACCACACACACACACCAACTTTACCCTCCACATACACACACCAACTTTACCACCCAACTCACACACCAACTTTACCCCCCCCCCAAACACCAACTTAACCCACCCCACACACCCCAACTTTACCCCCCCACACACACACACACCAACTTTACCCCCTCACACACACACAAACTTTACCCCCCCCCCTCCCACACACACACTAACTTTACCCCCCACACACACACTAACTTTACCCCACCACACACACTACCTTTACCCCCCCCACACACACCAACTTTACCCCCCCACACACCAACTTTACCCTCACACAAACACACTAACTTTACCCCCCCCCACACGCACCAACTTTACCCCCCACACACACACCAACTTTACCCCACCACACACACCAACTTTACCACCCCACACACACCAACTTTGCCCCCTCACACACACACACACCAACTTTACTCCCCTCCACACACACACACACCAACTTTACCCCCCCCACACACCCACTTTACCCCACCCCCACACACCAACTTTACCCCCCCCCCCCCCCCCCCCCCCCCACACACACACACACCAACTTTACCCCCAAAAAAACACACACCAACTTTACTCCCCTCCACATACACACCAACTTTACCCCCCCACACACACACCAACTTTACCCCCACACACACACACCAACTTTACCCCCTACACACACCAACTTTACCCTCACACACACACACACACACACACCATCTTTACCCCCCCCCCCCCCCCCCCCCACACACACACACTTTAGCCCCCCCCCCGCCCCCACACACACACACACACACACACACACACTTTAGCCCCCCCCCCCAAACACACACACCAACTTTACACTCCCCCCCCCCACACACCAAATTTGCCCCCTCACACACACACCAACTTTACCCCCTCACACACACACCAACTTTATCCCCACACACACCAACTTTACCCCCCCACACACACCAACTTTACCCCCCCACACACACACCAACCTTACATGATGGATGTAGAGTTCGGGCGTACGGTCGTCATGTTTACATAGGGTGATCGCCGCGGTTAACTTCGCGTCTATTTTTACGGTGATTTTTTCGGTTATTTGCCCCCTGCTGGCAATATATATGATGATGACAATATGTCATGGGGGGGTGAGGGGGGGCAAAGCCCCCCCCCTCAACATATTATTGTATCCAAAAGCAGTCAAAATAGACGGGAACATGATGGCAAAGGTCCGACGCCACTAGGCGTAGTGTAAACAAGGCTGGCGGTACACCCGCACTTAACATTCTTGCCAACCCCCCACACGAACCAACTTTACCCCTCCCACACACACCAACTTTACCCCCCGGCCCCCACACACACCATCTTTACCACCCCCCACACACACCAACTTTACCCCCAACTTTGAGGAGACACTAGCCTAACATAACAACCTTACCTAACCTATCCTAGTATTATGGGTGGGCGGCCCCCACACCCCCGCTGGTTGGGTAACAGTGCAAAAAACACATTATTATGGGACATACCTTACTCCGGCAACGAGTGGCAGCGAGAAGGCCGAGAGGTTCACAACAATAACATAAGTGCGGCGGCGGACGAAAGTTAAAATAAGTTATCATCTTATTTGTTACCGTACCCATTAGGCCTATCCTAATTTCCGGAAGTTTAAACCTAGGCTATGCTAAAAATTCTTAATCTTTATGTTAGGCCTATTTTGCCATCACCCATTAAGATTGCGTTGCTAGCTGTGGTGCAGCTCGTAAATATTGTCTAAAATAAGCTCTATTTAGCTGCAATAACCGTTTGCTGTGGGATACAGAATTAGTTGAGAGGGGGCTAGGTGGCAAGCCCCCCCTCACCCCTCCAGGACTCATTGACATCTCATATATTTTAACAGTAGGGGGTCAAAAGTCAAAACTTCTTTATAATACAGTACAGTAAACCCTCGCTAACTCGGACTAATTGGGGGGAGACCACTTCCGAGATGCCCGATTTTCCGAGATGTCCGAGGTCCGACTTAATGTCCGACTTAAGAGAGGGAAAATTCCGAATTATAAGAGGAAAGTCCGCGTCCGTGAAAATTGAGATATTTTTTTTTTTTAAATGTGAAATTCATCATATTAATGACAAATACGAACCTTATTATGTTTTCAGGGACAGTACAGTACATATTAATTAATATTAACACAATAATTAAAAGGCACAGGCTTCAATTCATCCTAAAATAACTTAAAACCGAGTGAGAGAACATTGTAAACCGGACATAAATCCCGCCCAACTCGGAATTTTCCGAGATATACAGGGACATTTCCGAGAGGCCTATGCCATTGAGAAGTGCGGGTTTCCGAGTAAAAAGAGTCCGAGTTAGCGGGGGTTTACTGAGTGGAGCCCCCATCTTAGCTACACCGGTCTTCGTTGATTCAATTCTCGCACCACACACCACATATTCCCCATTTCAATTCTCGCGCCAAAAGCCTCAATTCTCGCTTCAAAATCCCAGCCGAAACCCGAAAAAATAGCAAAAATAACGAAAAACTCGACATATAACTAGAAAACAAACAAAAACAATAATTTTGTTTTAACATACCGAAAGAATCTGCCCGTAGCTTGCCGTTTAGAGACGAAATCCGAGTGAATCCGAGATCCGATCGTCAAATGCGCAAGATGCCGCCATCTTTGTATGACGTCATCACTAAGCAGACGCTTGCAGTTTAGCTAGTATCTGTGTTGACAAAACAACCGTTTGCAAGCCTTTTTGTGCCTGAACCCCTTATCTCTCGCGTTTATTATAACCTCTAGTACATCTAGTGATAGGGATGGTTGGCCTGGTGGTAGCAATGAAGGAATTTCATGCTCAAAACACAGAGCAAAGACCAGTCCATGTCGGACGAAAGCGATTGAAATGCCTAGCCTAGACGATGTTAGCCTAGGCTAGGCTAAATATGACAATGATTTATAATAAAATCTGTGTGGTAAGTAATCTTCTCATAATACGTATTTATACGTCTTTTCCTCATAATATGTATTTATTGGATGTATTTGGGGCGAAATGGGTACTTGAGGGGTGGCTGGACGAATTTAGAACCTAGGCCTAGGCTAGGCCTAAAAAATTTCGCATGATAGAAACAATGCCCCAATCTACAGTATTTATGGTTAGGACTGTCATTTAGCCATGTCTACATTATTATTTACAATGCATACGATTTAGGCCTAGGCTACTTGATGTAGCCTAGACAAAAAACATGTTTTCATAGCCTAACACTGGGAAAAAGTGCGGTAATTGTTTAGATATTGGGCCTTTTTTTTCTAGTTATTAAAAACTTATTCTATGGTGTATTATATGATACAGTATAATGCATAAAATTTAATTTGTGTACAATAAAACATGTTTTCATAGGCAAAAAATAGAAAAAGACGCAAATTTTGGCATGAGCACGGAACCGATTGAATTTTCCCCATAAGAACAGTGCCCCGATCTTGGCTGTTTCAATCCTAGCTCTATTTCTGCGGAACCGATTAGCAGCTAGGATGGGGGCTCCACTGTACATGGTACGATTTTACCTATAGGACACGCATTTGATGATTTGACAGGTAGGGTAGGATCGTTAGTATCCAATCAAAAAGTGATATTTACTGAATTTGGCTGCCAATTTCAACAAGAATTAAATACAAAAATACTTTTGTTTACCCTTTAACCCTCCAGACCCGGTTGGGCTCTGAGGCATCCATAACAAACGCGGCCCGCGCAACCCGGACGGGCTCTGAGGCTCCGAGTGCTTGCGTACGTGCTTTCAAATGGCGCGCGTAAATTTTTGGTGTCGTGGGTGTTAGATGGCGCCACCAGACGTGAACTACGCCACGACAACAGTCTCTACCCCGACGCCACCATGGATAGTACGCCAAAGTGATTCCGCTGTGTCCGATACCGTGCTCCCTACGACGCCCGCCCAAGCTCGTCGCGTCTTACGCAGACGCCACCGCCTAAATGTGTTTTCTCCCGGAGGTATTGAGGAGACATTGAGAATCTATGAGCGTGCTGATGCACAGTATAATGTTGATGATGAAGGCAGTGATAAATCGGCTAATTATCAGTCGAGTGATTATGGCGATGACAGTGACAATGGTACGCAATTTAGGGGATTTGCGAGTGAACATGAGAGTGATGAAGGTGATGTAGCAGCTTTCACGGAAGCTGTTTTAGCTGAAGAGAGTGAAGTGGGGAAAGTGAGTGAGTGGGAGAGTTCAAGGTCACCCTCCAAGTTTCAGTTGAGTGACACGACTCCAAGCCCTTCGCCAGCTAAATCGCCTTTCAAGCTACGCTTCTATAAGAAGCAGGTACTTGAAAAGGTGGCCGCGGCAGCCAGGGAAGAAGCCAAAAGAGTTGGTGAGGATGAGGCTGTGAGTGAGGGTGAGCGTGGTGACTCATCTTGCCCGCCATTGTCTCCCTTATCTCCCCAAGCCACCCAAGATGACCCGGGCACCCCGCATTCTTCCCCACCACCCCCACCACTGCCAAGGGTTGAGGACCCCCCACTTTCGGCCTATTTGCCTCCTAGGTCCCCCGACAGGAGACATGCTGCTGCCGAAAAGGGGAAAGGCAGGAAATATGTGAAAAAGGGACAGAAATCTAGGTGGGCTTTGTTCGAGGCTCCCGCGGCGTCCACCCCTGCCGGCCCCAGCCATACGCCCCCGCAACTTTCCCCACGGTCCTCCCCACCTCTCCAGCCGTCAACATATGTTCCTGACGAAGTCTTTGAGCTCGCATCACCAATACCTGGGCCTAGTGACAGTGAAACATTGCTTTCTGCCACTCGTCGCAGGCCAAGGAGCCCAGGACCTCGGGGGGACATAGCCTTACCTGCCACTCCTTCCCCACCTCGCCCCCCCGCACGCCGCCCACGCATCACTCGTTCCCCGCCAGATTATGTGGGGGACACTGACGATGAAGGGCACCTCACAGATGACTCTGGCCATGACTATATAGGTCCACCGTCAGGGCAGAATGACCACTCTGACGACGACGACGAATATATGGACATGGATGACCCTCAACCCATCCGCTCCGCCCGGGGGCGTCGTGCTGTGGCCCGCCCTGGCCGCCGCCCTAGGGCGCGCGCCTCCCGAGTTGGCCGTGGGCGTGCTGGGCCACCAGCTGGAGCTCCTCGTCAGCGTCGCCAAGACCCATTCTACGTTTTCCAGTGGCAAGACGTGGCTGACGGGGAAGATTACAACCCTGATGTACCAGCTTTTGATGAGGTACAGGAGGGTTCAGGAATTACCCCCAATTTTCCCGCAGGCCCCAATGCTCCACCATATGAGCTTTTTGAGGCCTTTTTTGATGAGGAGGTTACCGGATTTGTCATCAAGGAGACAAACAAGCAGCACCAATTCCAGGTCCACTTTTTTGACAAGGTGACCAAGGGCATTATGAGGCAGTGGACCGACGTGACTCATCACGAGTTCATGGTGTTAATGGCACTCACCATGCTAATGCCTCATGTCAAGAATCATAGGTTGCCTGACTATTGGATCACCAATGATCTCATATCCACCCCTGCCTTCGGGAAATATATGTCTCGCGACCGGTATCTTGACATCCTCGCAGCGCTCCATCTTGTCACCAACACCGACGTCCACAAGCCAGACAAGCTGTGGAAGATTAGGACGTTGTACGAGATGATGCGACACCGTTTCTCCTCCTACTTCAAGCCCTTCTGCAAGGTCGTCATTGACGAGTCTCTTGTGCTGTTCCGGGGAAAGCTCAGCTTCCGGCAGTACATCCCCTCAAAGAGACATAACTTTGGCATCAAATTCTTTGTGCTGTGCGACTGCCGAACTGGCTATGTCCTGGACTTCCTGGTCTACAGCAGGAAGGAAGGGGACGTGCTTGTGGACCCCCTCATTGGCTTTGGCGGAGCAGTGGTGCAAGCCATGATGGACCGCTATTTCCACAAGAATCACGTCCTCTTCACGGACAATTACTACACGTCCCCCACTCTCTCAAAGTACTGTACCTCCATGAGCGCAAGACGGGAACTGTAGGCACAGTACGAGGGAGAAGGAAGGGCATGCCACCTTTCCCTCCAAAGACCAAAAAAGGCGATGTGTTCAGGAAGAAGTCGGGTCCCATTCTGGCTATCCACTGGCACGACCAGCGGAAGGTCAACCTCCTGACCACCGTCCACAAGGGGGAAATGGTGGAGACTGGCAAGGTGGATCGCCGCACCCAGGCCAGGGTGACCAAGCCCGATGCTGTCATGGACTACATCAACATGAGGCTGGTGGACAAGTCCGACATGCAGATAGGCTTCATTGACTGTGTGGACATGTCCATTCTGAACGCTTACAACATCTACAAGCTTCGGACTGAGAACACACCCAGGAAGTTCAATAGCCTGCGGAGGTTCCAAAAGCAGGTGTTGAAGGAGCTCCTGGAGAAGTATGCTACGCCACAGAGGGCAGTGGCACATGCTGGGCCTGCCGCTACTGACCGCTTGCACTGTGCATATTACATGAATATGCACAGGCTCGTTTCCCTGCCTCAGACAGCAGCAGGAAGAAAGCAGCAGATGCGGTGCCATGTCTGCTACAACACCAGGCTGAGGGCGAGGTCAGATAAAAAGTCCACCCTTTATTGTAATACAAAAGTCATGTATTATGAGAAAATTGATACAAATACAATTACACCATAATAATATGTGAAAGTGACACATATGTATATAATAAGTGACATTCATATGATTAGAACCTATAGAAATATATAAATCAGTGAAAAATACACAATAAATTGTATATAAAATGTTTACAAAGCATATAACTAAGTGAAAGTGACACAAGACCTAATATTTGATGGCCAAAGTATAATAAACACCTGTGATAACGAATAATCAGTGCCTAATATAAAAATAACCTACCTCAATTACTAATAAAGTGTACGGTATCGAGTGAAAATTAGCATTATCATTGACAGTGACACTCTAAAGCATATTTACCAAAGTGAAAGTGACACAAGACCTAATATTTGATGGCCAAAGTATAATAAACACCTGTGATAACGAATAAACAGTGGCTAATATAACAATAACCTACCTCAATTACTAACAAAGCGTACGGTATCGAGTGAAAAAGAGCAATATTAGTGACAGTGATACCCTAATACACATACTGTACTTTATATAATTGGCCTCAAAATAACTATAAAAATATCAAATAAACATCAAATTCTCAATATCAAACACTAAAATCGTCTAAGGGAGGTAAACACTCTGGCGCGACGAGTGGCTTGGTGCGTGGTAGCCGGGGCGACGCATCCGAAAGCGGAAAGAATTTGCCGCCGAAAATCACTCTACTTCCCGCGCTCGCCATTATGCAACCACTGGGGCTAGAGAGCTCTACTCAACGGCATTCTACAGAGGAAGGTTTGTGCAACATTTTAGTTTTTTTATTCATAACATTACATGCCCTATTCATTGAGTTACAGGTGAGTTAACATAGCCCAATAATCGTCAAAACACCCGGTACCACAGTACAGTCGCGAGCTAGAGGCCCCGGGTCTGGAGGGTACCCACACCAGTAATGAAAGTTTATATTAAGAGTAATGTCAAGTGTCTGTGAAACATATTTTTTTTTATATATATTTTTATATTACCTGATTGGACTTAATGGTAATACCGCTAAGTCCAATCACTTGACATCTAATTCCAATCATGTACAGTAACATTAATAATCAAAATATATATATTATACCTATTCCCTTTAGTATATTATTTTGCAACATAAAACCTATATTTATTCTAATTTATTTCAAAATATAACCTTTATTTTGCCCTTAACCCTCCAGCCCCGGCTACGCATTACATAAATATTCCCCGAAACCCGGGTGTTTTGGCCGAAAAACGTCTAGGCTAGGCTACCATATCTTTGTTATTCTGACTGCTTCCGCATTCCCGCGCATCTCCAAGCGTAGCTGTGTTATTTACCTGTAGAATGGCGTTAAGTAGAGCTCTCTAAGTCAACTGGTTCAGTTGTGATGATGATTTCATTGGAGATAACCTTATGGCTACAACAGCCACTTTACACTACTTTTCGATACTTAACAACAACATACAGGCACACACGAACAAGCGACGCTCTCCTTCTTGTGGCCGGAGATGCGGGGCGTCGGTCCAGCCGGCTGTTGTTTACATGCGTCGGACCGACGCCTCGCACACCAAGCTCACAGGCTTTCAACCACTGGGCGTTAAAGAGCCCTTCCGGGCAGCTGTTGTATGCTTTTTTATGGGCGTTCAAGAGCCCTTCCGGAAACAGAGGGTTAATGACAAAATTAAGCAAAATTTTGTTTTTTAAATAAAGATGATATTAATGATTTATTAACTTGTAATGATGATAACAAATAGAAAACTATCAGTATTAGTACCCCTTTACATACAAATAATTATTTTAATGGCTAGGATACTTTATTCTGATAAACCCTTTCCCCCCAGAGGGTAAGGGGGCCTTCATCTAATGGTGGAGGAAAAAAAGAATATGCCTCACGCATCCTACTGCATGTCGTACAAGGCGACTAATTGGGGGGATGGTGTTAGACTTGCGGACCAAGTAGCCATCACTATACAATGAAGCCTTGTTATTGGCGCTGGCATTGTTTCTATATGATAGTGCTGTGACAGGGCTTCATTGTACTTGCTCCAAGTTGCCTAATGGCGGCACACTGGCAGTGGGTGTCGCTCCCTCTGGACCCGGCCCTGGCGCCCTGGGCCCAACCTGGACGAAATGGATCCAGAGGGTACAGTACGTAGTGTTTCCCCGGACTGGCACTTTCCGCCCAATAGTATAGGGGCCCGAACCTGGTGGTAGCGCTCCAGGAGGCTGCCCTGTCATTTGGCGAAAAATACCAGGCCAGTCGTAGTGCCGTGTACGCGCACGGGGTGCGTCCCTGCGGCTGGTTCTGGTGGGGCGTACTGAGGCCACTGGATCCTACCCCCTTGTAATCACTTGGGGGATGGTGCTGGGAATGGCCCCGGGGTAGACTGGAGCCGGAGTTCTGGGGGGGGGGGGGGGGGTGATGCCCATCTGCCAGCCAAACCTACCTAACTATGACTAAAATAAAAAAAAATAAACGTAAGTCCGATGATACAAAACCGCACAGGACAATGACAAATGCCCCCCACAAACTCAGACTTGCTAGTGTGAATGTTGGTAGTTTGAATCTGCGTGCGAATGAAGTGGCTGAGATGTGTGAGAGGAGGCGAGTGGACGTCTGCTGTACCCAGGAAACACTCTGGAAGAGGCATGGGGTACAGTGGATTGTCGGAAGGAGGAAAAGATATAGGATATACTGGATGGGTGTGGAGACTGATAAAGCGAAAGGAGGAGTGGGTGTTCTGGTGGCTGAAGAGCTGGCGGAAAGTGTGCTTCAGATTACGAGAGTTAGTGAAAGGCTGATTGTTTTGAAGTTGAAAGTTGGTGAAAGAATTCTGAATGTGATATCTGCATATGCCCCACAGGCTGGTTTACAGAAAGAGATAAAAGAGGACTTCTGGAATGACACCGTCAGTGTCATTTCAGGCCTCTCGGAGAACGAAATAACAATCGTGGGGGGGGGGGGGGGGACCTCAATGGTCACGTGGGAGCATCTGCAGATGGATACGAGGGGGTACATGGAGGAAATGGTTACGGAAGGAGAAATCTAGAAGGCGAATATATATTGGAGTCCTGCGTTGCACTCAACATGGTTGTGTGTAACACAAAGTTCAAGAAAAGACAGAGACACCTGATCACATATAACTCTGGGGTCTCCAGTAGCCAGATAGATTACTTCTTGGTTAACAGGAAAGACTGGAAATTAGTTAGAGCTGTAAAGGTCATCCCGAGCGAAGAATGTATCCCCCAGCATAAGCTACTTGTGTGCGACATGAGCTTATACAGAGATCCTAAGCGCAAGAAGGTTTACATACCCAAAAGGAAAGTGTGGCTGCTGAAGGACAAGGAAGTTAGGGATAGGTTTCATAGTGAACTGGAGGAAATGAATAGAAATAAGGAAACTAGGCCTAACGATGTAAATAGCCAATGGAACTTTCTTAAGCATAGCCTTATCGCTGCCACTGACAAAGTCGTGGGAAAACAAAGGGTCACCCCAGGAATAAGACCTCTTGGTGGTGGAACGATGAGGTAGAACATGCTGTGAAAGAGAAAAGGAGATGCTTCAAAGCATGGAAGAAAGGAGGCAGCAGGGAGGAATACCAGGCAGCTAAACGAACTGCCAAAAGAGTTATTTACAATGCTAAAAATCGCATTAAGCACTTGGTCCTCGAACAAGTGTGTAACACTGACAATCCCAATGGGATCTTCAACCTAGCTAGGCGAGTTAAAAATGACAGTAGGGATATAATAGGTGAACAGTGTGTTAGAAATGATAATGGGAAGATTGTGTATGCAGAAAATGAAATCAGAGAAGCATGGAAGGTACACTATGAACGATTGCTAAATGTAGAGTTTGAATGGGATAAGGAACAGCTTAGTATCGAAAAACCAATATCTGGGCCCCCTCCTTTGATAGCACCAGCTGTAGTGAGCGACGCAATCAATAAAATGAAGGACGGTAAAGCTCCAGGTTGCTCCGACATTGTCGCTGAGATGATAAAAGCCTCAGGGGAGATTGGTGTAAACTTAGTCACTGAGTTGATAAACACCATTATTAAAGATGAGAAAATCCCAGAGGATTGGTTCAAAAGTGTAATAGTAAATATATACAAAGGAAAAGGGGTTGTGCTAGATAGAGGAAATTATAGGGGCCTGAAAATGCTTGACCAAATCATGAAGGTCTGTGAGAGAGTCCTTGAGGGTTTGATCAGGCAAAGCATCTCTATTGATGATATGCAGTTTGGTTTTATGCCAGGACATGGTACAACCGATGCTATCTTCATAGTCAGGTAGATACAGGAAAGATACTTACTAAAAGGCAGGGATCTTTACTTTGTGTTTGTAGACCTGGAGAAGGCCTTTGATAGGGTGCCTAGGTATGTTGTGCAGTGGGCTATGAGGAAACTTGGTGTGGAAGAGTGGCTGGTGCGTGTGATAATGAAGATGTATGAGGATTCGCGGAGTTCGGTGAGGGTGAAGGGTGTACTGAGTGATGAGTTCGCAGTCCGTGTTGGAGTCCATCAGGGTTTAGTGTTAAGCCCCCTCCTCTTTATTATGGTCTTGGAGGCGCTGTCTAGAGTTTTTAGAGGCGGACTCCCGTTGGAACTGTTTTATGCAGACGATTTAGTCCTAATAGCTGACAGTATGCAGGATGCTGAGGCCAAATTCAGAGAGTGGAGAGAGGGCATGGCAAGCAAGGTTTTAAGTCAATATTAACAAAACCAAGGTTATGAATTGTAGATTGAGACGAGGCAATGTGGAAAAGAGCGGTGCATACCCATGTGCAGTGTGTGGAAAGGGAGTGGGCGTTAACTCAATTCAATGTAGCATCTGTCGATGTTGGGTACACCATGGGAGTAAGCGCTGTAGTAGAATAAAGGGGCCCCTGCCGAAGGATAAGTCAGAAATAGAGAAATTTGAGTGCGTAGTGTGCAAAGGCGAGCTTGTGTTAAGTGATGATCCTGTGGCTGTGAATTTTGGAAATGAGTCTTTGGAGCTGGTGAACAAGTTTTGTTACCTAGGAGATACCATCTCTGCCGGTGGTGGGGCCGAGGCTGCCACTGTTGCTAGAATTAGGTGTGGCTGGGGGAAGTTCAGAGAATTAATGCCAATCCTGACCATGAAAAGAATGCCTCTCCCCCTGAAGGGAAAGGTGTATGCCTCATGTGTTAGAAGTGCAATGACGTATGCCTCAGAAACATGGGCCGTTAAAGTAGAGGATGTCAACAGAATGGAGCGTAATGAGATGAGAATGGTGAGATGGATGTGTGGGGCCAGGCTACAGGATAGAATAACAAATGTTGAGCTGAGGAGACGTTTAGGTATAAAGAGTACAGTATTAGCGAGGTGATGCGTACAAGTAGACTGGGATGGTATGGACATGTGGAGAGAATGGATGAACAAAATTGGGTGAAAAAATGCAGGTCTGTGATTGTGGAGGGAGCTGCACCAAGGGGTGGACCGAGGAAGACCTGGGATCGGACTATACGCGCCGATCTCAAATCCAAGAACTTGACAAGTGAAGCAGCCCTTAACAGGGTTGCCTGGAATGCCGCCATTAGGACAAGAGACTGAAACTGCACTTATGTGTGGAACACTCAGTCTTAAAATTTTATGTATGTATGTATGTAGACACAATAGATCGCAATTGCAATTTTTCTCCCGTTTCTTACGGCAACCCGTAAGGAAATTACTTTTTTATCAGCTTACAAAATATCTCTCTTTATTTGTCCTTTTTAAATATATGATAATATATTGACAAGGCGAGATGATTGGATACTAAACCCAAAATCCTTGATGCGTTAGTATCCGATCACAAAATATTTTCCTTTCAAAATGCTTCACTTTATGTTACATATTATTATTTTTTATTTTACATGTCTTACAAGATTAATAATTTCCCTAGCACCTATATTTTCTTATATAATGTGGTGTGTTAGTATCCGATCACTGATCCACCACTGTGGTCGACTGGTTGACCACTGTGGTCAATTGATCCACCACTGTGGTCAACCGATCCACCGGGGCTGTTCGGCCAGGCAGCTTAACCCGGCAAGCGCGATAGGCCTCACGGAAGGCTTCCTATAGGGAACGCGATAGGCCTCACGGAAGCAGGACCATAAAAAAAGCCTTCCATAAAAAAAAAGGGCCTATCAAAACAAAGGAATTTGTCTCTAGGTGAGATAATTCCCCTCCAGTACTCATCCATGTAAATCTCACCCACCCCCCTCCCCTCCCTCCCCACCTCAATTATCACCTATTTTTCCTCTTATTATCATCATTTATCGGTTATTTTTCTCTCCCGCGATAATGTAGCACAAGTGGGTTGCATAAAAGATCGTTATGCAACACCCAGACACCGGCACACACCGCCCCGCTCTTCTCAGTTGACTCCCAGACAGCGAGAGGGGAGGGCTGCCTGTCTCTCTCTCTCGCCTGAGATTATGACCGGGTGGCCAATATCTTCGTTTTTCACCACCCAAATGCTTTTCCCACTTATTTTAGCACTCTTGAAGGTTCATATATACATCATATATGTAAAAAAAAAGCATACCGAAAACAAATAATGGTTTATATTGTAAATATAACGAATTCTGTCAGAATCCAGGGCTAGAAATGCACAAATAACTACCCTAGCACCTACGTCTATATCGCGCTTGTCAGGTTAAGGAACAACAACAACAACAACCGATCCACCACTGTGGTCAACCGATTGACCTCAGACCACTGTGGTGGATCAGTGATCGGATACTAACACACCACATTATATAACAAAATATAGGTGCTAGGGAAATTATTAATCCTGTAAGACATGTAAATTTAAAAATAATAATACTGTATGTTGCATAAAGTGAAGCATTTTGAAAGGAAAATATTTTGTGATCGGATACTAATGCATCAAGGATTTTGGGTTTAGTATCCAATCACCTCTAATTGTCAAACTCATTTGCAATATAATCAACTATCTTCATTTTCCATGTGTTATTCCAACATTCCACTACAATATATTATCATATAGGCCCTATTTTGAAAAGAATAAATATTGAGATAATTTTTAAGCTGACAAACAAAAGTAATTTCCTTATGCGTTGCCATAGGAATCGGAAGAAATATTATAGTTGTTTACATTCGGTAGCTAAACTATTTATCCATTTAATTTCTTTTTTTCACACAATACTTAGCTTTCATAGCTCTATATTCTGTATATAAGGTTAATACTGTATCTTTTATAGTTTTGTTAGTAGCAGTTTTTTTGCACTAAAAACTGAGTGATTGGATACTAACACAGTGATCGGATACTAACGCTTCTACGGAGTCTACCCTACCACCAAGGATTTATTACATATTTGTTTTCGGTTTCCACGCATCCAACACAAAGCTACACCCTTTTCTGGCATATGAAACACTAAAAAAACAATGGAGACACTTTAATAATAATATGAGATGAAATATAAAGAGAACTGTTGCGTTCGTAGAAGTAGCGTCGCTTTGTTTACTTTACGCTCGAAGTTAGCCTACTTCCCGCCTTGGCGGTCTACTTAAATTGACGGAGTGTGGAGGAGGTGGTTTTCGCTCTCCCGCAGTACTTTTTAGTGATTTTATGTCTTCTACATCATTATTTAGAGCAGCGGCAGGGGTCTGGGGGTGGCAGCGGGCAGCCCCCAGGGGCCAGCCAGTTTAGGTTAGGTTAGGTTAATGACAATATTGTCAATATTGTCATGCGTCGTCAAGCGTCCTGTAATAAACAGACCAGCGATCGGAAGCGACGCCGGACGGATCCCGATTTACGGCACAAACGCGCCATTTTATTCTCGTCGAAAACCACATTTAAAAAGTTAGCCTATTAGGCTATATCGTTTTCAATACTAGGCCTATTACATAAAGAAAAAGGTGTTGGATGTGTGGACACCGAAAACAAATAGGCTATGTATTAAATCCTTGGTGGTAGGTAGCGTAGGCTACCTGTCGACAGTCAGATGCGTGTCCTAGCCTATAGGCTATAGGCCTAGGCAAAATCGTACCTAATACATTTCCGACAGTAGTACAGTACAGACATACAGTATAGGCCTATTCTATGGCAATGTATTATATAATATGACACTAGGCCTGCCGCCTACTGTAGGCCACACAAAAATCGATGAGTCTCGCGACTGACTGTCACACCGTAAAATCGATAATATTCAAGGACACTAGTGCGACGTTATGAGAAACAATTTATTAGGGAAAATAGGCACCAATAGATTCGCCATATTTTTCTCTATACCGGTATAGGCTAGCCTAGGCCTAGTCCGCATGGAGGATTTTCGTTATCAACAAATTGAAAAATAGGCTAGGCCTACCCACTTCACAGACAAATACACCAAAAATCTTAAGTCAAAGCGGGGACCGTGTGGGGGCAGCAGCCCCCACCTATAGGCCTAATACTAGGATAGGTTAGGTAAGATTGTTAGGTTAGGCTAATGTACTTTCAAAGGGGTATAGGCTAGTAAACACTAGGATAGCCTATACCCGGTCAGAGGTAAGAAGAAGAGTCCTGCAGTAGGCCTAGTCTCCTTGAATGTTACCGTAAAATCTTACCAATCTCTGAAAGGAAACTTGTAGCCTAATAGTTGTAAAACAGGCCTAGCCTAATAATATTGAATACAGGACGTTTCGACGGTGTGCCACTTCGACGGCGCTAATTGGACGGTTCGACAGTACCGTCGAACCTCCGTCGAAATGTCTTTTATTTGTATTATATTTGTATAGGCCTAGTGTTTTTTTCAATTGTATTTGTTGATTATATATAATATTCTTGTTTAATAGATATTAGCTAATAGTAATTATATATTTACAGATATATTGAAAATGCCATAATGGGTTATAGTTATCAGGCTTTTCATTTCGTAGATAGGGCCTATCTGTTTTCATATACATTGTTTACAGTTCGTAGTTCATATTTGTATTAATTTAAGTTCTAAAACATGAGGGTATAAGGGTATGAGTACATTCCACTGCATGTTGGAGACGACGGACAGGTCTTTCACACTTGCAGCAGTTGTTGTCCATTGTCGTTATGCTAATAACTCAAAACAATGTCCAGTTTATATAAGCCTACACATACAGTGACACACATACGCACAATTTCGAAACCGTTAGTCTTAAAATTGAAAACAATCGATTGTTCTAATCAAACCCACACAAACGCAAACATTTCGAAAGTTAAACCTTCAAATCAAAACATGTTATTGTTCTAATCACACACACACACACACGTACAAACAATTTCGAAACAACTAAGTCTTCAAATTGAGATATTCAAATCTTCTAATCCAACACATACTGTATATATATAGGCCCTACGTATAATTTCGAAACAGTTAAACCTTCAAATCAAGACATTTTATTGTTCTAATCACACACACCGTGACACACGTACAAACAATTTCGAAACAACTAAGTCTTCATATTGAGATATTCAAATCTTCTAATCCAACACACACATACGTAGCCTATAATTTTGAAACAGTTAAGCCTTCAAATTAAGAAATTGTATTGTTTTAATCAAACACACACACATAGCCTAGGCTACACACAATTTCGAAACTTAAAAACAGATTTTTTTTATTTTAATACCACGAATTTTCAGTGTTTTTTATAACAAATTTTTTTCATTTAGCCTACATAAATATATAGTGTTTGTAATTAATTAGAAATCTCGGGAAAACCTATGTTCCCCATTAGGCCTATCGATCCATGTTGAGACACGCCCCCGATAGTGATTTGAAAAGACATTAGCCTAACCTAACAACCTTACCTAACCTAACCTAGTATTATGGGTGGGGGCTGCTGCCCCCACACCCCCGCTGGTTGAGTACTAATCCCTTAGTAAATAAAAAAATAATAATTGGCTGTCGATTATACGAAGGTGAAAGAAAAGTCGATGAAGTCTACGGTGTTTACTCCGCAATCTTCAGCTTTGATTGTACATTGATAACGGGAAATTACCGTATTGACTACGAAAATTAAATTTTAGTACCATACCGGTACTTTTATATTAAGTTTTTCAGAGGGTTTAACAAATGTTCATATGATCTTTAGAGCTATCGATAACTGGAAGTACCGTATTGACAACCTTGTTACGAAAAAGACATTTTAGTACCATACTTTTTTATTAGGTTTCGCCGAGGGATAAAACAAATTTTCTTATACTCTTTAGAGCATATAGATTCATTATTAATCTTCAAATATATCAACAAAATTCGTGGTATTAAAATAACATTAAACCCTTAAAAACTTTCAAATGAACGCTTCGATGGTCTTACTTTTGTACACATAAAATCTAGTTTAGGCTATGAAGGTATTGTGGAAATTTCCTAATTAATATAAACCATTATAAAAATGAACCCCAAGGGGTTGAAAAGTACAATTAGCCTAGACGATGGCCAGTATTATTGGACGATTCGACGGTTCGTTGAAAAGTACAATTAGACGATGGCCAGTATTATTGGACGATTCGACGGTTCGGACAGAGACATTTCGACGATCGCGAGCATAGACGTTTCGACGGCATCGTCGAACTGGCACACCGTCGAATTGTCCTGCGACCATAATATTACTTGTCCATAATTAGTATATCAAACTAGATTCCAGAAGACATGAACATTGAACAGTATGAACCCTGAAACTAACCATCGACGACGTGTAGGAAGCCATGATAAGCGATGAAGCAAACCACCACAGCAGTAGCGATTATCTTGGCGATCTTGGAGTTGAAGTACAATATTAACTCCTCTATCACCGGCAGCTGTATTTTGTGTGGCTCTGAACCACCACCACCGCCTTCCCTCTCAGTCATCATGAGCGACTGAGAAGGAAAGTCTAGCATCAGAAAGGAATAATTAAGGCGTTTTTCCTATACAGTATCACTTAGAAACGCCAACGTAAAACGTAAACAAAACGGTTTCAGCGACAGTTCCGAGCGAATAGCGAAAACTATCAAAATATGTCAAAATTTGGTCTAACCTATATGAGCGTCATATCTGTAGAAGCACCAAAATAATTATATTTTTATTAATTTCACCACAACACCAAACACATCCAATGAAATTAATGAAAGCATGTATGTGATCCACCGGGATTCGAACCTGGGTTATCACAATTTTTTGTTTTAAATTCTAACCATAACACCACCAGGACGGTAAACAACAAATACTCAAAGTTAACCATTCCAGAGCAGTATCTGCAATAGCACAAAACTTACCCAAATCTAAACGAAAATTATATATTTCATGCTTGCTTTCATTAATTTCTATAGGTGTTTGGTGTTGGAGTGGAAAAAAAATAGAATAACCATATCAATCTAAGAACTACACTTCTGTTCACGGAAATTATTCAGAAAAGGCTCAAACCGTTATAATACATGTTTTATCCTTGAAATTTTGAGAAATTAGTGTTTTCATGGTTTTAGTTATAATTCAACTGGAAGAATATGAACTCCCACAGCCGGGCCTTTGAATATTCCCGTCTACGCGGGGGTATGCGTCTTGTTTATACATCTTGAAGTTTCATACCTACCTAACAAAAAATAATCAACCAAATACCATGATCACACACCTTTATTCAGCTTGAGAATGATGAAAACGTGATGCCTCTACGTTGCTTTGATCTCTGTTTATCACCGCTTGAACGACAGCAATACATCCAGTCCTTAACCCGGGAACTGAGGGGAGACTCTTAAGAGTTCCCCCGGCGGACTGCGGGGAGACTCTTAAGAGTGAGTGAAAAAAAAAAAACTTTTGACATCGAAAAAAAAAAAAAAAATTGTTTGGCCCCTGGGCCATGCAAAATCTCAGTCCTCTACCTCCCCTCCTTCCCCACTTTCCTCCTCTCCTTCAGTTATCACCTATTTTCCCTGTTATTCCCTTATTCTGAGGTATATTTTCGTGCTAACATTAGCGAGTTGCAAGCAGGGTGTTGTCATCACTGATGGCAAGCGAGTGCAAGAGAGAGAGAGAGAGAGTATCGATCGACTGTGTCTCAGTGGCCTTGGGGGAAATTGGCGGGAAAGCAGCTTGCTTTATTATACAACTCGCGGGCTATATCTCCGATTTTGACCATCCAAACGCTGTTTTCACTCGTTTTATTGTTGTTTCAGGTTAATACCTTTACAATCAACCCATAATAGGTCCTGATGTGGCGGCGTCTACGCCGTGGGGCCACCTCCCGAGGCTGCCAACCGCGGATGGCTGCCGACCCTCCACAGCCGAAGACAAAATCAACGACCAGTGGAGGAAAACCGGATGCCGGCCGCGGGGAGCAGTTTCGGGAGCCAAACCGTCACAACCATCCCCTGCCCCCTCCCTGGGGGCACGGGTCCTTGGAGCGGCTTCGGTCGCGCCGGGAATTTCCACACCTCTCACACCACACACACACATCACACAGTTTTTCCTACACCGAGAAATTACTCTCCGGCTGTCATTTCTCGAAGACTTCTTCTAGCCGGAGACATTGAGAGCAACCCAGGACCCACGTTCACATACATACGTCCAACTTGCTCAAAACCCATCACTTCGAGTCGCCATACTAAGGGTTCAGTTCTCTGCAATTCATGTGGGAACTGGACCCACTTCACCTGCACAACACTTGCCTCCAAGAAACACTACACAAACACCTGGACCTGTTCCTCATGCCCCTCCCTCTCCCAGTCAAATCCCTCGCCTAAAACCCGTCCACCTCTCCTCCCCAACCCACCTAACCTTCCCATATCATCCACTCCCCCCCTAAAACCCGTCCACCTCTCCTCCCTAACCCACCTAATCTTCCCATACCATCCACATCCTCAACTCAACACACCACACCCCATCCTAATCCATTCCAACCCCCATCTCCTGCTCCCCAATCCCCACCCCAACCTCACCCATCCCAACCCCCAGCCCCTCCCTCATCCCCACCCCCCCCATCACCCCCACCCCCACCCCATCCTCGTGCAGCAGCACCCAACGTACATCGTGCACATAACATTAACATTCTTCAACTGAACATAGATGGCATCAACACAAAGAAACACGAACTCTCACACTTCATCAAACAACACAACATACACATTGCCATCTTACAAGAAACAAAACTCCGCACAACACAAAAAACACCCACATTTCATAATTTCACCACCATCAGACAAGACCGGGCTGTCGGCGGGGGCGGTGGACTCATCACCCTGGTACACAAAGAAATATCATACATAGTAACCAGTGTACAAACCAAATCACTCCTCCCCCCAAATGATAACACAACAGAAATACAGTCAATTAAAATACGCACTGGCAACAACTCCAACATAACCATCATAAACACATACATCCCTCCCCAAACATCCCCTACAGTACCAAATGAATACAGACCACACTTACAACACATCACAAACACCCCACACACCCCACACATCATCCTGGGTGGTGACTTCAACGCCAAGACGTCGGCCTGGTTTGTCGACAACCCCGACACAGACAGAGGGCTGGTACTACAAAACCAAACCGATAACCTCATCATCCTTAACGACATCCATCAACATACCCATATTCCTCACCAAGCCCTCTATAACCCATCATCTCCAGACATCACCTTTTGCTCCCCAGAACTCGCCCCCACAACATCCTGGAGGGTGGTCAGAACCTTAGGCTCTGACCACCTCCCGATCATTATCACCATCAAAACCAGACTCACCCCAGCTAGCCACAAACACACATACACCAATTATAAAAGAGCTAACTGGGAAGCATTCACAAATGAGACAGAACAACACTTCACAACTCTAAACAGTACACCCATCACTAACATCAACAATGCTGTACACATACTCAATAAAACTATCCAAAACGCTGACAAGAAACACATTCCAAGAGGTAACAGAAAAAGACACAACCCCAACTTCACACCAGAAATTCAAAACCTCATCAGACAACGCGACATACTGAAACACTCCCCAGCACCCCACACACAAGACATCACACAACAAATTCAAGCACTCAACACCCAAACTAACAACAAAATACAAGAACAACAAAAACTAAATTGGAATAACTTCCTACAAACACTTGATCACAAAACAAACCCCAAAAAACTATACAAAACACTAAACAGCATCACACTTTCCAACAGCAACACAACACAATCACATGCTGCAATCACAACAACAGACTCTACTCCTTCATGTAAACAACAAGCAAACACTCTCATCAATCACTTTTCACATGTCAGCCACCTAAAACCTCACAAAGACGACCGACGTGTCATCCGACGTAAGAGACAATTCCCCACAGACCCTGACTATACACCCTTCACCAATCACCAGACAAAGCATATCATCAACAATCTCAAGCACTCACCCGCCTGTGGCCTAGACAACATAAGCAACATACACCTCAGACACCTGGGACCACAAGGCATACAAGCACTCACTAACATATCAAACTACAGCTATTCACACAACACAATACCAGACATCTGGAAGCATGGTATCATCATCACTTTCCCCAAACCCAACAAAGACCCCACGCTACCCTCCTCGCACCGCCCCATCACACTCCTTTGCTCCCCCTCCAAAGTCATGGAACGCCTAGTATTACAACTAATTACACCTGACCTACCCCTAGCTCCAACACAACATGGCTTTAGGCCACTGCACTCCACAAACACTCTTCTCACAGACCTTACACAAAGAGCTTTCGACGGCATCAATTCAGCTAGACCACCACACAGATCACTATTAGCCACACTCGACATTAGTAAAGCTTTCGATGCCATCCCCCGCCACAACCTAACAAACAAAATCTACAACACAAACATGCACAACAACACAAAACGGGTGGCTGGCCAACTTCCTAGCAGGCAGATGTGCACACGTATCTTTTGCCGGTCAGTCATCTAAAATCAGAAACTTTCCAAACGGAGTCCCACAAGGATCCGTCCTATCGCCCGCACTCTTCAATCTGTACATGCACGATATAACTACACCCAATACGCCCCAAATAAACTTAGCCTCCTATGCAGATGACATAACACTCACATGCACACACCATGACCCAAAAAGAGCAACAGATCTCCTTCAACCCTATCTCAACACACTACATGGCTGGTGCACTACAAACAGACTTAATCTAGCCCCAGCCAAATCCACCGCAACCCTGCTCACAAGTTGGACAGGAGAACACGAATACATCCCTCAACTCACCATAAACAACACACCCCTAACACATACACACACACCCAAAATCCTAGGAGTAACATATGATACTCATATGACATTCAAACAGCACACCACAAACATTAAAAAGAAACTGACACCCAGACTTAACGCCCTCAGGTCACTTGCTCACACAAAATTTGGACACAACAAAGAAACTACCACCACAGTATATAAACAGTACATAAGATCAGTGATGGAATACGCAAGCCCAGCCTGGGCTTCTAACCTAGCTGAAACACATCATAAGACCTTACAGACTATTCAAAACAAAGCCCTGAAGATCATTACAGGCTGCACAGCTACTGCACCCACAGATCACCTACATCAAGAAACCAAAATCCTCAAAGTCAAAGACCATCTGGACATGAGAGGCACTCAATTCCTGGCAGCAGCCTCCACGAACCAAGACCACCCACTAAACTACATGGCAACACACCCACAGATACCAAGAAATATCAAAACAACACCCAGCACACGGTATCACACACAATTATTGTCCTCTCTCCCTCCCTGCCCACCCCGAACCAACATCCAGAAGCACATCCATACTCATATCTCTCACCGATCCATCCACTCACTCACAGACAACACACAGCTGCATGCACGACCTCCCGAAATCCATCCTTCCGAATCCTCCCTTCCTCGCGAGGACAGAGTCCACCTGGCCAGGCTGAGATGCGGACACCATCCAGCTCTCCTGAGCTATCAGAAGAGACTGGATGACTCCGTTGTCGACGCCTGCCCGGGATGTAACACAGCACCCCATACCATTAAACACATCATAGAAGACTGCATTTCACACAACCACTTACGCCAACAACACAATCTACACTCAATGAGAGCTCTGTGGGAAAGCTCGATCGTGGCCATGGCCTTTCTCAGGGACTCGGGGCTGTTCGGCCAGGCAGCTTAGGGAACAACAACAACAACAACAACAACCCATAATAGGCACATATGGATAAGTATTAATGCTATTAATGGCACAATGAATATTTTAGTGACGGAAACACCTCAAATACGTCAGCACAGGGGGACGTTTCCAATTACCCCCATGCGCACTTCAGAGGTTAAGCGTACACACATATGTACCTGTACATACATAGCCTATATACTGTACAATGTCTTCACAACCATTACATACATTGCCTTTTATAATACCCCATTATACTTAGAATAGGAGGTAGAAGCTACTAGTATTTAAAAAGCTGTGATACAAAGAAATATATTGTAAGAATAATGAGCATAAGATGAATTACGCACAATAATAGTCAATTAATTCACTTTATATTTAGCTTATTCTGGAAATAGTTTTGGAATCAAGTGTACATGTCACCCATACTGTATATCCATACTTCCCAAAGGTATTAATTGAAACGCAATTACATGTTTTACATGTGTATGCCTTAAATGATTTGGTCACCTGACATCCCTTCTCCATGCCACACAGTCCTCTGTTAACCCGGGAGCTGCCGGGAGACTCTTAAGAGTTCCCCCGGCGGACTGTGGGGAGATTCTTAAGAGCAGAGCTTTTGAACGCGTACCAAAACTGCGCGTTTATAGCCAGGCGGCTGAAAATTGGTGTGGGTATAGTACTACATGTCAACTCTCGACACCACCCCGCCAAACGCTCGCCCCGCACTCATGCAAGCACCACCGCGCCAGTAACCAACCACTAGTCATGGAGCCCACACGTCCCTCACGCTCGCTCCCTGATGACACAACCAGCCCTCCTGGTGGTGTTAGCCGCCGTGGAAGGCAGAGGTTGGCTGCTAAAGACCCTACCTACCAGTACGACACGCCCTACAGCTCTGAGGACGAAAGACCAGCACCCAAAGCACGAAAAACACGTGCAAGCACAACAAAGGTACAGAGGTCATTGGTGTTTCGGGACACTGCCACCACGACCCAGGCCACTACAACAACCACTACCACCACCACTGCCACCCCTGCCACCGGTACCAGCGATGCAGGAGGCCGCCCTAGGGCTGCAGAACCTGCGGGGGCAGGAAAAATTAAAGGCACGGGCGTAGGGAAGAGAACCCGTACGCCAGCCACAGTGCCCCTACCACCACCACCACCACCAGCCGCCCCTGGCCCGGCTGCCCCTGCTGCCCCTGCCCAAGGAAAAGGGAAGGGGAATGGGAACGGGAGAGGGAAAGCGACTGCTGGCCCTGCTGTCCCTTCTGCCCCTGCTGCCCCTGCCCAAGAAACAGGGAAGGGGAAGGGGAAGGGGAAAGGGAGAGGGAAAGCGACTGCTGCCCCTGCCGCCGAGAAGGGCGACAGGCACCACCATCATCTTGCCTGCCTCCAGGGCCACAAGACCACGCACCACTGCTGCCCCTGCCGCCTCCCCTGCCACCGCCTCTGCTGTCCCTGTCCATAAGACTCCCGCACGTGCTAAAGTGACCCGGAAAACTCTGACACCATCAAAGTATGCCGCCCTGCTGTTTGATGGTGATTCGCAGGGCATTGGCAGCCCGGGTTTCGACGACGAAGCCCTAGCACGGGAACAAGGGTGGGGGGATTTGGGAGTGGACAGTGGGAGTGAGTCCGACGTCGGTGACGAGAATGAGGAAGGGCATCGTCTGTCAAGTGAAGAGGAGGGTGATGATGATGCAGTGCTGTATCGCGACCATGGAAGCGATATTTCAGATGATGAAGCAGACGCAGACGACATTCCGATCCCTGAGCTGCCTTCGTTCGATTGGTCTGACGGGGTCAATTTTGTACCTGACGTGCCCCAGTTCAATCCTGGGACGTCAGGAACAACTGACGACTGGCCCTGTGATGATCAAGCGAACGAAAGCGACTTCTTCCTCGCTTTTTTCGATATGGAGGTAATGACGTACATTGTTGCCCAAACAAACGCCTACTACAGGTGGGTGTTTGGCAGATTGGACGTCCTTTCTCCAAAAGCGAGAATACGAGGCTGGGTGGATACGACTGTGGAAGAATTTATGACGTTCTTTGCCTTGTTGTTCCTCATGCCTCTGATCAAGAAGCATGTGTTGCAACACTATTGGAAGCACGACCCTCTCATCGCCACCCCAACTTTCAATAAGTTCATGACTCGTGACAGATTTTTGTTGCTGCTAATATTTATGCACTTTGCAGACAACGAAAATCCTAACAGGATTGACAGGATATGGAAAGTTTGGGATGTGTTCACCATGTTGTTGGAGAGGTATAGGAAATACTTTTACCCCTTCCTCAATTTGGTGATTGATGAGTCGCTCGTGCTCTTCAAAGGACGTCTTGTTTTCAAGCAGTATATCCCCTTGAAAAGGCATAGGTTCGGAATCAAGCTCTTCGTTTTGTGTGACTGCGAAACTGGAATAGTGCTTGACATGTTCGTGTACACAGGCACTGACATTGACATACCGAAAGCCGCTGCCAATGACCCCATGGGCATGTCAGGTGCCATCGTCAGTAAAATGCCCCAGAACGAGAAGCCCACCACAGAAGCCATGAACGAACACCACACAGAAACACCAAAGGAAAGGTCCACAGAACGAAAGGACCAGCTGACCGAGCCCGCCATTCCAGACAGGCCCAAGCCCGCAGGGCTAAACAGCTCCAGGACACACCCATTTACCTTTTCTAAACTGACCATTTTCCACACCTCACATACACTAACCCCCTCGTGTCCTACACTCCTAACTACAAAGATGATGAACAGGAATATACATTCATATTAAAAACACCCATGCCTGTCCCGACGTTGAGCCAATGCCAACACATCAGACAGCCATAATTATATCTATGTATGTTCTTGCATCCGAGAAGTAGATGTTATATATCTTAGAAGTTAAAACACCCACGCTGTCCCTAGACCTCGTATATCATTTTCCATGACGAGTATAGATATGTGTAACCCGTGCTCAGTCGCCCCTTGCATTGTTCCTCTAGTAACTAAGTCTATAATATTAACTGCGACCAGCATTGATACGACATAGCGGCACTGTCCTTGCTACAAAGATGATGAACAGGAATATACATTCATATTAAAAACACCCATGCCTGTCCCGACGTTGAGCCAATGCCAACACATCAGACAGCCATAATTATATCTATGTATGTTCTTGCATCCGAGAAGTAGATGTTATATATCTTAGAAGTTCAAACACCCACGCTTGTCCCTAGACCTCTTATATCATTTTCCATGACGAGTATAGATATGTGTAACCCGTGCTCAGTCGCCCCTTGCATTGTTCCTCTAGTAACTAAGTCTATAATATTAACTGCCACCAGCATTGATGCGACATAGCGGCAGTGTCCTTGTGTCGTATTGTGCCAAGTACAGATCAACCAGGTTTCATCACCTTATTAGGACGACGACTATAATGTCATCGTTCATCGATGTATGCAATCCTTTAGGTTAAGTATTTTATCCGCCATTGTGTTCACCTTTTTCCACTTACTTTCCACAATTGTCATACGTCTTCCCCTTGCCTCCTTCGTATCCACAGTCCACACTACGCCAATTTACTTCGTGTCTTACACCTCTTACCCCAACCAGAGATTATATAAGATAACCTGGTTATCAGTATCTGTCATAAGTACCCCGAAACAATAACTAAGTACCCCTACGAACTGCCGCTGTTGATGATATTTATATTTAATAGAAAACGCAGTTCCCAGGGCCAACTAATAGTATCCATAACCCTCGGACTGATCACATAACTCTATCTTTTCCAGACTCCTATACCACCCCATAGTTGCATTCCCCGGTAGCATTTGGCTAACGTATTCTACTGCCTTTTCAAACTTCCATATCAATTGTAGCCTAATGCCACCCCCACGCCCAGGGACCTTAGGGGCAAAATTTCCCTGTAGCCCTTGAACTCTCCCCCCCTCTCATTAAGACACCCGCGCTTCTCGACTCTTGTCCGACCTAGCCTCTCTCTCATACCTCTTGAAGATCCTTGAATTGTCCGTTACTAACGCTCTCCAACCTTTTATATATATACTCCTATCCAGCCTACCTTCACTTAGTAGGCCAGAACAACATTAGAACTTTACTAGCCCATTGCATGCCATCTATTCTCTTACAACACATTCACAACCCTGCACCCAATGGTCGTCGGTGCGAGGCTAGCCGCCCCGCCAGTAACTAACTTCTATTGCCATACTTCCAGATAAATGTGGCAGAGTTAGCAACCCAGTCTCCACCATATCCAGCAAACCCTACAATTAACAACCAGCCGAGTAAAACCAGCTAGCTAAGGCACCTTCGGTTTTGGTATTAAAGACACTCACATCTGTCTCATACACAGAGGGTTATTACAAACACTGGTGATATGGCAAGCCCCTAGCCACAGCCGCCGGACGACTATATCAGAGAGAGGGCGCCCAGCTCCCCCTTTTTGCCCACCCGAGGAGGGAGACCCCCACCCCCGCGGAGGTATACCTGGCCCCTGTTTTGACTTTCGAGTCATTGCCAGGTAGCACAGGAATTCTTCCTATCAATGAACTAACCATGAATGACTAACACCTTTACTAACCTCTATTACCTCACAATAAACCATTTACCTTTCTTGCATGCTCTGATCACTAAATTAGCACCTCAGCTATACCATAGAATGAAGATTGAACAATCTAGAGAGACGCTCCTATCACAGCTGTCCCCATCCTCCTCGCAAAGTAGATCCAGTCTCTCTCCCCTAAATACGTCCAGTATAGCCAAAATAGTACCTCTTACTAAGGCTCAGTTATATGAAAATATAAAGGCTTCCTATCGCCCTGTGCCACAACAGTAAATACCATCTTACCTAGTCCCCATGTCTATTGAGAGCTCAATTAAGTCCATAAGACTCGAGATCCCTACTGTCTACAGGGTCCAGAACCGAGCCTATAAATCTAACTCCCGCCCCCAGTCAAATCAGTTGAAAGCTAGACACCAACCAGGGGTCACTACCCTGCAGTTAATTTCTAGCTCTGCCCTTGTGTTGTTCCGGAGTGAGATCCCAGAACCGGCAGACTCCGTGGCAGATTTGGATAGAAGGACCTGCCCACGTATTGAAGAACTTCACACATATGGCCCCCCTGGACGGCCGCGGAACCAGTCGTTAGCCCCCAACATCATGGACGCAAGATAACCAGGACCAGACCCATCAGATACTACCCAAGATTCCCTTTAGCAGTACTACATATTACTGTGCTGTTTAGAGATTCACTAATTAATATTTCTACGAAGTGGCTAAGACCTTGCCCAGTGTAACTCATACTTAACCATTCCATTTGGGACGTACTAAGCGATCAGTGCTCTTTAATTAACAGGCGACCTTGACTCTCGTAATTACCTTATTCAGATATCAAAACTCTAGTGATATCTAACGTTCGCCCACTGATTTGCGTTCTATGTATTTCTGAGACAAGGATATAAAACTTAGATCAGTACCCCCTGAGGTTACTAGAATTCCCGTGCTCTAAAATACGCGTGTCTAATCTAGTCTGTGAACTACTACTTGTGCATCAGAGCTACCAGTAATAAATCTAACAGTGAATATGAATCTATAAGTAACATTGATGGTCTTCGGTATATAAACCTGTGAAATCAAAGCCAGTGATCAGAAGATTAATACCTGAACGTTGGAAGTGGGAGACTAGGCTCCATCCAGATCCACTTATGCTAGTGTTGTTCAATTCTATTATATTGTCTTACACAAGTATTCTGCAGTGGTATATCAATAAACGTGATCATGTAACTTGCTACCATGTGTTTCTTTGTGTTCTCTATTCCTCATATCTTGTATTGTGCATGCAGCCTTATATACCCAGTCAATTTAGAACTCACATTACCCAAGTTAAACCTGTAGAAAAACAGGGCATAACATTACCCCCTAAAAACCCACAGGTTTTGAGATGCCTTGGGTGGGGTTCGAACCCTGGTTAGTGACCCAACCATCACCACCAGGCCCGCGCGCTAACCCACTGTACTACCACGGACGTACTAAAAGTATAGCAACCTTAGTCCGATTTTTAAGAACCAGGTGATAGTCTCGTGGTGTTATCACGTGATGAGTTTATTGGACTTACCATCTCCGACTATTTTACGCTATACCTGACGTCAACTCGGGTTAGTATTATTGTGGGTGCGGGACATTTTCGAGGGCATTACATTACATCCTTCTTTAACACCTTACGAGCGGCCTATGCGGTTTATTTATGTGTACCGCACAGCGGGGTGTTTTTAGCCAAAATAGGGCTGTTTACGTGATCATTTTCATGCCTAAATAAGACCCAGAACGTAAAACAAGTACCTATCCCTGAAAGGGCATAAACAGAGCTTTCGAATGACACCATAACGATCCTTGTATGATGGATAGTTTTCTTGCAATAACCGTGCAACGCGAGTGCAAAAAGCAGGTAATTCGGTACTTTCAGTACATAATTGAGTATGTAGCGAGTGAGAGAGGGAGGAGGGAGCTGAGATTTGTGTCAGTAGGTTCGCCGCGGTGGTCTGGAGCAGTCATACGCTCGCTAGTCTCCTGCCACCACTTGTCTCTCTCTCTCAGCCACATTACGTGCTGAAATTGCCACTCGACCTATGTCGAGCGCCGCCAGATAGTCCAGCTTTATTTAACTCGACTTATGTTCCTCGCCGCTAAATAAGGGTTAACTGGGCTAGTCCCTAACCTATTTTAAGGTCGTAAGGTATCGTAGCTGTATTACCTCAGCAATCTCAATATTGTTGGTATAGGGTTCGCGTGACGGGTGCTCCACGTAGCTACCTGGTCACGTTCCCTAGCTGCCACCAATGAAATGCTGGGTGAGAAGGGAATTTCATGGTCTCCTGAAATATCCCCAGGCTACCTTTAGGATCAACTTTTCCTGGTACCTGGCGCGGGGTACGAACCTCTGAAGGGAATTTAACCCCCCTAAAAACCCACAGGTTTTGAGATGCCTTGGGTGGGGTTCGAACCCTGGTTAGTGACCCAACCATCACCACCAGGCCCGCGCGCTAACCCACTGTACTACCACGGACGTACTAAAAGTATAGCAACCTTAGTCCAATTTTTAAGAACCAGGTGATAGTCTCGTGGTGTTATCACGTGATGAGTTTATTGGACTTACCATCTCCGACTATTTTACGCTATACCTGACGTCAACTCGGGTTAGTATTATTGTGGGTGCGGGACATTTTCGAGGGCATTACAGTCAGGAAAATGTTGGCACCTTACCTGGGCAAAGGCCACATCATCTACACTGACAACTGGTATACTTCTCCTGCTCTCTGCCAGTTTCTTCATGACAACCAAACGGGGTCATGTGGGACTGTCAGAAAGACAAGAAAGTTTATGCCAAAGTTCACAGGTAATGTCATTCCTCTCACAGATGCCTCCTCCAGTGACACGCCTTCAGAAGACGACCTGGCCCAGGAACACCGCGAGAGGCATGTGCGAAGAAGGCGACGAAAGGGGCAGAAATTCAAGCAGCTCGAGAAGTGTGGGAAAGTGATAGCCCTGAAGTGGAAGGATAAGCGAGACGTCCACCTGCTTTCCACCGTCCACACAGGTGCCCAGATGGATTCTGGCAAAATCCACTACCGAACCAGGAAGACCATCTACAAGCCCGACATGGTAGTGGACTACACTAAGAACATGCGCCTGGTGGACAAGTCTGACTGTCAGCTGTCAGGTGTTGAGTGTCTGAGGAAGACTGTGAAGTGGTATCACAAGCTCTTCCTCCACCTAGTTGATATCACGATGCTCAACGCCTACAACTTGTGGTTGGTGAAGAAGGATATGTCCCCAAACCAGAAGCTGAAATTCCGGGAGTTCGTGTACAACGTCTCATACCAACTCCTGGAGAAGTATGGCACCACCACTCACAGACGTACGGCATGGCGTGGGGATCACGTTCCTGACCGCATCCAGGTGGGTGTCGAAAGACACTACCCAATCAACACCGAGATGCTTGGCACTCGTCGCAGGCAGGCGCAGTGCACCGTCTGCAGCACCAGTGTCAGGAAACCCCATGTCACTGTAAAGTCAGTGAAAATAGGCTAGCCTAAACAGACCTCGGATGCGGAAATACCCTGAGCCGAACAGGCCAAGTGGGATATCTCTATTGGTCTAACTGGTAAGGTGCCTGCCTCACACCCAAGGGTCGAGAGTTCGTGCCCCCACCAGGGCATGATATTTTCGTGAGGCTATTTCCGCATTTAACCCGGCAAGCGCGATAGGCCTCACGGAAGGCTTCCTATAGGGAACGCGATAGGCCTCACGGAAGCAGGACCATAAAAAAAGCCTTCCATAAAAAAAAAGGGCCTATCAAAACAAAGGAATTTGTCTCTAGGTGAGATAATTCCCCTCCAGTACTCATCCATGTAAATCTCACCCACCCCCCTCCCCTCCTTCCCCACCTTATTCCCCCCTCCCTCCCCTCCTCAATTATCACCTATTTTTCCTCTTATTATCATCATTTATCGGTTATTTTTCTCTCCCGCGATAATGTAGCACAAGTGGGTTGCATAAAAGATCGTTATGCAACACCCAGACACCGGCACACACCGCCCCGCTCTCCTCAGTTGACTCCCAGACAGCGAGAGGGGAAGGCTGCCTGTCTCTCTCTCTCGCCTGAGATTATGACCGGGTGGCCAATATCTTAGTTTTTCACCACCCAAATGCTTTTCCCACTTATTTTAGCACTCTTGAAGGTTCATATATACATCATATATGTAAAATAAAAGCATACCGAAAACAAATAATGGTTTATATTGTAAATATAACGAATTCTGTCAGAATCCAGGGCTAGAAATGCACAAATAACTACCCTAGCACCTACTGTCATATCGCGCTTGTCAGGTTAACAAAGTTTAGGTGTGCTGGTTAAATTGTTCAGATGGTTGAGAGTAAGATCGGAGCTCCATAAATCCTCTTTCGGGTAAGGTGTAAAAACCGATCCCCACAGGACAAGGAAGAGGATAGGAGAGAGCAGGGAGTGTTGTGAGACTCGATTGGGTTGGGTTGTGGAGTTGCCAGCCGCCCAAGCGAGTTGCCAACTGGGCAGTTTGTAGGTGCGTGTAGTATCGCTCAGTGAAGTTGACTCACCATTCCCGTTCATCTCTCTGACGGACTCTCGGTCGATTCGGCTCAAGCTTGTTCCTCTCTGTTCGTTCCTCTCTGTTCGGAGCTTTCGCTTCCCGGAAGGTGAAGTAGTGTAAAGTCAGTGAAAATAGGCTAGCCTAAACAGACCTCGGATGCGGAAATACCCTGAGCCGAACAGGCCAAGTGGGATATCTCTATTGGTCTAACTGGTAAGGTGCCTGCCTCACACCCAAGGGTCGAGAGTTCGTGCCCCCACCAGGGCATGATATTTTCGTGAGGCTATTTCCGCATTTAACGAAGTTTAGGTGTGCTGGTTAAATTGTTCAGATGGTTGAGAGTAAGATCGGAGCTCCATAAATCCTCTTTCGGGTAAGGTGTAAAAACCGATCCCCACATCACCAAAAGAGTCACCTCAATGTGCGCCGAGTGCAAAGTTCCACTCTGCCTGGGTGACTGCTTCAGGGACTACCACACCTTCAAGAATTATTGAGTGTCGCCCCCTGTCCTGCCCTGCCCATGACTCGCCCCCTGCCCTGCTCTGCCCTGGACTCGCGCCCTACCTTACCTGACCTGACCTAATTGATCACGCTACCTCATAATGTAACATATATATTATATAATGTATAAGTTCCAAAGATGTCCCTGTGATATAGCTTTTACATTATATAATTGTATGTTTCATTATTTAGTTTATAAGTTTCAAAGATTTACATGTAATATACCTTCTTTTTTTAGTATATCAATATATATGTTTGTTATTAGCCTAAGTAATGTGTATATAATTATTTTCTTACCTCAAATGAATTATACAAAAATAAATGTTTCAATAAATCCTGTCAAACCTACTAAGATAATAAAAAAAAACAATAAAAAAAAACAAAAAAAAAACAAGGTCATGTCATTGTATTCTTACAATATGATATATTCTATGAATATTTTATATTGTTTGAATACAATGGCATGATCTTGTAAAAAAAAATTTTTTATCAAAATTGTTCTAGACACTATAAAACCTTCCCCATAACCCCCTCCTGGATTCGATCCCGCTATCCTACGACACTTTAAGTTTGCCAGTCCGCGACCTTACCAACCATGCCACAGGAGCTCATACCAAATAACACTCAAAACTTCGTGTCTACAATCGAAATGACAATATACAAAAAAATAATAATTATCCCACCAATTTACGTTTGTAAATTGATGGGATTATCAATTATATCATGCCAAGGTTTATAAAAGTTTGTCTCTGTCAAGAATTAGTAATTATATAACTTTATTCTGTCAAAAATTGCCCAAACACTCAGCAAAATTGCCCCTCTCAGTGTGACTCCACTGATTTTCACACGGTCAAGCGGTCACAGGGTGACCCTTGCCGCTCCTTGCTGCTCCAGCCACAGCAGCTCTGTCTGGGAACAAAATTTGTATAAATACAATAATGCATAAAATACTCTTCACAAATACATTTGTATTGTATAATATTGTAAATAAAAAAGAATAATAACTGTGTGGGTGTCGAAAATTGCTCAACCAGCTTTCTTTGTCTCGCCTACGCGTGCATATTGGATTATACATAGTCATGACTGTCATACAAATAATTGCAGTAGGTCTCGAATATACATTTATAGTGCATATTACTTGGGAATAAATAAGTATAAGTTTCTCTGGTGGCAATCTACCCTTTCGCAAGTGTAAGGAGACACCAGTCTATATTTAGCCCTCTATCACAAAAGGCAATCTGCCTGTGTTTACTGACCACCCTCGTTGGTGGTATAGAATATAGTACTTTATTTACAGTCAATGGCCTACATGTTTCTGTGGTACTTCACATGTGTCTAAAATGCAATGTCTGCTTGCATAAAAATGCAATTCTGAAGTCAATTTATACGTACGACATACGCATGTCTCAGTTTCTCTCTCTCTCTCTCTCCATTCCTGACTCATGTTATTGTAGACCTGTTGGTGGCAACGAACACCAGACATCTGGTAGACATAAGGTTCAAAATACCAAGACATCCATACGCCTCGGGCGCCTCCACAATTATCACAAAGCTGGTTATCTATCTAGAGATCTGCCTGCCTTCCATCTCTCCACGACTCACTCACTCACTCACTGCACCCCTGCATGCCTCCCTCCCATCCACCCACCCTTTCAGGCTTCCGTCTGCTAGAAACACATTCACAATTTGCGTAAATATCGCATCAATTGGTCTAGGCTATATGCGGTATATTCCTTGTTATATGGGACGCCTACATACGTACACGTCTTTATTATAGCATGACAGTGCTCTAAATACAAGATTTACGTGATATTTATGGCGTAACACACCCTCTCCCCCTTTCATTCCCAGCACAACTCACTCACACCTTGGTTCACGCATAGAAACTCATTAGTAATGTGCGTAAATATCGCATGAATTGGTCTATATGCGGTATATATTTTGATATATGGCACGTATACATATGTACAAGTCTGTATTATAGCATGACAGTGCTCTACGTACAAGATATAAGTGATATGTATGGCGTAAACCACACTCTCAGCTCATAAATTGCCGCCAAACCTCCAACACATCTTCATTCCCGCCTACAAATTCTTTTATAATTCCCTTATATATTGCAATTTTTGGTCACTATGAGGCATATTCATTGTTATATGGGTGGCCTACACACGTATACATACTCTACATAGCCTAAAAGGGCTCAAAAAAGGAGATATACGTGATAATACGTGGTAACCCACCCCCTCCTCCCTCTCCTTCTATCCCCTGGGCGCGTGAAAATTCGGCAGGGAAATCTCGCCGCTCGATGACAATCTAGCCGCGCGGTGCCATTCGCTCCACATTTTTAAACTACGGACCGTTCCCCCACCCCCCCCAGACATTTTTTGGGGGGTCAAATATATATGGGCCGATGCACGCAAACATTCCCTACACGATGATGTATTTTTATCGAAATTGGCAATAGGTCCCAAAATCATCATAGGTGCGCACAGTCTTACCCTGTAGAAAACCCCCTGTGCGCCGCGGAGAGGTTAAGACTCCTAACCCCGAGATGATGGCGAGATACTTCCTCAGGACCTCATCCCAGTCTTCCTGTCTTTTGGCTATTGTCCTTCCCTCCACTATCATACTTCTAACACACTTCACCAAGTTATCTTCATCCATTCTCTCCACATGGCCAAATCACTGCAGTCTACCAGTACACCGATAATCCGATACATCATATCGCTCTCTCAACTCGATTCAAGTTGGTCCCTCTTTCACTGTGACATTCCACATCTATCTCACCATACTCAATTCAAAATACTGAGTCTAGTGTATGGGCATCTCATTCTGATAAAATCCACTGCAAAAATAGCTCTATACCATGGTTGAATTAAACACTATGACTTGTATAACTTTATTGACTTAGATTCTGATATACTGTAATCATAATAGTTAATAATGATGAAAGCACAAGTGTATAAAGGTTATAAGTAATTTCTCTAACAATATATGTTTACATATTTAACACAGTACCTGGTATTAACATACATTGATATCTTTGATTATTCACAATGTAAATAAATTGTGTAAAGAAATAAAGATAGAATATTGCATTATGCTCAATTAAATGCAGCACTAGATATATTTTAAACATTTGGGTAGAATAGTCATTTAGTACATGAAGGTCCAATTAGTAATGCGATATTGAGTAAATAATTAAATACCCAGGAACATAGTACAGTACCGTAGTGTTTTTTATTTATAGTAAATTAGTGTTAAACTAATTTAACTAGTGTATATTTTAAGACCATACCTTAATTAATTACTATTTTTGTGGGTAGTCTTAATTATATCCATTTTAATTGGATCATTGTGTACAAATTGGCTAGTCTACCCCGTCCTATGGCTGACATTATTGCTACAGCTATTGTAATATTAGGCAACATCTATGATGCTAATTTTGTACCATCCATACTACAGACAAAATAAATGGTGAACCAACTGCTTATACCTGTCCTGACTCACTTATAATTAATATGAAAACCATGTGAGGAAGAGCACTTTATTGACAATGTTTCACATATAGCTTCATCAGCCCAATGAAGGTATATGCGAAACGTTGTCAATAAAGTGCTCTTCCTCACATGGTGTTTATATTAATTCTGTCTATTTTTCAAAGTATATTTTTATCAATTATAATTATCTATAGGGTATACACAGTACCAGCCTCACCCTTGGTTTCAGACACAGGGCCATTTTTTGAAGCACTGATCACTAAACTCAATGTATTTCTACAATAAAGTACAAGGGCCAATACTGAGATATGGCAATTTTGAATTTGTCTCATGAAATCATGTCTATAGATACAGAAATTTTAATAATTTCATATCACCAACCCACCAATTAACTCACAAATACACCTAATTAATGATATTAATGAAATTAATGAATACATGTGGTACTCCTGGGATTCAAATCAAGGACACTTACATAGAACACAAGTGCACTAACCATTACGCAACTATTTATTCTATTAGTAGCATTCATGCTACTAATGGAGGAAGCAATTGGCCTACTCACCACCAGAAGTTAAGTTTATTTACTTGCGGTACTTTCTGTCTCTACTGACACCGATGAGCTGAGCGAGCTGCCCTACGGGTGTGTCGAGTGAGACCTGGTCCAGCAGGCTGTTCATGGGGGGCAGCTCTCCCCTCCCACAAATATAGGCTGATAGGCTGATCTTTTGCATTTATCTTGTGTCGTCCCAGTTTTGGTTTGTTTGTTTTGCAAGTTTTACATTATAATTATCATTAGGAACTTATCCAGGGTCTTCTTGAAAGTTATCCAGTGAGGTGATCGTTATACCTCTTGTGTCAGCTGGTAGTGCGTTGAACAGTCATGAACCCATGTGCAATAACCAGTTATCCAGTATCATACACATGATTTCATAGGCTAACGTCAAAATTGGCATTTCTTGACATTGGCCCTTTTTGCACTTGTCCTAAGAAATTTATCTGTTTACTTTTCATTGCTTATATTACATTGCTTGATAGGCGTTACTAACTTGCCATCTGTGTCTACAATAAATACTATATAAACTTCATTGAGCTGTTGAATATTCACAATATCATACACAATAAACTATACACCCTGATCCTGCACTGTACAAGTACAGGTATGCTAGACTGTGCTGATTACAATTATAACCCCTTCAGCATATAAGGACGTAATTTTTGTCTTATTCTGGTTGCTATTAGACGATTTTCATGATCTTAAATCTACCTATACTGTATGACTGCAAGGGGTAAATACTGTCTTAATAAACCATCTACATAACACAGGTCCTTCTTTAACTGCATAAAATTTTCCAATATTAGCCAGAATAAAAGGTAAAACAGGCATTATCAGAGTGAAGGGGTTACTAAAGTATCTCTAAAATGCACACTATCAAAAAGAATATTGGATTATTTATGACAGATACAGAGGAAGCAGGTAAAAACAGTCACACTCCTAAACGGCCACAGTACAGTACTGTACTATAGTCTATTCGCTGTAAGTAGGCGAGAAATCATGACCTCTAACCTCTGTAACTCAAAAACAACTAGAGTAATCAAACTAATATTTCTAGCACTTGGGAAGAGTCAGTCAAGGAATAGATGTGGAAATTTACAGCCAATTTACTCTAGCCCTTTTTTGAGTTACAGAGGGTAGAGGTCATGATTTCTCGCCTACTTATAGCGAATAGACTTGTAAATCTAAGCAGTCTGGATTTGGACAAGTTAGGTTTGGTTTGGTTACAGAATGTTAGGATATGAATATGAGGAGGAGCACTATAGCGGGCTTTTGTGGGAAGTATTTTGATTTATTTTGTGTATCAAATGGACCAATACATACAAATAGGAGTCTACCCGTTAACCCCTACCGTACCGGCGACGTCTTTTTAGTTTTATTTAATTAAGCTATATTAAGAAGATTTTGTACAGTTTAAGAAGGATATGTGGTAGTAAAAAGTGTTGTTGTTGTTGTTGTTGTTGTTGTTGTTGTTCTCTAAGCTGCCTGGCCGAACAGCCCCGAGTCCCTGAGGAAGGCCATGGCCACGATCGGGCTTTCCCACAGAGCTCCCATTGAGTGTAGATTGTGTTGTTGGCGTAAGTGGTTGTGTGAAATGCAGTCTTCTATGATGTGTTTAATGGTATGGGTTGCTGTGTTGCATCCCGGGCAGGTGTCGACGACGGAGTCATCCAGTCTCTTCTGATAGCTCAGAAGAGCTGGTAAAAAGTGTTAAATGAGATAGTTCGAAGCCTGGTAATTGCTGAAGGCCCCTTTCAAACTGACTACAATCGTCAAAATGTAGCAAGAAACAGTTAAAAAGACGTCGCCGGTACAGAAAGGGTTAAGATGCATGTTAGACACCTGTTTACAACACAAATACAGCAGGTAAGCACCTAAAATTGCGCAAAACGTTATAGATGTAAATGCTAGATAGGAGAGAGAGAGAGAGAGAGAGAGAGAGAGAGAGAGAGAGAGAGAGAGAGAGAGAGAGAATTAAAGAAGTAATCCCACATGAAACAACTGCACAAACAGACCCTCCTTACACATAATTTCCGGGTGAGCACATGGTAGTACTCTCCTTATACACCTGCAATATAAATCATTCAAACTGTATACCTATGATTCAGACGGCTCAAAAATTCACCGCTGATATTTTTAAGAAGCCTAACGCAACACCATTTTCATAATATAAAAACATGATTCAGACGGCTCAAAACTTCACCGCTAATATAAAAGAAGCCTAACGCAACACCATTTTCATAATATAAAAACATGATTCAGACGGCTCAAAAATTCACCGCTAATATAAAAGAAGCCTAACTCAACACCATTTTCATAATATATAAACATATCGAGCCATAAATGAGGCACAAACTGGCATTATAAATAATTCAAACTGTATACCTATGATTCAGACGGCTCAAAAATTCACCGCTAATATAAACGAAGCCTAACTCTGGTGATGGGCTGGTCTATCAGAGTGAGACCTAAGCGATCTCTGCCATACCCATAGCTTACTCTGATTGTTCCTTTTACTTATATATTTTCTAGATCTCGAGTGACGGCGTCTCTTCCGTGGATTGACCTCCCAATCTACCAAGATTGGAAGCTAAAGCGTCACATTATTCCTTTGCCCCTCAACTTTCTCTTCATAATTGCTGAGGGGCACAGGGCCCTGGGTGGGGCTTTGGTTTCCCGGGCGTTTACGCACCCTCTCAGCCCCCCGCCATGGAGTGGCTTCGGTCACCCAGGCTTTATTGTGGTCGGCAGGGATGGTTCTGTGGGGTCGCTCGTTTATGGCCTTGGCCTTACTCGGGGCCTTGGGGCTGTTCGGCCAGGCAGCTTGGGGAACAACAACAACAACGAAGCCTAACTCAACACCATTTTCATAATATAAAAATATATCGAGGTATAAATGGGTCCAATCATCAACTTCAAGCTGCGTGTGTTTGACAGTACTTGGGAAAAATGGCACAGATAAGAAAAGGATAGTTAATGTGTCCACGATACTACACTCTTTAAAAGAAATACTGGTAGTCATACATGCATATAAAATGTCCGGGTGGATGGGACTCGATAGCCTTGGCGGGCAACCCATCTAGGGGAATAAACCCTAAACAAATTAGTTGAAATTACCGATGGGCGACATGCTAATCGGTGCCACTTACACGTGGCGATCTTTGTAACAGATAACAGGTACATCATATAATGAAAGGTAAATCACTATCAATAAAACTATCATTATTTTACTTACCCTTTATATACCTTTGATTTTTCAATGTGTATTATCCCAAAAGAATGGGTATTGGACTATCAGTATCGGTTAACCCCTTCTATACCGACGCTGTATTGTTATATTTCAGCTACATTTACTGTAGAGCATATTTAGCTTAGGACACACCTCTACCAATTAAAAGGCCATCCCAATAAATCCTTTTAGCTACCACATATCCTTCCTAAGCTTCATAAAATGATCTAAATGTAGGTAAAGAGGGGGTTAAGGAGGGATGGTTCACTTTTTGGGCGATTTTTGCATGTATTCATTATTTTTCTAGTTTCCTCCCTAGACCTCCATCAAATTTAAAAAAAACATCCATTAGATCACCCTTCTAGATTAATTTGTAAATTTTTTGGTAGAAAAATGTTGCGGCCTTCTTCCAACATTACAGGCTCACCATCGTTCGCCAGGGAAAAAATGGACACCTAAATAGCACGAAAGGTCAAAATATTGACGAAGAAATGGGGCGAAAGGTCTTAAAATCAACTAAATAATGGGGCAAACATCTGATAACTAATGGGGCTAAATATGAGGGAAAAAGTGGTCCAGAAAACCGGCCTATCTCCCCTTAACCTAAGAAGTGCGCATGGGGGTAATTAGAAACGTCCGCCTGTGCTGACGTATTTGAGCTGTTTCCATCACTAAAATATTCATTTTACCATATATAGCATTAATACTTATCCTAACGTGCCTATTATGGGTTGATTATAAAGGTATTAACCTGAAACAACAATAAAACGAGTGAAAACAGCGTTTGGATGGTCAAAATCGGAGATACAGGCCGCGAGTTATATAATGTATGGGTGAGGCAACCTGCTTTCCCGCCAATTTCCCCCAAGGCCACTGAGACACAGTCGATCGATACTCTCTCTCTCTCTTGCACTCGCTTGCTAACAGTGATGACAAGGCCCTGCTTGCAACTCGCTAATGTTAGCACGAAAATATACCTCAGAATAAGGGAATAACAGGGAAAATAGGTGATAACTGAAGGAGGGGGAAAGTGGGGAAGGAGGGGAGGTAGAGGAGTGATATTTTGCATGGCCCAGGGGCAATTTTTTTTTTTTTTCGATGTTTAAATTAAAGTTGATTTTTTTTTTCTCTGACTCTTAAGAGTCTTCCCGCAGTCCGCCGGGGGAACTCTTAAGAGTCTTCCCGCAGTTCCCGGGTTAAAAGGCAGTTGTCTATTTGCTCAGTTATGTCTTATGGTCACTTGATAGCCACTCTCCATACTACACAGTGTCAACTAACCCAGAGATCCTTCCTCAGACCCGCAATTTTGTGTTATATTTGTATTTAATAATCTTATTCTTGTGTGACCTAGATGTGTGTGAATTTGTGTTTTGTTTTTGTGTGTTCATTGTTTTTCTGTTGTGTTGTGTTGTCCCGGTTCAGGCTCTGTCTCGAGTCGGCTACCCCCAGAAAAAAGAAAAAATGGGGAATGGGCTTGAGTAAATAGATAAATACAGTACTGTAGATAGATTCTTGTGTTAAGCAAATTGTACTTCTTTACATAACAATATACTGTAATTATATTGCAAGTTTTACATTATAATATTGTGATTCTATTTTGCTTTTTAGACTTTGATTAATGTTTTGTTTCCTGTGTTCATCATGTATTTGAGTCAAGCTGTAGATGATGATGACGATGCAGTTTTTAATGCCGTACAGTTCCTTGATTGACAGGGCTAGGGCGTGCCCATGTTACAGGGACTTTACTGGACATTTGCCACAAAAGTCCAAACTCTTGACTTCTATCAATGGCACAGGGTGGGATCGAACTGCCGACCCTTCGCTCAGCAGTCAGACTTAATCTAGTGAGTGTCTTGGGAAACAGATTAACTTGCTCATGTAGTAATGTACACCCTATGTGGTGAATTGTGTTCTTTTATTTAATTTTATTTTCATTTTAGTAAGCGTTATTTCCACATAGCGATTTTGATAAGTTATTTTACCTTTATCTTGTATCGTCCCAGTTTTGGTTTGTTTAGTTTGCAAGTTTTACATTTTAATTGATCACTTCCATACTGATAACACGCTTCACTCAGTCATCCTCATCCATTCTCTGGACATGGCCAAACCACCACGGTCTGCCAGTATACATCACCTCACTATTACACTAATACTTACGCCAACAACATAATCTACACTCCTTGAGAGCCCTATCAAGGCCATGGCCTTCCTTAGTTGGGAGAGCCCGATCAAGGCCATGGCTCTCCTTAGGGACTCGGGGCTGTTCGGTCAGGCCGCCTAGGGAACAACAACAACAATAAGAACCTTATTAATACACTTTATAATAAGTTACGTTAACAACTCGGCTCTCTTTGGTCCCTCTCTGACTGTGACATTACATATCCATATCACCATGATCATTTCAGTACACTCTAGTCTTCAGGCATCACTATACCCTGTTTCTTTTCAACTGAGGGTAAATTGCAAAGTTCCCATGAAGATTTTTCAGTTATTTTGAAGATTGTGTAATGAAATATGGTGCTAATTATATAAACTCGGTCTTAATATAATGCAGAGACATAGTAGTTTCATATTTTTCCATTAACTATCGAGAAATTAGCTGCTAAGGGATTCAATTTACCGTCAGATGAAATGAAACCGAGTACAGTATATGTATATATACTTTGCAAGAAAAACATTGTGTGCTCACATGTCAAGTTACGTTAAGTTAGGTCAGTATAGGTCAGGTTGGATCGGATTACATTAGGACTGGTTGGGTCAGATTAGATTAAGTCGGGTCAGATTATGTCAAGTCGAGTTAGATTAGGTCAGATCGAGTCAGACTAGATTAGGTCAGATCGTAATTAGATTAAGTCGGGTCAGATTATGTCAGGTTGGTCAGATTATGTCAAGTCGAGTTACATTAGGTCAGATCGAGTCAGACTAGATTACGTCAGATCGTAATACAGTAGATTAGGTCACATCATAATAGAATTGGTCAGGTTGGGTCAAATTCCATCAGGACAGGTCATATTAGGTTAGGATTATTTTTGAGTCAGTATTACTTGTGCCATTATTTCTCTTTCTCTGGCTTGTATCCATTCAGTCCCATTCAGCCAACTGTTTTAAGACGTTTATCCCCATCCAGGTGTCGATTTCTTCCTGGCGAGCAATAGCGAGCCAGCATTGTATGGAGAAATCCGGCGAAGCCGGAGAAATGTTTCTATCGAAAAATGTACAAATTTAGCTTGCTGTAAAAAACAAAAAAATATATATATGCTGGGGCATTAAGTCAGGTTGGGGCAAATTCAGGATAGGTCATATTAGGTTAGGATTGTTTTTGAGTCATTATTACCTGTGCCATTATTTCCATCACTCGTGTTTGAAATTATAAACAAAAGTACTAAGAGGACACCTGGGGCAAATACAAACTAGTCTACTAAACCCTGATTCATTAACCCTCTCCGACATATGACGCAATTTTGAGGCTAGTGGGGATACTTTAAAGCCTTTGATACCATCAGAGGTATTTAGAAACCTTTAGTTTAGTTCCAGTCCAACTATAGAATGTAAGGTATCTTAATATAACCCCCTAGAAATACTTTCTCTAAAGTATCTACTTTTTTTTTATCCTCCCCTTTTTCCCCAGCTAACCTAATCCCACAAGGACCCCAATGGAAATACGCCTAACGGCCTTATTGGGCTATCCTTAGTTGGAATTATGCAAAGCTGGTACATGTCATATTTGTAACATATTATGTGGTACCAACATTGTAAAATGCTAACTGAATAAATATTATTATTATTATTATTATTATTATAGTTACTTCAACCTCTGCAGTTGTCTTTGAGTTAGCTGTGGGCAGAAAACTAATTTTGGAGAGATAATTATTAGAGCGAGAGAACTCTATTTCTTATTGCTAATCTGGCAACCTCTGCGTCATAAATGCGTGAAAGGGTTAATACCATACTGTACTATATTTTGGAATTTTTGTAGTTTTTTTTTATTCATACAGAATTTAGTAAAATCTACCAGAACGTCCCGGATTTCCCAAGTTGACTAATGATTGTGTTCTTTTATTTCATGAATTTTATTTTAGTAAGCGTTGTTTCCACATAGCGATTTTGATTAGTTATTTTGCCTTTATATTGTGTTTGTTCGAATTTTGGTTTGTTTAGTTTGCAAGTTTTACATTTTAATTCCTTGAACGTGATGATAGTGCGTTGTTATATGTGCGATTAATTTGCTTGGGAAACAGATTAACTTGCTCATGTGGTAATGTACACCCTATGTGGTAAATTGTGTTCTTTTATTTATAATAAATATTTTGCTAAAGCGTTTTTTCCACATAGCGATTTTGATAAGTTCATTTGTCTATTTACTGTGTTCGTCCAAGTTTTGGTTTGTTTATTTTGCAAGTTTTACATTATAATTACAGTACTTCTAAACTCAATTAATGAAATCAACGAATACATGTGGCACTCCAAGGACTCGAACCTAGGATACTTCACACCGAATTTCCGAGACATGACTTATTAGTGCCACTGTACCAGATTCATCTGTTGATAACTGTACGTCAAAATATTCCCCTTTCTATTCATGTTTCACTAGGTTTGTGCTTTATTAGGGGCATTATCATAATTTACCCCAAAACTGTGCTTTCCTTTTAACAATTGCAATTACAACATGCAGACAGACATAAACTTATATAATAATTCATTACTACTGAGCAAAATCAATCCTAAGGGTGCAGATCATCAGAATATTTCCTTTATTACAATATAGACATTGGAAGTTTGTTCAAAAGTCTCTGACAATTATAAATAATTATTATAAAAAGCTATTAACCTAGCCTACCAAATCATATTGTATTATATCCTATTACGGTATATCAAAAAATAAGTTAAATTCTTGATTTTCAGGAACTTAACTACTGTACTTAAGAGAGGAATTACTGAACCTTTGTATTGGGATTAATTTGTTGTATTCTATATCGGTTTATTTCCAGCTGTGGGTAAATCGTCATGTCCTCACTATGATTCCTCGTCTATGTAACAAAATATGTAGTTACAGTATTAATAAATGTTTGGTATTTATATGATGCAGAGACAATAGTAGTTTCATATGTTCCCATTAAGTCTCGAGATATCAGTTGCTAAGGGCTTTAATTTATCATAAGCTAGAAAAAAATAGACTATAGCCCACTGGGGATTTGGCCCTCATAAGGCTATAGTCTATTTGCTGTAAGTAGGAGAAATCATGACTTCTATCCTCTGTAACTCAAAAAGGGCTAGAGCAAATTGGCTGTAAATTTCCACATCTATTCCTTGACTGACTCTTCCCAAATGGTAGAAATATTAGCTCGATTACTATAGTCGTTTTTTAGTTACAGAGGTTAGAAGTCATGATTTCTCGCCTACTTACAGCGAATAGACTATACAGTAGTGTCCAGTGACGTGGCAGAGAGCTAGTCACATAGGTGTCAACGGTCAATCTTCAATGCGTTATTTCCACGTTAAGCGTTGTTTCCACATAGCGATTTTGATTAGTTATTTGTCTTTTTACTGTGTTCGTATACGTTTTGGTTTGTTTATTTTGCAAGTTTTACATTATAATTTCCACATAGTGATTTTGTAAGTTCTTTCGTCATTATATTGTGTCGTTCCTGTTTTGGTTTGTTTGTTTAGCAAGTTTTACATTTAAATTTTAATATAGATTGTGTTTAGTGTATTGTCGTTTCGATAGTTTTTAATTTTAATGAGTTCGTTATATTAATTTGAACAGTAACTTTTGAGTTCGTTTTCAAGCTATATATTCTATTTTATTTTAGTAAGCGTTGTTTCCACATAGCGATTTTGATATTTTACTTTATAATATTATTGTCTTGTTCCAGTTTTGGTTTGTTTAGTTTGCAAGTTTTACATTTTAATTAATATGGCATTGTATAGACTTATAGCTTTCAGGAATTGACACTTGAGGGCAAAATTGAATGAGACAAAGTCAGAGAGGATGTCTTATAAAGAATTGCTATCCTTAAGCCGGAGTCACACGAGCCCTTTTTCGAGCAATTTTTACGGACAATTATGGGGTGGAAGCTTAAAAAAATACACTTTATCATAATTCAGCTGCCTAACCTATTCTACCTTCAATTTAGTTACCGATACCAGTACGAAAATGTCCCGAACTAATACAAGAAAAAACTTTGCTCATGGAAAATTGCCGTAAAATGCGCTCGTGTGACAGCGGCTTTATCTAACCTAACTTATTTTGGGGTAATTATGCTAGGTAAAGTTAGGTTTGGGACGATACTGCCAGGGACTTTCGGACAAACATCCACTACCTTCAACATCATTAACTATCTTGAGGATCATGACACATTTTTTCTGGCTTTCATTTGACGATTTTATGAAGTTTAGGAAGGATCTGTGGGAACAATAAGGGTTCATTTGACGATTTTATGAAGTTTAGGAAGGATCTGTGGGAACGATAAGGGTTCATTAGACGATTTTATGAAGTTTAGGAAGGATCTGTGGGAACAATAAGGGTTCATTAGACGATTTTATGAAGTTTAGGAAGGATCTGTGGGAACAATAAGGGTTCATTTGACGATTTTATGAAGTTTAGGAAGGATCTGTGGGAACAATAAGGGTTCATTAGACGATTTTATGAAGTTTAGGAAGGATCTGTGGGAACGATAAGGGTTCATTAGACGATTTTATGAAGTTTAGGAAGGATCTGTGGGAACGATAAGGGTTCATTAGACAATTTTATGAAGCTTAGGAAGGATCTGTGGGAACGATAAGGGTACAGGCTATCTCAATCAACCTACAGTATTTACTTCCATATGCCCTTCGTTATCCGAGTAAAATCGTCTAATGAAAGCCAGAAAACAGAAAAGAAGTAAGTCGTCGATCCTCAGAGGGTTAATACTGAGCAAAACAATTCTAAAGCCGGTATCACACGAGCGCATTTTCCCTCAACATTGGTCTGGCAGCTTATGAAGTAAACATTTGTATTATTTTGGTTACCTAAATTCATCTACCATCAGTCTAGTTTCCGATACCAGGGCAAAATACTCCAGAAATGTTGCCAGAAAAATGTTGATCATCGAAAGTTGACTAAAAAAGCTCTCGTGTGATAGGGTGCACTTAATGAACTACTGGACTGCATAACGTACACTAAGATCTAAGATGAATTTACAAGAATATCGTAATTATAGTCCACTCATTCTAGGTTGGGCAGAAATTGTAGCCTCTAACCACTAACTAACCGGGGCTGTTCGGCCAGGCAGCTTAGGGAACGACAACACCAACAACCTCTGTAACTCAAAAAGGACTAGAGCAAATGAGCTGTCAATTTATACACATATTCCCTAGCCAAGTCTTCCTATTTGGTAGAAATATTAGCTCGAATACTCTAGTCCTTTTCGAGTTATGAGAGGTTAGAGGTTACGATTTCTGCCCAACCTAGAATGAACGGACTATAGGATCTTAACAGCATACAACAACATTTACAATGTACGGTCGAGCTAATAAGTCCTGTCCCAGCTGTCATTATGTTTGGCTTGCTCTGTGTTTTATTAATGTCTGTCAGATGTTGAATAGGGTGGGTAAGTGTAGGAACATGTTTGTATATTTCACTCGATGTGAAGAAATTAAGCTTAGATATTGCTGATACCTATTACAGTAGTGATCAAAACATACTTGGTGCCGAGACATCACTTATTAGTGCGACTGTACAAGATTTATTATGTCCACTATTATTGCCAACTCAAAGGGTATTTTTCGACATTATTCATTTGAGTTAGATAATGTGGTGGATTGTGTTCTTTTATTTACAATATTATTTTGCTAAAGCGTTGTTTCCACATAACGATTTTGATAAGTTCTTTTGTCTTTTTACTGTGTTTGTCTAAGTTTTTGGTTTTATATTTTGCAAGTTTTACATTATAATTACCAACATGTTACAGAAAACGTAACAAATTGATAAGAAACGTTCATACAGGTCTCCCTCGATATCCGATACCCCGATTTACGATATTTTTTATTTATAAATTATTATTTTACTTAAGCGTTGTTTCCACATAGCGATTTTGATTAGTTGTTCTGTCTTTTTACTGTGTTCGTATAAGTTTTGGTTTGTTTAGTTTGCAAGTTTTACATTATAAAATTATTATAGGATATTAGGTGTTTGGGTTTGGGTTTTGGCTGGTCCCAGAATGCATCCCCATTCACCCCACTAATTTTAGGGCTCGCTATACGATTTTTCTACTTAAGATCGGGTTTTCAGGAACGTAACCCAATCATAAATTGAGGGAGACCTGTACACTAATTTCAAATTCAGTTTTACAATTAAGGGGAGATGGGCCGGTTTTCTGGACCACTTTCTCCCTCATGTTTAGCCCCATTAGTTTTCAGGTGTTAAGATGTTTGCCCCATTAGTTTGGTGATTTTAAGACCTTTCGCCCCATTTCTTTGTCAATATTTAGACCTTTCGTGCTATTTAGGTGTAAATTTTTTCCCTGGCGAACGATAGTGAGCCTGTAATGTTGGAGGAACCGGCCTTTGGCCGGGAAATTATTCTACCGAAAAATGTACAAATTAATCTAGAAGGGGGAACTAATGGATGTTTTTTTAAATTTGATGGAGGTCTAGGGAGGAAACTAGAAAAATAATGAATACATGCAATAATCGCCCAAAAAGTGAACCATCCCCCCCTTAAGCAGGACCCATGTTATCAAGAGGGTTTATAAAGATCGTGTTTACCCATTTTAGTCGTAGAGGTAGATTATAAACTAAAGAAAATTGTCTAATCGTCACCAGAAGGGAGGGACCTTGGTGACCCTGGTCTCTGGGTCTTCTCCTGGATAACCTAGATGTGTGTGAATTTGTATTTTGTGTTTGTGTGTTCATTGTTTTCTGTTGTGTTGTCCCTATTCTGGCTCTGTCTTGATTCCCCCCCCAAAAAAAAAAAAAAATAAATAAATAAATAAATAAAAACATAAAAAAAATATGAAAAGTGGGGATTGGGCCTGAGTATATAGAATAGAATACAATAGTAATCTGAATAGGATGAAAATTACGTAAATTAGATGTGGCTGGGGGAAGTTCAGAGAACTGCTGCCAATCCTGACCATGAAAAGAATGCCTCTCCCCCTGAAGGGAAAGGTGTATGCCTCATGTGTTAGAAGTGCAATGACGTATGCCTCAGAAACATGGGCCGTTAAAGTAGAGGATGTCAACAGAATGGAACGTAATGAGATGAGAATGGGGAGATGGATGTGTGGGCCAGGGTACAGGATAGAATAACAAATGTTGAGCTGAGGAGACGTTTAGGTATAAAGAGTATTAGCGAGGTGATGCGTACAAGTAGACTGGGATGGTATGAACATGTGGAGAGAATGGATGAACAAAATTGGGTGAAAAAATGCAGGTCTGTGATTGTGGAGGGAGCTGCACCAAGGGGTGGACCGAGGAAGACCTGGGATCAGGCTATACGTGCCGATCTCAAATCCAGAACTTGACAAGTGAAGCAGCCCTTAACAGGGTTGCCTGGAACACCGCCATTAGGACAAGAGACTGAAACTGCACGTATGTGTGGAACACTCAGTCTTAAAATGTTATGTATTTTATGTATGTAATGGTGGTGAAGGGGTTAAGCTGTGATTTCATGAAGCTGCAATTAATGAGAATATATATTGATAAACTTCAGTAAATATATATACAGTACATATACAGTACATAGCAATAATGTGTATGGCAACCACTATATTCATTTGAGCAAAAAATGTATTCGACGTATATATATGCAAAAACCCTGTGTTTTTTTTAACATTTGTTATATATATGACTTAAATTGCTTCAAACTCTGTGTGTCCAGGCATTTTGGCTTGAACGTCCCTTGATTTTGGCCCTGTCACTCTTTCAACTCTGGGGGAGGCACTCGATACAGGCAGTTCTGCCTTTTGTCTCGTTCACTCACATAAGAAAAAAAATAAAAATAAATACCGGTTCAGTATACTGCATAAGATTTTAATCAACTCCTCTTTTTCCTTTCATCTTTCTCGTTCTTTAGTGATTGATATATTTTTTTTACTCAAACGGTGAAAGACCATAAATAGTTTCTCTTCAATTTTGGACTTAAACTAAATTAATCTAACCACCTGATCAATATTAATACAGAGTTAAGACAAGATTCACACAAGCATTCTCTATGGTAATTTTTAATCTACAACTGGTTGGCTAAATTCTTACAAAACATTAACCCATTCAGCATGATGACGTCTTTTTTACTATCTAATCTAGCAGACTTGAGACAATTAACAGATTAACTTGAGGGTCCGAGTCTAGGGAGTGAGACAATGAAGCGCAGAGGCGAAGTGGCTTCAGAGATGGAGTTGCTTCGAGCCGTGAATGGGTGCTTCGCATGTCTCACTCCCAAGACTGGAACAAGACCTCACGGGCCTCACCGTGTTCAGCGGTAGAGTGTGCAGGCTCTCAGCCTATGCCCGAGAGGGAGTAGTTGGAATATAGAAAACAAAATGTAGTGATGTACAGCCTATGTGGTGGATTGTGTTTTTTTATTAATTAAAATGTAAAACTTTCTTTAGCGTTTTTTCCACATAGCGATTTTGATTAGTTCTTTTGCCTTTATATTGTCTTTGTCCTAGTTTTGGTTTGTTTATTTTGCAAGTTTTACAATTAAATTTATTCCTTTGAGTCCTAGAGGTAGAAAATAAGCTTAATAAAATTGTCTAATGGTAACCGGAATAATATCAAATTTACGATGGTGATGGGCTGGTCTATCAGAGTGAGAACTGAGCGATCTCTGCCATACCCATAGCTTACTCCGACTGTTCCTTTTACTTATGTATTTCCTAGATCTCAAGTGACGGCGTCTTTTCCGTGGATTGACCTCCCAATCTACCAAGATTGGAAGCCAAAGTGTCACATTTTTCCTTTGCCCCTCAACTTTCTCTTCATAATTGCTGAGGGGCACAGGGCCCTGGGTGGGACTTTGGTTTCCCGGGCGTTTCCGCACCCTCCTCAGCTCCCCGCCATGGAGTGGCTTCGGTCACCCAGGCTTTATTGTGGTAGGCAGAGAGGGTTCTGTGGGGGTGCTCAGTTATGGCCTTGGCCTTGCTCGGGGCCTTGGGGCTGTTCGGCCAGGCAGCTTGGGGAACAACAACAACAACAACATATCAAATTTACGTCATCATGTTGAAGGGGTTTAACCCACGAAATCCGGGGGGCCTCATATGATCCCGACCGCTGTGTCCGGGGCCATTTGGGTAAAGGCAAACTTCATAATTCAGTAGCTACTGATTGAGACCACCTAGAGCAGTCAACTTTTTTGCAAATTGTAGAATTTTTTGTTGTAGATTGCTGATGAGATGACATCGCTACGATGCTTGGTTGCCGTGTTATGATGATTTTTAGCGGCGATTTTTATTTGCCTTATATGAGGCCTCCCGGATTCCGTGGGTTATAACCTGCCAGACCAGAATGCCTAAAAAAAAAACTGGAAAATAAACACATGTGAATCTGTTTTTATCCTTGGTGAAACTCATGAAGCTTAGCAATATATATATGTGTGTTTATAATGTACAGTCAATAATAACCTATGTCTTATTTATTCCTATGTCTTATACAGGTCTCCCTCACTATCCGATGCCCCAATTTACGTTATTATAATAGGTTTTTAGGTGTTTGTGTTTTGGCTGGTCCGAGAACGCATCCCTATTTACCCCATTAATCTTAGGTTTCGCTATACGATTATTTCCATTCAAGATCGGGTTTTCAGGAACGTAACCCAATCGTAAATCGAGGGAGACCTGGACCGTATATTCCTATGACCAGCGCAACATATCACTGTATTACCGACCAATAGGCTATTATGTTTAAGGGGGGTGACCTGCTTTTTTTCTCTCCTTTTCTCTCTTTCTCTGGCTTGTATCCATTCGGCCCCATTCAGCCTACTGTTTTAAGACGTTTATCGCCATCCAGGTGTCAATTTTTTACTGGTGAGCAGTAGCGAGCCAGCATATTTTTAAAATGTTTTTGACAACAGGCTAAATTTGTAAATTTTTCGATAGAAAAATGTCTCCGGCGAAGCCGGATTTCTTCATATAATGGTGGCTCGCTTTCGCTCGCCAGGAAGAAATCGACACCTAGATGGGGATAACTGTCTTAAAGTAGTTGGCTGAATGAGGCCAAATGGATACAAGCCAGAGAAAGAGAAAAGGACAGAACTAAAAAAAAAGCAGGTCACACTCCTTAAGTTATTTATCATCTTATCTAGTCACCAATGTATCTTAATTTTGACTTAACCAATAAAGCACTCATGAATTTTGGGGTGATTACACTTTCAATGATTATTAAGTAGCGCCAGTGAACTTGACAATAATCTTGACCCCTTAACTTCTTATAACTCAAAATAAATGAAAGCAATCAGGCTGACATTTCTATCATTTGGGAAGAGTCCACCAGGAAATAGGTGTGGATACTTACAGCCAGTTTGCTCAAGGCCCTTTTGAGTTAAATAGAGGTCAGGGATCAAGATTATTGTCAAGTTAGTTGGTGCTACCTATACCAAAGTATTTATCACCAATATATTCTAATTTTGACTTAATCAATAAAGCATCACCCAATAATATATTCTAATTTTGACTTAACCAATAAAGCACTCTTGAAATTTAGTTAATTGCACATTCACTGACTAAAAAAACCATTCCACTTCACAGACATACTGAAAAATCAATGCTAATGAATTGACTACTTGCGAGTTTCGGTCTATAAGGAAGTTGGAGCTGTAGACATCGATATTTAGCAGAATTACTAGCTTAAATAGGGTTGTAGTGCGTCTATAAATACATACAATCAAATGCAACATACTTTTTATCCATTAGAAACGTACATTATTATTGTATTTCTGCTTAATATCGATGTTTATGGCTCCAACTTCCTTATAGCCTGAAACTCGCAAGTGGCCAATGAGTTATTACCGGTACTTCTCATTACCATATGTATCAACAGTTTGGTTTTCTATTTTGACTCATGAACAGGACTATAGTCTCCACTGTATTAATGTCAACACCTGTCACAAATATCACATCATCACCATTTTTAAAAGCAAAAAAAAGCAAAAAGAAAAAAAAGAAAAAGAAACCACTGTACCTTATTCCTGCTTGGTATAGTTATGTGTGTACGGTCGAGCTAATAAGTCATGCCCCAGCTGTTATTACGCTTGGCTTGCTCTGTGCTGTATTAATGTCTGTCAGGTGTTGAATAGGGTGGGTAAGTGTAGGAACAGGTTAATACAGCAAGCACATTAATACAGCAAGATAGACAAGGTAGGATACAGTATGTATGAAGTGATGGAGGAAGTTAATGCAGAAAAGGATATAGGAGTAGTGATAGACAATAAGTTAAATTTCTCAGAACATTTAGTGGAAAAGATAAACAAAGCCAATAGAATTGTAGGGCTGATAAGGACATTTGTGTCACTTGACGAAGAAATATTCAGGAATCTCTATACAGCGCTGGTTAGGCCGCACCTGGAATATGCGAACCAGGTGTGGGCTCCATATATGGTAAAGGATATAGAAGCAGTGGAGAAAGTGCAGAGGAGAGCTAGCAAGCTAGTACAGTACCAACGTTGAAGAACGAGGGCTATGAGCAGAGGTTGAGGACACTGGGGCTTCCGACACTGGCATATAGGAGAAAGAGAGGGGATATGATAGAGACTTTTAAGATAGTGTCAGGAATGTATGATGAGGATGTGTGTGAAGGTATCTTCTTGATGCGGGAGGGAACAAGAACGAGAGGACACTCTAAGAAAATTTACAAAGAAAGAAATAGGCTTGAAAAGGCAAAGAACTCATTTTGTGATAGAGTGGTAAATGAGTGGAACGCACTGCCCCAGTATGTAGTCGATTCCGAATCAATAAGGAAGTTTGAAAGTAATCTTGATAAAGCATGGGGAAGACAAGATTTGAAGTTTGATTATAAAGCAAAAATACAGAATAGTAAAAATGTTGCGTCTGCTACCGCCGCCGCCAACACCGTGAACGACCGCAGCAGTGCAAGATATACAGCTGGATACACAGGCCTAGTTTGCCTTTTTCCAGAGGATCTACTGTAAGAAACTGTAAGAAACTGTATACAGTACGGTCTCGAAATAAGGGTGTTCGAATTGAGCGAGTCTTCAATTAAGCGAGCACCAAAATATTAAATTAAAAATACCGAATTGAGCGAATTCGTGTCAAGTTAAGCGAATGCTAGATCAAAGGCAAGGAAATCCGAGGAGAAACCGAGATAAGCGAGATTTGCTCCAATTGCGCGAATCCGCGGTGACGCAGTTTAGCTGACCTTGATCTGCTTTGGGGGTCTGCCTGAAAGCCCCCACATCTAAAATAACACACCTAATCATCGTAGGATTAAGGTCAGTACACAGTCAAGCTATTGTTATCATTTTATTACCATTTTGTACTGTTGAATTATAATTTGTTAGATATATAAGTAGATGAGATGGGTTGGGATAGGGATCTGCCGTGTTTGAAAGGGATCTGCCGTGTGTGGGCCAGTCAGCTCTCTGCAGACTCCCGTTTTCTAATGTTATGATCTTATAAGAAGTCTTGTACATGGTAAAGTCTGGATCGACCATCCACCAAATTCCGTTTTTCCCAGTGCCCGCTTTGTTCGAATTACGCGAATTCCAATTAACCCTTCCTACCCGGGCTGTCTTACCCAATGACGGTCGCCCCTACCCGGGCGAAATGGCTGAAAATCGTCTAGGCCTAGGCTACCGTATTTATGTTTATTTTCACTGCTAGAACTTTCCCACTCATCTATAATCGTAGTGCGGTTTTCAATCTCTATTTTGGCGTTGAGTAGAGCTCTGTAAGTCAACTGGTTCAGTTGTGATGACGATTTCAGTGGAGCCAATATTGCAGAGATGTTGCCAATATGGGGGCTTTTCAGACACTAATTTCGTCTGACGTCGGAACAATAACATTGAAGAGTCTTCTCCTTCTTGTTTTCGGAGGTGCGGTGACGCAACGCTTGGGTTTGTTGACATACGTCGTACGCACGGCGTTCAGACCAAGCTTAATTAGGTTATTAAGCTGCTGCCTTAGGTAAGGCATACCGGGTAGCGGCCCTTCTTTCGAGCTGTCCTTACCTAAGGCAGACCGGGTAGGAAGGGTTAAGCAACCTCGCACGTCCACCAAATTCTCGCTTGTTTAGGGACCACACTGGATTTCACTCGATATGAAGAAATGAAGCTTATATATTGCTGATGCCAATTATTGATCAAAACATACTTGGTCCCGAGACATGACTTATTAGCGCGATTGTACAGTACAGTAGTGTAGTTTTTGACCAGAGTAATCAGGTATGGAAACATATTGACTGGGTTGTATCAATATGTAACTCTGGCCAACAACCAGCCACACAACACCAATGTCTTTATTAGTAGAGTGCATGCTGGTCTCATGGAAGAAAGAGCATGGGATTCCTTATACATTAACCCGTGCAGTACCGGTGACATCCTTTTCAGCATATTCTGGACTCTATTAGACAATTTTATTCAGCTTAGGAAGGACCTCTAACAACTAAAAGGCTACAGATTATCTCATTTAATCCTTTGAGTTACCATGGTAGATACTTCTGAAGCTGAATAAAATCGTCTAGTAGTATACAGAATATGCTGAAAAGAACGTCACCGGTGCTGCACGGGTTAACTACTGGGCTGCAGAGGCGATGAATTATTATGTTACCTCCACCAACCGACTTTACTCCTAAACTCAATTAATGAAATCAACAAATACATGTGGCAGTCCAGGGATTCGAACCTAGGATGCTCACACCGAAATTCAGTGCATTTATCCATTGCGCTACGAAGACATATATTATTATACTGGTGATTTATAGGACAAGTGGTGACATTAATGCAGTGGTGATTGTAGTACTGTTTACATTAACTATCATCTTATGGAAACTACTTAACAAAGGTCCACCAACATCAGGTTCCCTTTTATATGTGCTTAGTCAACTGAAGATGTGCTATGAAGAACCATTCTTCCTCCTTAGTCCTACAGGGGAATCAAATTATTCAAGTCCATAGCCTCTTAATTCTGTGCAGTACTAATTTGTTGTGCATTTTCGAACGACACTGAGGATTGAACAGAAATTTATGTTCTTTGTTCGGTTCAATAAGTTTCAAATGCGCTATAAATATTCAAATCTTGGTCCTACACAGGGATCCAACCTGTGACCTCACGGCTCTAACTGATCTTGCTGGCCTTGTCAAGACATTGACTATTAATTAGGTGGAAGGGAAACACAGGCTATAAGGAAGTTGGAGCCATGAACATCGATATTAAAGAGAAATGCAATAATAATGTAGGTTACTGATGGATAAAAAGTATGATAAATTTGATTTTGTGTATTTATATACTGTATGTATTATGACCGTATTTTAGCTGATAATTCTGTTAAATATTGATGGCCACAGCTCCAACTTCCTTATAGACCAAAACTCGCAAGTGGTCAATTCTTTATTTAGTTTATTTCGTCTCTCTGAAGATGGGTTCTGTGTAGCCCGAAACGTATGAGAAATAAAGAGTTCAAGCTCTTTCCCGTGTTTCCCTTCCACCTAATTCATCCACTTATCATAATGGATCAGCCACATTGACTATTAACTTTGGTCCTGCGCGGTAATCAAACACGTGACCTTTCAGATCTAACCACAGCTGACATATTACTGTACACAATAAAAAAATATAAAATAATGATAACACTTGTATAAACTTGCGTAATAGTTGTATATTGTACGTTCTTTTGTATAACTAGTAAAATTTGAATATTAATAATAATAATAATAATAATAATAATAATAATAATAATAATAATAAAAATAATAATAGTAAATAACAGGTCAAGGCCCCTCAATTTTCCCTTCATAATTGCCGAGTTGCACAGGGCCTTGGGTGGGGCTTTGGTTTCCTGGGCGTTTCCGCACCCTCCTTAGTTCCCCGCCTTGGAGTGGCTTTGGTCACCCAGGCTTTATTAGTGGTAAGCTGGGAGGGTTTTGTGGGGGCGCTCGGTTATGGCCTTGGCCTTGCTCGGGACCATGGGGGTTGTTCAGCCAGACAGCCTGGGGAATAACAACAACAACAACAACAACAGGTCAAGGAATAATCAGACTTGCCACATTTCTTACCTGCATAACTCATTTGTTATTATTATTAGTACTATCTGTATTCATTTATTCTTGCATTCAGAATCTTCTTTTTCATTTGCAAGCTTCAGCATCAGACATATGATAGCACTTTTATATATTTACAGGTTATTATAATTTCAGTTACTGTTAAATACTGGTTTACAAACTTCTTTCGTATTTCCTTTTTTGCAATTTTTTTCTCCTTGCAAATTACCTCTTTAGATTTGTATTTATTATTTACCGTTAGTTTTTTCATCTATAGCTACCGGTAATATTTCTTTCTTACCGTTCTTCTATCTTGTATTTCAAACTTCCTCAAGGGTCCCGCAAACTCTATCCTTTTTCTAAACACTTTCCAATACACATTTCAGAATCGTATAACTCAACTAACTCCTCTTCCCCTTTCTTGTGTTTCAATTGTTTTCTTTTTGTACATATTCTCTTCGTAATTCGTTTTCCTCTTTTTCAATTTAAATTTGCTTTTCCTTTTTGTACATTTCCTCTTCCTATCTGTAAATGTCTTCTACCCCTCTCCTCTCCACATTTACAGATTCTGTTTAGATATTTTCCTCACAATTTCTCTTTCTCTAGCATTTCACACACTTCCCATACTCACCCTAAGCTGAATATGTCCAGGCTAAACTTGCCCGGCCTTTTGCGGACCAGGTTCACCGCCACTGGAGTAAAAAACAAAACAAGCAAATTAACACATGGACAAGTTGACAATAATTTTTTTCTATACAGCCTGTAGTCTGTTTTTTCTCAGCTGATGGTAATATGCTATCTCGCTATCTTGATTACTCGGCTATTACCAAGATTTTGTAGCTATTTAAGATGCTAATTATGAAAATTTTGCAATAATATAACACAGAGACATAGTAGTATCATACTTTCCCATTAAGAATTGAGAAATCAGATGCTAAGGAATGCAATATACCTTCAGCTGGAAAAAAACAGACTATAGTGCTAAGCAATTGGAAGTACTGTACACTAAATCCGCTATCACACGAGCGCTTTTTCCCTCAACATTTATCCATAACACTGGTCTGGCAGCTTATTAGGTCAATAATTAAAAATTTTCGGTTACCTAAATTCATCTGTCATCAGTCTAGTTTCCGATACCAGTGCAAAATACTCTAGAAATGTTGCCAGAAAAATTTTGATCATCGAATGTTGACTAAAAAAGCTCTCGTGTGATACCGGCTTAATACTGGTACAGCAATATAGCAAGGAAGATAGGCATTATTAAATGGGGGCGCCCATGTAGAGCACATGTCCGCAATTATATGTCCGATTCGATTGATTGATGGCTAGATATGGGCCTTAGTGGACACTACAAAAATCTTGTCAGGGACCATCAATTAATTCAAATATTAATCTTTAAAACAAAATCAAAAGTTACTGTTCAAATTGATATAACAAACTCATTCAAATTAAATACTATTGAAACAACACACTAAAAATCTATACAGTGCACTCCCGTTATCCGCGATCCTTGTTATCCGCGGACACCCCTAAATATCCCATTACTTGTTATCCGTGCAAAAAGTATGCGTTATCCGCGGATTTCCACTCGATCGAGGAAGAAAGCAGTGCTGCCATTAACCAAGAAAGGCGGAATATAAGAACGTAATAATATGGGAGACTGCAAACAGCCGATTGTCCCACACAAGGCAGATCCCTGTAACAAAAGGCAGATCCCTGTAACACAAGGCAGATCCCTTTAAAACAAGGCAGATCCCTCTCACACAAGGCAGATCCCTCTCACATAAGGCAATTCCCTTGTGTGTGTGTTGGATAAGGAAGAAAAACTTAGTGCTACTGAACTGTATTTCATGTACAGTACTGTACAGTAATTTTCTTTTCCTTCTCGTATTCATCTGGCGTGTTCTAAGTGGTTCTAAGATCGGTTCATTGGTTGAGGATAAAGTGAAGAAAATCATGTTTAATTAATAAGGGTTTTCTTAGATAAAAGTGCAGATAATCTTGCTTAATGTCTTATAAGTGGTTCTAAAAGGGGTTCTAAGAATGGTTCATAGGGGAGGGGATGATGATATGGCACAAGTGACACCTGGATTTACCTTTGGAATGTAATTGATGTCCACTGCTTTGGACTATACCTAGAGCTTAGTGGAGCAGTGGAACAGTCATTGTGGATCAAAGTGAGTATCCTTTAATCATTGGGTACATATTAATGTCATTAGGTAGGTCAAAATAGTGTATTTGAGGGTCCCAGATGGGTGAGCTTGGTATGACCTAAGTCTATTTCCCATTGAAACCTATGTTAAACACTGCCCACGTATCCGCGGAAAATATGCGGTACGACATAGGCGCGGCTACGGGGAGTGCACTGTATGTGGAAAAATGCTTTTAAATTTATCGGAAATTTAACTTTGAAATTAACACTTATAATGTAATTAAAAATCCTTACTGCTTCTACCTGTTGATCTTGGATGATGTCATTGAGTAAATGAAAGCTTTTGAACAAGGTCAACACAGAAAGCCTCGGAGTCGGACGGACCCTAAGTTGAGTGGTCAATCCTGTAAGTCCTTCATTAAACTGGCATGGATTGTCTTCACAATCCGCTTGGGGGCATTTTGTGTACGGCCACCCTCAAAGTGGAGTAAGCTGTCCAGCAATAGATTGATAGAACAAGAATGTGCCACCATTTAAGCCACTTGTCACATGATTCGAACACAAGATACGTATGTGTGGGCTCACTCATTGGCAGAGTATATTTGTTCGAAAGTCTGATAGATATCCCATAAAATCAAACTTAACTAACATCCATAGTCTACCCAAAATTTATGCGAGAGTTAAATAGCTTCATCATCATCATCATCATCGTCATCATGATAGGCCTAAAAATAAATGGTTAAACTGAATGTCGATGAAAGACCATTCTACTGTAAAGTTCAGTATAAGACTGTATATAGTATGTATATCCTATTACCTTTAAAAGGCTCTTGTCAGCCCTATGAGAGTTTTGTTCTGAAACTCAGTGGTCTGGTTAAACTACTTTCCCTCAACTTTCCCTTCATAATTGTTAAGGGGCACAGGGCCTTGGGTGGGGCTTTGGTGTCCCGGGCGTTACCGCACCCTTCTCAGCTCCTTGCCTGGGAGCGGCTTCGGTCACCCGGGCCTTCTTAGTGGTAAGCAGGGAGGGTTCTGTGGGGGCACTCGGTTATGGCCTTGGCCTTGCTCAGGACCATGGGGCTGTTCGGTCAGACAGCCTGGGGAACAACAACAACAACAACAACAACAACAACAACAACTACTGTATTAAAAAAATAAAATAAACGGCTCTTAATAATTGTTGATGTATTGTACAATAAACGTACAGTATGTACAGCATATACTCAGGAACATATCCCATAGCTGTAATACCAAAGGGAAAAGAAAAGAAAAAACAAACATTATTATTCAGAGGAAAACTAAACTGTACAGATTATTCTCTTTAGTAATAGCAGACAAACAGAGTACGGTATATAAATCAAGCGCAGGCACATAATAAGTCAAGATGCAAGCAGGATACATACCCAAGTAAAGCCGGTATCACATGAGCGCTTTTTCACTCAACATTTATCCTCAACACTGGTCTGGCAGCTTATGTGGTCAATATATACAATATTTTGGTTGCCTAAATTCCTCTATCAATCTAGTTTCCGATACCAGTGCAAAATACTCCAGAAATGTTGCCAGAAAAATGTTGATTATCGAATGTTGACTATAAAAGCTCTCGTGTGATACCGGCTTAACACTAACTTAAAATGCAATATATACCCAAGGAAGCTGTTAATTTTTACAGGTGGCAGGTGAATGGTGTGCATTATCAACTTATTTATACATACAATGCTGCTCTGTAAACTGATGCAGCTCTATGTAGGAAAATAGGCACAAGCAGTTTCTCCCTTAATCTATCTGTCCCTCATCCTATGATGTAAGCTGCTTTAAGATCCATGTGACAAGACATTTTCACTGTAACGTACCTTGAACTTGTTTTTCTGGTAATTTTTGAACTGGGGGAGGAGGCCCCGGGGGGTGTTACTCGCTACAGGGCTTTCGTCTCCTTACACATTTAACCCATTCTGGATGGGGCACATCACCCGACAGGCACATACCACATAGCTAGGGGTGGCCGACTCGAGACAGAGCCCGAACAGGGAAACACAACATAACATAAAAAACAAAATATAAATTCACACACATCTAGGTCGCCCAGGAGAAGACCCAGAGACCAAGGATCACGAAGGGCCTCCAGCATTTCCCCGGCCAGCAGACCTCCCGGAGGGGTTCCGGTCTCAGCAGGCAGACACGCAGCGGAACACATCACAATGCCCGCCCACCTCACATCCAGGCATGACCTTTCATATATACCGGCTCCCCGGGCCAGGCGCCTGACGGACTATTATCTAGTCCAACTGGCGCCCGACATCCTCTCTCAACGACAGTGTTATCACTCATCTATTCAGAAGCATTCTCCATTCATTCCTATATATTACCACTTCTCTTGCCTGTTCTACAGTCATCTCTCTATCTTCCAAATGAAATAGGCTGATTTACCTAATTAACTAAGAATAACTAACATTATTGTTATTAAATAATCAATATACAGTACTGTACAATTTCAACAAATAATCATAGAGTAGAATTAATGAATTTGAATTTTCAAGTTATTCTATGTTCCAGTAATCATTCAAATTATCATATCAAATCAAACATTAGCGATAAGAAAACTCAACAATCATAACTTCTTTAATTTTATTAATAAACACATATGTATCTTTTGGTATCAAATCTGGTAAATTAAAACTTCAAAATAATAACAAACAATACTATAGTCTATTCATTATATATAGGTCAGAAATATTGACCTCCATCCTCTGCAACTCAAAAAAGGCTAGAGCAAATGGGTTTTAAATGTCCACACCTATTCCCTGGTTTACGCATCCCTATTGTTAGAAATATCAACTCGATTACTCTAGTTGTGTTTGAGCTATAGAGGTTAGTGATCAATATGTTTATATATAGCCATGTTTATTTAGACCCATGCACTACCACCTTTAAGGGAGATGCAATAAGTGTAGACATTTCACGGCTCATTTGCTCTTGACCTTTTTCGAGTGATAAGAAGTTGGTGGTCATGATTTTGGCCTAATGATGGTGAATAGACTAGTAGAGTAATAATCTAGAACTGCTGGTAAATAATACGAGGGTCAGGCATTAAATTACAGTAATAAATTCATATGTAATACGTGCAAAGCAAACAAACCAAAAGAGGAACAGCACAACATAAAGACAAAACAACTTTATCAAAAACACTTATCACCTACAGAACGTATCAAAAACACTTATCACTTAAGGGGAGGCAGATCGTTTTTCTGGATCCCCTTCTCCCTAATGTTTAGCCCCACTAGTTTTGAGATTATAAGACCTTCGGCCCATTATTTTGGCGATTTTAACACCTTTCGCCCCATATCGTTGTCAATTTTAAGACCTTTCGTGCCATTTAGATGTCGATTATTTCCTGGCGAGCGAAAGTGAGCCTGCAATTTTAAGAAGAGCCGGCCTTTGGCTGGAACATTTTTCTACCGAAAAATTTACAAATCTATCTTGAAGGGGGGTCTAGGGGGTGTTTTTCTAAGCTTGATGGAGGTCTAGGGAGGAAACTAAACAAATATATGAATAAATGAATTAATAGACCAAACAAACGGTCTGCCTCCCCTTAACCCTCCAGCCCCGGCTATGTATTCCATACCGAAACCCGGGTGTTTTGGCCGAAAACGTCTACGCCTAGGCTACCGTATCTTTGTTATTCTGACTGCTTCCGCATTCCCGCGCATCCCCAAGCGTAGATGTGTTTCGTACCTGTAGAATGGAGTTAAGTAGAGCTCTCTAAGTTAACTGGTTCAGTTGTGATGATGATTTCATTGGAGATAACTTTATGGCAAAAACAGCCACTTTACACTACTTTTTGATACTTAACAATAACATACAGGCACACACGAACAAGCGACGGACTCCTTGTGGCCGGAGATGCGGGGCGTCGGTCCAGCCGGCTGTTGTTTACATGCGTCGGATCGACGCCTCGCACACCAAGCTTACAGGCTTTGAGCTCATGGGTCTTTAAGAGCCCTTCCGGGTAGCTCGGGTGTGTTTTTTATGGGCGTTCAAGAGCCCTTCCGAGTCTGGAGGGTTAAAGAACATATCAAAATCACTTATCACTTAACTCAATGACTGCGGGCTGCTATATAAAAAATATGGTCATCACTGCGGCACTTGTCATATGACAATTGCCGCATATCTGCCTAGAACAAGGCCTGGGAGGCAGGCGAGCGAGTATAAGCAGCGCGGGTCCGTCTCATCCACCGCCCACCGTGTCTGGGCGGACAAATCTCCAGCTCCCTTACAGACTTTGGGATAGCGAAAACCGCTCAAACTCGCTAATTTTTACCGATTTAGCGTCACCTGTGCAATATCGTTACAGAATGGTCGTGCAGACATGTTTCAGATGTCATTGGAAAGGTCTATTCCTCCTTTCAGGGATATATAATTTAAATACATTCTAGCTCTTGTTTATACATGAAAATGTGCAGGGAATGAAGGTCACTTTTAGTCCAAAAATCCTGTATGGAACAGTGGTGACCAAGCAACTGTCATATGACAATTGCCGCAGTAATTGTGTTAACAAACATATAAAAATCACTTATCACTTAACCCTTTCTGTACCGGTGACGTCTTTGTTATTATATTTCAGCTAGATTTACAAAATTTTATGAAGCGTAGGAAGGATGTATGGTAGCAAATACCTGTATGATGAATTGAGATACTGTAGTCTGTAGCCTTTTAATTGGTAGACGTCCTTCCTAAGATGAATAGTCGTCTAATAGTTCCCAGAATATAAGGCAATGGACGTCACCAGTACTGAATGGGTTTAACCCATAATGTACCGGTGACGTCCTTTTCATTATATTCTGGCAACTATTAGACGATATTTATTAAGTTTACGAAGGACATCTAACGATAAAAAGGCTTCAAACTATCTTAACCAACCCTTTTAACAACCACAGATTCTTCCTAAGCTGCATGTTATCGTCTAAATATAGCTAGAATAAAGTATAAGACACGTCGCTGGTACTCAAAGGTTTATAAACTTATAACAAATATCTTGTTACGTAAAGTGTACCAAGACACAGAATAATCTCAGACAGTAAGATCTAAAATGATAGCATAATGCTTAGTGTGCAGAATTTTGGTGTGAGTATCCTAGGTTCGAGTCCTTGGAGTACCACATGTATTCATTACTTTCATTTTGGCGTGAGTATCCTAGGTTAGAGTCCTTGGAGTACCACAAGTATTCATTACTTTCATTGAATTCATTAGTTAGGTTCATTTGTAAATTAATTGGTGGGTTGGTGAAAACAAATATAAATACAGGTGTAACTAACAGCTCATATTGGGTTATCTACGAGGAGTGGACAGTGTTGTGGGTTTGCTTTTATTAGCCTTTTATTTGCTCCAACCAAATATTTTCAAGGGGCTGTTTTTTTTTTCTCTTTCAGTATTATTCACTTTCACAAAAAAAAACAAAAAAAAAACAAATGGTAATTACAAAAATAATTAAATAAAAATTGTTCGCTTCTGAGTATCATACCAAAATGCGGAGTAAGTAAATGTACTGTATAATATATCTATCAAAAGCAATGTATATAAAAAAAAGAGCAAAAATGCTGATAATAAAACTATAAAATAGGAACTAGTACCATATTATCCTTATTGAAAAAGCTTTACTCAAATACAATGTAACAGCATACACACACACACTTACGTACAGCATTGGTATATTTCAAATGGGGTGTGTTTTTCCTAGACCCCCTTTCTCCCTCATATTTAACCCTCCAGCCCCGGCTATGTATTATATATATATTCCTCGAAACCCGGGTGTTTTGGCCGAAAAACGTCTAGGCTAGGCTACCGTATATTCGTTAATCAGACTGCTTCCCGCATTCCCGTGCATCCCCAAGCGTAGCTGTGTTATTTACCTGTAGAATGGCATTAAGTAGAGCTCTCTAAGTCAACTGGTTGAGCTGTGATGATTTCATTGGAGATAACTTTATGGCCAAAACAGCCACTTTACACCACTTTTCGATACTTAACAACAACATACAGGCACACACGAACAAGCGACGCTCTCCTTCTTGTGGCCGGAGATGCGGGGCGTTGGTCCAGCCGGCTGTTGTTTACATGCGTCGGACCGACGCCTCGCACACGAAGCTCACAGGCTTTCAACCACTGGGCGTTCAAGAGACCTTCCGGGTACCTGTTATATGCTTTTTTATGGGCGTTCAAGAGCCCTTCCGTGGTGAGAGGGTTAATTAAGAGAGATTCATTTTCTGTGCCTTACGATGGATTCACACCAGCATTTCTTCCCATAGCTTTTTAGTGGCAACATTTTCGACTTTTTTCAATCGTAAATGCAACTCGACTGAAGTGATATTATGGGTGCCAAAATGTTGATAAAACTAGTGGAGTCTAAGTGCAAACCTCTGCTTACGATGGCGTTGGATATGTACCGGATCCCCTCCTAAATAGAATCAATCAATAGATTAATTAATATTTAAGTGAGGGGTGACTGCATTGAAAATAATCAAATACAGTATATCTAACTACCAGAACTTACAAAGACATTCCATTTGCACACATAAAATTTGTGATCAGGTTACAAATTTGAGCATGCACGGAGAGATGGGTGTCAAACCGGAGCAATTAACCTGAAATACCATTAGTCTGACCCTTTTATCACTTCCAAAGCTATAATCTAAACTATTAATAATAAATTTATCTTTACATAGGCCTATATAATAATCTATCTATCTATATATGCCTACTCTGGCACATACCCCATTTTTTTTTTTTTTTTTTAGGGGGTGGTCGAGTAGACATATAATAATAACATTATCTATCTATCTATCGATTGCCTGACGCCGTGATCCCTGAAGGGGTGGCCACGAACGAACCGCCCCATGCACCTCTGTCCTCAGTCAGTCGACGCCCCTCCTCCCAACCAGCACCGCCTTCATTCATATACTTCCTCACTCAATCCTTCCACCTCTCCCTCTTTGTCCTTCCACCTCGCTCTCGTAAACCCTCTATGTCATTCTCTCGCTTTCCATACATTCCATATGGCCGAACCATCTCAAGGTGTTCCTTTTTACACTTTCCAGCACATCTACCTCCACACCACACCTCCTTCTTACTTCCTCATTCGTCTGTCTATCCCTCCATGTAACTCCGCACGCACTTCTTAACCCTTGTCTATCGGGGCCCGACTTAAGGGGAGATCTCCACTTGAGGGATTTTTTTCTTGACCCCTTTCACCCTCATGTTTTGCTTTTGATATTATAAAACGTTCGCTCCATTAGTTTAGCGATTTTAAGAACTTTCACCCCATATTAAGACCTTTCGTGCCATTCAGGTGTCAATTTTATCCTGGCGAGCGATAGCGAGCCTGTAATTTAAGAGGAACCGGCCTTTGGCCGGGAAATTTTTCTACCGAAAAATTTACAAATTTATCTTGAAAGGGACTCAAGGGGGTGTAATTTCAAGCTTGATGGAAGTTTAGGAAACACACTAAAAACCTCCCCTTAAGTCGGTCTAGAGAAGAAAGGACTATGTGGCGGGGACCGACTTAAGGCGGTGTGCAATTCTGAGCAATATTTGGCTCCGAGAGAGAGACGATCGGTGGGAGGAGCGTAGGTCGGCTCTCACCGTTCGGCACGGCTCCCGCGCCAGCACTGGGCCCTACTCCACACACACCCACACTCACTGCCTCGCTACACAGGGAATTATGTAAGGAAATTACCGTATTTTAGCGATTTTGCTCTTCGGTTGCACGATCTTTGCAAGAGAACGCGTGGTCGTAGAAGGATGGTTCTGGCGTCATTGGAAAGCTCAATTATTGCCCTTTCAGGGATACATAATTGTATTACGCTCTGGCTCTTGTTTATGCATGAAAAAGAGCACGGAAACAAGGTCGTTTAAGGTAAAACCACCCGCTTGGCGGGTAGTAGAAGTTACTGACGGGGCCCGCTCGTAAGGCGTTAAGTAACTCATTTCCACCGCTCTCACTCTTGGTCCGAGTCTCTTCTCAAACGTCCATGCTTTGCTTCCGTAAGTCAGCGTCGTGATTACCACACTGTCATGCAAGGACTTCTTCACTTCCATACTGACCACACTATTTCTTGTTACTGCTTTCAACGTTCCTACAACCCTCTTCCCCTGTTGCACCCTCTCCCGCACTTCTTCATCCATAGTCCCATCTTTACTCAACACACTGCCCAGATACTTAAATGAGCTGCCAATCTCCATAGCCTGACCGTTTAACTTCACCTCACACTCTGTGGCTTCACCCCTTTCGAAGACCATAACCTTGCTCTTCCCCGCATTTACCTTCAGATTCCGTTTTTCGCACACTGTTCCAAACTCATTTACCAGACCCTGCAACTCCCATTCATTATCGCTCATCAGAACTGTATCCTCAGCAAACAGCAGTACAGGTAGCTTCCACTCATTTCCCTCCCTTATCAGCGATACACCAACATCCACTGCTCTTCCCTGGCCTCTTTCATGACTCCATCCATATATATAGTAACCAACAGCTGCGAGAAGGGAGCACCAAGCTTATATCTACTACTAAATACGACATATGAGATAGGCAAAACAAACTGAAATGATTACTGATTACTGATAATTAATATAGGATGTAAGGTATCTTAAAATAACTCCCTAGAAATACTTTCTCTAAAGTATCTACTTTTTTTTATCCTCCCCTTTTTCCCCAGCTAACCTAATCCCACAAGGACCCCAATGGAAATACGCCTAACGGCCTTATTGGGCTATTCTTAGTTGGAATTATGCAAGGCTGGTACATGTCATATTTGTAACATATTATGTGGTAACAACATTGTAAAATGCTAACTGAATAATAATAATAATAATAATAATAATAATAATAATAATTATTATTATTATTATTATTATTATTATTATTATTATTATTAACCACAGGGACATCACACACCCGTTTCAGCCCAACATTCAGGTCAAAGAACTCGCTCTGCTCATTCTCCATACGTACTGCCGCCTTTGCACCGTCATACATGCTCTTCACTGCTTTCAGCAACTTGCCATCTACTCCGCATATTCTAAGTACTTTCCACATACCTTCTCTATCCACTCTGTCATAGGCCTTCTCCAAGTCCATAAAGCCAACATACACCTCTTGTTGCTTCTCCAGATATTTCTCCACAACACAATTCAGGGTAAATATCTGATCTACACATCCTCTTCCCTTCCTAAAACCGCCCTGCTCGTCTCCTATCCATTTCTCCGTTCTCACTCTCACTCTCTCAATCACTACCCTACTGTATACCTTCCCTACTACGTTTAGAAGACATATTCCACGGTGGTTACCACACACTCCTCTTTCCCCTTTGCCCTTATATAGGGGGACTATTATGCCAGTCTTCCAGTCATCGGGTGCACTCCCCTTCTCCCATGATAGTTTGCACATTTTCCATACCCACTCGACCACTATCTCACCACCATACCTCAACATTTCCCTACACACTCCATCTGTTCCTGGTGCTTTCCCCAACTTCACTCTTTTTATGGCTTCCCACACTTCTGACCTCCTGATCCCCACCTCCTCCTCCACTACTTCTCCTTTTCTCCCTCCCATACCATATCCAACTATGTTTGCTGGCTCTTCATTCCTTACATTTAGCAACTCGTTGAAGTACTCCCTCCATCTTTCGACTCTCTCTTGCTTCTCGGCTAGCATTCTCCCATTCTTATCTTTCACACCCTTACTGTTTCCCTTGCTACCTTCCCCAACTTTCTTGACTTCTTTCCAGAACAGTTTCTTACACTCCCTCCATTTTACACTCAAGATTCCTTCCAAATTCCTCTTCTACTCTTCTCTTACTTTCCTTCACTACTCTCTTCACCACTCTCTTTCTAAAAAATAATATTCGCGAGCAGTGGCATATTCAGCAGAGCGTCGGCTGCTGATCAAAGGTTAGGCGGATCGAGCCTTCACTGTCAAAATGTTATTGGTAGTTGTCAAGCCCGGGCAACTTGACCTAGCGATTTGTGACAAACGCCTAATATTCATGGCCACCATTTCTCAGGAATTATGGTGGTCTGCCCCCCCCCCCCCCTCTTCTACTCTTCTCTTACTTTCCTTCACTACTTTCCTTCACTACTCTCTTCACCACTCTTTCTAAAAAATAATATTCGTGAGCCTTGGCATATTCAGCAGAGCGTCGGCTGCTGATCAAAGGTTAGGCGGATCGAGCCTTCACTGTCCAAAATGTTATTGGTAGTTGTCAAGCCCGGGCAACTTGACCTAGCGATTCGTGACAAACGCCTAATATTCATGGCCACCATTTATCAGGAATTACCAGTCCCCCCCCCCCCCCCCAAAAAAAAAAAAATACATACATAAAAAATAAATAATAATAATAACAATAATAATAACAGGCTCTGCTTAGGTTCGACACCCTGAATGAGAGAGTATTAACATGTCTACATTACTATGGTATAATACTGTCTTTTGCTTAATACTGTACCGGGTTTAAAATTTGTACATGCAAAGATTATAGGTTTGATTCCCAAAGGGAAGTAGAGAAAACCTAATATTTAGTAGGGCCCCGTAATCATTGACGACTTCGCCTATTAACCCGAAAACGGCGAGGGGGGGGGGGTATTGAACTAGCTCCCCATGGGCGAGCATATTGGCTCCATTCAGGCCTATAATCGTCATTTTACGATAAATATAGTTATTACTTATTCATATGAGCCTATTTTACCTTCACTATGAAGATAGTAACCTGTAACAACAATAAAACAAGTGAAAATATAATTTTTCTGGTCAAAATCGCGAATATAGATGGACCAGCCCATTCATGAATTATGGAGAAAATTGAGGCAACCCCTCCCTCCACGAGGCCTCAAGCCACACTGAGCCTACTCATACACACACTCGGTTGTGTAACACACCCGCTAGGCACGTAAGCATATCTCCCACACAGTTTGCTAATGTTAGCACAAAAATATACCAACGAATTAGGGAATAACAGAGAAAATAGGTGATAATTGAAGGGGGAGGGGAAAGGGAGGAAGGAGGGGATTGGAGGAGTGATATGAGGTATAGGGGGAAAAAAAAAAAAAAAAAAATTTTTTTTAGTGCTACTGGGGCTGTTTAAATGTTTTTATTTAGGCCTCCCTCTTAAGAGCTTTGCCGCCGTCGCCCAGTAAAACGTCTTATGAGCTTTTCCGCCGTTTACGGGTTAATAGTAATAGTCTCCATTCAAAATCCTGCGCCAGCATTTTTAATAGCCCGCGCGGAAGTCTCATGGAGTACTCGTCATAAGTACACGCTTAATTCCCTGATGGGATTGTCATTTTGATCGGGTACTCTACAGAAAAAACTCTGTAAAAAAGAAAAAAGAAAAAATAACTTAATATCTGTTATCATATGACTTGCCATATACGTGGATTTCTCATGTTTTGCTTCCCCGACACCAGGCCCCTAGCAACCATCTTCGTCCTTCACTGATATACCAAGAATAAACTATGGAAATCAACGAATGGGAAGTGGGATGGTTGGGAGGGCCCGAGTCGTCAATGATTACGGGGCCCTACTAAATATTAGGTTTTCTCTACTTCCCTTAGGGAATCAAACCTATAATTTAATAGGGCCCCTTCATCATTGACGACTTCGCCTGAATATCAAGACTGGAGGTGGGACATTCGTAAAATATCGTAACCTTAGGGAAGAAGAATCCGGATAACATTTTCTTAAGTTTTATTGTATGCAATACAACATATAAAAAAAGGTATAAAAGAGTTGCAGGCAGTGCGTGGCATTAAGAAACTGCTTACTCATGGTCAGATCGTTGCAATCGATCGTATGCATGAAAATAATTGGACACACATGTGTCCCCTAGAACTATAACTCTGCAGTAGTTATTCATTCCCTCCTTAAACTATTTGTACAGAAATATATTTGTACACTTTGGTAAAAAACATGCATAGTTGCAACTATGCGATATATCTTCTTAGAATTAAAACAATAAACTAATACTGGACTGTAGAACCCGTCCTATCACAGCTCGTGATGCATCACAATCTCCAAGGGTACAGAGGGGATATGGACTCATCCGCACCCCCCCCCTTTTTAAAACAAAACCACTTATAAGAGAACATTACCTACTGTACCTGTTGCCGTAAGGCTACACAGGTACGCTTTGGTTTATCTAGAGCAACAGACAGGTAGCGTGTAAGGAACGTATGATTGGAAGCCCAAAGTTGAGTCTTAGCAATATCATCAATTGAAAAATTTTGCAGAAATCTGAGGGATACTGCCCATTTCCTGATATCGTGAGCCCTGACTATCACGCCGGGATTGCTTTCCCTGATAACGTCGGCAAGCAAGGAAGCTAACTTCCGTTTTGTCACACAGTTAACTGTTCGGTTTACCCATAAAGCACCTGGTTGGCGAGGCTGCGCAGCCCTCATAAACTTTGTGAGTGCTTGCACAGGACATAAAAGGTGATGAATGAGGCCTCTCTTCAAGGCCAGGACGGAAAATTCAGAAAAAACATGGTCCGAATGTTCGTTCTTAGCAATAAAAGAGGGAGACGGCGCGATTTGAACATGGTCGTGCAGTCTCCCAAACCTGATACAGTTTGGTTCGTTGCTCATCGCTGCCAGCTGAGACACCCGGTTTCCGGTGGCAAGTGCCATGAGGAAGACAGCCTTTTCAAAAGTGAGTCAAAATCCGGCGCATTATTATACTTGCGCGATTAAAGCAATTCTAAGGCTTTATCAAGTGACCAGGTGGGCATGAGCTGACGGGGAGGTAGACGTAGCTTGAAACATGCCCTCATAAAACCTTTCTCCTCCGCCTGCGGTATGGAAAGGCCAGTGAGATCAAGGAAGGGGGTTCTAATGGCAGACAAATAATTTTTTTAATGTTACGACTGAAAAATGTTTCTGCTCGAATAGGTAGTCTAAGTATTTGAAAATTAATGCTCCCGAGGCAGTTGTTTGCCCTGACTCAACAATCCAGGTTGTAAAAGTTTTCCAATGGGATTGGTATTGTCTCCTGGTAGACGGAGTGTACTGGTTCATTAACTTCTTAGTGACGCTTGGCCCAAATTGAGTTAACCATTTTGCATTGTAAATATCCATAAGGCAAAACTGAGCGAGGTCCGAAGGTTGCCAATCGTTTCCAAGTGGAAAGCGGAGACCGGGAGGGACACCGGGGTCCTGCACCACTGTTGCAATTGGTGGTACCAAACCTGGGCCGGCCAAAGAGGCGCGATCAGTGCGACCCGGCCCCAGTAATCCCTCAGCTTGTGAATGACTTTGCACATTAACACAGAGTCTGGTGGAGGAAACAGATAGATTGAGGTCCACCTGTTCCAATCCACCAGCAATGCATCAGGTCCCCCCGCCGGGGTTACCCCGTGACGTGTGAGTCGTTGGTTCTCTGTGGACGCAAACAAGTCCACTTGTGGACGGGCTGGCGTTGCAATCATCTTGTTGAAGATAGCCTGTTTGATTGTCCATTCTACTAGAGTGCTCCGCCGGCGAGAGAGAGCGTCTGCCCAGACGTTCGCCACGCCAGGGAGGTATGTGGCATGCAGGGAAATTTCTAGTGAGTCGGCTAGGGTAAAAACAAATTCTGAAACCCTCAGCAACTCTCGTGACCTCACTGAGCCTTGTCTCTGAATACAAAAAAATGCAGTTTGATTGTCCATTCGGAACACTATTGATTTGTTTTTCAATGTCATGCTGTGAATTTGGAGAAAAAAGAGGGGGACTAAAAAGCTCTTGCTTGTTGATATGTGATTGGCTGTCTGACAACCAGATGCCCTGACCTTGGTGTCCTAGGCTTGACTGATATCCCCAACCCAGTGTCCCCGAGGCGTCTGTGTCTACCCATACCGTAGGAGGGGGGGAAACTCATGTCACGACAGAGTAGAGGACTTCGCGCTTGGTCCAGACTGAGAGTAAGTTGTGGATTAATGGAGGAATTGGCCATAATTTCCTCTCCGTCAAGAGAGGGAACACTTTGTTGCCTTCCAGGATTAATCGTTTGGCTTTCAGTCGGCCCAATTTGACAGTTAATTGAACCCCGTTGAGAGAACCGATCAGGGAATCCCACGTTTTCCTGGTCGTATCCAGACTGTGGAGAAACCGGAATAGTTTCCTGCGAAATCTGCTGTGGTTGTCCACACTCTGAGTAAGAGTCAGAGTGGAGGTGTCCCAGACCAGCCCTATCCACTGAATCATCCTTGTGGGGACAAGGTGAGACTTTGCCAAGTTCACTTTGAACCCTAGGTTTTGTACATGAGTTAACACTTGGTTTACATGGTCTTGACATAGTTCCAAAGAGTTTGCCACTACTAGCCAATCGTCCAGATACCAAAACACCTGTATGCCTCGAACTAACAGGGGTAAAAGAGCTTGCCTGACGAGTTTGGTAAATACTCTCGGTGCTAGGTTCAACCCGAACGGCATCCTTTGAAAGACATAAGTCTCGTGCCGGACCCTCAGAGCGAGGAATTTTTGGAACCGCTTGTTTACAGGGACATGCCAATAGGCATCTTTGAGATCGATCGAGCACATCCATCCTTGCGGAGGAAGTGCGAGCTTGAGTTGCTGAACAGTCAACATCCTGAAGGGTGAATTCTCTATAAAGGTGTTCAGTTGCGAGAGGTCTAGAACTGGTCGCATCTGCACACTGTCCCTTTTTGGCACTAAGAAGAGTCTTGACATGAACACTGGCTGACTGGCATTGACTGGAATAAGGACCTGTTTGGCAATCATTTCCTGCAGTACGGCCTCCGCCTCCTGAGACACTTTGGTATATTCCCGCGGCTGACGCAGTCGAGGCCGCCGGAGCCACCGCCAGGTGATTCCTTTGCTCACTACCTTCCTGGCCCAGGTATGCTTGGGCCAGGCCGAGCGGGATGAACGGAACGAACCCAGGTGCAACCGGGGTTCGTCCTTCAATCTTACAGTAGATCCTCTGGAAAAAGGCAAACTAGGCCTGTGTATCCAGCTCAGTACCAGTACTTGCACTGCTGCGGTCGTTCACGGTGTTGGCGGCGGCGGTAGCAGACGCAACATTTTTACTATTCTGTATTTTTGCTTTATAATCAAACTTTAAATCTTGTCTTCCCCATGCTTTATCAAGATTACTTACAAACTCCCTTATTGATTCAAGGCAACTCCCCAATCCTGTGTCTTTGGGCTCGGTACTGGGATATGGAGAGTAAGAGTGGCTAGTTTTTTGGAGGGGGAGGTGGGTTGGCATCGGACGCTTGACTAGTTTTGGCTGATGCTGGGCCCTGATTACCTTTGTAGGGGGCCTTACCTTTATACCCAGACTGTTTTCCTTGTTTGGGTTTATGCGGATTACCTCCCTGCTGAGGAGGTGGTCTGGGGTCTCTTGGTGATTGCCTAGCTTGGAGCTGGTAAGGTTTGTTACCGCCCTTTGACTTATGAAAAGGCTTCTTAGCCAGGTCCTTCCTAGCTTAGGAGGTAACCTGCTTCCACCCACTCACCATATTAAAAACCAGACTCCAAGTATCAGAGTTTAGGAGGGTGGCAGTAAGTACCGGGGAGAGAGTTACCCGGCGACCTATGTCCGCCGGCAACTTTCTCACAAGATGGACTCTCAGAACTTGGCGGGTTCGAACCGCTTCTAATATTGCAATTCTAATGTCCCCTAGTGACTAAATGGAGTTCTGAAGCAAGAGTCTTCGAGACAGCTCAGTAGCTTTTCTAACTTGGGGGTCAGCAATGGCCGAGATGGTACGTGAAAGAGAGGCGGCTACTTGGTGAGTCACCAAATACTGAGAGAACATCCGGTAGGCCTTATTTCGTAACTTAAAATCCCTCTCTAGGTGAGCAGCCCGGGGGGGGGGGGGGGAGAAAAAGGTTCATCAAGTGAATGCAAGGACACTTTGGGTGCCACCAGGAATGTAAGTAAGTCTGGTGACACTCCATCAGCTTTGGCTACCGGCAAGGAAAAGTAAGCATGATTTTCTTGGGGGATCTGATGAGAAGATTTTGAGGTAATAGTAGCAGCAAAAACCTGAGCTTCTAACTCCCAATCTACCCAAGGGCCCAAGAGGTGATGCGTACAAGTAGACTGGGATGGTATGGACATGTGGAGAGAATGGATGAACAAAATTGGGTGAAAAAATGCAGGTCTGTGATTGTGGAGGGAGCTGCACCAAGGGGTGGACCGAGGAAGACCTGGGATCGGACTATACGCGCCGATCTCAAATCCAAGAACTTGACAAGTGAAGCAGCCCTTAATAGGGTTGCCTGGAATGCCGCCATTAGGACAAGAGACTGAAACTGCACTTATGTGTGGAACACTCAGTCTTAAAATTTTATGTATGTATGTATGTATGTACTCCTATCTGCCCCATCTGCAGGACCGGAGTATGCGTGTGGTCAAGGACCGGAGTTGTAGCCAACTCCGACGTAAGAGCATTCAAGGCTTTGACATCGTTGATGCCATCAGCCTTAGACCAATCAGCAAATAGCCTTGCAGATGCGGCGGGAGGAATGGCCGACGTGGCTGAATAAACAAAATAAGTCGGGTTGTACGAACTTGGTACACCCTTAATCAGTACATCCAACACCCTCCCTGCCTCGTCTTTAGCCCTAAATTTACGGTTCTTATTGATCTCAATGGACCATTCGCCGGGAACTGGAGGGTCCCCTGACACCAAAGGCTGAGCTAAAAGAGGGTTCTCTGGTAACACAGATACCCAAGAGCAGTCAGCACCATAGAGGAGGGGCATGGGGCCCTTCCTCAGAGGTGCCTTATCTAAAGGAGGTAGGGGGACATCTGCAACAACCCTTAGGGTGGACATAGCTAGCGTCGCCGGCACTGTAGTGCCTGGGGCCGCGGCTACCACCGGGGTTGGATAAGAAGGACTGAATTCTGGAGGATCTAGGGGTCTGACAACAGAAGTGCTAAGGGGCGCAGCTGGGAGATTGACCGGGGGATCCAAAGAGGCAGGGATTGATACTGTTGCATAACCTTATGCAATAACTCACTTATCTGATCAGAAGTCATCCATTTCCCGTGTGAGTCTTTAGACGAGTGGGAACTAGCCTCAGAATTATTACTTGGGAGGGACTGAGGAGCCGGGGAGAACACCCCATCCGCCGGCTTTTCACTCTGCTCTGAAGTCTCTTGTATTTCTACTTCATTATCCGCCGGGGGCCATGGCAAATCTGGCACTGATGAAGGTAACACGTCTATGTTACCGTCCTCAGTGTGTTCAGGAATGACGTTAAGAAGAGAAAGAGAGGGTTCAGATTGACGCCAATAACCCCCTGCCACCACGGGCTGGGAGTCTTGAGTCACTTGAGAGCTGAAATGGGACCCTGCCGGATAACCCCTGTACTGGTCGGCTAGAACCCTACACGGTCCTGTTGACCTAACACTACGAGGGACAAAATTACATTTTGGTATGGAAAAAGTAGCATTAGGAGGCACACTCAAGGATTGTTCATGACTAGGTGTGGTTTCCAATATCTCCGATCCTACTTCCGACTCCCCTGAATCACGTATAGGAGTGTCAGAGGGGGGGGGGGGGGTAGGAGGAGGCGGCTGAGGAGTGTCTTGCCGGCTGCTCGACGTGTCCTCATAGTCCTCTCTCCGGCGTTTGTGAGACCGGGAAGGCTCCGAGGCGGAGTGGCGAGAGTGTTTGCGGGGGGACTTGACCTTGACTTCCGTCTTTCTTACAGTTTCTTCCAGTAGATCCTCTGGAAAAAGGCAAATATGCCTGTGTATCAAGCTCAGTACCAGTACTTGCACTGCTGCGGTCGTTCACGGTGTTGGCGGCGGCGGTAGCAGACGCAACATTTTTACTATTCTGTATTTTTGTTTTATAATCAAACTTCAAATCTTGTCTTCCCCATGCTTTATCAAGATTACTTTCAAACTCCCTTATTGATTTGGAATCGACTACATACTGGGGCAGTGCGTTCCACTCATTTACCACTCTATCACAAAATGAGTTCTTTGCCTTCTCAAGCCTACTTCTTTCTTTGTAAATTTTCTTAGAGTGTCCTCTCGTTCTTGTTCCCTCCCGCATCAAGAAGATACCTTCACACACATCCTCATCGTACTTTCCTGACACTATCTTAAAAGTCTCTATCATATCCCCTCTCTTTCTCCTATATGCCAGTGTCGGAAGCCCCAGCTCAACCAGAGGTTGTCCTCAACCTCTGCTCATAGCCCGCGTTCTTCAACGTTGGTACCAGCTTGCTAGCTCTTGGGGAGGGCGAGCGCCTCCTCTTGGAACGGTTAGAGGGGGGAACCTCAGTAACATCGCTCTCACTGCTACTACTCACTACCTCCTTGCTGAGGGCTTTCGATTTGACTTTAGGTCTTACAGATTTGGAGGAACCGGGTTTAACCAGTGGTAACTTAATAATGAGATTCTCCCATAGAACTTCGTCATCGCAGTGAACTGCCTTATGGGCTGTGTCCTTTGCATAAGAATTAAATGTAGCTTTAATCTCGTGTAATGCTGCCAGGCATGATAAGTCTTTCTTGGCCACTAAGGCGGTTTTCAACTCAGAACAAATCGAACATCATTTAGACAACCATAAGCCTCTAGAACGATCTAAACATTTGATGCACTTTATGCATAGTTTGTGAGCAAAAATGGGCAAAAGGGAGCAGGTAGGAGTAATACAAAGTTCAAATCTAGGCATGATGCCTTAATGAGAGGTTCCCCCCCCCACCGCCGGGATCCGCTGTCCAACTCCGCCGGAGAAGCAGTCTCTGGGGCCTGGAATTTTTTTTCCAGGAATCAATGCTCATAAGGATAACCTGCGAGGTATTAAAACATCCTAACCCGAATCCGCCGGAAAATTAGCTATAGTGTACCACTACTCTAACCTTCCGCCTGATCCGTCTAGCTGGCTTTCAACTACTTACCTGTGACGAGAGCCACAGGTCCCTCGGCCTTTTAGTGTCTGATCATTAATGAAAAAAGTTTGCAAAACTAATCTTATCACTTCATGTACACTCGACTCGTGGCGCCGAAGGCGATAAAGTCTCAACGTGTCACTGGGTCAGTCAGGGTGAGTTCGTAGCCCTTCTAGGAATGCAATTCCGCCGGGAGAGTGTGGTTCAGCTAAACTACGCCGGGATCTCTTGAATGTTCCTACCCGTTAGAGACGGATAACTTGGACCCACCGCACGGGGCCGCCGGAACAGACAAAAACTACCGGGAAATGGGGGTGGCACAGCCCCATTAACCGAAGTCCCACACATACATAGTATAAAAAATGACATACAGGGACGTCTCCCTTACCCCAAAGAACATGCCTGCATGCATGAACGTAAACAAGGGCAAATATAGGCATAACACAACGACAGAAAATTTAGAACCTAAATTACCTGAAGCCTACGCCAGAGACCCCTAACTAGGCTGACCACGAGGTACGAAGAACATCCCGGCAGACGACGCTCCGAAACCCGGCAGCAGCACACCGATGAGGGAGGCCCACCCGAGGGGCCCAAGCAAAACATGAACCCTGGAAGGTGGAGCACCACGTGCAGACACCCTTAGACCAGATCTTTTGCTGATATCTGAAGATTATGGCATGTACTTTCCTCAATATTGACAGTCTGTATCATGACTTGTAGAGTGGTCACCCTCTAGCTAAGTGAACACAACAGCTAAAGGCGTATCACAACAATACACACGGTACGACGATCCGGGACCCGTAGACGCCTGTGACAATGGTACCCTATTTTAACACACACTTCCTGCGGACATACCAATCTGGCAGCCGTGCTAGCTAATCTAAACCTTGTTAGTACAACACAGATGTATACAAATGATTAAGGACTCACTAGAAGCTCTGCGAACGTCGAATGAAGCGGACACGGCGAGAGCCCTGTTGATCGTAAGGCTGCGGAAGTAGGAAGGACAAAGATGGCCGCTAGGGGGCCTGGTGTCAGGGAAGCAAAACATGAGAAATCCACGTATATGGCAAGTCATATGATAACAGATATTAAGTTATTTTTGGTTTTTTTATTTTTTACGGAGTTTTTTGCTGTAGGGTACCCGATCAAAATGAAGATCCCATAAGGGAATTAAGCGTGCACTTATGACGCGTACTCCATGAGACTTCCGCGCGGGCTATTCAAAATGCTGGCGCAGAATGTTGAATGGAGACTATTACTATTAATAGGCAAAGTCGTCAATGATGAAGGGGCCCTACTAAATATAAATTTTCATGCCTAGTGTCTACATTACTCTTAACACTTTTAGTACCGAGTTGTTCTTGTCATTATTATCTGGATATTATCAGACAATTTTATCCAGCTCAGGGAGGACGTGTAGCAATTAAAAGGCTTCAAACTATCTCGATTATCCATTTTAAATACCACGATTTCCTCTTAAGCTGCATAAAATTGTCTAAGTATAGCTGGAAAAAACACTAAATACATCCTCGGTAGGGAAGGGGTTAACACTTTTAGGAAGATGACGTAATTTTCGTCTTTTTCTGGTTACCATTAAGGGGAGATGGGCCGGTTTTCTGGACCATTTTCTCTCTCATGTTTAGTCCCATTAGTTTCAGATGTTAAGATGTTTGCCCCATTAGTTAGTCGATTTTAAGACCTTTCGCCTCATTTCGTCGTCAATATTTAGACCTTTCGTGCTATTTAGGTGTCGATTTTTTCCCTGGCGAACGATAGTGAGCCTGTAATGTTGGAAGAACCGGCCTTTGGCCGGAATTTTTTTCTACCGAAAAATGTACAAATTAATCTAGAAGGGGGATCTAATGGATGTTTTTTTTTTTTAATTTGGAGGTCTAGGGAGGAAACTAGAAAAATAATGAATACATGTAAAAATCGCCCAAAAAGTGAACCATCCCCCCTTAAACAGAGTTACATATTAGAACATGCACTGAAATCAAAATACATATCAACATTACTATCGAATATACAGTGTAAGTATAAAATCTGAGCAAGCATTGAAAAAATATCCAAGTTACCTTCCCTCTAAATTGACCACTTGCAAGTTTCGTTCTATAAGGAAGTTGGAGCTGTAGACAACGATATTTAACATAATTTACAGCTAAAATACGGTGGCATATATAAATACATAAAACCCAATTCAACATACCACTTATCCATCAGAAATATACATTATTAGTGCATTTCTGTTTAATATTGATGTTCACGGCTCCAACTTCCTTATAGCCTGAAACTCGCAAGTGGTCATTTGGCAACAGTTTAAAGTTAGGCAAGCATTTAACCCTTCAGCGCGATGAAGTAATATTCATCATATTTTGGATACCATTCGACAATTTTGATTAGCTTATAGAGTAATCTGCCTCGTAGCGCAATGGATAAATGCACTAATTTTCGGTGTGAGCATCCTAGGTTCGATTCCCTGGACTGCCACATGTATTTGTTGATTTCATTAATTGAGTTTAGGAGTAAAGTCGGTTGGTGGAGGGAACATAATAACTCAAAGGGGTTCGAGTCCTTGGAGTACCATGAAATTCCCTAGCTACGGACGGGGGCTATACTTCGGACACTTCTGGATAACAGTATGTAAGCTATAGTTATGGAAAAAGACTCTGCATTATGGAAGAACACCGCAGACATACTTGTTTTTCCATAACATCATGTATTTATCCCATAACTGTGGTTCATTGTATATGTTTTCTAGAGTGTCCGAAGTTACGTCATGTTACCGGTACCACATGTACAGTATTTATCACTTTCATTGATTTCACAACAGTAGTTGTTGTTGTTGTTGTTGTTCCCCAAGCTGCCTGGCCGAACAGCCCCAAGGCCCCGAGCAATTCCAAGGCCATAACCGAGTGCCCCCCCAGAACCCTCCCCGCCGACCACAATAAAGCCTGGGTGACCGAAGCCACTCCATGGCGAGGAGCTGAGGAGGGTGCGGAAACGCCCGGGAAACCAAAGCCCCACCCAGGGCCCTGTGCCCCTCAGCAATTATGAAGAGAAAGTTGAGGGGCAAGGGAAAAATGTGACGCTTTGGCTTCCAATCTTGGTAGATTGGGAGGTCAATCCACGGAAGAGACGCCGTCACTTGAGATCTAGAAAATATATAAGTTAAAGGAACAGTCAGAGTAACCTATGGGTATGGCAGAGATTGCTCAGGTTTATTTGTAAACTAATTGGTGAGTTTCTGAAAACAAATATGAATAGACGATCTCAATAAACCCTCTGAATAACATAGGTCCTTCTTAAACTGTATAGATTCATCTAACTTTAACCCTTAGAGTACCAGCAACGTGTGTTATATTTTATCCTAGCTGTATTTAGACGATATTATGCAGCTTGGGAGGGATCTGTGGTAGTTAAAAGGGTTGGTTGAGATAGTTTGAAGCCTTATCATTGCTAGAGGTCCTTCCCAAGCTGAATAAAATTGTCTAATAGTCGCCAGAATATGATGAAAAGGACGCGAATAAAAGGCAAAAAGGAGTCATTGTGTTGAAGGGGTTTGGGAAATAAATATACTTTACACTGTTGCGGACTCAAACGGATTAAACGAACCTAAGGTATCAAGGGGGCGGATGGGCCGGTTTTCTGGTCCCCCTTCTCCCTCGTGTTTAGCCACATTACTTTTGAGATTTTAAGATCTTCGGCCCATTAGTTGGTCGATTTAAAGACCTTTCGCCCCATTTCTTCGTCAATATTTAGACCTTTCGTGCTATTTAGGTGTCGGTCAATATGTAGACCTTTCGTGCTATTTAGTTTTCCCTGGCGAACGAAAGTGAGCCTGTAACTTTGGAAGAACCGGCCTTTGGCCGGTTCGGCCGGGGCATTTTTCTACCGAAAAATGTACAAATTAATCTAGAAAGGGGATCTAATGGATGTTTAGTTTTAATTTGATGGAGGTCTAGGGAGGAAACTAGAAAAATAATGAATACATGCAAAAATCGGCCAAAATGTGAACCATCCCCCCCTAAAAACAAACAAACAAAAGAGGAACTGCACAATGTGAAGACAAAAGAATTTATCAAAATCATAAATCGCATAAAGATAAAACAAGAACTGCACAATTTAACCCCTTCTGTACTGATGACATCATTTTCATTGTAATCTAGCTATGTGTAGACGATTTTGTGCAGTTTATGAAGGATCTGTGGTAGTAAAAAGGGTTAAGTGAGATAGTTCGAAGCTTGGTAATCGCTGAAGGCCCTTTTTAAACTGAATAAAATCGTTCTAAACTAGCCAGAATAAAGTTACAAAGACGTCGCCAGTACAGAGAGGAGTTAAAGACTAAAGAACTTAATCCAAAATGACAAAATCACATATCAAATCAATAAAAAGATTCAGATCAGCCCGAGACAGCTTCGAAAATGTATGTACGGTTGCGCTAATAAGTCATGTCCCAGCTGTCACTACGTTTGGCTTGCTCTGTGCTGTATAAATGTCTGTCAGATGTTGAATAGGGTGGGTAAGTGTATCATGTCCCAGCTGTCACTACGTTTGGCTTGCTCTGTGCTGTATTAATGTCTGTCAGATGTTGAATATGGTGGGGTAAGTGTAGGAACATGTTTGTATAGTTCACTCGATATGAAGAAATGAAGCTTAGATATTGCTGATACCAAATATTGATCAAAACATACTTAGTGCCGAGACATCACTTATTAGCGCGGCTGTACTGTATCAGAAGGGAACTGTACATGTCAACAATACGTTTCTTCCAACATTACAGGCTCACTATTGTTCGCCAGGGAAAAAATCGACACCTAAATAGCACGAAAGGTCTAAATATTGACAAAGAAATGGGGTGAAAGGTGTTAAAATCGCCAAACTAATGGGCCAAACGTCTTAATATTCTGAAATATTTAATCCTTAACCCCTTCAGCACCATGATGACTTTTTACCTTTGATTTAGGCTAAATAATAATATAAAACTTGCAAATAAACAAACCAAAACAGGGACGACACAATATAGAGGCAAAAGAACAAAAAGACAAATTTAAGAAGCTTAAGGACTTAAAACTGTACTCGCTGGAACGTAGAAGAGAACGTCACCGTACCTAATAATATACACATGGAAAATCGCAGAGGGTTTAGTACCAAACCTACATACTCCGATAGTCATGAAATTCGGTGATAGGAGAGACTGGGAATGCGATATCCCCCGGATGAATAACAGGGGTGCTATGGGCTCTCTGGGAGAAGGCTGGTTGTTGTTGTTGTTCCCCAGGCTGTCTGGCCGAACAGCCCCAAGGTCTCGAGCAAGGCCATAAACGAGCGCCCCCACAAAACCCTCCCTGCTTACCACTAACAAAGCCCGGGTGACCGAAGCCACTCCAAGGCAGGGAGCTGAGGAGGGTGCGGAAACGCCCGGGAAACCAAAGCCCCACCCAAGGCCCTGTGCCCCTCAGCAATTATGAAGGGAAAGTTGAGGGGCAAGGGAAAAATGTGATGCTTTGGCTCCCAATCTGCCAACTTCTAGGTTGGCAGTAGGGAGGTCAATCCGCGGAAAAGACGCCGTCACTTGAGATCTAGAAGATATATAAGTAAAAAGAACAGTCAGAGTAAGCTATGGGTATGGCAGAGATCGCTCAGCTCTCACTCTGATAGACCAGCCCATCACCAAGGCTGGTTATCGCACAGAGGCCCACGTCTCTTCAACAAACTCCCGCGGCGAGTAAGAGACATGAGGGGCGTCTCGTTAGACAACTTCAATAGAGCCCTCGATGTCGAACTGCAAAAAGTGCCAGACGAGCCCATCTTCGCAGGGGAGCGTGCTGCCCCTTCGAACAGTCTGCTGCACCAAATCACCACCCAGAACGAGGGGCGGCACGCTCCTCGGTGCCGCTAGAAGTGTGGCGAACTCATCACAAGGTATAAGGTAAGTTATTAAGAAGGTTTATTGAGATCGAATTTACCCCTTTGAGTCCAAGAGGTAGATTATAAACTAAAGAAAATCGTCTAATGGTAACCAGAACATGAAGAAAATTACGGAATGGTGGTGAAGGGGATACAAATGTAAACTCATGCACTGAAGAACCGATATCCGCATAACTCCCGAATATTATACAAAGCCTAGAGTTTGAGCATGCAAATAAAATAATAATTCTTCACATGAATAAATCTTCACATACGCACGATCGCACTTTCTCCACTCAAACACACTGTCAAATTAGATCTATACTCTGTTTCTTTTCAACTGACGGTAAATTGCAAGGCTTCCATCAAGATTTCTCAGTGATTTTGAAGGTTGTGTAGTGAAATATGGTGCTAACAGTTATTTTGAAGATTTTGTAGTGATATATGGTGCTAACTATAGGTAGCGCCAACGAACTTGACAATAATCTTGACCCCTTAACTTCTCACAACTCAAAATGAATGAAAGCAATCGAGCCGACATTTCAATCATTTGGGAAGAGCCCACCAGGAATTAGGTGTGGATATTTACAGCCAGTTTGCTCTAGGCCCTTTTGAGTTGTAAGAAGTTAAGGGGTCAAGATTATTGTCAAGTTCGTTGGCGCTACCTATAATAACTATAGTAAGTGGAAGCGTTGTTTCCACATAGCGATTTTGATTAGTTATTTTGTCTTTTTACTGTGTTCGTATACGTTTTGGTTTGTTTATTTTGCAAGTTTTACATTATAATATGAGGCAGAGACATGATAGTTTCATATTCTTCCATTAAGTATCGATAAATTAGCTGCTAAGGGATTCAATTTATCGCTTGCTGAAGAGAAATCGAGTATAGTGCAGCCTTAAGGGGGGATGGTTCACTTTTTGGGCGATTTTTGCATGTAAGCTATTCATTATTTTTCTAGTTTCCTCTCTAGACCTCCATCATATTTAAAAAAAAAATCCATTAGATCCCCCTTCTAGAGTAATTTGTATATTTTTCGGTAGAAAAATTTCCCGGCCGAAGGCCGGTTCTTCCAACATTACAGGCTCACTATCGTTCGCCCGGGAAAAAATAGACACCTAATAGCACGAAAGGTCTAAATATTGACGAAGAAATGGGGTGAAAGGTTAAAATCGCCAAACTAATGGGCCAAACATCTTATAATCTCAAAACTAATGGGGCTAAACATGAAGGAGAAGGGCCACAGGCCGTAGCTCGATTGGTAGAGCGTTCGCCTGCTAACCGTGAGGTTGACGGTTCGAGCCTCGGGCCAGCCAGTGAGTTATTGGCAGACGTCAGTGCTGTTGGTGAACGGTGCGGTCTAGCAATCTGTGGCAACTATTCACTAAGTCCCTGATTCATCAGGGCACCCACCCTAGCCTTGCTATTCAGCAGGGAGTGTATGGTGGTAAAAACTGCATCATCATCATCAAGGGTGACCAAAACAGCCCATGTCCCCTCAACCCATTTATTACCGGTGACGTTCTTCTAACTTTACTCTGGCTACTATTAGACAATTGTTTTCAGTTTAAAAAGGGCCTCCAGTAATTAACAGCCTTCAAACTAAATCACCTAACCAGTACTACTACCAAAGACCCTTCTTAAACTGCACAAAATCATCTAAATATAGCTAGAATAAATTTAAACCAACGTTGCCGGAACAGAAATTGTTAAGGGGAGATGGGTCGTTTTTCTAGATCACCTTCTCCCCCATGTTTAGCCCCAATAGTTTCAGATTCTAAGATGCTTGCCCGATTAGTTTGTCGATTGTAAGACCTTTCGCCCCATTTCCTTGTAAAAGTTAAGACCTTTTGTGCTATTTAGGTGTCAATTTTTTTCCTGGCGAATGATAGTGAGCCTGTAATTTTGGAAGAACCGGCCTTCAGCCGGGAAATTTTTCTACCGAAAAATGTACAAATGAGTCTAGAAGGGGGATCTAATGGATGTTTTTTTTAAAGTTTGATGGAGGTCTAGGGAGGAAACTAGAAAAATAACGAATACATGCAAAAATCGCCCAAAACGTGAACCATCCCCCCTTAACCTTATGTAATGTGATACTCATTACCTCAATATTTCTATCCAACTCACATTCTTTTATTCAAGTCTCACACATATACACACTCATAAACACATACTATCACACTAGTCATGGAAAAATGTGAGATGATTTAACCCCTACTGTACCAGAGGGTATTACTATATATGTAACCTCCAGTACCAAGCATTGTGGCCAAAATGGCTTCAAAGTCGAGAGAGAGCATCCTCTCACCTCAAAAGCTCGACGAGTAGCCTACTGAGCCAGCTCGTCCGTGGGACCTTAGATACACTCTGAGAAGTGTTGCCAAGGTCTCAAAGCAGTGTTTACAAGTCATGGTGCCAGGTACCGCTCGGTACAAGGACCACATATTACTGACGTACGTCGTACGGCGCTGGTACTGGTGAGTTACTTTTTTACTGTCGACCATTGTACGTCGCTGGGACAGTAGATGTTAAAGCAATTCTTATACTCATTTATTTAATCTCTCGCTATTCGCGTCTCTTTCATTCCCTTCTACTCATTCTCTCGCTCTCTTAAAAAAAAAAAAAAAAAACACTAAAGCCAATTTGAAATGCAAAAATATCGAGAAAACTTCCTATCGTCCTGTGCAGCCTCCATTTCTGGCTTACTCTGATATTTCCTCATTCACTCACTCTCGATCATACACTAATTCTTTCTCTGACTCAAATACTATCTATCTCTCTCATTCTAACATTCTCTATTCCCATGCACTGCCTCTATCTCAATCTTACTCTACTTACTATAGGATCTCTACTCGGAGGTGGGGATGGTCAAGTTAAAAGATACACACGCACACATATACTCACACTCTCGATAAACACATAGACAGACACACACGCATATACTCACACTCTCGATACACACATAGACAGACACACACATATGCTCACACTCTCTCATGCACATTTACTTCAACTTGGCAAATTAGAGCCTATTCTTAACCATGCAGTTAATGTACAGCGAATACAAAATGCCAGACCCCTTAGATTTCATATTCCCATGCGCTGCTTTAATCTCAACCTTATTATGAAGGTCTTGTGGAATCACTGCACGGTGTCTCCCTCTCTTACTCTAACTCGCTACTCCACCATGCGGTCAATCTACAGACGCCAAGACAAAACACGAGACCCCCTAGATTTCCTATTTTCATGCGCTGCCTCCATCTCAACCTTACTCTGATTGTCCTGGGGTCGCAATGCTCGCTCCAGCACCGCCCCTATGGCCTCCAACCAGCGCCCCCGGTCCTCTGAGGTGGGGGCGGAGAAGACGAAGGTGCGAGTAGGGGTGTGGAGGGAGAAGGGGAAGTCCTGTTCCTTGTAGCCACGAGGTACGCCCTCCTGCACGCTGTACTGGTTGTCTTTGTAACCAAGGAAGATCTCGCCCTTTGGATATGCGTCCTGTTGAGAATTAACAGTACAGTTAGATTTAATGGTTTGCCAAGAACGTTCATGATGAATAATGCTATTAACCCTTCCCGCCCGGGCTCGCCTTCCTAATGACAGCATTGAGATCCGGGCGATCTGGCCGAAAAACATCATTAACCCGTCCAGCCCCGGCTAGTTTTGTAATGTTTGTTCACCAGAACCCGGCCGGTTTTCAAAAAATTGTTTTATTCCAGAAACAATAGCGAATGGGTTAGGAATGAAGGAAAAACCACGAAAAACCGCTCAAAAAGCTTAAAGAATGGGCCTACAGAGCCCCCGAAAACGTATTTTACAAGAGTAAAAAATTGAAGGCAATTACCCCAAAAAACCATGTTATTGCGCGCTCACGCACGTGGACTTTGAGAGTTTTCAACCATCGGCACGGTTGCGTGGCATACGTACACAGTTCCCATACAAATCTGAGCCCTCTTGAGTGGCTACACCTGAGGTTACGGTCGGCGCAATTAGGGTGACGCGCCAGGCGCGTCTCTGGGGCTGTGCGTTACATACATCGCCGACGCGTCAGGCGCGTCGCTGGGGCTGTATGGGTTAATAGGCTACCCGTATCTTTTTTATTTTAACAGCTAGAGAATTCCCAAGCATCTCTAAACGTAGGTGTGTTTCGTATCTGTAGACTGACATTGAGTAGAGCTCTTTAAGTCAACTGGTTCAGTTGTGATGACGATTTCCGTGGAGAGAGTTTCGATGTAATGTTAGCAATATCAGACACTTTTCAACACTAAATCTGTTCTTGCAGACAACACAATAACAAACTCCGACTCTTCTTCTTGTTTTCGGAGGTGCGGTGACGCAAAGACAGGCTTTGTTTACATACGTCGGACGCACGGCTTTCAAACACACTTAATAGGCTTTCAAGCTTACAGATTTTAAAATGACACCCGGGATCCTGCCCATCTGCCGCGGTGTCATTTTAAAATGCTGCCCGGGCGGGAAGGGTTAACCCTCACAGTTCTGAATAAGTTTTTAAATTTTCCATGGACAGGCGACACACGGTCTGGGGCTGCTAACGATTTTTCATTGTTCCCGTTCACATAGCTATGAATTTTTGCCAGATACCTCCACATATGGACTAGTAGACCAGACATATCGAGTCCTAAATGGATGCCATGGCGTTTTTTTTTTGTGTGGGTTTACCTAATTTCGTGCAGGGCTTATGGACGCCATGGCGTCCATATGTGCGCGACAGGGTTAAAAGATACACATACACAGTAATTTGAACAGAGAATAACTTGATTGAAGAAAAAGAACAATGTTAACCCGAGAGCAAAAGAAGTGTGTAAAAGTGTGTGACTCAATTTAGTTCTTTTTTGCCTTTTACTTTTCCTTATATTTTCTATTCTTGCCGTCTTTATTTCTTCTCTTGGCCACCCTGCTCAGACGGGTTGTGATTGTAATACCAGTACTGTATTAATATAAATATATTAACCCTCCAGCCCCGGCTATGTATTCCATACCGAAACCCGGGTGTTTTAGCCAAAAAACGTCTACGCCTAGGCTACTGTATCTTTGTTATTCTGACTGCTTCCGCATTCCCGCGCATCCCCAAGCGTAGATGTGTTTCGTACCTGTAGAATGGCGTTAAGTAGAGCTCTCTAAGTCAACTGGTTCAGTTGTGATGATGATTTCATTGGAGATAACTTTATGGCAAAAACAGCCACTTTACACTACTTTTCGATACTTAACAATAACATACAGGCACACATGAACAAGCGACGCACTCCTTCTTGTGGCCGGAGATGCGGGGCGTCGGTCCAGCCGGCTGTTGTTTACATGCGTCGGACCGATGCCTCGCACACCAAGCTTACAGGCTTTGAGCTCATGGGTCTTTAAGAGCCCTTCCGGGTAGCTCGGGTGTGTTTTTTATGGGCGTTCAAGAGCCCTTCCGGGGCTGGAGGGTTAATAGTAATAATACAACAAATAACATACAGTACCAGTATATTGTGAAGAAACAAGAATAATTTGAAGTCCACAATAGTAACAGATAAAGTATTACTTGTCAAATAAATAGTGACATATAAAACATTACTAGTCAATCATTATCCATTATCGTGGTACATAAGTTTCTGGTTGTCGAGTGTCAATAAATTAAAATGTAAAACTTGCAAACTAAACAAACCAAAACTGGGACAAAGTCAATATATCTATCTATCTATCTATTGCCTGACGCCGTGATCCCCGAAGGTGTGGCCACGAACGAACCGCCCCCATGCACCTCTGTCCCCGGTCAGTCGACGCCCCTCCCCTCAACCAGCACCGCCTTCGTTCATATACTTCCTCACTCCATCCTTCCACCTCTCTTTCGGTCTACCTCTCCCTCTCTGTCCCTCCACCTCGCTCTCGTACACCCTCTTAGTCATTCTCTCGCTTTCCATACGTTCCATATGGCCGAACCATCTCAAGTTGTTCCTTTTCACACTTTCCAGCACATCTACCTCCACACCACACCTCCTTCTTACTTCCTCATTAGTCTGTCTATCTCTCAATGTAACTCCTCACGCACTTCTTAGGTAATTCATTTCCACTGCTCTCACTCTTGGTCTGAGTCTCTCAACCAACATCCATGCTTCGCTTCCGTAAGTCAGTGTCGGGATTACCATACTGTCATGCAAGGACTTCTTCACTTCTATACTGACCACCCTATTTCTTGTTACTGCTTTCAGCGTTCCTACAACCCTCTTCCCCTGTTGTACCCTCTCCCGCACTTCTTCATCCATAGTCCCATCTTTACTCAACACACTTCCCAGATACTTAAAAGAGTTGACGATCTCCATAGCCTGACCGTTCAGCTTCACCTCACACTCTGTGACTTCACCCCTTTCGAAGACCATAACCTTGCTCTTCCCCGCATTTACCTTCAAATTCCGTTTTTCGCACACTGTTCCAAACTCATTTACCAGACCCTGCAACTCCCATTCATTATCACTCATCAGAACTGTATCATCCGCAAACAGCAGTATAGGTAGCTTCCACTCAATTCCCTCCCTTTTCAGCGATACACCAACATCCACTGCTCTTGATAGTATTTCTTTCATGACTCCATCCATATATACAGTAAACAACCATGGGGACATCACACACCCCTGTTTCAAACCAACATTCAGGTCAAAGAACTCGCTCTGCTCATTCTCTACACGTACTGCCGCCTTTGCACCCTCATACATGCTCTTCACTGCTTTCAGCAACTTGCCATCTACTCCGTATATTCTAAGTACTTTCCACAAACCTTCTCTATCCACTCTGTCATAGGCCTTCTCCAAGTCCATAAAGGCAACATACACCTTTTGTTTCTTCTCCAGATATTTCTCCACAACACAATTCAGGGTAAACATCTGATCTACACATCCTCTTCCCTTCCTAAAACCTCCCTGCTCGTCACCTATCCATATCTCCGTTCTCACTCTCACTCTCTCAATCACTACCCTACTTTATACCTTCCCTACAACGCTTGGAAGACATAATCCTCGGTGGTTACCACACACTCCTCTTTCCCCTTTGCCCTTATATAGGGGGACTATTATGCCAGTCTTCCAGTCATCGGGTGCACTCCCCTTCTCCCATGCTAGTTTGCACATTTTCCATACCCATTCGATCACTATCTCACCACCATACCTCAACATTTTCCCACACACTCCATCTGTTCCTGGTGCTTTCCCCAACTTCACTCTTTTCATGGCTTCCCACACTTCTGACCTCCTGATCCCCACCTCCTCCTCCACTACTTCTCTTCTTCTCCCTCCCATACCATATCCAGCTATGTTTGCTGGCTCTTCATTCCTTACATTTAGCAACTCATTGAAGTACTCCCTCCATTTTTCGACTCTCTCTTGCTTCTCGGCTAGCATTCTCTCATTCTTATCTTTCACACCCTTACTGTTTCCCTTGCTACCTTTCCTAACTTTCTTGACTTCTTTCCAGAACAGTTTCTTACTCTCCCTCCACTTTACACTCAGATTCCTTCCAAATTCCACATCTACTCTTCTCTTACTTTCCTTCACTACTCTCTTCACCACCCTCTTACTCTCCACGTACCTCACTCGTTTCTGTCTCTCGAAATCTTCATTCCCTCTACCCAACCACTCTCTATATGCTTTCTTCTTTTCTTCCACAATATAAAGTCAAATTAACTTATCAAAATTGCTGTGGAAACAATGCTTACTAAAATAAAATTTATGAAAAAAAGAACACAATCCATCACATAGGGTGTAATTACTACATGAGCAAGTTAATCTGTTTCCACACACGCACATAGTGAGTGTCCTACCAAGGGATTATCGTGGTACATCAGCTTGCGGTCGTCGAGTGTGAACCAACGTCGACGGTAGGCATCCCCCTCCCGTGGTCCAGTCTTGCTCAACCACCCCTCCGCTGCAAAGTCATTCGTCAGGTACGGCACCAGCTGTAAATAATAAAAGTATAATAAGGCTGGTGTGGTTGCAGATACTGCAGGTGCAAGTGCTGCAGGGGGACTCTTGAGTCTTGCTGAGGCACGGTTAGCACCATACCAACATCAGCCACAGTGATGACTTGGTGGGGCAGTGCTGTGGCGGGACTTGATTGTACTACAGTACACTCCAACTACTGAAAGGCAACCCGGTCTGAGCCGTTACAATGCATGTAATGGAAAAATGGAGCTAAACCATTGTATGTAAGTACAGTATGTACGGTACAGACTCCTCGGTCTTTATGCCTCTTTTCACCTAATAGTTAAGGAGAGATGGGTCGTTTTTCTGGTCCCCTTTCTCCCTCGTGTTAAGCCCTTCGGCCCATTAGTTTGGCAATTTTAACACCTTTGGTGTAAGTGGACTTTTGTGAAGTTCTATCTGTGGTAAATATGATGTTTTTTCTCTCTTCTCCGTATGTTTATGTGTATGTATGCATGTATGTATGCATGTATGGTTAGGTTATCTGTTTATCAAAAGTGTCATTTCTTTCCAAAGAAATTCCATAGCACTCGCAGAAAATCAATCAACTGTAAACAAGTTTATGAGCTGTGGCATAGTCAGTAGAGCGTCGGCTGCTGATCAAATGGTCGGCGGATTGAGCCCGCACTGTCAAAATGTTATTGGTAGATGGCAAGCCCGAGCAACTTGACCTAGCGATTTGTGACAAACACTTAATATTCATGGCCACCCCTTCTCGGGAATTACGATGTCTGGGAAAAAAACCCAAAAAAAAAACACATAAATAAATAAATAAATATATAACAAAGTAAAACGCAATGACAGTAAGATCACATTACAAGCACAACAGAAAACACCATAAAACACATGCACAAATAAATACAATGCAACTATGACCTTGACAAGCAAATGACAAAGAGAGAGCGAGAGAGAGAGGAAGAGGCTAATCTAAAGGAGGTGTCACACAAGCAATTTTTCCGTCAATTTTTATGGTCAATTGTTGTCTGGCTGCTCAAAATATACGATCCATATGAATAAAACTACCTAATATAATCTACCTTCGATCTAGTTTCCAATTCCAATGCGAAAGAGGCTGAAAATAGCAGAAGAAAAACTTGCTAATCGAAAATTGACGGAAAATGCGCTCGTGTGACAACCCCTCAACAAGCTATAAAACAAGTACGGTACAGTCACAAGCAATAGTTCCTCTTTTTTTTTTTATACAATTAGTTTAACCAGACCACCAAGCTCTCAGATAGAACTCCTACAAGGCTGACCCGAAGGATTGGATCATGATGTGCGATCAATCAAAGCAGAAATGGAAAGATCAGGAAGGAGTTAAATGTAGCTAAGGAGAGAGGAGTCTTTTAGGAAGCGGAAAAGTCGGTAGAAGGAGAAGGACGGAGATTCTGCTAGTATGGCACAAAGGTCGTCATTGCCAAAATAAAGAAAGCGTAGGCGGGAATACTTTCGGCAGTCTTTCCTCCCTACTAGAGATCCGTAATAAACAAACAGCTTTTTCAAACAAAACAAAAACATTAACTATAGTACTGTACTGTACAATACAAAAATGTCTGACCATGAGAGGATTAGCAACATTCATGACTGGGATTATATTAAAACTATATCTCGAGTCAGCCACCCCAAGCTATGGGGTATGTGCCTGAGTATATAGATAGATGAAAGAGTTAATTACCCGGTAGTCATTTAAATAAATAACATGTACAGTAGGGTTTCACATAAAACGAGTATATGGTCGATAAACAAGGGCATTTTATGCGATTTCGTTTTATGTGAACACAGCATTTTGGTGGCCCAATATCGTCAATGTTCACTGGAAGCGTAAATTTCCGTCAGGAGCGTACGATATTTCGGCGTTCTATATGAAAACTCCTCGGATTTGCCCCACTTTGGCGGCGGACTCGTTTTATGTGATCACATTTGTTCTGATCGAAAATTAAATATTAATATTTTAGGTCCGTCGTTTTAATCGACTCGTTTTATGCGAACACGTTTTATGCGGGACCCTACTGTATCTACAGTATGTAACTCCTCCTTGTGGTGACTATAGAATCAATGCACCGATGCAGTTGTTTTGTCTTTTTACTGTGTTTGTCCAAGTTTTGGTTTGTTTATTTTGCAAGTTTTACATTATAATATGAAATAATCTAATTAATTAATATCACTACCAACACCAAACACCTCCCAATGAAATTAATGAAAGCATGTGATCTTTCCGTTGTTTCCACATAGCGATTGTGATTAGTTGTTTTGTCTTTTTACTGTGTTCGTATAAGTTTTGGTTTGTTTATTTTGCAAGTTTGTTTAGTTGTTTTGTCTTTTTACTGTGTTCGTATAAGTTTTGGTTTGTTTATTTTGCAAGTTTTACATTATAATATCATATCGCCTTAACCCTCCCGCCCCGGCTACGCATTACATAAATATTCCCCGAAATCCGGGTGTTTTGGCCGAAAAACGTCTAGGCTAGGCTACCGTATCATTGTTATGCTGACTGCTTCCCGCATTCCCGCGCATCCCCAAGCGTAGCTGTGTTATTTACCTGTAGAATGGCGTTAAGTAGAGCTCTCTAAGTCAAGTGCTTGAATTGTGATGATGATTTCATTGGAGATAACTTTATGGCCAAAACAGCCACTTTACACTACTTTTCGATACTTAACAACAACATACAGGCACACACGAACAAGCGACGCTCTCCTTCTTGTGGCCGGAGATGCGGGGCGTCGGTCCAGCCGGCTGTTGTTTACATGCGTCGGACCGACGCCTCGCACACGAAGCTCACAGGCTTTCAAGCAATGGTACAATGTTGTACCACCCGGGTTCCTGGGGGCAAAACATAATGGTACACACGTGTACCACCCGGGGTTGAAGGGTTAAGATCACCTGGAAGGCGGCCTCCATATGGGCAATAACAGCAAGGCAGAAAGCAAATCATAATTCTATAGGCTATTGTAGTGTACACAAACTACTCACATCCTCCACAGTGGGTCCGTTGAGGCGCTTGTCTCACATCAACACTCAATTTGACTCGCTTTAAGGGGAGACTAACCGTTTGTTTGGTCTATTAATTAATATTCATATATTTTTTTTAGTTTCCTCCCTAGACCTCCATGAAGCTTAGAAAAACACACCCTAGACCCCCCTTCAAGATAAATTTGTAAATTTTTCTGTAGAAAAATTTCCCGGCCAAAGGCCGATTCCTCTTGAAATTGCAGGCTCGCTTTCGCTCGCCAGGAAAAAATCAACATATAAATGGCTTGAAAGGTCTTAAAATTGACAACGAAATGGGGCGAAAGGTGTTAAAATCGCCAAACTAATGGACCGAACGTATTATAATCTCAAACTAGTGGGGTTAAACATTAGGGAGAAGGGGGTCCAGAAAAATGGTCTTCCTCCCCTTAATTAAGTCAAGACATTCGATTGATCAAAGTATTTACAGTCAACATACTTAGTTTTCAGTTTACATTTACTGTAGAACAAGGAAAAAAAAAAAAAATAAAAAAAAAAAAAAAAAAAAATGGGGATTGGGCTTGAACATATAGATAGATATAGATAGAAGAAGATTGAGGGGCGGATTGGGCCTGAGCATATAGATAGATATACAGTAGATAGAAGAAGATTGAGTCAAGAAGCGTACAGTGGAGCCCCCATTTTCGCTACACCGGTCTTCGCTGATTCAATTCTCGCGCCACACACCAAATATTCCCAATTTCAATTCTCGCGCCAAAAGCCTCAATTCTCGCATCAAAATCCCAGCCGAAACCCGAAAAAATAGCTAAAATATCGAAAAACTCGACATAATACTAGAAAACAAACAAAAACAATAATTTTGTTTTAACATAACGAAAGCATCTGCCAGGTGCTTGCCGTTTAGAGACGAAATCCGAGTGAATCCGAGATCCGATCGTCAAATGCACAAGATGCCGCCATCTTTGTATGACGTCATCACTAAGCAGACGCTTGCAGTTTAGTTTCTTACAGTTTCTTACAGTAGATCCTCTGGAAAAAGGCAAACTATGCCTGTGTATCCAGCTCAGTACCAGTACTTGCACTGCTGCGGTCGTTCACGGTGTTGGCGGCGGCGGTAGCAGACGCAACATTTTTACTATTCTGTATTTTTGTTTTATAATCAAACTTCAAATCTTGTCTTCCCCATGCTTTATCAAGATTACTTTCAAACTCCCTTATTGATTCGGAATCGACTACATACTGGGGCAGTGCGTTCCACTCATTTACCACTCTATCACAAAATGAGTTCTTTGCCTTCTCAAGCCTATTTCTTTCTTTGTAAATTTTCTTAGAGTGTCCTCTCGTTCTTGTTCCCTCCCGCATCAAGAAGATACCTTCACAACTATGTCAAGACTATAAGAGAGGAGAAAAAGAACTTTGAAAAAGATATAGTAAACAAATGTAATAAAGAACCCAAACTGTTCTATAGTTATATCAACGGCAAAACAAAAATAAAGGAAAAAATAACAAAGCTTAGGGTAGAGGGTCAATTATATGAAGACACAGTGGGTATGTGTGAAATTATGAATGATACATTAACATCCGTGTTTGTGGAGGAGGATGACTATGTAGAACCTGTGGTGGAATTGAACGAGATACAGGGACTAGAGTCGATAGAAGTCAACAAGGATGAACTAAAATCATTGTTGGAAGAATTGGACGTGAGAAAATCTATGGGCCCAGATAACATTGCTGGATGGGTATTAAGAGAATGTTCTGAACAACTAGTGAGACCTATTTTTAATATTGTTCAACACTCATTAAACAAGGGGGAACTTCCCTTAGAATGGAAACAAGCAAATATAACCCCAATATATAAAAGTGGAAATAAAGAAGACCCGCTAAATTATCGACCGGTATCCTTAACGAGTGTTATATGCAAGCTTTGTGAAAAGATTATTAGAAAAAGATGGGTGGGTATGTTGGAGGAGAGGGAAATAATTTCAAGCAAGCAGTTCGGGTTCAGAAAAGGTCATTCGTGTACCACAAATTTGTTGAGTTACTATGATAGGGTAATTGACATTGTACAAGGGAGGGAGGGGTGGGTAGATTGTATTTACTTAGATTTCAAGAAGGCATTTGATAAGGTGCCTCATAAGAGATTGTTGTGGAAGCTCAGGAGTGGGGGGCGGGTTGAGGGAGTATTATTAAAGTGGATGGAAAACTATTTAATTGGGAGGGAAATGCGAACAGTAATAAAAGGAAAGTTCTCCTCGTGGAAAAGGGTAAAAAGCGGAGTGCCTCAAGGATCGGTGTTGGCCCCAATCATGTTTTTGGTTTTCATCAACGACCTTCAAATGGGAATAGGCTCATATATATCTATGTTTGCTGATGATGCAAAATTAATGAAACATATTACAAGTAGGAGTAGTGGGCGGGTGCCCAACCCCGAAAAGGGTTGAAATAGGGGAGCTATCCCCCCGCCAAAGGCAGCTTTCTAGGGCCTTTCCTAGCTGATGCTGAGAGGATTGGGTTTTAGTCATGTGGTGATGGGCTGGTCTATCAGAGTGAGAACTGAGCGATCTCTGCCATACCCATAGCTTACTCTGACTGTTCCTTTTACTTATATATTTTCTAGATCTCAAGTGACGGCGTCTCTTGCGTGGATTGACCTCCTAATCTACCAAGATTGGAAGCCAAAGCGTCACATCTTTCCTTTGCCCTTCAACTTTCTCTTCATAATTGCTGAGGGGCACAGGGCCCTGGGTGGGGCTTTGGTTTCCCGGGCGTTTCCGCGCCCTCCTCAGCTCCCCGCCATGGAGTGGCTTCGGTCACCCAGGCTTTATTGTGGTCGGCAGGGAGGGTTCTGTGGGGGCGCTCGGTTATGGCCTTGGCCTTGCTCGGGGCCTTGGGGCTGTTCGGCCAGGCAGCTTGGGGAAAAACAACAACAACAACAAGTAGGAGTAGTTGTGAAGAATTACAGAGAGACCTAGATAAGTTATATGAGTGGAGTCAAACTTGGAAAATGGAATTCAACACGAGTAAGTGTCAGGTTCTTGAGATGGGAAAAAGTAAATATAGACCTTCTTGGGGATATAAAATAGGAGATGAAATAATTAGTAAAGCTGTGAAAGTAAAAGACCTAGGGGTAGTTGTGGCAGACAGCTTGTCACCTGAACATCATATAAATAAAATAACTGGTGAAACCTATGCAGTGTTGACTAACATGAGAATAGCTCTGAATTATTTAGATGAAGAGATGTTAGCAAAAATAATAGGGACAATAATACGACCAAGACTGGAGTATGCAGCAGTGGTGTGGTCTCCACACCTTATAAAACATAATAAAAAACTGGAAAGAGTTCAGAGAGTTGCCACTAAGATGATAGCTAGCCTTAGAGACCTGCCTTATGAGGAGAGATTGGAGAGGCTAAAGCTGCCAACGCTGAGGGAGAGGAGAGAGAGAGGTGACATGATCATGATGTTTAAGTGTGTGAAAGGTTTTGAGAAGATCGACAAGGGAGATTTTGTGGTGAGGGACGAGGGAAGAACCAGGGGTCATGATTGTAAGTTGAGGAAAGTTATATGTAAGTCTGATGTAAGAAAGTTCAGCTTCCCGTATAGAAGCATTGAGTGTTGGAATAAGTTGGATGGGGAGGTGGTGGGAGCAAGAAATATCCAAACTTTTAAAGCAAAATTGGATAAATGTAGAGAGAGAGACAGGACAACACGAGCTTAGGCTCAAATCCTGTATACTACAATTAGGTGAGTACAATTAGGTGAGTACACACATCCTCATCGTACTTTCCTGACACTATCTTAAAAGTCTCTATCATATCCCCTCTCTTTCTCCTATATGCCAGTACATACATACATAACATTTTAAGACTGAGTGTTCCACACATAAGTGCAGTTTCAGTCTCTTGTCCTAATGGCGGCGTTCCAGGCAACCCTGTTAAGGGCTGCTTCACTTGTCAAGTTCTTGGATTTGAGATCGGCGCGTATAGTCCGATCCCAGGTCTTCCTCGGTCCACCCCTTGGTGCAGCTCCCTCCACAATCACAGACCTGCATTTTGTCACCCAATTTTGTTCATCCATTCTCTCCACATGTCCATACCATCCCAGTCTACCTGTACGCATCACCTCGCTAATACTCTTTATACCTAAACGTCTCCTCAGCTCAACATTTGTTATTCTATCCTGTAGCCTGGCCCCACACATCCATCTCACCATTCTCATCTCATTACGCTCCATTCTGTTGACATCCTCTACTTTAACGGCCCATGTTTCTGAGGCATACGTCATTGCACTTCTAACACATGAGGCATACACCTTTCCCTTCAGGGGGAGAGGCATTCTTTTCATGGTCAGGATTGGCATCAATTCTCTGAACTTCCCCCAGCCACACCTAATTCTAGCAACAGTGGCAGCCTCGGCCCCACCACCGGCAGAGATGGTATCTCCTAGGTAACAAAACTTGTTCACCAGCTCCAAAGACTCATTTCCAAAATTCACAGCCACAGGATCATCACTTAACACAAGCTCGCCTTTGCACACTACGCACTCAAATTTCTCTATTTCTGACTTATCCTTCGGCAGGGGCCCCTTTATTCTACTACAGCGCTTACTCCCATGGTGTACCCAACATCGACAGATGCTACATTGAATTGAGTTAACGCCCACTCCCTTTCCACACACTGCACATGGGTATGCACCGCTCTTTTCCACATTGCCTCGTCTCAAACTACAATGCATAACCTTGGTTTTGTTAATATTGACTCTTAAACCCTTGCTCGTCATGCCCTCTCTCCACTTTCTGAATTTGGCCTCAGCATCCTGCATACTGTCAGCTATTAGGACTAAATCGTCTGCATAAAACAGTTCCAACGGGAGTCCGCCTCTAAAAACTCTAGACAGCGCCTCCAAGACCATAATAAAGAGGAGGGGGCTTAACACTGAACCCTGATGGACTCCAACACGGACTGCGAATTCATCACTCAGTACACCTTTCACCCTCACCGAACTTCGCGAATCCTCATACATCTTCATTATCACACGCACCAGCCACTCTTCCACACCAAGTTTCCTCATAGCCCACTGTACAACATCTCTAGGTACCCTATCAAAGGCCTTCTCCAGGTCCACAAACACAAAGTAAAGATCCCTGCCTTTTAGTAGGTATCTTTCCTGTATCTGCCTGACTATGAAGATAGCATCGGTTGTACCACGTCCTGGCATAAAACCAAACTGCATATCATCAATAGAGATGCTTTGCCTGATCAAACCCTCAAGGACTCTCTCACAGACCTTCATGATTTGGTCAAGCATTTTCAGGCCCCTATAATTTCCTCTATCTAGCGCATCCCCTTTTCCTTTGTATATATTTACTATTACACTTTTGAGCCAATCCTCTGGGATTTTCTCATCTTTAATAATGGTGTTTATCAACTCAGTGACTAAGTTTACACCAATCTCCCCTGAGGCTTTTATCATCTCAGCGACAATGTCGGAGCAACCTGGAGCTTTACCGTCCTTCATTTTATTGATTGCGTCGCTCACTACAGCTGGTGCTATCAAAGGAGGGGGCCCAGATATTGGTTTTTCGATACTAAGCTGTTCCTTATCCCATTCAAACTCTACATTTAGCAATCGTTCATAGTGTACCTTCCATGCTTCTCTGATTTCATTTTCTGCATACACAATCTTCCCATTATCATCTCTAACACACTGTTCACCTATAATATCCCTACTGTCATTTTTAACTCGCCTAGCTAGGTTGAAGATCCCATTGGGATTGTCAGTGTTACACACTTGTTCGAGGACCAGGTCCTTAATGCGATTTTTAGCATTGTAAATAACTCTTTTGGCAGTTCGTTTAGCTGCCTGGTATTCCTCCCTGCTGCCTCCTTTCTTCCATGCTTTGAAGCATCTCCTTTTCTCTTTCACAGCATGTTCTACCTCATCGTTCCACCACCAAGAGGTCTTATTCCTGGGGTGACCCTTTGTTTTCCCACAGACTTTGTCAGTGGCAGCGATAAGGCTATGCTTAAGAAAGTTCCATTGGCTATTTACATCGTTAGGCCTAGCTTCCTTATTTCTATTCATTTCCTCCAGTTCATTATGAAACCTATCCCTAACTTCCTTGTCCTTCAGCAGCCACACTTTCCTTTTGGGTATGTAAACCTTCTTGCGCTTAGGATCTCTGTATAAGCTCATGTCGCACACAAGTGCACACAAGTGTACCATATCGCACACAAGTGTCGGAAGCCCCAGTGTCCTCAACCTCTGCTCATAGCCCGCGTCCTTCAACGTTGGTACCAGCTTGCTAGCTCTCCTCTGCACTTTCTCCACTGCTTCTATATCCTTTACCATATATGGAGCCCACACCTGGTTTGCATATTCCAGGTGTGGCCTAACCAGCGCTGTATATAGATTCCTGAAGATTTCTTCGTCAAGTGACACAAATGTCCTCCTTATCAGCCCTACAATTCTATTGGCTTTGTTTATCTTTTCCGCTAAATGTTCTGAGAAATTTAACTTATTGTCTATCACTACTCCTATATCCTTTTCTGCACTCACTTCCTCCATCGCTTCATACATACTGTATCCTACCTTGTCTATCTTGCTGGTCCCAATCCGCATGTACTTGCATTTTTTTGGATGAAAAGGCATTAACCAATGCTCAGACCATCCCTTCATGCCCTCCACATCTCCTTGAAGCAAACCCATATCTTCCTTACTCCTCACTCTTCTATACAGTTTAGTGTCATCCGCATACAGGTATACCTCACTTCCATTAGTTATAACTTCAGGCAAGTCGTTGATAAATATAACGAACAGCAGTGGTCCCAACACAGATCCCTGAGGTACCCCACTTGTAATTTCCCTCCACCCCGAGCCTATTCCATTCACCAGTACCCTCTGTCTCCGATCTTTCAAGAAGGCTTCTATCCATTTCACACATTTCTCCCCTATATTATAGCTTCTAACTTTCTCTATTAACCTTTTATGTGGGACCTTATCGAAGGCCTTCATAAAATCGCAATATACCACGTCTATTACATCACCATCTTCTAGAATTTGCATCCAATCATCTACCACCTTAATTAGCTGTAGTACCGTCGACCTCCCCGGCAAGAATCCGAACGGTCTCCCACTGAAAAGTTGGTTTGACTTCATATGATCCATTATTCCTTCTCTAATTACCGTTTCCATTAGTTTACACACAACACTTGTCAAACTGACTGGTCTATAATTCCCTGGGTCATTTCTCTTTCCCTTCTTAAATATAGCTGTTATGTTCGCCTCTCTCCAGTCCATCGGGATTTGTCCTGTATTAAACGATACCTCAAATAACATTTTCAATGGCTCTACTAACATCTCCCCTCCTTCCTTTATGATTCTTGGGTGTATCCCATCCGGTCCCGGTGACTTACTTCTGTTCATTTTTTCTATAGCCCTTCTTATTCTAGCATGGGAAAACTCTACTAGTTCTAGTGCCGGTGCCTGTTTGATGGGAATAGTAGGCACTGCATCCTCCGACTCCACTGTTAGTACCCCCCCAAAGTATTTCCCCAGCACCTCTGCTTTCTCCTTATCAGTCTCCGCTCTACTCCCATCATTCAACCCCCCCACCAGCTCTGGGATCCCTACTCTTCTTGTTAACTTTTCCTGAATGTACTTCCAGAATATTTTTGGATTATCCTTCAAATTTCTAGCTATCTCTCTCTCCCTCTCCTTCACCCCCCTCCTTGTTTCCCACCTTATTTTATTGTTTATTTGTCTGCGTTCCAGATCCACTTCCTTAGCCTCTATACTAGACCCCCTGTTCTTTTTTAACAATTTTAATCTTTCCCACAATCGTTTCTTTCTTCTAATCAATATCCAAAGCTTTCTTTTCATTGGCAATTCTGGGTTAGTTCTTTTCCTCAATTTTGTTTTATCCTTATATTCCCTTACTGGTACACTTTTGGATACAGCATTCTCCAGTTTGACTCTAATTTTCCTCCACATTCCTTCAGCGTCTTCACCGTTCAAATATTCCCCCCAGTCAATGTCCAAACACCGTCTCAGCAGCTAATAATCTGCTCTATCATACATGTATATTTTTCTATTGCTTCTATTATCCCTCTCCGATTTAATGTTACAACTAAAGCTTATACAGGCATGGTCACTACGACCTATAGGGCTATCCACATTAACATGTTCCACTATATCCTCTTCATTGCTAAAAATCAAATCAAGTACACTCCCCTGCGTCCCATCTCTATATCTTGTCATCTCTACAATATGTTGCGTTAAAAAACAATCTCTCACTTTCTCTATAAACTTATTTTCCAGGCTACCCTGTCCCGCTGGAATAGTACAATTTGCCCAGTTGATCCTTGGCAAATTGAAATCTCCAATCAAAATTTTATATTTGTTCTCTCTATTATCTATCTCCTCCATTGCTTTCAGTAGGTTATCATCCTCTCCCCTGCTATTATTTGGGCTTCTATATATAGAGGCAATTAGAATTGATCCTCTTACACATTTTACTTCAATACACAAATACTCACAATACTGCTGTCTCATATCCACCTCATTAACCTTGAGCTCTTTTCTTACATAAATAAACAGTCCTCTTCCAACCTCTGCTCTAATAGCATTTCTCTCATATAACTCAAAACCCTCCAAACTATATTCCACCAGTTCCCTTTCAATTCTAACATTTTTTGGTCTTACTTCCTGTAGGGCTATGACATCAGGTTTTTCCTCTTCATCCTGCAACCTACATATCAGTTCTCTTTTCTTGTCCTGAGAAACACATCCACATTACTAAACATAATCCTTAATCCATCTACCATTCCTTCAGCAATTACACCATCCCGCTCCTCCAGTCCGTACCCTACTCCCCTGTTAGCACTACTGGGTCTGCCTCTTTGTCTCCTGTCTCTCCCTGTGACACCTCCACCCCGTTCTCCTCCTCCGTCACAACTCTCATCACATTCTCTCCCCTCCCTGATCTCCCCCTCCTTTCTACTCTTATAAACCACTTCCTCACTTTTCCGTCCCTCACTCTCCAGTAAAAATTTCTCTTATCCTCCTCATCCAACTTTCCATTATTTTCATCAGCCTTTTCTTGTAATTCCTTATTTTTTTTCCTTTGTTCTATACTCAAATCCTTCTTTAGTCTTATGTGTTTCAGTTTATCATTTGTATTTAGCCTCCAACTAAAATTTGTCACAGTCTCCGCCACTACCCTAGTTTTAAACTGTACCCTTATAGGTCTCATCTCTCCCCTTGTATATCTACCTATCCTACTGATCTCCTCCACCTGCCCTTCCCATCCATATTCGTCCTAGTATCTGTGTTGACAAAACAACCGTTTGCAAGCTTTTTTGTGCCTGAACCCCTTATCTCTCGCGTTTATTATAACCTCTAGTACATCTAGTGATAGGGATGGTTGGCCTGGTGGTAGCAATGAAGGAATTTCATGCTCAAAACACAGAGCAAAGACCAGTCCATGTCGAACGAAAGCGATTGAAATGCCTAGCCAAGACGATGTTAGCCTAGGCTAGGCTAAATATGACAATGATTTATAATAAAATCTGTGTGGTAAGTAATCTTCTCATAATATGTATTTATACGTCTTTTCCTCATAATATGTATTTATTGGATGTATTTGGGGCGAAATGGGTACTTGAGGTGGACGAATTTAGAACCTAGGCCTAGGCTAGGCCTAAATTTTTTCGCATGATAGAAACAATGCCCCAATCTACAGTACAGAGTATTTATGGTTAGGACTGTCATTTAGCCATGTCTACATTATTATTTACAATGCATAAGATTTAGGCCTAGGCTACTTGATGTAGCCTAGACAAAAAACATGTTTTCATAGCCTAACACCAATTATCACCAGTTGTTGTTGTTGTTGTTGTTGTTCCCTAAGCTGCCTGGCCGAACAGCCCCGAGTCCCTGAGAAAGGCCATGGCCACGATCGTTTATCACCAGTTATCACCAATTATATATTCCAGATCCAAACTATCAATGACGAGCCCACTAACATCAGGATATGGCATAGAGGTGACTACAGAGAGATTAACCTAATTTTGGAAGATATTGATTGGGATTTTGAATTTGCCCACCTCAATGTTAATCTAATGTTTTCTCGTTTTACAGACATACTTATGCCCTTAACCTCTGAAGTGCGCATGGGGGTAATTGGAAACGTCCCCCTGTGCTGACGTATTTGAGGGGTTTCCGTCACTAAAATATTCATTGTGCCATTAATAGCATTAATATTTATCCATATGCGCCTATTATGGGTTGATTATAAAGGTATTAACCTGAAACAACAATAAAACGAGTGAAAACAGCGTTTGGATGGTCAAAATCGGAGATATAGCCCGCGAGTTGTATAATGTATGGGTGAGGCAATCTGCTTTCCCGCCAATTTCCCCCAAGGCCACTGAGACACAGTCGATCGATACTCTCTCTCTCTCTCTTGCACTCGCTTGCTATCAGTGATGACCACACCCTCCAATCGGATTTCTAATGTTAGCACGAAAATATACCTCAGAATAAGGGAATAACAGGGAAAATAGGTGATAACTGAAGGAAAGGAGGAAAGTGGGGAAGGAGGGGAGGTAGAGGACTGAGATTTTGCATGGCCCAGGGGCCAAAAAAAAATAAAAAAATAAAAAAAAAAAATATAAAAAAATATTTTTTTTTCGATGTCAAAAGTTGATTTTTATTTTCTCTGACTCTTAAGAGTCTTCCCGCAGTGCGCCAGGGGAACTCTTAAGAGTCTCCCCGCAGCTCCCGGGTTAATTAACCGTTTTATCCCTAAAAGAGTTTCAATAACTTTTCTTGTCCTCCATGGCCTGTCAGACCCCCTATATTATTAAAAAATACCAGACATAACTTTTGGACCAATTATAAAGAAACTCGTACACAGTTTGGTCGTAACTCTAACCAGGCTAAGGACGCCCTGGATCAGTTTTAAGATATTAATTATCAGTACAAAAATTATGCCATCCATAGTCAGTCCAGGTATGAGGCTTCACTGATTGACCATCTCATAACCAACTCCAAAATATTCCATTCTTATATCTGGAAAAAGAAGGTGGGTAGACCCAGTATTGGCCCACTCAAGTCTTCCACAGGTAACATCATTCACGATGCAGGGGCTATGGCTGAACTATTTGTGTCCTCCTTTGCCAGTGTTTTTTCAACATCTGCTCCCACCTCCCCTGCCTCACATCAGGTAACAGACAGTATAATTCCAGATATCAATATTAATCTTAATGATGTTATATCTGTTCTCAACAAACTTGATACGTCCTCATCGATGGGTCCAGACGGTATCCACGCCCACCTACTCAAATCCTGTGTCCATACCCTTGCATATCCTCTTTTGCTGATATACCGTGCCTCATTGGTCTCTGGAACCCTCCCTTCTGCCTGGAAGAGTTCCTCAGTTGTGCCCATTTTTAAAAAGGGTTCTCGCTACAATCCACTAATGTATAGACCAATCTCTCTAACTTCCATTTGTTCAAAGTCCTTGGAACGTATTATAACTAAATTTATCTATGAATATCTTGACTCTAACAATCTTCTCAATAAGGACCAATTTGGATTCAGACCAGGCAGATCATCCGAGGACCAACTCCTTCTTACTTACAAGGACATCACCAAATGGATGGACCAGGGTTATAATGTTGACTTGATCCTGTTTGACTATTCCAAGGCCTTTGACATGGTTAATCATGACATTCTGATCACCAAACTTTATAGCTTGGGAATCAGGGGTAGGGTACTGGACTGGATTAGGGACTTTCTCCATAACCGTATTATGCATGTCAAAGTAAATAATAATTTTAGTTCTTTCAGGGATGTGCTTAGCGGAGTCCCTCAAGGCTCTATCCTTGGTCCCCTGCTTCTCCTCATATTTATAAATTATATTACTCGTAATATTGACTCGTCTACCAAAATATATGCTGATGATCTGAAACTGTATGTAAAAATCAAATATGATAACCTCTTAAATTTTCTTAATTGTATGTTTGCTTGCCAGTCTGATATAGACGTGCTTGCTAAGGTCTCTAAATCCTGGGGCCTAACGATGAACCCAGATAAATGTGTCCACCTAAGATTTTGTAGGAAAGAAATTGATTGGGATGACCTGGGACATTCTGGCAGATACTATCTTGACAACTCCTTAATCCCTATTAGAGACTCTGCATCCGATCTAGTAATTGTAATCGATTCCTCCCTTAAGTTTCATACACACATCTCTAATATTGTCCACAAGGCTGGAGGACTCGCCCATAGTATCCTAAGGTCAACTGTCAACCGGGATGCCTCCTTTATGATGCCACTATTTATTTCCCATATTCATCCCATATTAGAATATTCTTCCTCTCTGTGGAACCTTGGGTATTTGGGGGACCTAAGACTACTGGAGTCTGTTCAGAGACGCTGGACTAAATCTATTGGGGGTCTCGAGAATCTTGATTAGGGTGAGAGATTGAGGATATTAAACCTATTTTCCATTAAGGGTAGACTTCTTAGGCATGACATAATTAAGTACTGGCAAATATTTCACGGTCTCTGCTCAATTACTCCTGAAGATGTTTTTGATCATCCCCAATATTTTGCAACCAGGGGTCACCCATATAAAATTGCTCACTCGAGATGCCAGCTTGAAATAAGAAAAATATTTTTTAATCTTAGATATGTGTCTCTGTGGAACTCTTTGCCCACAGATTTGGTATCCCTGACTAACCTATTATCTTTCAAGGCTGCCCTTTCCGACTATCTTGCAGGAGTTTTATATGAATATTCATGATTTTGTTCTCGATGTCACACCTTCTGGCCTCCTCAACCACTTATACTTGTACCTTGTTTGTTAACGTAGCTGCTTATGATGCACTTTCCAGTCCATAGATTTCTATACTCCCTGTTTTTACTACAAATTTTAATTATCTTTGGGCTGGCGCATCAGCAGTGTGTGGCTTCCGTGGACCCTGACCTACCACTTAGCTCTGGGGTCTGGGAAGCCCACCAGGTAAGAATACCAGGTAAGAACACTGGGAAAAAGTGCGGTAATTGTTTAGATTTTGGGCCTTTTTTTTCTAGTTATTAAAAACTTATTCAATGGTGTATTATATGATACAGTATAATGCATAAAATTTAATTTGTGTACAATAAAACATGTTTTCATAGGCAAAAAATAGAAAAAGACGCAAATTTTGGCATGAGCACGGAACCGATTGAATTTTCCCCAGAAGAACAGTGCCCCGATCTTGGCTGTTTCAATCCTAGCTCCATTTCTGCGGAACCGATTAGCAGCTAGGATGGGGGCTCCACTGTATAATAAATCAAGACACACAAACTACTCACATCTTCCACATTTCTCACCTCCTGGGCAGCCGCACTAGGATAGGCCACCATCAGCCAGTTGAGTTTGATGTTCCTGATAACGGTGTACCACTGTATGATGGTCTCGGGGTTCTGGTGGTAGACATATAGGTGCCGAGTGGAGCCCTCGTAGAGATAGGTCAGCTGGAGGCCCGTGTCGTGCTTCATCTTGGACGGCGCCAGGCACACGTTTACATCGGAGATGGGGATGCTGGCTTTGGTGTCGCGCCCGTTTTGCTGTATAACGTAAAGATTGATGCTTGGTGTAAAAGTTTAACCCCTTCTGTACCGGCGACGTCTTTTTTTTTTATTCTAGTTATATTTAGACGATTTTATGAAGCTTAGGAAGGATATATTATAATGTAAAACTTGCAAAATAAACAAACCAAAGCGTATACGAGCACAGTAAAAAGACAAAACAACTAATCAAAATCGCTATGTGGAAACAACGCATTAAGTAAAATTAATAATTTATGAATAAAAGAACACAATCATGGTAGCTAAAAGGATTCATTGATAGAGTCTGTAGCCTTTTAATGAGTAGACGTCCTTCCTAAGCTGTACAAAATAGTTGAATAGTTGCCATAATATAATGAAAAGTACATCACCGGTACATAAGGGGTTAAGCATAACAAATAATTCATGATAGGCAGTATTATAGGTTACCAGGTACAGCAAACTCCCTTTTATTCAAAATTAAAATATCCAAAAATTACAGTTAACCTAAGTTTTTGTTATCCATATTTTTCACTAGTTTTCACTTATTTAAGCCTCTCTGGTTGCTTAATTGCATCAATTTAATCCCTCTGAAGTAGATGATAATTTGAAGCAAAGACAGCCTAGAATTGGTTTTAAATGCATTGAAAACTGTATATTTGGCCATTTGTACACTTATTTAGCTCTATACTGTATAGAGGGACTCTTGTTTATCCGTATAAATCGCTTATCCAAAATGTTCAAGACTTATGATTTTTGGATTAAAGGGTGTTTACTGTTAGATCAGGTAGGGTAAAGTCAATAGTTCGCCGAAAACCTTGATAACATTAACTCAACATTTATATACTGTAACTTGAAACAAGATGTATGTATGTAATAATAATAATCTTCTGGTTACTTACATAGCGCCCGTATCTCCTCCTTCGAGGATTCACAAGCGCTTGGCTTTCTTTAGTCTACCAGATACCATTAACCATCCCCCTTGCTCATGGGGAGATGGTAACCGCCAGCTGTATCCCAGAAAAACTTTTCAATCTGAGCGGGGATTGAACGCGAGACCTTCAAGATGGGAATCAGGCACGCTATCAACTGAGCCAGCCGGATGGCTGGACGGCTGTACAGTATGTAAGAAACAAATATTTCTAGTCACAGACTACAGGTCTCCTCGCTATACGATATTTTGTTTATACAGTGGTCCCTTGCATTTGGCGATTTAATTAGTCTAGCCAAACCATCGCCAAAAGTGTATTTCGCCAAACGTAGATACCGGTAGTACTTTAAATGGGAAAATTATCCATTAGTCTTTGACGAGGCCCAAGTTCACCCTTTTCAAACCGCCCGCCATGCGCATCGTCGATCGCCGACACACTCGGCGCCGTCTGCTTACTGTTTTTGCTAAGACATAGTCCTAGCCTATACATCTCCACAAAGAAATGACCTAACCTAGGTTAGATGTACATCAGGCAGCAGAACTCATTGTTATCTTGTGAATAGTCTTATTGATAAGGAATAACCACAACCTTAGCAACAAGTTGCTAAGTCACTAGCTAGCCAGACCAAGAAATGGTCTAACCTAGCTTAGATATATATCAGGAGGCATAAATCACTTTTACCTTGTGAATGGTGAAGACTAGAATTTTCTATACCAACTGCTTTTCGATTGAGCAAAATAATGAAATTGGTTTTGGATCCGTGGTCACTTCTTTGATTAATTATCGATTGAGCCCCTGAGTCAGCTGATGCGCGCGTGTGTGTTTGTGTTCGGCACAATAAACAGTAAAATAGGTCTATGACAGGGTCTAAAGGTTCCTCGTGACCTCATCCCTTAACTACTACAAAAAAAAAAAAAAAAAAAAAAAAAAAAAAAAAAAAAAAACACACACACAAGAGATATGAGGTTCACAAATCGGTTTGGTCAAGATTACTCTGTTCATATACGTTTATGAAATATACCTGGGATATTCTCGCTATCCAAGCAGCTCAGTTAGGGTTTTGTGAGTAGGCCTAAGCCTATATATAGCCTAGCCTCGGCCTAAGAGTAACTCTCAATATGGCCCTCTACTGTAGCCTACATGAAACATTAACAGCAATAGATAATAGATAACAGATTTTATTTAGCATGAATTATTTAGAGTTAGGCCTGGTGAGACGAGCTTGCGGGCGGTGTATTCTGGGCCGACACCATTCCGTGACGTCAGCATTCTCGCCAAAAGTGTATTTGAAGCGCCAAATTCGGATTCTGGTACCATATCCAACCTATCGTCAATACTGTGTTTCGCCAAGCTGAAACCCGCCAAACGCGAGGGACCACTGTACGTACTGTACGATCGAGGCCTTTTACTAATTTTTTTTTGGAATATGATCTATTTTTGATTAATTTCACCACAACACCAAACACCTCTAATGAAATTAATGAAAAAAAAAAAAAAAAAAAAAAATATATATATACTGTGTATATATATATACTTGTATATGATTATATACTGTATACTGTATATATATATATATATATATATATATACAGTATATATATATATACATATATATACTGTACAGTATATACTGTATATAATAAGTGTGTTGAGTAAAGATGGGATTATGGATGAAGAAGTGCGGGAGAGGGTACAACAGGGGAAGAGGGTTGTAGGAATGTTGAAAGCAGTAACAAGAAATAGTGTGGTCAGTATGGAAGTGAAGAAGTCCTTGCATGACAGTGTGGTAATCCCGACACTGACTTACGGAAGCGAAGCATGGACGTTGGTTGAGAGACTCAGACCAAGAGTGAGAGCAGTGGAAATGAATTACTTAAGAAGTGTGTGCGGAGTTACATGGAGGGATAGACAGACTAATGAAGAAGTAAGAAGAAGGTGTGGTGTGGAGGTAGATGTGCTGGAAAGTGTGAAAAGGAACAACTTGAGATGGTTCGGCCATATGAAACGTATGGAAAGCGAGAGAATGACTAAGAGGGTGTACGAGAGCGAGATGGAGGGACAGAGAGGGAGAGGTAGACTGAAGGAGAGGTGGAAGGATGGAGTGAGGAAGTATATGAACGAAGGCGGTGCTGGTTGGGGGGAGGGGCGTCGACTGACTGGGGACAGAGGTGCATGGGGGCGGTTTGTTCGTGGCCACCCCTTCGGGGATCACGGCGTCAGGCAATAGATAGATAGATAGATAGAATAATAGAATAGAATTAAATAGAAAATAAAATAAAAAATAGGAAAAGTGGGGATTGGGCCTGAGCATATAGATAGATAGATAGATAGATATATGTCATCCACCAGGATTCGAACCCGGGTTATCACACACAGATTTTTAGACACCTTAATGTCCAAATTTTGTTTTAACAATGGACCAATCGGTAATTAGATGCACATCTTGTCTTGCTGATTAATTTGTATATTTTTTGGTAGAAAAACGGCTGGTTCTTCCAACATTACAGGCTTACTAGCGCTCGCCAGGGAAAAAATCGACACCTAAATAGCACGAAAGGTCTAAATATTGACGAAGAAATGGGGCAAAAGGTCTTAAAATTGACTAACTAATGGGGCAAACATCTTAACATCTGAAAACTAATGGGGCTAAACATGAGGGAGAAAGGGGACCAGAAAAACGGCCCATGTCCCCTTAATACTCCACTGCCCAACACAGACATAACTTCAACATCACTTCAGTCAGAGATCTCTGGACCCACCCGGGGGAAGTGGCGGACTACCTGGTCGCCGCGGGATTCCCATAAAAGGCAATCTTGGGGCTACTATAGTCTATTCGCTGTAAGTAGGCGAGAAATCATGACCTCTAACCTTTGTAACTTAAAAACGGATAGAGAAATCGAGCTAATATTTCTAACATTTGAGTTCCGTTTATGGAGCTCAGTGGTCTGGTTAATCTGCTCTACATAACTTCTAACTTCTACCATTTGGGAAGAGTCAGTCAAGGAATAGCTGTGGAAATTCACAGCCAATTTGCTCTAGCCCTTTTTGAGTTACTGAGGATAGAGGTCATGATTTCTCGCCTACTTACAGCAAATAGACTATACAATAACTCATACTGTCTGGGTGATAATTATGTTGACTTTGATTTATTATATTTACATGTGGACTATAAACGTATTTCAACTAATCTATCTATCTATATGCTCAGGCCCAATCCCCACCTTTCCTATTTTTATTTTTATTTTATTATTTTATTATTTTTTTTAGGGGGGGGGGGGGGGGCGACTCAAGACAGAGCAAGAATAGGGACAACACAAAAAACACCAGAAAACAATTAACACAAATTCACACACATCTAGGTCATCCAGGAGAAGACCCAGATACCAGGGTCACCAAGGTCCCTCCAGCACTAATAATTCTGCTAAATATTGATGTTTAACCCCTTCAGTCTTTTTACATTTGACTCGGGCTAAAATAGACAATTGTATGCAGCTAAAGAAGGACCTGTGTTTATTAGAAGAATTATCGAGATCGAATATACCCCTTTGAGTTCTAGTGGTACCGTAGAAAACTGTCTTGATAGCGTACCGTAATGCATAGTGCGCGGAATTTCGATGTGAGTATCCTAGGTTCGAGTCCTCGGAGTGCCACATGTATTTGTTGATTTCATTAATTGAGTTTAGATGTGAAGTTGGTTGGTGTAAAAAACATAATTATAAGCTAAAGAAAGTTGTCTATTGGTAATCAAAATATGATAACTACAGTCGGCCTAATAAGTTATGTCTCGGCACCAAGTATATTTTGATCAATAATTTGTATGAGCAATATTTAAAACTTGACTTATTCGTTTTGAGTGAGATACCATATACAAACAGGTTCCTACATTTACCCACCCTATTCAACATCTAACAGACATTAATACTTACCCACCCTATTCAACATCTGACAGACATTAATACTTACCCACCCTATTCAACATCTGACAGACATTAATACAGTCCAGAGCGAGCCAAACGTACCGGTAATGAGAGCTGAGACATGAGTTATTTGCGCGACCGTACATCATCCTGCTGAAGGGGTTAAATGCTTCAACTTCCTTCTTGCCCAAAACTTGCAAGTGGCCAATTGACCACTTGCAAGTTTCAGGGTATAAGGAAGTTGGAGCCGGAAACATCGCTATTAAACAGATATACGATAATAATGTAGGTTTCTGATGGGTAGGAAATATGTTGAATTGGGTTTTTTGTATTAATAAATGTACTACAGTACAACCGCATTTTAACTGTTAATCCTACTAAATATTGATGTCTACAGCTCCAACTTCCTTATAGAACATAACTCGCAAACTGTGGTCAATTGAATGATGCAGCTGAGGATGATCATAAATGGCTTCTAAAATCCCAATACTCACACTGTAGTATTTAAGAGCAATGTTATCTATGACAAACTTGCGGGGGTAGTATTTGGAATCCACCCGAGCCTTCTTCATGAGTTCCCCCTCCATTTTGTTGGTGACGTAGGTCTGTTTGTCCACGTAGATAAACTCCTGGCGCTCGTACTTAGCTCGGATCCACTGCTCTAGTAGCACTCTGGAAAGGTCATGCAGTTAACCCCTTCTGTACCGGCGACATCTGTTAAATTTTATTCTAGCTATACAGTATTCAGACGATTTTGTGCAGTTTAAGAAGGGCCTCTAGCAATTAAAAGGCTTCGAACTATCATGATTTTATATATACCGGTATATACAGTATATATATTTTGTTTTATTAATATTAGTTTAACCAGACCACTGAGCTCTACAAAAGAACTCTCATATATATTTTTACAACAGGTCCTTCTTAAGCTGCACAAAATCGCAAAATATAGATAGAATAAAATTAAAAATTCGTCCCTGGTAGAGAAGGGGTTAAATAACAATAATGTAAAGTCGCGGTCATTAACCCTATTAGGTGCAGGGCAGGCTAATTTGGAGCCTCCCAGTTTTACTTCATTAGCTTGGAGATTTTAAGACGTTTCATAGCATTAGTTTGGCGATTATATGATGCTTCAACCCAATAAGGTGTCAATTTTTCCTGGGCGAGCGAAAGCGAGCCCGCAATTTGGGAGAAACCGGCCTTTGGCCCGAGAAATTTTTCTACCGAAAAAATTTACACATTTAGCTTGAAGGGGGTCTGGGGGACGTTTTTTTAATTTGAAGGGGGTTTGGAGAGGCGTTTTTCCAAGTTTAGCGGGTAAACTAAAAACACATTGTTCGAAAATGGCTAAAACAAATAAAAACCTCTAATAATTCAACAAAACACCATAATAACCCCCAAGACGTTGCACTAAATAGTGTGAACCCTGATACATTTCAAAGCCTTGAGATCTATTTACACAATCACAAGCTTTTAAAAAGATATAGGTCTTCAATTGTTTCTTAAAAAGTATACAAAAGATGACTGCCTTATTTGAGTTGACATCCAAAGACCAAACTATATATGGTATTGTACCTTGTTGACCTCTTTAATGTTACCCTACCTATCACATCCATTGGTCATATATACAGTATATATACTGTACTGTATATATATATATATATATACATAGACTACAGTAGATCTGGACTGGACACGAAAAGGGAACTTTGCAGTAAGGGACCCAAAATCGGAGAACGAACCCCCAAGTTCGAACCTTGAAACCGCGAAAATATCAAATGTTCACGGTTTCGAGGTTCGAACTTGGGGGTTCGTTTCCGATTTTGGGTCTCTTACTGCAAAGTTCCATTTTCATGTCCAGTCCAGATCTACTGTAGTCTATGATATATATAATCATCATCAGTATACTGTATATATACCGGTATATATATGGTATACACAAAGAATCGTGTGTATTATACTCACGGTGGGTCTCCTGGCTGGGGTACTCTATAACAAGATGGTCTGTTGGCTTCATACTTTGCCTTGGCCTTAATGTTACCCACCATCTCCATACCCTCCACTTGTTCATCATCCCATCTGTACAACAAACATCAAGGTTATCAGTCACCATTAACCCTTTCTGTACCGGCGACGTCTTGTTTAATTTATCTGGCTACTATTAGACAATTTTATTAATTTTAAATAGGTCCTCCAGCAATTAGCAAGCTTCAAACTATCTCACTTAAACAAATTTACTACCACAAATCCTTCTTAAACTGCCCAAAATCGTCTAAATATAGCTAGAATAAACTTAAAAAAACAAAAGTCCAGTACAGAAGGGGTTAAAATTAACTCTGAAAAGTTGACAGAATATATAATAGCACCATTTGAGGTGTAACAAGAAATAGGGTGGTCAGTATGGAAGTGAAGAAGTCCTTGCATGACAGTGTGGTAATCCTGACACTGACTTACGGAAGCGAAGCATGGACGTTGGTTGAGAGACTCAGACCAAGAGTGAGAGCAGTGGAAATGAATTACTTAAGAAGTGCATGCAGAGTTACATGGAGGAATAGATAGACTAATGAGGAAGTAAGAAGGAGGTGTGGTGTGGAGCTAGATGTGCTGGAAAGTGTGAAAAGGAACAACTTGAGATGGTTCGGCCATATGGAACGTATGGAAAGCGAGAGAATGACTAAGAGGGTGTACGAGAGCGAGGTGGAGGGACAGAGAGGGAGAGGTAGACCGAAAGAGAGGTGGAAGGATAGAGTGAGGAAGTATATGAACGAAGGCGGTGCTGGTTGGGGGGAGGGGCGTTGACTGACTGGGGGCAGAAGTGCATGGGGGCGGTTCGTTCGTGGCCACCCCTTCGGGGATCACGGCGTCAGGCAATAGATAGATAGACCATTTTAACACTAATAAGGCGTACGGTCCAGACGGTGTTCCTCCAGTTGTTCTCAAAAACTGTGCTTCCGTGCTGACTCCCTGCCTAGGCAAACTCTTTCGTCTCTGTCTATCCTCTAACGTCTTCCCTTCATGCTGGAAGTTTGCTCACATTCAACCTGTCCCAAAGAAGGGTGACCGCTCTCAACCCTCCAACTATCGTCCAATTGCTCTCATTTCTTGTCTTTCTAAAGTTTTTGAAGCTATTCTTGCTTCCAAATTTCTTAAGCATTTCTCTTCTCATAATCTGCTCTCAGATCGCCAGTATGGCTTCCTTAACCCTTCCTACCCGGGCTACCTTAGGTAAGGACAGCTCAGCAGAAGGGCCGCTACCCGGCCGTCCTTACCTAAGACGGCAGCTTAATAGCCTAATTAAGCTTGGTCTGAACGCCGTGCGTACGACGTATGTCAACAAACCCAAGCATTGCGTCACCGCACCTCCGAAAACAAGGAGAACTCTTCAATGTTGTTGTTCTGACGTCAGACGAAATTAGTGTCTGAAAAGCCCCCATATTGGCAACATCTCTACAATATTTGCTCCACTGAAATCGTCATCACAACTGAACCAGTTGACTTACAGAGCTCTACTCAACGCCAAAATACAGATTGAAAACCGCACTACGATTATAGATGAGTGGGAAAGTTCTAGCAGTGAAAATAAACATAAATACGGTAGCCTAGGCCTAGACGTTTTTCAGCCATTTCGCCCGGGTATGGGCGACCGTCCTTAGGTAAGACAGGCCGGGTAGGAAGGGTTAAGGGTCGCTCTACTGGTGATCTTCTATCATATCTTACTAACTCTTGGTCATCCTCCTTTCGGGACTTCGGTGAGACTTTTTCTATTGCACTAGACATATCGAAAGCCTTCGATAAAGTCTGGCATAAATCTTTAATTTCTAAACTACCCTCCTTCGGTTTCTATCCCTCCATCTGTGCCTTTGTCTCTAATTTCCTTTCCGGCCGTTCCATAGCCGCGGTTGTGAACGGCCATTGTTCACTTCCTCTCCCTATAAACTCCGGTGTTCCTCAGGGCTCTGTCCTATCTCCTATTCTCTTTCTAATTTTTATAAATGATCTCCTTAACTGTACCTTAATTCCCATCCATTCATACGCAGACGACTCAACCTTACACTACTCCATTACTTTTTCAGAACGCCCCAGCCAGCAATCCCTCAACGACAAACGTAATGAAGCCATACAACTCTTAAATTCTGATCTAAATACTATTTCCAATTCGGGCAGAGAAAACCTTGTTAACTTTAATGCTTCCAAAACCCAATTTCTCCATCTATCTACCCGTCAGGATCTCCCAGCGGACTATCCCTTATTCTTCAACAATACAAAAATCAACCCTTCATCTTCTCTCAATATTCTTGGTGTCTCTTTTTCTTCTGCTCTCATTTGGAAGGACCATATTACCAGTCTTGCTAAGGCAGCCTCCCAGAAGCTGGGTGTGCTCAACCGCCTTAGGGGGTTCTTTTCCCCTGCACAGCTTCTTGCTCTGTACAGGGGCATAGTGCGCCCTTGTATTGAGTATTGTTCACATGTGTGGGGAGGTTCCTCTCACACCGCTCTCCTAGACAAGGTTGAAAGGAAGGCCTTTCGTATCATTAACTCCCGTCCACTCACCAACTCTCTGCAATCTCTCTCTCTCCACCGCAATGTTGCATCTCTCTCGCTATTCTATCGTCACTATAATAATCAGTGTTCCTCAGAGCTATCCCAGTGCATACCACCTCCTTTACGTAGGGCACGTGGTACCCGTCTTGCAACTCAATCCCACCCCTACTCTGTGCAACTCTCCAACCCAAGAGTGAAACATTACTCTCAAACTTTCTTCTACTCAACACCTGAGCTCTGGAACTCTCTCCCAGAATCATATTTTCCTGCTTCCTATGACTTAAATTGCTTCAAACTCTGTGTGTCCAGGCATTTTGGCTCGAACGTCCCTTGATTTTGGCCCTGTCACTCTTTCAACTATGGGGGAGGCACTCGCTATAGGCAGTTATGCCTTTTGCCTCCCTCAATCACATAGAAAAAAAAAAAAAAAATTTTTTTGAGGAGGAGCACTTTATGGAGAGTATTTTGTAGATAAAATCTTCATCATTTGGCTATCATGACGTGCATCCCAGAATAAAAGTCTCAATAACCAAATGCTGGAGGGGCATTGTGATTAGGTTCGAACCCTACACACAACAAGCAACCACCATATTACAAGGCGGGTGCCCAACCCCGAAAGGGGTTGAAATAGGGGAGCTATCCCCCCGCCAAAGGTGGCTTTCTAGGGCCTTTCCTAGCTGATGCTGAGAGGATTGGGTTCTAGTCATGTGGTGATGGGCTGGTCTATCAGAGTGAGAGCTGAGCGATCTCCTGCCATACCCATAGCTTACTCTGACTGTTCCCTTTCCTTATATATTTTCTAGATCTCAAGTGGATCTTTTCCGTGGATTGACCTCCAAATCTGCCAACCTAGTGGTTGGCAGATTGGAAGCCAAAGCATCACATCTTGCCTTTGCCCCTCAACGTTCTCTTCATAATTGCTGAGGGGCACAGGGCCCTGGGTGGGGCTTTGGTTTCCCGGGTATTTCCGCACCCTCCTTAGCTCCCCGCCTTGGAGTGGCTTCGGTCACCCAGGCTTTAACCCATTGACTGCGGGTGACGTTCCGGAATGTCCTGGCAATTTACAGCAATTTCCAGCCTGTGAAAGCCGTAGAAATCGAGTGTCAGTGGGTGGGAGCGTGAGGGACCCACCTCCGACCCTCAGAGCAGCGAGCCGCTCACTGAGGGAGACTGTGTCTCGCGCGGGTGTCTCACAACAGTGTTGCCGAGCGAGCGAAAGCTAATAATTAGCAGTTTTCCCGCATGTCTATGGCACCGCTGCGGGTGAACCCCGCCACCTACGAAGCCCGTTCTGGTCTCATTTTGAAGCTATTTTCGCCTAGTTTTCGGCAGAATACAGTTCATTTAATGCAGATGCTTGATTAATCATTCAGGAGTGCCTGAATATGCCCTAAATAGCCCAAATATGCCCGCAGCGTAAGTGTTAAGCTGCTATAATACAAGCGATTTTTCCGTCAATTTTCCATGAGCAAGTATTTTCTCGTTATATTTAGGGACTGTTTTGCACTGGTATCGGTAACTAGACTGAAGGTAGAGTATGTTAGGTGGCTGAATTCTGATAAAGTGTAATATTTGAAGCTGCCAGACCATAATTGCCCGTAAAAATTGCCCGAAAAACGGCTCGTGTGACTCCGGCTTTATTGTGGTAGGCAGGGAGGGTTCTGTGGGGACTCTCGGTTATGACCTAAGTGGCCTTGCTCGGGGCCTTGGGGCTGTTCGCCAGGCAGCCTGGGGAACAACAACAACTGTATTTACAATATATACCTAACTACTGTATATTTAAAAAAATTATCAATACATCATAAATTGCTTTTGATCATTTAGCAAGAGACTAATTTTACATAGCGTATATCTTGGAAAATGATCAAGATTTTACTGACCTGTCTAATTTAAGTGACTTGACCTTTGATACGTGTGTTCCGAGTCGTCTGTGCCAGGTTGCGCAGGTCGTACACACAAACACTCCCAAGTTGAACGACGCCCATTCTGGATCTGGATATTACAAGTTTTATATTAGTTTCAATCTTTTTATAACCAAAGTTTTATAATCTCCATTAGCTTACATAGTCACAACCTTAACTACCATATATACATAAAGGGTGTGGGTAGTACCTCCATCCGGTGCGGTGTGTGTAGGTTGGGTATATATTACTGTACAGATACTTACATACAAGTTTAAAGACCGTTTTGTCCACAGAGGGTGTGATTACAGTCTCGCATCCTAAATGGCGGCTTTCCAGGCAGCTTGGTCAAGGGCTGCCTCTGTTGTCAAGTTCTTTATTTTTATGATCGGACCGGAGTACCTGATCCCACGTCATTCTAGGTCTACCCCTATGGGCAGCTCCCTCCACGTTCACAGTCCGGCATTTCTTCACCCAGTTCTGATCATCCCATTCTCTCCATGTGTCCAAACCAACCAAGTCAGCTCGTTCGCATTACTTCACTGACACTCCTAATGCCCAGAACATCGGTGAGACCTGACCTTTATTATCATGGAAAAACATATCAAAAGTCTTTCTAGATTCTGACACAAATCCCTTGTCTACAAGCTGAACTATAGTTCTTATCAGTGTCAAACAGGATAATTTAACCCGTCCAGTCCCAGCGACGGCTATAGCCGTCAGTAGATAAGTAACTCCCCAGTCCCAGCGACGGTTATAGCCGTCAGTAATGTACAGTACTTGTCTTGTAACTGCCTGTACAAGGCTTTGTAACTGCCTGTACAAGGCTTTTTTTTTTTTTTTTTTTTTTTTTGTCTTGTAAAAAAAAAAAAATATATATATACTGTATATCCATTCTTGCCTCATCTCTTGAGGTGAAAAGGTGGTCTCTCCTGTCATTTTGGCCACATTGCTTGGGACTGCTGGGGACTTTTATTACTGTATCCTACGGTACAGTACGGGTTAACCTTAACACTGGTATAAATATGAGACAGAACACAGGAAATACGTAATAAGAGCTATACAGCATAATTTTAATTTATGTACTCGATGAGACAGAGAAAGAGGGTGAGGGAACGCGAAAGTGGTCCCGGACCGTGAAAATTGGAACTGTAAATGTTGTGTCTGTTTGGGCTATGTCTCAAGTCGGCCGTCCCCAGTTATGGGGTAGGTGTCTCAGTATATACATACATATAATAATAATAACTGAAAAGGAGTGAGTTAGATTAAGGACTGGTTTGAAATGTCACCTTTTTCCTCTATCTGTACCTTTATCAGCAATTTCCTTTCTGAACTTTTCATATCTACTGATGTGGATGACCACGGGAGGGGGGGAAGGATATGGTGTGCGGGTGAGTCACTGCGGTTTGGGAGCTTTGTGGTGGGTGACATATATTGTAAAAGTGTTTATCTTATCACAGAGGCTAAATTTTCCTGCAAACTCTAAATAAATAGAAGATACTGTCACCCTCCAGCATAAATTTCACCAGTTGCTGTAGCTATCTATCTATCTATTGCCTAACGCCGTGATCCCCGAAGGGGTGGCCACGAACGAACCATCCCCATGCGCCTCTGTCCCCAGTCAGTCGACGCCCCTCCTCCCAACCAACTTCCATATGCTTCCTCACTCCATCCTTCCACCTCTCCCTCTCTTGTCCTTCCACCTCGCTCGCGTACACCCTCTTAGTCATTCTCTCGCTTCCCATACGTTCCATATGGCCGAACCATCTCAAGGTGTTCCTTTTCACACTTTCCAGCACTACCTCCACACCACACCTCCTTCTTACTTCCTCATTCGTTTGTCTATCCCTCCATGTAACTCTGCACGCACTTCTTAAAAGTGACTCATTTCCACCCCTCTTACTCTTGGGCAGTCTAGTAGTCTTGGTCTGAGTCTCTCCAACAACGTCCGTGCTTCGCTCCCATAAGTCAATGTGGGGATTACTTGTAGGAATTGTTTTTTACACCATACCCGAAAGAGGATTTATGGAGCTCCGATCTTACTCTCAACCATCAGAACAATTTTACCAGCACACCTAAACTTTGTTAGATGCAGGAATAGCCTCCCGAAAATATCAAGCCCTGGTGGGGGCACGAACTCTCGACCCTTAGGTTGTGAGGCAGACACCTTACCAGTTAGACCAATAGAGATATCCCACTTGGCCTGGTCGGCTCATGGTATTTCCGCATCCGATCTGTTTAGGATAGCCTATTTTCACTGACTTTACACTACTTCACCTTCCGGGAAGCGAAGGCTCCGAACAGAGAGGAACAAGTCTGAGCCGAATCGACCGTGAGTCTGTCTTCGCGTCTAATTTGACGGCGATTTTTACGGTTATTTGCTCCCTGCTGGCAGTATGTCATGGGGGGGGGGCCCTCAACATATTATTGTATCCATTGGCATTCAAAATAGACGGGAACATGATTGCAAGCGTCCGAACCCCCCCCCGGTTCACGGTGTTGGCGGCGGCGGTAGCAGACACAAACAAATATAACAAATACCCCCCAGGGGTAAGGGGGCCTTCATCTAATGGTGGAGGAAAAAAAGTATATGCCTCACGCATCCTACTGCGTGTCGTACAAGGCGACTAATAGGGGGGATGGCGATAGACTTGTGGACCAACAGTCATTACTATGCAATAAAGTCTTTATCTTAGCACTGTCTTGGTATGGCACTGCCTAGGCTGGTGGGGTGTTGATAGGTGCCACAGGGGACTGAGTCTTACCTGGGCGCTGTTTGGCACCACACCTGTGTCGGCAACAGTGTTTGCATGTTGGAGCAGTGTTGGGGTAGGACTTTATTGTTCTACAGTATAGTCCAATTGCCTAATATACAGTTGTTGTTGTTGTTGTTGTTGTTCCCCAAGCTGCCTGGCCGAACAGCCCCAAGGCCCCGAGTAAGGCCAAGGCCATAAACGAGTGACCCCACAGAACCCTCCCTGCCGACCACAATAAAGCCTGGGTGACCGAAGCCACTCCATGGCGGGGGGCTGAGAGGGTGCGTAAACGCCCGGGAAACCAAAGCCCCACCCAGGGCCCTGTGCCCCTCAGCAATTATGAAGAGAAAGTTGAGGGGCAAAGGAATAATGTGACGCTTTAGCTTCCAATCTTGGTAGATTGGGAGGTCAATCCACGGAAGAGACGCCGTCACTCGAGATCTAGAAAATATATAAGTAAAAGGAACAGTCAGAGTAAGCTATGCGTATGGCAGAGATCGCTCAGGTCTCACTCTGATAGACCAGCCCATCACCAGCCTAATATACAGTAGAGTCTTGTTATGGTGCTGTCTTTTTGTAACACTGTTAAGGCTTGTGTGGTTGCAGATACTGCAGGTGCAAGTGCTGCAGGGGGACCCTGTTGAGTCTTGCTGAGGCACGGTTAGCACTATACCAACACCAGCCACTTGGTGGGGCACTTTTATGGCGGGACTTGATTGTACTACAGTACACTCCAACTACTGAAAGGCAACCCCGTCTGAGCCGTTACAATGCATGTACCGGTAATGGAAAAATTACGTTAAACCATTGCATTGTATGTATCACCGCGGCAATTGTCATATGGCAATTGCCGAAAATCAGCGTACCATAAGGCCTGGGAGGCAGGCAAGCGAGTCAAAGCAGCGCAGGACCCTTCCATCCATCGGCCACCGTGTCTGGGCCAAGACTAACATAAGTAGACTGTGGGACACATCTCACACCATGACGCTCCCGCGGCTCCCCTGCAGGCTTGGGAATTGCAAAAACCGCCATTTTTTACCGATTTAGCCCCACCATTGCAAAATCGTTGCACGGCAACCAGTGGGCGTACAGATTTAATTCATTGTCATTGGAAAGGTCTATTCCTCTACTTTCAGGGATAGATCGTTGAAATACGTTCTACGGTTCTAGCTCTTGTATATACAGTAAACCCCCGCGCTTTCGGACTTCAATCTTTCGGAATTCTCAGACTTTCGGACTAGCATTTCAATTCGGACTCATGGTTCAGCCTTCCGGATTTGTCTGAAAGGCTGAGAAAATACCTACGTCCTTTTCGGACTACACTTTTCGGACTACTGTACATTTAACTTCGGACTCCTGGTTCAGCCTTTTCGGATTTGTCTGAAAGGCTGAGAAAAATTAAATCGCATCCGAGTTTCGGACTTGTCTGGTTAGGTGAATGTGTATTCGGACTTATAAACTTTGGACATTATTTTAGCCTTTCGGATTTGTCTGAAAGGCTGAGAAAAATTAATTCCCATTCGGACCGAAGAGCTGAGTTTCGGACTTATAAACTTCGGATATTATTTCAGCCATTCGGACAAGTCCAAATAGCTGAAGTGTGAAGTTCGGACTCGGCCCTTTCGGAGTTTTGACACTTTCGGACAGGAAAGTGGGGGGTTCTACTGTACATGAAAATGTGCAGGGAATGAATATGAAGGTAACTTTTAACCCAAAACCCCCATATCATCCGTATGGTACAGTGCAGACCAAGCAATTGTCAGTGATTGTGTTAAAACGGAAATGCTGAATTTATGATATGTTATTTGTGGACATTGATAATTCTCTTGTTACAATGCGCGATTTAGGAGGCATTTTTCTCTCTCCCGTAGTAGTTTCTAGTAATTTGAAGTCTTCTACATAATTTTTATGAGAAGCGGGGTTCTGGGGCCGGCCAGCAGCCCCAAATTTAGGTCAGGCTCTCAGGTAAGGGTAAGGGTAATGTCGTCCGATCGTCGGAGTAGGCAGGTGAGTCACGCGAGTGTTTGTATACAGTACGTCCACAAGTATTCTCGCTAGGCAGCGTTCACGCATGACGGAAGGTCCACTTGAATTTTTTTAAGGACAATATGCATTTTAGGTCACCTATGGGATTTAATTCTCAGAGTGTTTTCTCTAGCTATGTCTTACAGTAATAGTACTATATGTCGGGTAGAATGTAGAATCCGGGCGTACAGCCAGCCTTGTTTACACACTGCGGAGTGGCGTCGGACGCTTGCCATCATGTTCCCGTCTATTTTGATTGTCTTTGGATACAATAATATGTTGAGGGGGGCTTTGCCCTCCCGTCTATTTTGACTGTCTTTGGATACAATAATATGTTGAGGGGGGCTTTGCCCCCCTCATCCCCCCATGACATATTGTCATCATCATGTACTGTATATTGCCAGCAGGGGGCAAATAACCGAAAAAAAAATCGCCGTCAAAATAGACGCGAACTTATCCGCGGTGATCGCCCTACGATGATGATGCAGTTTTTACCACCATACACTCCCTGCTGAATAGCAAGGCTAGGGTGGGTGCCCTGATGAATCAGGGACTTAGTGAATAGTTGCCACAGATTGCTAGACCGCACCGTTTACCAACAGCACTGACGTCTGCCATTAACACACACTGGCTGGCCCGAGGCTCGAACCGTCAACCTCACAGTTAGCAGGCGAACGCTCTACCAATCGAGCTACGGCCTATGTAAACATGACGACCCGGAATCTACATCCATCCCTACATGTCTTTACCGCTGCAAATTAAATTATTTTTCCTTAGACTTTGTGGGTTAAATAAGTGTGGAAGGAAAAATGGTGGCCATCTTGGATCAGCTGAGAACTAATATTTTTCATTTTTTCACCGTATTTTTAGTATTTTGTTAACTTTTATGTCAATGCTAACCTAGAAGGGGTCTGGGGGTGGCAGCCCCCAGGTTAGGTTAGGTTAGGTTTTTAGGTTAGGGTAGGCCTAATGATAAAATGTGATTTTTGGTAGGGCATGTTTTAATATTGCTAGGCTATATTGTAAAGTCAGTAAAAATAGGTTAGCATAAACAGAACCAGATGCGGAAATATACTTGATCCGACCAGGTCAAGAGAGATACCGGTATCTTTCTTGGTCTAACTGGTAGCGTGACTGCCTCATAGCCTAATAGTCACAGGTTCAATCCCAGCCGATGGCATATTTTCGGGAAGCTATTTCAGCATCTAATGAAGTTTTGGTGTTGGTAAAATTGTTAAGATGGTTGAGAGTAAGATCGGAGTTCCATAAATCCTGTTTCGGGTATGGTGTAAAAAGTTAAAAAACCTAGGCCTAATGGTTAAAATGCATTTGCAGAAGGAAAAATACCTTAAAACACAATAATCAATGAAGGAACTGATGAGAAAAAGGATTATCCTATGATACAAAAAGCACATACGTGACCTAAAATGCATATTGACTTTGGAAAATATTTATTTTTATACCACGATTTTTCACAGTGTTTTTATATTTGTATTTTGTTCATTTGCATCAATATATAGTGTGTGTCATTAATTAGAAATCTCGGCAAAACCTATTTTCCTCATTTTCGATTAATGTTGAGACACGCCCCCAGATAGTGGCGAGGGCTATGATTTGAAAAGACATTAGCCTAACCAATCCTAGTATTATGGGTGGGGGCTGCCGCCCCCACACCCCCGCTGATTGGGTACTAATCCCTTAGTAAAAAAAAAAAAAAAAATTGGCTGCCAATAATACGAAGGCGAAAGAAAAGTCGATGAAGTCTAGGGTGGGCAAGAGTTGGGAAAAGGTTATCTTTAGGACCGACAGTAGTCCCATCGATCTTCTTTAGGCCTAATAGGTCCTGTAGACTCAGCATTTCCCAACCTGGGGGGAAATTTGAAGATACCAGGGGGGAAATAATTACATGATTACACTGCCTACTACTACCACTACTAGCAATAAAAACAAAAATCTCGGAGATGGATTTTCTCATGACCGAGAGAGAGAGTGTAGTCACAGTGTGTTTCGACTACTCTTTCCCTTGTCCACATGAAGGGGGAAATCTGGATGGTTGAACTGGTTGGAGGGGGAAATGACAGAAAAAAGGTTGGGAATCGCTGCTGTAGCGCATATACAACATTGCTATAAATGTCATTACGAGCTGAAATGTAACCTTTACCAAGAGTTGTGTTATCGGGCGTATCACCTACCACTGACCGGGTATATCCTAGTGTTTACTACACAGTATACTCCTTTGAAAGGATATTAGCCTAACCTAACAACCTTACCTAACCTATCCTAGTATTATGGGTGGGGGCTGTCGCTCCCAGGCCCCCGCTGTTTGACATCAACTCACGCGTTAACACGATGTACGCCCAGTAACACAACTCATTCCCTAGAGTGTTTACTCTGCAATCTTCAGCTATGATTGTACGTTGATAACAGGAAAGTACCGTATTGACAACGAAAATTACATTTTAGTAGCATAGGCCTACTTTTATTTTAGGTTTTTCCGAGGGTTAAAACGTATTTTCATATGATCTTTACAGCTGTCGATAACTGGAAGTACCGTATTGACAACCTTGTTACGAAAAAGACATTTTAGTACCGGTACCATACCGTACTTTTTTAGGTTTTGCCGAGGGTTAAAACACATTTTCATATGATCTTTTTAGCATAGGCCTATAGCCTAGATTCCATATTTAGGGATGGATGTAGTTACCGGGCGTACCACTACCGACATACAACATAAATCATCTATAAATACTTATAAATCTAGGGAAGGATGTAGTTACCGGGTGTACCACTACCAACATACAACATAAATCATCTATAAATACTTATAATAAAATAAATACTTATAAATCTATAATACTAGGTTAGGTTAGGTTAGGTTGTTTGGTTAGGGTAATGTGCTTTTGTATCCAAAGGCAGTCAAAATAGACTGGAACATGATGGTGAGCGTCCGCGTAGTATAAACAAGACGGGCGGTACACCCGGTAACTACATTCTTGCTTAAATCTATAATACTAGGTTAGGTTAGGTTGTTTGGTTAGGGTAATGTATTTTTGTATCCAAAGGCAGTCAAAATAGACGGGAACATGATGGTGTGCGTCCGCGTAGTGTAAACAAGACGGGCGGTACACCCGGTAACCACATTCTTGCCCATATTTATCTTTAAATAGGCTAGGCTATATAAAAAAAAAAGTGTGGTATTAAAATAAAGGGCAAGAATGTTAAGTGCGGGCGTACCGCCAGCCTTGACAGCCTTGTTTACATTACGCGTAGTGGCGTCGGACCTTTGCCATCATGGTCCCGTCTATTTTGACTGCCTTTGGATACAATAATATGTTGAGGGGGTGCTTTGCCCCCCTCACCCCCCCCCCCCCCCATGACATATTGTCATCATCATAAATATTGCCAGCAGGGGACAAATTACCAAAAAAAAAAAAATCGCCGTCAAAATAGACGCGAACTTAACCACGGCGATCGACAAATGTAAACATGATGGCAGCGGGGGAGGCGTCGGACCTTTGCAATCATGTTCCCGTCTATTTTGAATGCCATTGGATACAATAATATGTTGAGGGGGGGGCTTTGCCCCCCTCACCTCCCCCATGACATATTGTCATCGTCATATATAATGCCAGAAGGGGGCAAATAACCGAAAAAAAATCGCCGTCAAAATAGACGCGAAGTTAACTGCGGCGATCGCCCTATGTAAACATGACGACCGTACGCCCGGAATCTACATCCATCCCAAATAAAGTTATACTTAGACCTTTTTTAGCAACATAAGTTAAGCTAGGCAGAAAATATATCCGAAACTACCACTAATTTTCCCATGGCTTTTCTTTTTGGTTTTAAGCCTAGGTACAGTGCATTCATTCGACATATATCGACAGGCCCCGCCCGCTTCCACCAGCGCCGTAGACGAAGTAGAGCTTATCATACCGCAATCTCGGACAAGTCACTTGTCACCTTACCACGGAGCTGATAAGAGCTCCAAGTAAAATTAATTATACGATGTAAGAGCGCTTTAATACATGCATATTTGCAGTTACTCTTTACTATACAATATTACCATATACCATTGTATAGAAAAGTAAACTCCATTACCATTGTTTTACCTCGTCTACTTGGGCAGAGCAGAGGTAGACAATTATTAAGCTAGGCCTAGCGAGCGGCTGCTTTTAGTTGTATAGGGTACCGTAATGCCTCCCCCTCCCTTGTCTGTGTGCCTCAGTCTCCCTCCCTCTCTCTCTCTCTCTCTCTCATATTGTGAAGTGATTAAATTTTGACTGATCAGTCAACTTGTGTAGATCATAATTTTGTGATTCATTTAGCCGCCAATAATGACGTTTCCAGGGTGTACCACGAGGAGCACCACCACATCAACTGGCTCAGTTTTCTCCTTATCAAAATATTTAATACAATATTCCTGGCTTGACTGACAAGTCGGGGAGAACCAGCAGCTCTGCCAGGGGTATGGGCAGGAGACGCCATCTTCCCCCTTCAGAAGACGGGAGGGAACTGAACTGACGTTTGAATGACAGCGCATTGACAGTTGAGAGAGAAGACACCGGCGTTGCCAATGTAGCTACCTTACTGCTAGATCTAAAAGTATTTACTTGAACAAGGGAATGGAGCTGTTAAAGACAGGCTCCAGTCTAAACATTTCTTTCTCACTCGTTGATGTAGAAAGGTAAATGGCTCTGTAGGCCATTTTTAATAATTTAAATTGATAAATAAACATTGACTTGATCTAGCGGCAATATTTTACACCTAGCAATAAGAATGCTAGCTATACTCCGAATCTTTTAGCACATGTTATCAATATTGGAGTAATATTCTAGCAATATTAGGTAGGCATTTACTAGTTTGTATTCTTCTAGTTACTTCTACAAACAGATTAAATAATATTTTTGTGCTGATTTGGTAACCCTGTTGGACACTCCTACCTCGCACAGTCATGCCAGCCGTATGATAACGGTTGGGGAAGTGGGCAGGGCCTGTCGATATATGTCGAATGAATGCACTGTAGTTTTCATCATTATACAGTAGTTGAAATTAGTTACAATACCCGGAAAATGGTATTTCTCCCATTGGTCAATATTTACGAGTCGCACCACAGCTGGGATCTCATTTCTAATGGTAGTTTTGGGTTCCGATCATTTTATGATTCATTGCTATATACTTTTTATCCACCGGATTTTTTTTTTTAGCATTTTTTTTTTTTTTTTTTTTTAGCATTAACTTAACCAAGAAACCTAACCTAACCTAACCTAAATGTATTTGGGGGTTGTTAGGTTAGGTTAACCCTCCAGCCCCGGCTATGAATTATATATATATTCCTCGAAACCCGGGTGTTTTGGCCGAAAAACGTCTAGGCTAGGCTACCGTATATTTGTTAATCAGACTGCTTCCCGCATTCCCGCGCATCCCCAAGCGTAGCTGTGTTATTTACCTGTAGAATGGCATTAAGTAGAGCTCTCTAAGTCAACTGGTTGAGCTGTGATGATGATTTCATTGGAGATAACTTTATGGCCAAAACAGCCACTTTACACCACTTTTCGATACTTAACCTAACAAGTGCGCATGGGGGTAATTGGAAACGTCCCCCTGTGCTGACGTATTTGAGGTGTTTCCGTCACTAAAATATTCATTGTACCATTAATAGTATTAATACTTATCCATATGTGCCTATTATGGGTCGATTATAAAGGTATTAACCTGAAACAACAATAAAACGAGTGAAAACAGCGTTTGGATGGTCAAAATCGGAGATATAGCCCGCGAGTTGTATAATGTATGGGTGAGGCAAGCTACTTTCCCGCCAATTTCCCCCAAGGCCACTGAGACAGTCGATCGATACTCTCTCTCTTGCACTCGCTTGCCATCAGTGATGACAACACCCTGCTTGCAACTCGCTAATGTTAGCACGAAAATATACCTCAGAATAAGGGAATAACAGGGAAAATAGGTGATAACTGAAGGAGAGGAGGAAAGTGGGGAAGGAGGGGAGGTAGAGGACTGAGATTTTGCATGGCCCAGGGGCCCAAAAAAAAAAAAAAAAAAAAAAAAATTTAATGTCAAAAGTTTATTTTTTTTTTCACTGACTCATAAGAGTCTCCCCGCAGTCCGCCGGGGGAACTCTTAAGAGTCTCCCCGCAGTTCCCGGGTTAACAACAACATACAGGCACACACGAACAAGCGACGCTCTCCTTCTTGTGGCCGGAGATGCGGGGCATCGGTCCAGCCGGCTGTTGTTTACATGCGTCGGACCGACGCCTCGCACACCAAGCTCACAGGCTTTGACCTCATGGGTGTTTAAAAGCCCTTCCGGGTAGCTCGGGTGTGTTTTTTATGGGCGTTCAAGAGCCCTTCCGGGAACAGAGGGTTAATGCTAAAAAATAAAAAAATAAAGCCAAGAAAAAAAAAAAAAAATCCGGTGGATAAAAAGTATATAGCAATGAACCATAAAATGATAGGAACCCAAAACTACCATTAGAAATGAGATCCCAGCTGTGGTGCGGCTCGTAAATATTGACCCTCCCATTATCCAACGATCTTAAAACACTCAGATGTAAGTAATTTTCAGAGTAAATATACAGGAGACGCAACAATATAGGTAACAAATTTCTAATGGTAGTTTTGGGTTGCTATCATCATATGCTTCATTTCTATATACTTTTTATCCCAGGGAAAAAAAAAAAAAATCTTGGGATTTTTCATTTTTTTCTTGAGATTTTTGTTTGTTTCATTAACCTAACCAAAAAACCAAACCTAAATGTATTTGGGGGCTATTAGGTTAGGTTAGATTAGTTTTTTTGGTTAGGTTAATGACCAAGAAAAAAAAAGGAAAAATCCCAAGATTTTTTTTTTTTTTTTTCCCCCCGGGGATAAAAAGTATAGGCTATAGAAATGAAGCATAGGATGATAGCAACCCAAAACTACTATTAGAAATTTGCTACCTATATTGTTGCGTCTCCTGTATATTGACCAAATATAAAATTTGTTTTGCCTTTGGATACAAGATGGGTTGAGGCAGGGCTTTGCCCCCCCTCACCCCCATGATTTATTGAAATCAGCATCTATTTTAACAGTAAGGGGCTTAATAAGAGTTTCACTGCTGTCAATAGGGAGATTATAGGGAGAGTTTTTGTTTTTACAGTACTTTATAGGCCTATAGTGCACATAAAATGTATCTCCGGACGTTGAAACACATTTTAATATGATCTTTGCAACATCCTTATTCTATAATAGCCTTCAAATATTGAGAAATAATTAGGATAAATCTACAGTTATACTACCTCTATTTTGACGCTTTTCTGTTAGTGCAGTACTAGTAGGTTAATCCTTCCTGCCCGGGTGTCCTTTTAAAAAGGACGGTGCGGCAGGTGGGCCGGTACCCGGGTGTCCTTTTAAAATCCCTGTGCTTGAAAGCGTGCGGCCAAAATTTACTTTGTAGGGGCGATCGCAGCGCCACCAAGCCACAACTACTACCGTTATCAGTTCCTACGTGGCCGCCATGGCGAGTTATAGTGAAATCATGAATTCCGACGCGTCCGATTCGGTGCAACCTCCCGCGCGCCCCACTGCTACCCCGCTTGCAACTTCGACACCTGTTGCAACCAAGAAGAAAGCTCAACGAAAGAAAGTGAAACGTTTGTTGAGTGATAGTGCTATACAACGAGAACTTTTTGACCTTGAATTGAGCAGTGGCGAAAGCTTGGTGGACAAAGAACAATTTATAAGTGCAAGCGAAGATGACGATTTCGTTGGTTTTGGAGACGACGACAATGTGGATTTATTTGAGGGGGGAGACAGTAGTGATGATCCTGATGTGGAAGTGTTTCAGGAAGGTGCTATTGAACTTCCAAGTGTACTAGAACCTAGGCCTACCCCCTCGCCTAGGCCTAGCCCTAGCCCTAGCCCAGGACCTTCCCCTTTGCCTGCCCGTACGCCCTTGAAAGTGGGCAAATACTTTTACAAACAATCTTTAGTGAAAAGTGCAGCCAAGAAAGCACGCAGGGCAGCAGAAAAAGCTAGGGAAGGCGGTGATAGTGACGCCGACCCTGGGCTAGCAACCACCCGCATTCCTTTGTCCCGACGCCTTGACCCGGGACGCCGCGCGGGTCACCCACAGCCCTCGGCTTCATCTCGCCCTCAGGATGTGCAAAGGGCCTCTACAAGTGGTACTAGTGGGGCGGCATTGTCCTCCCACAGTGTGCCACCATGGGCCCCGCATCATAGAGCATTATTTGCTGCGGAGAAGCCCTCGGCTCGCCGCAAAAGGAGCCCAACTCTCGAGGCTGAGGCTCCCATTGTTGAACCTCCCGTAGCCTCCCACGCCCCCGACGCCCGGTCACTTCTTCACCCGAATTGTCTCCTGAAGAGGATGCTGACGACCCCAACATTGCCCCAGATGACCTGACGTCGCCTGAGGAGGAGGACGACGAAGAGGATGTGAAGAGGAAGAAGTCCCGACAAGATGAGTTCGAGGGCGAGGTCATGGGCAGCCTGCCGACGCCGATGCCCCTGGGCGTGCAGGGCGTCCGCGTGGCCAAGGGCGTGTGCCAGGGCATCCAGGGCGTGTGCCTGCTGCACCTGCACGTGCTCGAGCATCCGACCTGTTTGTGTGGCCAGATGGGGCTGATTTTGAGCCAGATTATCCTGCCTTTGACGAGGTACAGATGGGTTCCGGGGTGTCACCAGCATATCCCTGTGGCCCAAATGCTACCCCCAGTGAACCTTTCTGTGGCTTCTATGACAATGAAGTCATGGAATACCTCGTCGAGGAGACCAACAACCATCATGACATCTGTGCCAACTTTCTTGGCAGGAAGACCAGTGCCAAGATGGTGGCATGGAGAGCTGTCACTGTGGCAGAACTATATGTGTTCTTGGCACTCACAATGCTGATGACACATATAAGGAAGCACGTTCTGGCCGACTACTGGATAACTGGCGACCTCATAACGACTCCAGCATTTGGCAAGTACATGTCCAGGGATAGGTACTTTGACATCCTCTCCTATCTCCACCTGACCAACAACATGCATGTCCACCTTACCGATACACTATGGAAGATCAGGAAGCTGTATGACATGATACGTCATCGGTTCACCACCTACCTGATTCCTTTCCAGAAGATGTGCCTCGACGAGTCTCTGGTCCTGTTCCGTGGTAGGCTGCACTTCCGACAGTATATCCCGTCCAAGAGACACCGCTTCGGCATCAAGCTCTTCGTCCTCTGCGACTGCAAGACGGGGTATGTGCTGGACTTTGTGGTCTACAGCGGCAGGGGTGGAGAAATTGAGACTGACCCCCTCATTGGTTTTGGCGGCGCTGTAGTAAAGATGATGGAGAGGCACTTCCATAACAACCACATCCTCTACACAGATAACTACTACACGTCGCCTATCCTGACCAAGTACCTCCATGACCGCAAGACCGGAACTGTCGGCACAGTCAAGGCTAAGAGGAAGGGCATGCCAGGCTACCCAACCAAGACGAAGAAGACGGACATCTTCCACAAGAAGAGTGGCCCCATCCTCTCCATCCACTGGCATGACCAGCGGAAGGTCAACCTCCTCACCACATGCCACAAGGCTGAGATGGTCGCCACAGGGAAGGTGGACCGAAGAACCAAGAACCCCGTCCAGAAACCAGCTGCTGTCCTGGATTACAACCTAAATATGCGCCTCGTCGACAAGTCCGACATGCAAATGGGCTTCATCGACTGCCTGCGAACATCTTGCAGGTGGTACAAGAAATTTATCCTGCATACGGTAGATATGTCGGTCCTCAATGCCTACAACATCTACTGTCTGAGGACTCCAAGAGCCCCGAAGTACAAGTTTCTGCGGAAGTTCCACAAGCAGGTGATACTTGAGCTCCTGGCTAAGCATGCGGAACCTGGGAGACCACTACAAGGACCAGGCCAGCTGGACAGAATGGGGTGTGCCGACTTCTTCAGGAGGCACCAGCTCAACCCCCTTCCTTTCAATGCACCCGGTAGTTGGGTTAGAAGCCAGAAGAGGTGCCATGTCTGCAGCCACACAACTCGCAGACCCCACAAAGTAAAAAAAACAACATGGCAATGCCATGTGAAGTGGCATTGTGTGCTGGATGGTGCTTCAATGACTTTCACACTCTCCAACAATTTTGAAGTGCCTGTGACAATAACAGTGAAAGTGACACTCTAAAATGTAGGCTAAGAATAATATAAAATAATAAATAAAAGTGAAAGAGACACAAATAACTAATAATGAGTGCCCTCATAACAATATGAACAAGTGAAAGTGACACTATATATATTATTAGCTTACCTTACAATACATAAAAGTGAAAATGACACTAGGCCTATCAATTATCATAGTCCAGTGAAAGTGACACTATAATAATAATAAATAAGTATAAGCGAAAGAGACACACATAAGTAATAATAAGTGCCTTCATAACAATATGAACAAGTGAAAGTGACACTATATATATTATTAGCTTACCTAACAATACATAAGTGAAAATGACACCATCAACTATCAAAGTCCAGTGAAAGTGACACTATAATCATAATAATAATAATAAAACTAAGTAATAAGTGACAGAGACACATATAACTTCATGAAAATAACTTTATTGAGTGAAAATAACATAATAACTATAATAAATTGCATAATAAACAATAAAACACTATCAAATCGCTTCCCGGTATAATTGCGGGTGGAGCGACGAGTCAAACTGGGCGTCGTAGCCGGGGCCGCGGTTGAGTGTTCGGACGCGCCGAGGTAAATATAGCAAAAGTTACTTCCATCACCATAACTCCAGAACCAGTTGAGCTAGAGAGCTCTACTCAATGCCATTCTACGTGGCAAGGTAAGGCGCACGTTTTGATATCTCTTTCATTAATGTAGGTAGTATATTAAGCGAGATTAGCCTTAGTTTACTTTTGTTGATTTTCAGCCAGATCGCCCGGATACGAGCTCCGTCATTTAGAAAGGCAGCCCGGGTCGGAAGGGTTAATATTATTAGTAGTAGACTTAGTATGGTTTGATGATGCGCGGAAATGTAAATTTGACTTGGAAAAGATAAATTGAAGTACTGTATTACAAACCTTCGGCAAATTGAGACTCGTCCGCCGCGGTTTCTTCGTACACTTACAGTTTCTTAGAGTAGATCCTCTGGAAAAAGGCAAACTATGCCTGTGTATCCAGCTCAGTACCAGTACTTGCACTGCTGTGGTCGTTCACGGTGTTGGCAGCGGCGGTAGCAGACGCAACATTTTTACTATTCTGTATTTTTGTTTTATAATCAAACTTCAAATCTTGTCTTCCCCATGCTTTATCAAGATTACTTTCAAACTCCCTTATTGATTCGGAATCGACTACATACTGGGGCAGTGCGTTCCACTCATTTACCACTCTATCACAAAATGAGTTCTTTGCCTTCTCAAGCCTATTTCTTTCTTTGTAAATTTTCTTAGAGTGTCCTCTCGTTCTTGTTCCCTCCCGCATCAAGAAGATACCTTCACACACATCCTCATCGTACTTTCCTGACACTATCTTAAAAGTCTCTATCATATCCCCTCTCTTTCTCCTATATGCCAGTGTCCTCAACCTCTGCTCATAGCCCGCATTCTTCAACGTTGGTACCAGCTTGCTAGCTCTCCTCTGCACTTTCTCCACTGCTTCTATATCCTTTACCATATATGGAGCCCACACCTGGTTCGCATATTCCAGGTGCGGCCTAACCAGCGCTGTATAGAGATTCCTGAAGATTTCTTCGTCAAGTGACACAAATGTCCTCCTTATCAGCCCTACAATTCTATTGGCTTTGTTTATCTTTTCCGCTAAATGTTCTGAGAAATTTAACTTATTGTCTATCACTACTCCTATATCCTTTTCTGCATTCACTTCCTCCATCGCTTCATACATACTGTATCCTACCTTGTCTATCTTGCTGGTCCCAATCCACATGTACAGTACTTGCATTTTTTTGGATGAAAAGGCATTAACCAATGCTCAGACCATCCCTTCATGCCCTCCACATCTCCTTGAAGCAAACCCATATCTTCCTTACTCCTCACTCTTCTATACAGCTTAGTGTCATCCGCATACAGGTATACCTCACTTCCATTACACGGTTGGTTTACATGAGTGTTGGGCTGCGTGTCGGCCCGGCTCTCGAATGAGTAGTTCACCGACCTGCCACTAGTTGCCCAGTGTATCTTGTTGCTGTACCCTCAATCTTTGATTCATTAATATTTAATAATCTCATTAGGCCTATTTAATGGACGTATAATCTACGTTACATTAGATTATGTTAGGATATGTGATGTTATGTGAGGTTAGGCTATCTTAATTATTCATATTTCATTAGATTTATGATGTTCATCTTGTCGTCAAAATGCTTTTATTTTAGGTGGTGCCACCTTTCAATATCAGCCGCAAGGGTGACTTCATTTGAAGTCTGATTTCATACCAGAAAGAAGCCATGGCATGTGCTGATTGTGATGGTGGGTGCATTGAATTTTATTGTCGGTTTAAGTCCTCACCAGAGCCTTTATTTAAATTGTTGGCCAGTCATGGGATTGTTTTGGAGGCTCAGCAATGTCCAAAGTGCGGGGCCAACATGATATTAGATTTACCTAGAAATTTATGGCGTCGAAAAACAACAAGTGTCAGAAAGCAAAAAACGAAGAAGTGCGAAACATCTGTGAGCGTTTGGAAACATACTTTTTTTGAACAAACTCTTGTCCCTAAGATAGACTTGCTATCATTCATTAATTTGTATCTTCGCAACAACTTCATGATTGAACCTGCCCGTGACGAATTCAAATTCTCATATGCAACAGTTAATGATTGGTGTAGCTTTACACGGGAGGTCTTAATTGAATGGTATCTTGACAAATCACAGTAAATAGGGGGCGAGAATCTGATTGTAGAAATAGACGAAAGTAAATTCGGGAGAAGGAAATATCATGTTGGCCGGATGGTGGAGGGACAGTGGGTTTTTGGTGGAGTGTGTCGTGGAACTCGGGAATTTTTCATGGTTCCCGTCGAGGATAGGTCCAAAGACACTCTCCTTGAAATTATAAAAACACATATTCTGCCCGGCACCACCATAATCTCCGATTGTTGGCGAGCCTACCATTGCCTGGGAGATGAAGGGTACACCCATTTGACTGTCAACCATTCGGTCAATTTCGTACTCTATAACAAAGGCCCACACCAACAACATTGAACGTCTGTGGAGGGACGTCAAGGGCAGGGTTCCACTGTACGGCCGCAGGAAGAAGCACTTTGTGGGATATTTAGCGAGAAGCATGTTTTTGATGGCCATCAAAAACGCTAATCATCGACTGCATGAGTTCCTCCTGGCTGCTGCAAAATTGTACAACCCTGCCCGGCCCCAAACTACATAGCGGCTATTCTTTGACTCAACATTTGTTTTTACTTCAAAATCACGTGAGGATTTTTTTTTATCGTAAATGTTCAATCGAAGGCCTTTTTTTCTAGTAATTACAAACATATTCTATGGTGTATTATGTGATATATAATATAGAAGCAATACATCTGTTCAAATGCCCCGGGAAGTGGATATTACCCTAAACCAAATACAAAACTAACAGCAGCAGGGGTCTGGGGGCGGCAGCCCCCAGGTTAGGTTAATGACCTTACACCAGCGGGGGTCTGGGGCCGGCAGCCCCCAGGTTAGGTTAGGTTAGGTTGTTAGGTTAGGTTAACCCTCTCACCACGGAAGGGCTCTTGAACGCCCATAAAAAAGCATATAACAGGTACCCGGATGGTATCTTGAACGCCCAGTGGTTGAAAGCCTGTGAGCTTCGTGTGCGAGGCGTCGGTCCGACGCATGTAAACAACAGCCGGCTGGACCGTCGCCCCGCATCTCCGGCCACAAGAAGGAGAGCGTCGCTTGTTCGTGTGTGCCTGTATGTTGTTGTTAAGTATCGAAAAGTGGTGTAAAGTGGCTGTTTTGGCCATAAAGTTATCTCCAATGAAATCATCATCACAGCTCAACCAGTTGACTTAGAGAGCTCTACTTAATGCCATTCTACAGGTAAATAACACAGCTACGCTTGGGGATGCGCGGGAATGCGGGAAGCAGTCTGATTAACGAATATACGGTAGCCTAGCCTAGACGTTTTTCGGCCAAAACACCCGGGTTTCGAGGAATATATATATAATACATAGCCGGGGCTGGAGGGTTAATGACCTTACACCAACGGGGGTCTGGGGGCGGCAGCCCCCAGGTTAGGTTATACTTAATTACTTGGTCATACTTGGTAGAATTCCGTCCTCTGTGGACGCAGCTAAAGTGGACTTCCGCTGCAGCCAGGCAGCTCCGCAACTCCCTCGTTCCGTCTATTTACTAACGAGTTGGATGCGGTGCTGGGATATCCTGGTATTGGGGGCTCGTCTGGTACTGTAGCCAGCCATCGGTCCAGCTGACGCTTGAAGGAGTCTGTCGTGACTCCCGTCAGTTCCCGGACGGCCTTTGGTACAGTATTGAAGAGGCGAGCCCCATTTTTACTGAAGTTGTTGTGGGCGACTGTTGCTATTTTCTGAGAGGTAGCCTCAGTCCTCTTGATGTAGCACAGTCACCCTTTTCTAAAGTGATTGTTGATGACTAGTCCCACGTCAGGTACCAGCCCTTCTAGGGTCTTCCACACATAAATCACTAGGTAACGTTCTCGTCGTCTCTGAAGGGAGTAGAGCCGCAACTCCTTCAGGCGTTCCCAGTAGTTCATGTGTTGGAGACCCCAGATCCTGCTGGTGAAGGTCCTCTGTAGAGACTCCAGTTTGCCGATGTCACCTATCTTGTGGGGAGTCCATAGCTGGCAGCAGTATTACACCTTTGGGAGGACCAGAGCCTTCCAGAGTGTCAGCATACAGGCCCTCTCTCTAGTTTGGAAGGTCCTGAGTATCCATCCTGCGAGTCTCCTAGCTGTCTCGGTGGTTTGGTTGATGTGGCGAGAAAAAGTTCCATCTGTACTCATTGTTACTCCCAGATCCCACACATGTTCTTTTGGAGTGATGGTTTCTTGATTTGCCTGGTAGCTGGTGCTCTCTTTGATGGTTTGTAGAGGGCCGTACCTTAGCAATTCGAATTTCTCGCCGTTCATCCTCATGTTGTTGGAATCTGCCCAGTCCAGTAGGAGATTCAGATCTTCTTGTAGCAGGGCCACATCAGCTGTCTCAACCCTCCTCATTACTCTTGTGTCATCTGCAAATGAGGTGGCCGTGGAGTGCTGGAGATCATGATCAATATCCCCTATCATGATAAGGAACAGAAGTGGTCAGTACAGACCCCTGCGGAACGCCACTTATTACCTCGCTTGGGTCTGAAAGGTGTCCTTGGACCGATACTCTCTGTTCCCTATGTGTTAGGAAGCTGTGCAGCCACTTGCCGAGATTTCCTCCTATACCTAGCTTTTTCAGCTTGTGAAGAACGAGGCCGTGATCAACTTTATCAAATGCGTTGGCGAAATCCAGGCATATCACATCGACGTTCTTGACTTTACTGATGTCTTCTAGTAGAGCCTCATGGTGGGCAAGTAGCTGCGACAGACAGGACCGGCCCTTTCTAAACCCGTGCTGTCCCCCGTTGAAAGCGTCGAGGTCCTCCATGTGTTTCGTTATTCTCTTTCTGACGACCCGCTCAATTATCTTTGTTATGTGCGAGGTTAGCACTACGGGCCGATAGTTTTTGGCCAGTCCTTTGCTACCCCCTTTGTGGATAGGTTTCACTACCCCTTCCTTCAGGGATGAGGGAACTGTACCGGTAGCTAGGGACTTGGCAGCTATTAGTTGCAGTGGTAGCGCCAGTTCAGCTTTGCAGGTTTTTAGGAGCTGTGCACTGAACCCGTCTGGACCTGTTGCTGAGTCGGCTGCTATGTCGTCAATGGCTTGAATTATATCATTAATTTCTGGGATTATGTCGGTCAGTATTGGTGAGGGAGAGGGCTCTTGCATTGTGAAGAAAGCCGCTGGGTCATCCACAGATTTGTGGGGGTTAGGAAGACTGAAGACACTTTCATACTGTGCCCTTAGTATGTCTGCCATTTCCCCTGGGTCGGCCACTAGGTTTCCATCGACGTCTTCTAATGGCCCTACTGTCGATATGTTTTGGGATTTTTTGTTAGCGTATGAGAAGAAAAACTTGGAGTAACTGCTTATGTTCTGGACTGCTTGTAGTTCTTCTCTCTTCCTCTGGTCATCATGGGATTTTAGGAGTTTGCTTTCAATCTCCTGAAGGGCCTTGTGAAAGTTGGTGGCTTTACTATGTGGAGGATTTTTTGCCAATTTTCTTTTGTAGAGGCTCCTCCTCCTCATAAGGATGCGACGGTCTCGTGGGATGTGTTTTTTCTTAGCTGTACTTTTAGCCGGGACATTGGCTTTACATATTTCTTCACAAATTGTGGTGAATTTAGAGAGCATATTTGCAGCACTGTCTTCCTCAATTTTGGTTGCCCAGTCCATCTTTAATTTGTCTTTAATTTCCGCCCATTTAATATCTTTGTGGTAAAAATTTAATTTTGCCATTCCTGTTTTTTCTTGCTGACCTTGCTGTGGTTTATTGAGCAAGGCATTTATTGCGAGAGACGCTTCGCAGATTTTGTGGTCCGACATGGTGGTCTCGTAGAGCTCGTAGGAATGCATAATCCCATGGTTATTGCTAGCTACTAGGTCTAGTATGTTAGATCCTCTTGTTGGTTCGGATATAAATTGGGTTAGGAATTTAGTCCGCATAAGAGACGCCAGGCCCAGTAGCCTAGCTTGTTGTTTTTCTCCATTCGTTCCTCCCACCACTTCCAATGTCTCCCAGTTCATGTGTGGGAAATTGAAGTCTCCAAGGAGTAAGAATTCTGTGTTGGGAGCTGGCAGGTGTTCTACTGTATGAATAACTTTGTTCATGACCTCCTCAAAAAGCTCTTGTGTGGCGTTTGGAGGCCTGTATACTGCCGTTATAACAAGATTTAGATCCGTGATGGAGAGGGTGAGGATTTCACATGTCCCGTTTGAATGGCTGTCCAGGATTTCTACTGCAAATTTATTCTTTATATAAATGGCTACTCCACCATGACTTCTATCCCGACGGTCTGTGCGGTAAATTTCGAAGTCTTGGATCCGCACCTCTGCATCAAGTATATCGTTGTGCAGATGAGTTTCGGTCAGGGCGAGTAGGGATATGTTATCGGTGGCAGCGATTTCTTGCAGTAGGGGGACTTTGTTCTGATTACACCTTGGATACAGCCCTCTGATGTTACCTGTTAGTATCTTGGTTAGTGGTAACTCCAGAAGGCCCTCTTCCAGTTGTCCTGTCCTTTTATTTTCCCCATCACTACTGACATCATTTGTTGAAGCTGTTCTTGTTGTGCAGCTAGTTTCTCGACTGTTTGCCGAAAAAAACCTGCATCATTTGTGTGGGCCGGTCTCTGGGTGTTCTGTCTCATGTCTACAGCTACTCTTTCCATTTCAGGCTCCTGTCTTGGCAATTTGTTGTTGTTGCGCTGGCTTCTGATTGGGGTTCTACTGGATGGATATCCCCTGGCTTGATTGTATGGTACCGGTACTGGTGGAGGTTGTTGCTCTCTGTTTGGCCTAATGGTTCCCATGGTGTGGGGATATTTGCAGTTCTGAATGGTGCAAGCCCCGTTTTCCAGGGAGAATCTGCATAATATTTGATGAAAGTTTATACATTGCTGGCCCTTATTACACCCTACTCGGCTGTTCAGCCCATGTCTCATGTATTTCAAGCATGACCTTGGGTGGTAGGAGGGACAGTTGGTGCCTACTCGACCGTATTTGCAAGCTCCAATTTTATAGTGCCTGCATACTGGTACCTGATTTTTATTCCTCTGCGATGCTGGCACTATTGGGATTTCACGTGATGCGGTGTCCCCCCGGGTCTTGCCCCTATTGGTTTGATGTTCTGAGATGCTAGTGGCTGGTCCTGTAGCTTCTGTACCCTGTGGTGTCCTCTCTTGGTCGGGTGATGTTGTGCGAGGGATCGTGGGGGCCAGGGAGTAACCGGGAGCCCCAGCAAGCGAGAAGTTGATGTTAGCTGGCATGCTACCAAATCCTAGGTCAACAATATTTTTATTTTGAGAGGTAGGTGTGTTGCTGGGAGTGCTAGGCCTATCTGTGTCACCCTCCTCCTCCACAAGCGAGAGGGTGATGCTAGCTGGCATGCTCCCTAGTCCCAAATCAATAAATCTTGTCTGAGCTGGTGATGATGATGCTGGGTATGCTATTTGCAACCTCATCGTTGGGGCTTCTCTTTGGGGACGAGGTTGCATTACTTTTTGTTTTGAGTACGTCAGAGTATTTGGGTGTTCCTAGTTCTATGTTGCCTAGGTTGGCTGACTTCTTAAGAATACTCACTGTACTTATAGTGGGTGATGTTGGGTGGCGGCTCTGGAGTGGAAGGAGATTTTGTTGTGCCTTAGAAATTGCTCCAGTTTTGGAAAGTTTCTCTCTGTGTCTTTTTATGGCAGCTTCCGCTTTGGCTACCCACTCACCTTCATTGCTGAATTTTGTTAGGCAGCAGTCCTTACATCTGAATTTCCTTAGAGTTTTCGCAAAACACAGGTTAGATTGTTAGGTTAGGTTAACTCCTCCAGACATATATGACGCGGTAGCGTCATATGACCGAGTGCGCCAAAAACTCATATGACGCTAGTGCGTCATATGGACTTATCTCCATGGCTCTCTAATAAGTTATATGACGCTCTAGCGTCATATGGAGCTCAGTAAGTCCGATAAGTTAGCTTACGATAAAACCGTTGGTGGCAACCTCAGCCACCTCCGATAATTCCAACGGTCGCAGTGTTGTCGTGAGTGTAGTGCGAGGCGGTGGCATGGATACCGGGCTCCCGCCTCCGTGGACTTACTGGAACATAATATGTCTGAAGGAGTTAATGACCTTACACCAGCGCCCCCAGGTTAGGTTAGGTTAATGACCTTACACCAGCGGGGGTCTGGGGGCAGCAGCCCCCAGGTTAGGTTAGGTTAATGACCAGCTATGTCAATTTAGATGCATAGTGTAATTTTTGTTTAGTCTGTGCTCAAAACAAAATTTTCTTTAACGCCTTACGAGCGGGCCCGTCTGTAACTTCTACTACCCGCCAAGCGGGTGGTTTTACCCTAAATGACCTTGTTTCCGTGCTCTTTTTCATGCATAAACGTAATACAATTATGTATCCCTGAAAGGGCGTAAATTGAGCTTTCCAATGACACCAGAACCATCCTTCTACGACCATGCGTTCTCTTGTAACGATCGTGCAAGACGAGTGCAAAATCCCTAAAATACGGTAATTTCCTTACATAATTCCCTATGTAGTGAGGCAGTGAGTGTGGGTGTGTGTGGAGTAAACGTCAGTAGTCGCGCGGGACCCGCGCCGAGCGGTCATGAGCTGACCTACGCTCCTCCACCCGCTCGTCTCTCTCTGAGCCATTATTGCTCCAAAATTGCACAGACTTAAGTCGGGCCCCGCCACGTAGTCCTTGGTTCTCTAGTCCACCCTCGCTAGACAAGGGTTAATACTCCCATTTTTGTTCACTCTCCAGTCAAAATAGACGAGATAAATGGGGTTTTAGGGGTATGCAATTTTGGGAAACATAAGCCAAATTTCTAAATTACGTCCGTCTTTTTTTAATCTACAAACTCGCTAAATCCGAGCCAACTTTTGGCAAAACTTGGCTCGAGTTTTCAAAAAATGGGGTTTTAAGGGTTTGCAATTACGGGAAACCCGAGCCAAATTTCTAAATTACGTCACTGTCTTTTTTTAATCTACAAACTCGCTAAATCCGAGCCAACTTTTGGCAAAACTTGGCTCGGGTTTTCCAAAAATGGGGTTTTAGGGGTTTGCAATTACGGGAAACCCGAGCCAAATTTCTAAATAACCGTTAATAACGTCACTGTCTTTTTTTCATCTACAAACTCGCAAAATCTGAGCCAACTTTTGGCAAAACTTGGCTCGGGTTTTCGAAATGTTGGGATTTATGCATTTAAAATTCATTAAAACCCGAGCCAAGTTTTGATAACAAACGCTGTTATCACCGTTTTACGCATTTAACCCCCTCATTTTCCCTGTTCTTCATAGCCCTCCCCACTATCGGGCGGTGTGTCTTAAGATCGTTGGATAACGGGGAAAACGGATTTCCAGAGGCTTCTAATTACTTCCAAACACTAAATATTGATCAAAATTAACACAGAAAACGGCAAGAATGTTAAGTGCGGGCGTACCGCCACTTGTTTACACTTGTTTACCGCCTTGTTTACACTACGCGTAGTGGCGTCGGACATTTCCCATCATGTTCCCGTCTATTTTTACTGCCTTTGGATATAAAAATACATTAGCCTAACCAAACAACCTAACCTAACCTAGTATTCATGTAGTAATGACAGGGGGCAAATAGCAGAAAATATAGCGTCGAAATAGACGGGAACGTAACTGCGAGCGCACATGACGACCGTACGCCCGATCACTACATCCATCCCCAGAAATCTAGGCTACTGTATAGGCCTAGGCTAGCCTAGGATAAATAGGGCCTACTTTGATTTTGTTTTTACATTAGGGTAGGCCTAGGCTAGGCCTAGTCCTAATTTTTTTTTTTTTTTCAGTTTCCACGTAGCCTAGGCTAATCGCGTATAGGCCTAGGCCTAGGCCTACTGAACCATCCAAAAACACGCTAAAAGGGGTGTTTTGAAGGGGGTAGGTCGGGGGGATAGTGGGGGAGGGGTAGTAGGCTATAACTGTAGATTTACCATAGCCTAATTAGTGGTAGTTTCGGTAATAAGTACCGGCTAGGCTAAGGGAGGGAAACAGGAAAATAACAATAGGCTAACCACTTTAGGCTACATAGCCTTGCGGCCCTTGCCTATTTGAACACCAACATTCATTCAGGTGTAGGCTAGGCTAACCTAGGCTAGGCTAAAATGAATGTGTACATTTCAGCACAAAGTAATACACAACACAGAGGCACCACAGACCTACATGCAACACAATAGCCTATAACACCACAATTATGATTAGGCCTAGCCTAAAGGATTAAGCCAAACCCCAATAATTACTTGAATATCCACAGTCTGCACACTCGTCGTTCCCGCTCTGTCTCACCAGCTCACTGATTCTACGGCCATTTATATCAGCCATTCTATATATGTATGGTATTAACTGGGGTGTAGGGGCACTATAGGCGTGATATATGGGCACTCGGGCATATATTTTGAGACGTTGCGGGAGACATTTCCTTCCAACACTCTTTACTCGGGGTTCCTACCAGGGTTACCAATGGCTAATAGCAGTTTTCACTATAATGTAGCAATAATGTTAAATAATATCAAAACACTGCTAGATATATTGACAAACTCTATAGACATAACTTACACATCGTTAGTATTTATAAGATGGCACTTAAAAACAGTTAAATCATCTATAATATTGCAAAATTATGTCGCTATATGGTACAAATGTTTGCTAGATAGAAATAGACAACCCTATACTAGCAATAAAATGGGCTACATTGGCAACTGAGCTGGGTGGGTCAACAGACCATCAATGGGTTAAGTTATCATATTGTTTTTTAAACTCGCCATTTTGTATACCACCACTACTCCACCCTCTCTTTAAGTTGCATAAAATACCCTGAAAGTAGTTAAAATAGCGCAATAATTAGCTTCATCTGACAGTTAGAGTAAATGAATATAATATTACGGAATAAAACAACAACTAACCTACTCACAGAAAAGTAGGACTTAAGGTATACACAATGGTAGATACGCTAAAAAGCTGACCGGTCGCCTAATCCGTTCTGACATCTATCTACTTATTTTGATAAACATTTCAAATGATAATGGCAACAAACTGTTATTGGGTGATTTAATAAAATAAGCAGCCAGCTGAGGCTGATGCCTTGAATGCACCCGTATATGACGTCATTTGGATGCTATTATATGCCCGATTTTGTAAACTGTAGGCTACAGAAATAATGCATATTATTATAGTTTACTCCTTTCATAACACCAATTTTGAACTCTTGACTAATTACACGAACGAAAACCTGTTAGTAATGATCTTAAGTTTATTAAGTAGCTCTGGAGGCGTTTAATATATGGGAGATTATTGCAAACTTACCAACTCATGCATTGACGTTTGACGAGATCCTGTAGAAAACGGAGATCGGCCACCATCCGTCATATTGATCCCTTTGGACAACTTGTGCACTTTATTAAACATTTATATACTTGTAACATTAATTTAACTGCAACATATTGGTCAAGTAAGTATAATAGTTGTACCTCGCATACACATAAAATATGGAAACGAAAATAGTGCTAAGGTACGTATATAACAGCGTCTTTTTTCACCAATATGGCGGCATGATTGGAAGATGTCCCCTGTTTTTTTCTTTCTATAGGATCTCTGACGTTGGTAACTGTGGTAAACCCCGTTACGTTTCAGGGATTCCAGGGAATTAATTTTGACAGTCAGTTTGTTTCCTTCCTGTAATACACCAGTACTACATGACTCACTAACTGATCTCGTAGGCATAAACTTCCATAAAATCCTATGAGGACTTCATGTCGGTTATATACTGTATATAACTTCCATGAAATATGTACGTGTTTATACAACTTTAGATGCCAGGGGAGAAAAAATATATCGATACATTGGTACCCCCAAGGACTACAGGGCCAACTCAAGTAAAACCCTAAAACCATCAAATTATATTAAATTTTAGTACCCCCCAGAAATCCCTAAAACCACCAGTGCTTGTTTACAGTGAGGAACTCTTTATGCAAGTTCCTAACCAACCACCTCAATACCCCCCCATCGAGTCTTGTAATCATATTGCAAACCAAATTAGCCATGCTAGCCAACAAGCTAATTTCCCTTTCTACCTTCCTCTCTGCCTACCACCATAGAACATCCAAATTCACTAACCAGTCCTCAAACAGTCATTCCCTATTTTATTCCTCAACAGGCCATGCTTGATAAGAAATGCAGAGTGTCCTCCTCAACTATGAAACATCCTTCCCATAAGCCTCTCCAAATTGCCCCACACACCTGCATAGTCAGGCAAAAGAGATGGCATGTAACGTTCACCAATATGAGAGTGAGAGAGAGAGAGCTATATAAATAGTAATATAATTTATTATAACAATACTAATTATATGCATTCACGTTTGCTACACAGCAGTACGCTGATGAGTGCGTTCCCCTACTCACTCATACACAGGGGAGGTGGTGGGAGGCAAGGTCAATTGACCTTTAGTGGGAGGGAGGGAGGGTGGGAGATAAAGGAGCGATATTAAGAGCCAGCACCATTGTAGGGGTAGCTGACTGCACACAAAACTGCCTGTTTAGAGTGATGAAACTATACCTGCCCGAGCCAAAGGAAAGGCAGGCAAAGCCAGGGCAATACATCTGAATAAAAGGACTCGTATCTTCCAGAGTAAACTTGAGTAGCAGGAATGACCTTCCGTAGTTCTGAAGTCGCCATTACAGTTCAGCTAAAGGGGGTATCACACTGGGCCAATTCTCGTCATTCAGCAAAAATGGAGCTACCGCCAGTCTCCAGCACAAATCTCATTATTTGATGGAGCTAGGATGCTTCCCACACTGGGTGGGAAGCTCCATTTTTTGATGGAGGTAGATTGTCAGCCTCTTTACAGCTCGCATTTAATCTCATTGATATCTCAAGTATATGACGTCGAAATATATATTTTGCTACATAATAGTGTGTTTTGATTGTGAGAAAGGCTGCGGATAGACATAAAGTAAGTTAATTAATGCTAAAATAGCTACGTCACTACTTGCAGCTAAATAACCACTTCCTATACCTACGCCACGGCGATTGGTATGAAACGAAAACATTCGGTTGTGTAGCAGGAGGAACTGTTTTTCAGATGCCTATTTACTAAGAATCATTGAACAATATATTTAACCTAGCCTAACCTAACCTAGTAGGCTATATTAGTGGACTATTTATGAATGTAAAATGTAAAAAATATATTGTAACATTACCAAATTATTGAGATAAATACAGGTCTACCCGCATACACAGGATTATGCCTACCAAGCATTCTACAACCTCCGAAAAGTTCAAAATATTTCCTCATATAGGCCTATGCTCCAAATATAAAACATAATCACGCAAACTTCTAGATTGAGTCATATTGAAATATAATTGTCGATATAAATCCATATTACTCTAAATTATTGGTGAAACAGCACAATATAAATGATCGTTTAGTGCCGAGGTAACGACAGGGGCTCCGTCAGGCTATAGCCTATTAAGCTGCGTTTTCTGTTACCCCAAAGTCTGATAACCCACTCTCATTTTATTTAATTTCATTGGGGGTGTTTGGTGTTGTGGTGAAATTAATAAAATAAAGATTATAGTGGGGTGGCACAAAATGTACACATTTTACGAGCCTGCCTTCAAAATGTATAGGCCTATATAATATATACAAGATTTGCTTACTATTGTTGAACATGAATGTAAATATATATTACAAAATGACCACTACAAAGTAAAACAAAGAATATAATACAGATGAAACATCGTAATATAATAAATATTATGAGGTATTTCAGGAACTGCAATGATCGACATATAGACATATTGGCAATAACTTAGAATATATACAATTGAAGATTGTTTGTGACATCATATACAGGTATGAGGTGGAATTATACAAAACATTTTTCTTTGTAACATTAGAGTAATAAATAATTGCTTAGGTTAACATTTCAATAATTCTGAGTATGAGTGGCGGAATATTGTAGGTGACGAACACTACCATGCAGCCGGTACAAGGGCTATCTCGAAACTCAGTCCATCTCCCAGCTATAGCAGACGAATACCGGCGTGCTTGGAATATATTTACCCCTATGGTAAAGCAGCCGCCGCTATGCCCGATCTACATTCGTGCCTAATCAAGATTCTGTGTCAATGTATTTAACTTGGCTTTATTTTATTGACTAAACTAACCAATAATAAGTAACCTAATCCAATAAAATCAAGTAAAATACATCAAAATATAATCATGATTACTGATTGTAAACACGAATGTAGCGGCATCACGGCTCCGGCTATGTTCCGACATTTCTAAACAAAATAATTTTACATGTTAAGATTATTATTTGAGTCCTTATTTTGGGATTATTTTGATCAACTTGAATTTGTACAACATTGTGATGGGTATGCATATAAAATAATTGCTTAATTTTGAGTATATGTATACAAAGTCTAATATAGGTTATCACCCTTTCTAAAATGCCCCAGAACGAGAAGCCCACCACAGAAGCCACGAACGAACACCACACAGAAACACCCAAAGGAAAGGTCCACAGAACGAAAGGACCAGCTGACCGAGCCAGCCAATTCAGACAGGCCCAAGCCCGCAGGGCTAAGCAGCTCCAGGCCGCACCTAGATACCCCTTCTAAACTGACCATTTTTCCACACCTCATGTACACTACCCCCTCGTGTCCTACACTCCTAACTACAAAGATGATGAACAGGAATATACATTCATATTAAAAACACCCATGCCCTGTCCCGACGTTGAGCCAATGCCAACACATCAGACAGCCATAATTATATCTATGTATGTTCTTACATCCGAGAAGTAGATGTTATATATCTTAGAAGTTAAAACACCCACGCCTGTCCCTAGACCTTGTATATCATTTCCCATGACGAGTATAGATATATGTAACCCGTGCTCAGTCGCCCCCTTGCATTGTTCCTCTAGTAACTAAGTGTCTCTATAATATTAACTGCCACCAGTATGGATACGACATAGCGGCACTGTCCTTGTGTCGTATTGTGCCAAGTACAGATCAACCAGGTTTCATCACCTTATTAGGACGACGACTATAATGTCGTCGTTCATCGATGTATGCAATCCTTAGTTTAAGTATTAATATTAACATTCCCTAACATCTTGTCTTGCCAGACTAAGCTTCTGAAGACCCATCGCCCCATAAATCTATGTATTCAATCCTTAGGTTAAGTATTTTTATCCGCCATTGTGTTCACATTTTTCCATTTACTTTTCCACAATTGTCATACGTGTTCCCCTTGCCTCCTTCGTATCCACAGTCCACACTACGCCAATTTACTTCGTGTCATACACCTCTTACCCCAACCAGAGATTGTATAAGATAACCTTGTTACCAGTATCTGTCATAAGTACCCCGAAACAATAACTAAGTACTCCTACGAACTGCCGCTGTTGTTGGTATATATATATTTCATAGAAAACGCAGTTCCCAGGGCCAACTAATAGTATCCATAACCCCTCGGACTGATCACATAACTCTATCTTTTCCAGACTCATATACCACCCCATAGTTGCATTCCCCGGTAGCATTTGGCTAACGTATTCTACTGCCTTTTCAAACTTCCATATCAACTGCAGCCTAATGCCACCCCCACGCCCAGAGACCTTAGGGTCAAATTCCCCTATAGCCCCCCTGCACTCCTCCCCCTCTCATTATAAGACCCCGCGCTTCTCTACTCTTGTCCGACCTAGCCTCTCTCTCATACCTCTTGAAGATCCTTGAATTGCCCGTTGCTAACGCTCTCCAACCTTTTATATATATACTCCTATCCAGCCTACCTTCACTTAGTAGGCCAGAACAACATTAGAACTTTACTAGCCCCTTGCATGCCATCTATTCTCTTACAACCCATTCACAACCCTGCACCCAATGGTCGTCGGTGCGAGGCTACCGCCTCGCCAGTAACTAACTTCTATTGCCATACTTCCAGATAAATGTGGCAGAGTTAGCAACCCAGTCTCCACCACATCCAGCAAATCCTACAATTAACAACCAGCCGAGTAAAACCAGCTAGCCAAGGCACCTTCGGTTTTGGTATTAAGGACACCCACATCTGTCTCATACACAGAGGGTTATTACAAACACTGGTGATATGGCAAGCCCCTAGCCACAGCCGCCGGACGACTATCACAGAGAGAGGGCGCCCGGCTCCCCCTTTTTGCCCACCCGAGGAGGGAGGCCCCCACCCCCGCGGAGGTATACCTGGCCCCTGTTTTGACTTCTGAGTCATTGCCAGGTAGCACAGGAATTCTTCATAAGACTCGAGATCCCTACTGTCTACAGGGTCCAGAACCGAGCCTATAAATCTAGCTCCCGCCCCCAGTCAAATCAGTTGAAAGCTAGACACCAACCAGTGGTCACTACCCTGCAGTTAACCTCTAGCTCTGCCCTTGTCACCTTGTGTTGTTCCGGAGTTGAAAGATTCCAGAGCCGGCAGACTCCGTGGCAGATTTGGATAGAAGGACCTGCCCACGTATTTGAGAACTTCACACATATGGGCCCCCTGGACGGCCGCGGAACCAGTCGTTAGCCCCCAACATCACCGGAAGCAAGATAACTAGGACCAGATCTACAAATACTATTCAAGATTCATGTTGCTAGTACTAAGTGTTATAGTACTAGTTTGACACTCACTTATTAACTTTCTATAAAGTGGCTAAAACCTTGCCCAGTGTAACTCATATTTAACCATTCCATTTGGGACGTACTAAGCGATCAGTGCTCATTAATTAACAGGCGACATTGACTCCCGTAATTACCTTATTCAGATATTAAAACTCTAGTGATATCTAACGTTCGCCCACTGATTTGTATTCTACGTATTTCTGCCATAAGAATATAAAACTTAGATCAGTACCCCCATGAGGTTACTAGAGATTTCCGGGTTCTACAATATACGCGTGTCTAATCCTAACTGTGAGCTGCTATTTGGGCACGCGACCAGCCAGTAAGAGATCAAATCAGTGAAATTGAATTACATGAATATATTGAGGTCTTTCAGAAGATAAAACTTGCTAATTAAGCCAGTGATCAGAAGATTAATACCTGAACGTTGGAAGTGGGAGACTAGGCTCCATCCAGATCCACTTATGCAAGTGTTGTTCGATTCTATTATATTGTCTTGTACAAGTATTATGCAGTGGTATATAAATAAACGTGATCATGTAACTTGCTACCATGTGTTTCTTTGTGTTCTCTATTCCTCATATCTTGTATTGTGCATGCAGCCTTATATACCCAGTCATTTAGAACTCACATTACCCAAGTTAAACCTGTAGAAAAACAGGGCATAACATTGGCGGCAGCGGTGGTTCTTGATTCGGATAAAAGGTTGCATTACACTGCAAGTTTGGAACAGTAGAAGCATGGCAACATCGCAAAATTTTCAGCCACTCGCACACATTCCCAAGTATGATGTAAACACGTATGATATCACCACTTACTTAGACATAATAAAGCCAGTGTACGATGTGGTACTTCATAATGACCGCGAAAAAATCGCCGTTGCAATTTCCGATATTATACAGTTGAGAGAAGCCGTTTCCCAACTTGTTGATCAGCCTACCTGGAAAGAATTTATTTGCCAAACTGTGAAACAGTGTACGCCAGAGTTTACCTGGAACCAGTATCGATCCTTCGTGATCCGGACCTTAGATCCACTTTTGGGTTCCCCCGTCGCCCCCAAAATAATAAAAGTCGACGAGATCAAGTATGAAGGGGATATAAATGTGACCCTCATACAACTCTACAGATACGTGAGGACCACGTATAGCTATGAAGATTACGACCAACAAAATAAACTCTTATTCACCGCATTGTTAAACATCCTCCCACCCCACATCACCGCCCATCTCGACCCGTATGGCTTATTCGAAGAACATATGCTCTCCATCAGAGAAGAATGCCTACTCAGTTCGATGAATCCCCTATCCAACCCTTCAGCCCCTATCCAAGACTCCGTGCACCCTTCCAAAATGACTTCCGGTGAAAGTCCAACCCCAGTGCACTCTTCCTTGCCTCTATCCTCTCTGACCATCCCTAAATTTTCCCCTGCCCAGCCATCCACCAACGATCATCTTCCAATTGTGTTACCCCATAAACCCCATCCTTTTTCTATGCATGTCAAACAAACCCACCAACCCCAGATAACCTCTAACCAGACCGTGACTGCCACCAAGAAAATTCCCAAAATTCGTCCTGTTAACAACCCCAAATCAATACATCAGTCCTCTACCAATAACCCCTGTTCTACACCCAACTCTTCCCCTACCAACCCTCCGCAGCCCCCCCAACAAGCCCCGTATTCTAGCTATGCCTACCTATGTAGGCCTACCAAAACATGTTTTCCCCATGCCCCCAGAAATGTTCAGCTATTCCCCCACCAACAAAATTTCCCTTGTGACAGTTTTCCGTCAGTAGCTTGTGACAGTTTTCAGTTAGTAGCTCCCTTCCACCCCCACACAATTCACACCCCTAGAAAACTTCGAAACCCCACACTTGACTCGCCCTCTCATGTCAAACAAACTCACCAGTCCCAGATAACCTCTAACCAGACCGAGACTGCCACCAAGAAAATTCCCCAAACTCGTCCTGTTAACAACCCCAAATCAGTAGTACATCACTCCTCCCTCAATAACCCATGTCCTATGCCTAACTCTGCCCCACTAATCCTCCCCAGTCCCACATAACCTTTAACCAGACCGAGACTGACACCAAGAAAATTTCCAAAATTCGTCCTGTTAACAACCCCAAATCAATACATCAGTCCTCTACCAATAACCCCTGTTCTACACCTAACTCCTCCCCCACCAACCCGCCGCAGTCCCCTCAACAAATCCCGTTTTCTAACTCGCTCACCTCTCACCACCCTGACCCTCCCACACGCGCTGTTAATCCTCCCCTCACGCGTGACGACCTAGGGACCCAACCATGTTCCCCCCCTTCCCCCAGAAATGCTCAGCTATTCCCCCACCAACAAAATTTCCCTTCTGACAGTTTTCCGTTAGTAGCTCCCTTCCACCCCCCCACAATTCACACCCCTAATAAACTTCAAAACCCCACACTTGACTCACCCCCTCATGGCAGACAAACCCACCAATCCCATATAACCTCTAAACAAACCGTCACTGCCACCGACACACCCCACCACTCTGATCCTCCCACACGCGCCGTTAATCCTCCCCTCACGCGTGACGACCTAGGGACCCAACCATGTTTCCCCCCTTCCCCCAGAAATGCTCAGCTATCCCCCCACCAACAAAATTTCCCTTGTGACAGTTTTCCGTCAGTAGCTCCCTTCCACCCCCCCACAATTCACACCCCTAATAAACTTCAAAACCCCACACTTGACTCCCCCCTCATGACAGACAAACCCACCAATCCCATATAACCTCTAAACAAACCGTCACTGCCACCGACACACCCCACCACTCTGATCCTCCCACACGCGCCGTTAATCCTCCCCTCACGCGTGACGACCTAGGGACCCAACCATGTTCCCCCCTTCCCCCAGAAATGCTCAGCTATCCCCCCACCAACAAAATTTCCCTTGTGACAGTTTTCCGTCAGTAGCTCCCTTCCACCCCCCCACAATTCACACCCCTAATAAACTTCAAAACCCCACACTTGACTCACCCCCTCATGACAGACAAACCCACCAACCCCATATAACCTCTAAACAAACCGTCACTGCCACCGACACACCCCACCACTCTGATCCTCCCACACGCGCCGTTAATCCCCCCCTCACGCGTGACCCCCACCAAAGTGATTTCCCCCCCCTCATGCGTACCGAGCACCTGCTCACCAGTCGGTCCCCAACCATCATGAGCCCAGCTAAACTTTCAACCTCCACCAATTCCCACCCTGCCAGCCTAACCTCTCACGACCACATTCAGAACGAACAATCACCCCCGTACATAACCCCTACCTCCTTTTGCCCCCCTATCTTACCCCCCTCTTCACCGTTACCCCACCCGCCCCAAATTCCACCCCCAAAGATCCCGCTCGACAAAATACCACTCCCATCCCAATCCAACCACAAAACTTTTTTCACCTTGGCTAAACCCCAAAATACTCTCTCTCTCGCCCCAAACAACATAATCAACCTCTCAACTTCAACCACTCCTCGAAATCCCATCCATGTCTCTCCCGAAAATAAAATAAGTCCAAATTCAACCCCTCTCAAACCACAACCCTGCCTGCCCAGACCCCCCCCACCATCTCCCTATCAAATTCCCACACCCCAAACCTCCAAACCACCCGATCATAGCAAACTCTCAACCTTCAGCCTTACTCACCCTTCCCCAAACCCCACTCACGACCACAACTCTCTACACAATTCAACCCCTCCCCAGCACCAACCTCTTCCGCAACAATAACCCCGACTCGACCTGCCCGTTTCATCTTTAAAACCCCCCTATCACTACCCCTGACCGAAACCACTTAGACCCCCCTCCAAAACTGGCCCCGGGCCAGCTCGCCCCCAGACCCACATTCCTAACGACAGAACTAACGGCGACCCTAAATAACCCCCCCTGATGATAATGAGGATATTATGGTACTTAATTTTTTTTTATTGTTTTCAATTCCTAAGCAATTGGGCATGATTCTATAAATTTACATGTTTTCCATATACTGTATATATTATATTTTTCCCTTAGTCATACTACTTTTCTTGTTAACCTACACTTTTCTGACTATCTTTTAAATTTGTTCTATACATTGTTAAACACTTTACCTTCACCTGTAAAACGTTCTTCCCCTCAAAATAAAACATCGTCAAGCGACTCAAGTCCCACGACAAACATCTACCTTCCCACTATGACTATGCTTCTTTTTACTTCACCCTTGAGGCTCGAGGACGAGCCTATAATGAAGGAGAGGGAAGTAAAATGCCCCAGAACGAGAAGCCCACCACAGAAGCCACGAACGAACACCACACAGAAACACCCAAAGGAAAGGTCCACAGAACGAAAGGACCAGCTGACCGAGCCAGCCAATTCAGACAGGCCCAAGCCCGCAGGGCTAAGCAGGACTGAGTAACTGAGAACTGAGCTCCAGGCCGCACCTAGATACCCCTTCTAAACTGACCATTTTTCCACACCTCATGTACACTACCCCCTCGTGTCCTACACTCCTAACTACAAAGATGATGAACAGGAATATACATTCATATTAAAAACACCCATGCCCTGTCCCGACGTTGAGCCAATGCCAACACATCAGACAGCCATAATTATATCTATGTATGTTCTTACATCCGAGAAGTAGATGTTATATATCTTAGAAGTTAAAACACCCACGCCTGTCCCTAGACCTTGTATATAATTTCCCATGACGAGTATAGATATATGTAACCCGTGCTCAGTCGCCCCCTTGCATTGTTCCTCTAGTAACTAAGTGTCTCTATAATATTAACTGCCACCAGTATGGATACGACATAGCGGCACTGTCCTTGTGTCGTATTGTGCCAAGTACAGATCAACCAGGTTTCATCACCTTATTAGGACGACGACTATAATGTCGTTCATCGATGTATGCAATCCTTAGTTTAAGTATTAATATTAACATTCCCTAACATCTTGTCTTGCCAGACTAAGCTTCTGAAGACCCATCGCCCCATAAATCTATGTATTCAATCCTTAGGTTAAGTATTTTTATCCGCCATTGTGTTCACCTTTTTCCATTTACTTTTCCACAATTGTCATACGTCTTCCCCTTGCCTCCTTCGTATCCACAGTCCACACTACGCCAATTTACTTCGTGTCATACACCTCTTACCCCAACCAGAGATTGTATAAGATAACCTTGTTACCAGTATCTGTCATAAGTACCCCGAAACAATAACTAAGTACCCCTACGAACTGCCGCTGTTGTTGGTATATATATATTTCATAGAAAACGCAGTTCCCAGGGCCAACTAATAGTATCCATAACCCCTCGGACTGATCACATAACTCTATCTTTTCCAGACTCATATACCACCCAATAGTTGCATTCCCCGGTAGCATTTGGCTAACGTATTCTACTGCCTTTTCAAACTTTCATATCAACTGCAGCCTAATGCCACCCCCACGCCCAGAGACCTTAGGGTCAAATTCCCCTATAGCCCCCCTGCACTCCTCCCCCTCTCATTATAAGACCCCGCGCTTCTCTATTCTTGTCCGACCTAGCCTCTCTCTCATACCTCTTGAAGATCCTTGAATTGCCCGTTGCTAACGCTCTCCAACCTTTTATATATATACTCCTATCCAGCCTACCTTCACTTAGTAGGCCAGAACAACATTAGAACTTTACTAGCCCCTTGCATGCCATCTATTCTCTTACAACCCATTCACAACCCTGCACCCAATGGTCGTCGGTGCGAGGCTAGCCGCCTCGCCAGTAACTAACTTCTATTGCCATACTTCCAGATAAATGTGGCAGAGTTAGCAACCCAGTCTCCACCACATCCAGCAAACCCTACAATTAACAACCAGCCGAGTAAAACCAGCTAGCCAAGGCACCTTCGGTTTTGGTAGGACACCCACATCTGTCTCATTCACAGAGGGTTATTACAAACACTGGTGATATGGCAAGCCACTAGCCACAGCCGCTGGACGACTATCACAGAGAGAGGGCGCCCGGCTCCCCCTTTTTGCCCACCCGAGGAGGGAGACCCCCACCCCCGCGGAGGTATACCTGGCCCCTGTTTTGACTTCTGAGTCATTGCCAGGTAGCACAGGAATTCTTCCTATCAATGAACTAACCATGCATGACTAACACCTTTACTAACCTCTATTAACTCACAATAAACCATTTACCTTTCTTGCATACTCTGATCACTAAATTAGCACCTCAGCTATACCATAGAATGAAGATTGAACAATCTAAGAGAGACGCTCCTATCACAGCGGTCCCCATCCTCCTCGCAAAGTAGATCCAGTCTCTCTCCCCTAAATACTTCCAGTATAGCCAAAATAGTACCTCTTACTAAGGTTCATGTAATGCCCTCGAAAATGTCCCGCACCCACAATAATACTAACCCGAGTTGACGTCAGGTATAGCGTAAAATAGTCGGAGATGGTAAGTCCAATAAACTCATCATGTGATAACACCACGAGACTATTACCTGGTTCTTAAAAATCGGACTAAGGTTGCTATACTTTTAGTACGTCTGTGGTAGTACAGTGGGTTAGCGCGCGGGCCTGGTGGTGATGGTTGGGTCACTAACCAGGGTTCGAACCCCACCCAAGGCATCTCAAAACCTGTGGGTTTTTAGGGGGGTTAAATTCCCTTCAGAGGTTCGTACCCCGCGCCAGGTACCAGGAAAAGTTGATCCTAAAGGTAGCCTGGGGATATTTCAGGAGACCATGAATTCCCTTCACACCCAGCATTTCATTGGTGGCAGCGGTGGGATCGTGACCAGGTAGCTACGTGGAGCACCCGTCACGCGAACCCTATACCAACAATATTGAGATTGCTGAGGTAATACAGCTACGATACCTTACGACCTTAAAATAGGCTAGGGACTAGCCCAGTTAAAGAAGGATGTAATGTAATGCCCTCTAAAATGTCCCGCACCCACAATAATACTAACCCGAGTTGACGTCAGGTATAGCGTAAAATAGTCGGAGATGGTAAGTCCAATAAACTCATCACGTGATAACACACCACGAGACTATCACCTGGTTCTTAAAAATCGGACTAAGGTTGCTATACTTTTAGTACGTCCGTGGTAGTACAGTGGGTTAGCGCGCGGGCCTGGTGGTGATGGTTGGGTCACTAACCAGGGTTCGAACCCCACCCAAGGCATCTCAAAACCTGTGGGTTTTTAGGGGGGTTAAATTCCCTTCAGAGGTTCGTACCCCGCGCCAGGTACCAGGAAAAGTTGATCCTAAAGGTAGCCTGGGGATATTTCAGGAGACCATGAATTCCCTTCACACCCAGCTTTTCAGTTCAGTTATATGAAAATATAAAGGCTTCCTATAGCCATGTGCCACAACAGTAAATACCATCTTACCTAGTCCCCATATCTATTGAGAGCTCAAATAAGTCCATAAGACTCGAGATCCCTACTGTCTACAGGGTACAGAACCGAGCCTATAAATCTAGCTCCCGCCCCCAGTCAAATCAGTTGAAAGCTAGACACCAACCAGTGGTCACTACCCTGCAGTTAACCTCTAGCTCTGCCCTTGTCACCTTGTGTTTTTCCGGAGTTGAAAGATTCCAGAGCCGGCAGACTCCGTGGCAGATTTGGATAGAAGGACCTGCCCACGTATTTGAGAACTTCACACATATGGGCCCCCTGGACGGCCGCGGAACCAGTCGTTAGCCCCCAACATCACCGGAAGCAAGATAACTAGGACCAGATCTACAAATACTATTCAAGATTCATGTTGCTAGTACTAAGTGTTATAGTACTAGTTTGACACTCACTTATTAACTTTCTATAAAGTGGCTAAAACCTTGCCCAGTGTAACTCATATTTAACCATTCCATTTGGGACGTACTAAGCGATCAGTGCTCATTAATTAACAGGCGACATTGACTCCCGTAATTACCTTATTCAGATATTAAAACTCTAGTGATATCTAACGTTCGCCCACTGATTTGTATTCTACGTATTTCTGCCATAAGAATATAAAACTTAGATCAGTACCCCCATGAGGTTACTAGAGATTTCCGTGTTCTACAATATACGCGTGTCTAATCCTAACTGTGAGCTGCTACTTGGGCACGCGACCAGCCAGTAAGAGATCAAATCAGTGAAATTGAATTACATGAACATATTGAGGTCTTTCAGAAGATAAAACTTGCTAATTAAGCCAGTGATCAGAAGATTAATACCTGAACGTTGGAAGTGGGAGACTAGGCTCCATCCAGATCCACTTATGCTAGTGTTGTTCGATTCTATTATATTGTCTTGCACGAGTATTATGCAGTGGTATATAAATAAACGTGATCATGTAACTTGCTACCATGTGTTTCTTTGTGTTCTCGATTCCTCATATCTTGTATTGTGCATGCAGCCTTATATACCCAGTCATTTAGAACTCACATTACCCAAGTTAAACCTGTAGAAAAACAGGGCAGAACACTTTCATACGATTATGACGCTTCTTTCGGATATTCTGAGGATATAGCTAGGTACATTTATAATTGTTATGCCCGGTCCAAATTGGAACACGAGATATTCTTTGTACAATGAGCAGCTCTCTAACTGGATAGGTATACCTTAAACTTTAAATAAAGAGACAACACGGCAGGATAGTAAGCACACAGGTAACAAGTTAACATGGGTTTTATTCAGTTTAACACCTGGTTCATGGAGGAGCAAGACATATATTTTATACCTGTAACCTGGAGATCATCAACAACAATAAGAATAATTAAGACATACAATACTCAGGTTATCAAGTAAGCAATAGGAGTCGGACAATGGGTCCGCACTCAAGGTAATAATAATACTCCTAGGATACAATTATAAGGTATCCAAAATGGTGGAGGTACACCTCCTACCCAAATAGATCTCAGAGAGGATCTCAACAAAAGACAAGAGTGCAGTAATGGCAAATGCCGTCTGGATCATGCAATGATGTCCCCGGCATATAGTGACGTTAACTGACTCTAAAGCAATAATGGCCAAGTGGTCATCAACAATGAATTGGGCTCGGAAAGGCTCACAAATGAGATTAATACTATAGGTGTGCTAGATCTCACCTGGCAAAGATTAATCCTTAACTCTAATTGTTTACTAGCAAGGTGCTGAAGGCTGAGGCAACAATCGTCGGGAGCTGAGATAGAGTGAAATCTATTCGAGTTATGAACCTGACAGAATGTTAAATGAATTAGGCTAGAAGTTATACAAAGGGACTAGATTACGTGCAAATATGTGTTTGTGTTTGATGCTATGGGTCTTATATAAGCACGCCCCCTCTGTCGGGCTATGGGAGACCAATAACCCGGGAAGGTGCATATATAAGGATCCCCTGATAGGTATGTATAATGGGTCCCGGCAAGTGGGCTAATTAACGTCAATTTAAGTAGGGAGAAGAAAGACCTCTCGCAAGACGTAATGTTAATGAGAACCCCTGAAGATAACTTCTACCACACCCCTGAGTCAACTCTATACCCATAAACGGTACAAAAGCACTTAAAGTAGAGCTGTAGTGAAGAGGAGGGCCCATAGATCGAGGGAGGATCCAGTAGTCCGGAGGGCGGCTGGGCGTGATGGCTCCGGAAGTTGGTCCAGGGGGGGGGGGGGGGCAGCTGGCGTGATGACTCCAGCTACTGGTCCAGGGTGAGTCACAAGATGATTCCTTAGACCTTGGCGCCTACCACGGGACAACCGGGTTCCTCTTGCACTCCCACAGTGCAGTGATCCCCAAAGGATATGCTGGAGTTCTGCTACAAGGTTTGGGGGATTAGGGTGACTAGCATAATGATCTACCTAGAGTGGCAAGCAGTCTAGATAGTGACATTATAGGTAGTCTAAGGGGGGTCAAGGTAAGTGTCTTCCTTCCTTGCTAGTTCGTGGAACTATCAGAACCATGTAGCAAAAAGAGAATCCAGAAAGGGGAGCCCAAAGTGGGTTGCCCAAAATTAGTCCTCTTCCTGATGGGGGGAACCCGATCTGGTAGATCTCAAGTTACTACACTATCCTCATAATCCCTTGAACAAAACAAGGTAGGAATCCTTTGGTACTTGGTTTGTGCACCGCATCGAAGGCCAGAAAGTGGGTTGCCCAAGCTAGTCCTCTTCCTGATGGGGGGAACCCGACCTGGTAGATCTTCGATCACAGCACACAACTGACAAGTTGAACACCAGCTATCTCTGGCTGTTCTTACCCTGAACTAAATAATACCAAATGGCAAGCTTAGTTACTGATGTTCAGGCTGGGTGAGTATAAGGCAATCTTCTTGCCCCTACTTAAGGCGCCCGGCTTGAGAGGATCAAAGGCGGTGGGGTGGTGTTGGCGCGTGGTGGTTATGTCCTTGTAGCTCTGGGGGTGGCGCGCCTGGACTCTGGCTGTACCTTGTAGCTAGATGCCCCCGGGCAGATTCTGTTATAAGATGGGGGGATCACTTCCTGGTGGGAGAGGAAGTGGATGAGAAATGGCATGTGCAGGATGATTCATATAAGAAAATGTTTTTGAACTGCTGCATGGGTTGAACTGCTGGTTTATGCGCCATCCTAGCCCGGGAAAAGGACATGACTTGGATGGCTGCAAGATCCTGAGGGGTTTTGATGGGTGATATAAATGGCAGACTAGGAATAGAGAGTGAAAGTCTGGAGCAGTTTGGCAGTCCTTGATGGGGGAGATGAAAGGTAAGTTGGAAAATAAAGGAGTACCACCTGTAGCTGGTTGATCAGGCTGGGGAAGTCTAGGATGGTTAGCTGGGTGTTTAGCGTAGTTACCCCTCTGACTTTTCTCTCTGGTGGTAGGGGCCATAGAAGCTGGTTGGGCAGGGTATACTGGTGTAGTCCACTCAGGTCTTATGTGTCCCACCTGTCTCGTTGATATGCGGGCGATGCAGGCAGGAGCAGGGTGGCTGGCAGGATTAGGGTTGGCTGCAGGTTTAGTGGCAGCTAGAGATGCGGTCTTATCATCCTGAGACCGCATCTCACTACCGTCTGGTAGAGAAAAGTCCCGACCCCGGGACTGGAGCTGGTAATGTCTTTAAGTATTATCTTCATAGACAGGGGTCAGGTGCTGGAGGAAGTGGTAATAAATGACTCCCTGGTTGTTAGGGGTGGCCATCTTGTCTCCGGTGAGGGTGAGGAGAGAAGAGGAGTCATAGTACCTCAAATGGTCGAGGAGTTGGTGAGGTGACTTGATTACTTTGGTGGAGTCCTTCCGCGTCAGGGTTATCATGTCAATCCGCATCTTGGTGGTGGTCGTCAGCGAGGGCGTTGTCGTGGCTGGAGGTGGTTGGAGAGTGATGACAGAGAGCCTGGCTTGGCCCAGGTCATGAGGTTGTGCGGACGCCGAAGTACCAGGCTGGGGGGAGGAGCTTGGTGCGGACGCCGAAGTACCAGGCTGGGGTGAGGAGCTTGAAGACGCTTGATCCTTAACCTTTCTTGCTTTAGGCTGGGACAGGGCTGGTTCCCATCTGGTGGGTGGCTTCACAGATCTTCCACAGCGGGTATGAGAAGGCAGTCTGGGAAATGGGGGAGATGGAGTTAGAGGTGACATTGAGCGAAATTTGGATATTGTTTTTCGCCTGGGAAGTTGAGAAGGAGGGGAAATAGATTGAGGAGAAGAAGGTAGGGTTTTAGAGATAGGAGGAGTAGGTGAGGGTTTTTTAGGACGGAAGCTGGGGGTTATAGGCAAAGTGGGGGGGGTGTTTGGTGAGTTGTGGTGGCGAGGGGGGAAGACTAGACGTGGCAAGGTTAATTAAAGGCGATGGTTGAGAAGGAGGTTGCGGAGGTGAAACGAGAGGAGAGGGAGAAGGAGAGATGTGAGAAGATTTGGGCTTAGGAATGTGGGAAGGGGTGAAGGTGACAGGAGGTGAAAGAGAAGAGGGGGAAGTTTGGGTTTGAGTAGAGAGAACAGGAGGAGGTCGATGTTTAGGAAGGTGAGAAGGGGTGAACTGGGTGAGGCGAGTGGGAAGGGTGACAGGAGGTTGCAGTACAGGAGAGTGAAGGGCAGGCAAAGGAGAATTGAGAGGGGGAGTGGAAAGAGGTGGAGGGAGAGGGACAGCATGGTTGAGAGGGACAGGTCCGGAAAGACAGGAAGTTTGAGGGTGAAGATTTGAAACAGGGGTACAGTCTGTTACAATATTGGTAATAATATTGTAAGCTAAATATATAATCTACAGGCGAGCCGATATCAAGGCATGGCTTCCTAAACCTCCCTTGACGACAAGAGGCATGTAACCAGCCTCCCCCAATATATGTGAACCCCTATCCAGTGTGTCTCATTAAGAACCCGATATATATACCCATATCAACATGGTGGCAGCTGGGTAAGCAGTGTACGTGTGAATGAAGTACTGCTGACCAAGTTCTACAGCTGAAATAGTGAGTTATCCTTGGATTTAACCTCAAAAAGTCGAAAGATATGAGTGACGTCATGGCATCTACTTCACAGCCCTTATTCGTCTGCAAGTCTGAGATTGAGCAAGCAGTGGCGTGGAGGCGTTACAAGAAGAAACTCGATCTTTACATCATCGGCAACGGTCTGAAGGGTAAGAGTGATAATATTAAAATAGCGAAATTGTTGACTGGAGGTGACATTCTGCTAGATATCTAGGAATCTTTTGGCATAGAAGATGAATCTGCCCTGACTTATGCAACATTAATTGGGAAATTTGACAAGCATTTTTCACCAAGAGATGAGCAGCTGATGGCGAGGTACAACTTTCATGATAGCATGCAAAGGAAAGATGAATCCTTGGAATCTTTTATCACTAGGCTGAAGACTTTGGTAAGACACTGTGGATATGGAGAACTTCAAGATGAACTTCTGAGGGATAAAATTGTTTTTGGTTGCCAAGAGGATACACTTCGGGAAAAATTCTTTAGGGAGGATAGCCTAACTCTAGATGTTGTACTTAAGATGTGTACTGCCTATGAAACTTCAAAGAGATCAATGACAGCACTTCGAAGTGACAAGCAGGAGTCTCTACACAAACTCAGTGCAAAACCCAAGAAGAAGAGTAATCCACAAACAACAAAGACTAAGCCTAACCTCACGCAGTGCGACTGGTGTGGTTTAGCACATTATTGGGGTAAGAAGAACTGTCCTGCAACTGATGCCAAATGTCATAAATGCAAGAAAACGGGACACTATGCCAAGAAATGTTCAAGTAATGCAACGACCGGCGGAGCACCAAGAAGCGCAGCGACAGGACGCAAAAAGAAGACATCGCGCAGAGTCCATGCGGTAGAAGATGGAGTCACAGAAGAAAGCGACGACTCAGAAGATAACTCAAGAGGACGGGAATACATCATGAACGTATCGACCGGATCCAGAGGAAAACACATAATGGCTAATCTCATGGTCAACGGTAATAAAGTGAAGTTCCAGATCGACAGCGGGGCAAGTGTGAATGCCATTCCAAGTCATCTGGTACCGGACGCAGAGCTACAGCCGTGTGAGTCAACTCTTCAAATGTGGAACTTTACTACAATTCAGCCGTTGGGAAAGTGTAGGATTGATGTCCGCAACTGCAAGCAACCACAAAGGTACTATTCTGTTGAGTTTGTTGTTGTAAAACAGGTTGTTACACCAATTCTTGGTAAGCGAGCGTCTGAGAAGATGGGATTCATCACAGTTAACTATGAAAACATCTGTGCAATGAATGACATCCTAACAGACTACGAAGACGTATTTGCTGATGAAGTTGGCAAGATACCAGGAAATGTTCATCTAACAGTGGATGAGTCGGTGAAACCTATTGCAATTCCTTCATGTAGAGTACCATTGAGCATCAAGTCGAAGGTTAAAGAAAAACTGGAGCAGTTGGGGCAGGAAAATGTCATTACTAAGGTCGACGAGCCTACAGAATGGGTAAGTCGAATGGTAGCAGGAACCAAGAAGTCGGGGGATCTGAGAATTTGCATTGACCCTCAAGCTCTGAACAAAGCACTCATAAGAGAGATGCACCCTCTACCGGTAATCAACGACATTCTGCCTGACCTTGCAAAAGCCAAAATGTTCTCCAAGCTTGACCTCAAGAATGGCTACTGGCACTGTGTGTTGGATGAAGAATCACGCAAGCTGACAACATTTCAAACACCGTATGGGAGATACAGGTGGAACAGACTTCCTTTTGGTCTGGCTGTAAGCAGCGAAATTTTTCAGAAGAAGCTACAACTGGTTCTGGATGATTTACAAGGCGTAATTTGTGTTGCTGATGACATTTTGGTCTTTGGAGTTGGTGACACTGATGAAGAAGCTGCAAGGGATCATGACTCAAAGCTGAGAAACCTACTGGACAGATGCCGAGCAAAGGGTCTGAGGCTGAACAGAGCAAAGACTGAGCTTGGTAGTACATAAATCACATTTCTAGGTCACAAGATCTCGCGGGATGGTCTGATGGCTGACCCAAAGAAGATTGAAGCAATCGTGAAGATGCAAGCACCAGAGGATGTGACTGCAGTACGACGACTGTCTGGAATGGTGAACTACTTGAGTAAATTTGTACCCAGTCTATCGGATGTCATGGAGCCTATGAGGAAGCTGACCCATAAGGACACCGAGTGGAAGTGGACAAGATAACACGATGAGGCGTTCAAGAGGATCAAGAAGATGATGACCCAAACACCCATCTTACAGTACTACAACCCAGAGCAAAAGTTGGAGATTCTATGTGATGCATCTCAAAAGGTTTAGGAGCAGCGTGTAAACCAATCGCATTTGCAAGTCGAGCACTGACTGACACGGAGACACGATATGCGCAGATAGAGAAGGAGACTTTGGCAATCGTCTTTGCACTGAACAAGTTTCATCAGTATTGTTTTGGGAGGAAGACGACAATCCAGAGCGACCATAAACCTCTAGAAGCTATCCAAAATAAGCCGTTGTCAAGTGTACCAAGACGACTGCAAGGGATGTTGATGAGGATACTACAGTATGATGTCGAGATTGTTCACAAGAAGGGCAAAGAAATGTATCTAGCCGACACTCTATCAAGAGCTTATCTGCAAAACACAAGAGATATGCAGGAAGAAGTGTTTGAACAGATCAACATGACAGACTACGTACCCATCCGAAGTGAACGATTGCAAGAAATCCGTCGAGCAACTGAGGAAGATGAAGCATTGCAACTATTGAAGGAGATAATTCTCAAAGGATGGCCAGAAGACAAGAGTGAAGTAGAGACCATACTGAAACCATACTTTAATGTACGAGCAGAACTGTCATTTCAAGATGGATTGATCTTCAAGGGAGAACGTTTTGTAATTCCTACCAGTCTACGTCAGAAGATGAAGTCTGCTATACATTCGTCACATATGGGAGTTGAAGGTTGTCTACGACGCGCAAGAGAATGTTTGTTTTGGCCAGGAATGAATGCAGAGATGAAGCAATTCATATCAGAGTGTGAAATTTGTAACACATACTCTACAGCTCAACAAAAAGAACCTCTGATGACTCATGAGCAAACCAGCCGACCATGGGAGAAAGTAGGTGTAGACCTTATGACAATCAAGAGTCACAACTATCTTGTTACAGTGGACTATTTCAGACATTTCTGGGAAGGTGACTACCTGGAAAGCACTAAGTCAAGCGCTGTTATCAGGAAGTTGAAGGCGCACTTTGCAAGATATGGACTGCCAAATGTTAGTGACAATGGTCCGCAGTTCAGAGTGAAGAATTTCAAGAATTCGCGGAGAAGTATGACTTTGAATATCGAACGAGCAGCCCACATCATCCCCAGTCTAACGGTAAAGCAGAATCAGCAGTCAAGACGGCGAAGAAACTAATCAAGAAAGCTGTCGAGAGTGGTGAAGATCCGTTTTTGGCGATTCTAGACTACAGAAATACGCCTATGCAAGATTTGGAAGAGAGTCCAGCGCAACTCAACTTTGGTCGACGTACGAGGACGTTACTGCCGACTACTAGCAAGTTGTTGGAGCCGAAAGGAATTATGTTGGAGCGAGTGAAGCGGAAGAAGATGCTGAAAGATCTCAAAAGCAAGAAGTACTACGACAAAGGTTCGAGAGTTTTGGAACCATTGGTTGAAGGTGACGTGGTGCGAATCAAGCCAACATCACTAGGCAAGAAGAAGTGGGAACAAGGAGTTGTAACCAGGAGATTAGACGAGCGATCGTATGAAGTGGAGACAGAAAATGGAGCGATAAGACGAAATCGAGGTCATTTACGGATGACAAGTGAAAACGCTGACATAAGAAATAATGGAAAAGTCACTAATACAGACAACACCACAACCATTAGATCTACAGATAGGAATTATACAGACATATGTGTTCCAGTCTACACAAACAACAGACACGTGAGAGACATACACGGTAGACTTGATGAACCTGTCACTACACATGAGAACAGGACGAGCGTGAGACGGAATAGGAATGTATTACCTACCAGGTACCGAGAGTTTAACATGACCAGGTAAGAGTACAGTACCGGTATGACTGATTGCATGTCTGACTAACAGTCCAATACTGGTATGAGATGAGGCACTGGCAGAAATGTAAATGCTGGATGAGAATGTTACAGGTTGAGAAAAATTATCTAAATGGAGTAAGTGAGTGAGAATACGACTGAAGCCACTGAATGAGGAGTAACCTAACATTACAGTCTGAATGATAAAGGTTTTGTAATGTGAATGGGAGTGTAAGGATATTATAATGCAGATCGGTATGCAAAGAAATTGTAATGCGAAAGGAAAGAGATTGGATGATTTTGAGTACGGTACTGGGTATCAGGATCTATAAATTTAAGTCAATCATATAACCTTTGTTACTAATTTACTAATCCTGCATGATATAACCAATAACTTTGCATGAAACATTTTGTAATTTTCAGAACATTGAATATTAATGTTCTAATGTACTAACTTTACTAATATACCAACAATTACTAATCCCATATAATCTCATAAAATAAATTCTTTATGTTTAGTTGGCACAAGGGTATACAATATATTTTTGTATCATATATATTCACTATTTGTGGATATTCTCATGTAGAACAGTATTATCAACTTATAATTAACCTACCTCACCTAGTCTTGTAATACCATATCAATAGATTTGACTAATATACCTCATCTACTTCATATCTCATATTTACATACTAATAGATTAATATTCTAACAAAATTAATCACATTCCATACTGTACTAAAACACTAATTACTGTACCGGTAACATACTGTATACAGTACAGTACCAGTAACTTAACAAACCATAGTACTGTACAATTTTATAAATCATATTGGTACTATTATTACTCTAGCTCATGTGCCATAATAGAATAAGCATTACTTAATAATCCTAGGGGACCACAAAATGTCAAAATATAATTATTCTTATAATACCAATTTCACTGGTAGCTATCTTCTCAAAAGAGAGAGGATGTTACAATATTGGTAATAATATTGTAAGCTAAATATATAATCTACAGGCGAGCCGATATCAAGGCATGGCTTCCTAAACCTCCCTTGACGACAAGAGGCATGTAACCAGACTCCCCCAATATATGTGAACCCCTATCCAGTGTGTCTCATTAAGAACCCGATATATATACCCATATCAACACAGTCAACATCCTGATCAGGCTCAGCTACAACAGTAATATTCTTATTAATAGGTTGAAACCTTCTGACAAACCTATTCCTATAAGTGCGAGATTCCCCATGATAGTTAATTATGACCTGGAAACAGTTTGGGATCCTAAGGACCTCAAATGGACCCTTGTACCGTGGCTTCAGTTTGGAGGGTACAGGTAAGATGGCGACCATGACTAGGTCGCCTACTTGGTGAGGGTTGTTCTTGGGGCCTTCATCAGGCTGGAGATCTTGGGTAAACTGGAGCTGATGTAGGCGGTTCCTGAGGTGGACGAGGTTGGTATTTAGACCTGGTGAGGCCTCAGTAGGGGCAGCTAGGTGACGTAGTGGTATGAGGAGAGGTGGGCTCCCAAAAACCATCTCATGAGGGGTGATCCCGTTGTCTCTGGGGCAGGTGTTTATTCCCCATTGTATGATGCGAATTTGGCTGGTCCAGTCCGATGAGTTCATCTGTTGGGGGCGGGTCCGGATTTGATTGGCGATGGTTCTATGAGATCGCTCGCAGATGGAGGTTCCTTTTGGCCAGTAGGGTGAAGAGTGGCTGATGTGAAATCCAAACATTTCGGAGATCTGCGTCCAAATTTGTCCGGTGAATTCAGGGGCATTGTCGGAGTGGATTGCCTGTGGCAATCCAAAATAGGGAAAGACATGTTGTAATAATGCGTGACGGCCCTAGCAGTGTGTTCTCTGGCAGGGCAGGCGATCACGTATTTTGAGTACGTGTCCACGAAGGCGATGATGTAGCGGTATCCCCTGTCGTTTTGTAGAGGTCCCATGACGTCCACTGCCAAAAGTTGCCAGGGTTTAGAAGCGATGAGTTTGCCGGAAGGTCCTGGGGTGCGTGTTCGGTCTTTTCCCAGGGTGCAGGCACGGCAAGCTTCAGTGATTTTCTTGGCCGTGGTGTAGGGGCGAGGAGTCCAGTAGATGTCTTTGAACGTGTTCACCAACTTCTTTTGGCCTAGATGGATCCTGTTGTTGGTGTGCAAGGAAGACATCATTTGTTCAGCATCCTCAGGCCCTAGTACGATCTGACCTTCTGGGGTAAAGAGGGCGTCACCCTTTCTTTGTAAGAGGCCAAAAAGTCGGGTGGAGATCCAAGTTGGTTTGTCGTTCCGGAGGTAGGCCTGGATGAGAGGGGGAGTGGTAGTAGGTGGTGGTCGAGGTTCTTGGATGGCGTTGAGTTGTTCTGGTGCCAGTGGGAGCCGGGATAAGGCGTCTGCATTGGTATGGAGTTTTCCCGGCCTGTAGGAAATCTCAAAATCAAACTCCTCAAGTGATTCTCGCCAACGGACTGTTAGGGCATTCTTAGAGTCAGATTTCCTGAACCATTGTAAGGCTTGGTGGTCAGTGATGATGGTGATCTTGACGCCAGCTAGGTAGGCCCGGAAGTGTTGGAGGGCCCAAACGATGCCTAAGCATTCTTTTTTAGTTACCGGGTAGTTGGTTTCTGCCGGGGTTAAGGTCCGGCTGGCACAAGCAATGATGTGCTCTCGTCCTTCTCGATTTTGGGAGAGGACTGCACCGACGCCGAGAAGGGACACGTCGGTGTAGAGTCTAAAGGGTAGTTGGTAGTCCGGAAAAGAGACGACAGGGGAAGGCACGAGTAGGTCCTTGAGGGAGGTGAAGGCTTGGAGACGGTCGGGGGTCCACACAAAAGGTTCTTCCTTCCTAGTTAAGTCGTGTAGAGGTCTGGCAATGGTGGCGAAATTCTTCACAAACCTCCGATAGTAGGAGGCAAGGCCTAGGAAAGCTCTTACTCCTTTTACTGACTTCGGGGGTTGGATCTCCTGGATGGCTTGGAGTTTCTTGGGGTCAGGTGCAAGTCCTTCTTCTGACACCAGATGTCCTAAGAATTGGACCTGATGTCGAGCCATGGTGCATTTAGCAGGCTTCAGCTTTAATCCGGCTTGTCGGATCCTCTGGAAAACTTGGCGGAGGCGTTGGAGGTGTTCTGCCCAGGTACGACCAAATACTATGATGTCGTCCAAGTACGCCAGACATGTTTCCCAAGTTAATCCCTGAAGTACGGATTCCATCAGTCGGGAGAAGGTGGCGGGACCGTTACATAATCCGAATGGCAGCACTGAGAACTCGTAAAGCTTCCCTTGGCTGGTGGAGAAAGCTGTTTTTTCTTGGTCGGTGGAGGCGACGGGGACCTGCCAGTATCCAGATTGCAGGTCCAGTGTGGAGAACCATCTGGCCCCTAAGAGGGAGTCTAGGGAGTCGTCGATGCGTGGTTGTGGGGTGGCATCTTTGATGGTGACATCGTTGAGTTGTCGGTAGTCGATGCAGAATTGAGATGACCCATCCTTCTTCTTGACTAGTACCACTGGAGAGGACCAAGGGCTAGTTGAGGGGTTGACGATGCCAGCTTCTAACATCTCTGCAACTTGCTTCTGTTCTTCTTGGCGCTGAAGGGGGTTCTTTCTTCGTATAGCCTGTCTGACTGGGGGTCCATCAGTGTGAATGTGGTGTTCTAGGACATGGGTGTGGCCTACATCTTGGGAGTTGGTGGCAAAGATGTCCTGGTATTCGGCCATTAACTGGCACAGATCGTCCTTTTGTTGAGGGGTGAGGTGAGTAGGAACGTCTGGGAGTGATGGAGTTGATGCAGGAATGGAGGTGGTGGTGTCGGTTGAAGGCTGGTCATCATAAGTCTCTAGTTCTCCGATGGTGAGACCCCTGGGTAGGGTGATAGGGTGGTCGGAGATGTTGGCTATTCTTACTGCATTTTGTTTTAAAATGGCAGGAGCAGTGAGACAATCCCTGTCAAAAGGGCTCTGAAGAGAGGGAGTGTGAATGAGTTTGCCGTTGAGGGCTGGATGGATGGGTACCCAATGTTCATGATGTGGCAGCAAGGTGATGGGTTGAATGGTGATGGCCGATGCAACACGGATGGCTATCAAGGTTTGAGGAGGGTCATGGAGCGGTGTGGCAATCTTCGGAGTGGTGAGTCCTGGGGGTTTGGTGGAAAATAACAATCTTCTTTCAACACACTGGATAGTAGTGCGGAGGGCCGTGAGAAGGTCGAATCCCAGGTATCCGTCGTAGGTGTTTTCTTGGGAGGGAAATACCATGAAAGCGTGGTGATGGCCGTGGTTAGGTTGAGGGGTGGCCACATACAGTGGGGCCGTGATGCCAGTACTAGAAATAAGGTTGTCGTTGGCATCAATGAGGGTGGTGGACGAGTGTTGAATCGGTCCAAAAGTGTTGTGATGTCTCTGGTGGTAAGAGGAAAAAATACAGGATCTTGAAGCTCCGGTGTCGACAAGGAGTCGAGAGTTGACTCCCTGGATGGTCAGGTGGGTGTAAATGGGAGGCTTTATCATATCATAGCTGCCCCTATCTCGAGCCCCCGCCAGTTTGCAAGTTGGTGGGCGGGGGCGGTCTAAAAACCCGGTTTGATGACTTCCGGCTCGACTGTACTGTGGTCGTCCGGGTCACCAACCTTGTCGTAGTCCTCAGCTCCTGCGGTGCCGTCTTCTAGGATGGTGGCAACTCTTCTGGAGGGCTTCAGCCAGGGAATCTGTCCCCAGAACAGTGGAACCCTCGAGCGTTTGGCCAGCAACTCGGCAAAAGACCTCTTCAACCCATGAAGTGCATCTCTAAGAAGACCAACAGTGAAGAACGGGAATTCCTATGCAACATATGTGACTTGCATTCATTACCGAATATTAATGTAAATGAACCAATTAGTATTAACAACTCAGAATCCAGCCAGGACACATTCAAAATCAAAGATGAATACAGAGTGTTCACCAACAAAGGGCTCCATCTTATCCACATTAACGCCAGATCAATGTACCATAAATTGTCAGAATTAAACTTGTTAGCTAATAAGGCCAAAGCTTCAATAATTGCAATCACAGAAACCTGGCTGGATTCAAGTATAAACGATGGTGAAATAAACATTCAAGGTTTCAATATGGTTAGGAATGATCGCAATAGGCATGGGGGAGGAGTATGTCTGTATGTAAAAAACAACCTCACACACACAACCAGGACCGACCTCCATGTAGAAAATCACGAAGCTCTGTGGATCGATCTACACCTGCCGAGGACAAGACCCATCACAATTGGGGTATGCTATAGGCCACCAGACGACACACAATTCTTGACCAAATTTGAACGAACGTTGTCATCGCTAGACCCTCTGAATGAATCCATCATACTAGGGGATTTTAACCTGTGTTACAAACAACGAAATGATAGGCTTGTACGAGAATATAGGCATATACTGACAATGCACAATCACAAACAACTCATCACAACCCCCACACGTATCTCTGAGAACACTGCCACAATAATAGACCACATAAACTGTAACAGAGAGGACAAAATATCCCAATCAGGGGTTATACAGACTGGGATAAGTGATCACTTCGTCACATATTGCACACGAAAAACCACAAAAATTACCCTAGAGAATCACAAGATTATCAAAACAAGGTCACTCAGAAACTACAATAAAGAAACATTTCTGGACATTTTATGGAATACAGACTGGTCTCCAGTGTTTGGAAGTACAAACGTTAATGACGCATGGGTTGGCTTCAGAACCATCATCACAAACATTCTAGACGAAATAGCTCCTCTGAAAGACATACGAATTAAAGCAAGGTCAGACCCATGGATCAACAATGACATACTACACCATCTGGAACACAGAGACAATCTGTTAAAAAGGCTAGCGAAACATAGACAGGATCAAGGTCTGAAACATGAGTTCAACAGGGCCAGGAATAAACTAAGTAGGAAAATAAAATCAGCGAAAACTAATTATTTTCACAATAAGGCAGAGGAATATCAGAATAACCCAAAGAAACTATGGAGGCACCTAAAAACAACAGGCTACAGCAACAAGACAAGGGATTCGTCTAACACTAATATTGCTCTCACCATTAATGATCAGATTTGCCACGATAAACGACAAATTTCAACCTACTTCAACTCCTTCTTCACCTCCATAGCAAACACACTTGCACAGAACCTACCTCAACCTCTCAATAAATACACGACAACAACGGCCACCTTTCGAAATTTCTACAGAGATAAAGACATACACCCAAACACATTTGGATTGCAAAATGTTACACCAAAATACACTTTTGACGAGCTGTCTAACCTAAATGTACATAAGAGCACAGGACCAGACAAAATTCCTGCCAAATTTCTACGAGATGGAGCCATTGGTATAGCAGGCCCCCTAACCCACATCATGAACTTGTCAATTAACACCAACACTGTACCTGCTGAACTGAAGGAAGCTATTGTAACCCCTCTATTCAAGAAAGGAAATAAACTAGAAGTTGGTAACTACAGACCAGTTAGCATATTATGTATTGTATCTAAAATCCTTGAAAGAGCGGTATACACCCAAATTGAACACTACCTCAAACAAAATGATCTATTCTATAAGTTTCAATCAGGTTTCAGATGCATGTACTCGACAGACTCCTGTCTCATCCACTTAACGGATCACATTCGTAAAGAAATGTCTAAAGGTAACTACACCGGTATGGTTCTTCTTGATCTACAAAAAGCGTTTGACACAGTAGACCATGATATCCTATGTAATAAACTACAAGCAATGGGCATAGGATCTGTGAACTGGTTTAAATCTTATCTTAGTGGTAGAACCCAAAGAGTCAAAATTGACGATAATATATCTGATCCTATGCCAATTAACTGTGGGGTCCCACAGGGAAGCATCCTTGGTCCCTTACTCTTTCTCTGTTATGTGAACGACATGGAACTGAGCGTCTCATGTAAATTATTACTGTATGCAGACGACAGCGTGCTCCTGGTTTCAGGAAAAGACCCAATAAGTATTGTCGCTTCACTTTCCAAAGAACTAGAATCATGTAGTGAATGGCTAGTGGACAATAGACTATCTCTTCACCTGGGCAAGACGGAAGCCATCTTATGTGGAACAAAACGCAAACTGAAAGACATTGTGGGCTTCTCGGTCAACTGTAATGATATTCCTATAACAACAGTGTCACAAGTTAAATATCTCGGACTAAAACTGGACGCGAGTTTGTCAGGTGAAACAATTTTGGAATCTATCCTGAGTAAGTGTAGAGCACGTATAAAATACCTGTATAGACAGGTGGGATGCTTGCCCGCGGCGACCAAAAAGACCCTCTGCCAAGCGCTTGTTCAATGTCATTTTGACTATTCTGTGTCATCCTGGTGCTCTGCATCATCTAAATCAGCACAGCACAAACTTCAGGTCACTCAAAATAAAATGGTTAGGTTCATGCTGAACCTAGGACCCAGATCACATGTTGGCCAGGAACAACTTCAGTCACTAGGTATGCTCAATGTCGCTGACAGGGCCAACCAAATCAGGCTCACTAATGCCTTCAAAATTTTCTATGACAGAGCTCCAGAGTACCTAAAGAATGATTTTGTTAAAGCAAATGAGAGGAGTGGACATAATACAAGAAACAGGATGTTTAATTTTAAGGTCCCGAGAATCCAAGGACAGGGTAAGCAAACATTCTTCTTCACCGCCATCAAAGACTGGAACGACCTACCCCAGTCAGTCCGTGAAAAGAGAACACTGTATTCCTTCAGACGTAGCCTGAAGGAACACCTGAACCGGACAGCTGCGAGAAGGGAGCACCAAGCTTATGTCTACTACTAAATGCGACATAAGAGATAGACAAACCAAACTGAAATGATTACTGATTACGGATTACTGATATTTACTATAGGATGTAAGGTATCTTAAAATAACCCCCTAGAAATACTTTCTCTAAAGTATCTATTTCTTTATCCTCCCCATTTTCCCCAGCTAACCTAATCCCACAAGGACCCCAATGGAAATACGCCTAACGGCCTTATTGGGCTATCCTTAGTTGGAATTATGCAAGGCTGGTACATGTCATATTTGTAACAAACTATGTGGTACCAACTCTGTAAATTGCTAACTGAATAAATATTATTATTATTATTATTATTATTATTAATAGGGCACTGGGACCCGCAGGGCTTCCAGTCTCCAGGCTTGACTCTGGCCCATTCTTCCGGCTTGTCCTGCTTGCGGCTAGGGTGGTAGGTTGGTCCGGAATGAGCTCCTTGTGGCTTAGTGGGAGCTCGTTGGATACCCGCGATCTTTCCTTGCTCCTGGGATTTTTGCAGGGCCAGAATACGGCGTATGATAGGGAGGTCTGTATCATATCCGGCCGGTTCTGTGATGGCAAAGTGGTCCCGGACTGCACGCGGAAGGATCCTCATCAGGGTCCGGCGGATGTTCTCCTTCCTCTCTGCAGCTGTAGCCGTTGTGAATGCGGTGGAAGCCAGCCTGGTAAGCTTGCTGATGGTGGCGTCGAGGTCCCCGTCGTAGGTGATGGCGTGAAATTGCTGGTCGGCTATTACAGTACCTAAGACGGGGTTAATGGCAGTTTTAGTGTATGTTTCAAACTGTTCCCAGGTCATTCCGGGGTTCTCTTTTACATAACTGGAAACTAGGGCCATAGACCGCCCTAGCTTCATGACTACAGTATGTATTTTAGGGGCAACTTCATCTTTAAATATGATGTCAAGCACTGGCTTGACAACCTCTAAATAGGTGGCAATGTCAGTTTCCTCTGGTCTGAAAGGAATAATATCCAGTGCTTTCCCTGCCATCCTGACTACTTATCCCTGTCGTGATACTCTCAAAATATTTAAAGCAGGAAAAACCTGAAAGGCTACCTTCGAGAAAGAGACACCGCTGCCACCAGTGTTATGCCCGGTCCAAATTGGAATGCGAGATATTCTTTGTACAATGAGCAGCTCTCTAACTGGATAGGTATACCTTAAACTTTAAATAAAGAGACAACACGGCAGGATAGTAAGCACACAGGTAACAAGTTAACATGGGTTTTATTCAGTTTAACACCTGGTTCATGGAGAAGCAAGACATATATTTTATACCTGTAACCTGGAGATCATCAACAACAATAAGAATAATTAAGACATACAATACTCAGGTTATCAAGTAAGCAATAGGAGTCGGACAATGGGTCCGGACTCAAGGTAATAATAATACTCCTAGGATACAATTATAAGGTATCCAAAATGGTGGAGGTACACCTCCTACCCAAATAGATCTCAGAGAGGATCTCAACAAAAGACAAGAGTGCAGTAATGGCAAATGCCGTCTGGATCATGCAATGATGTCCCCGGCATATAGTGACGTTAACTGACTCTAAAGCAATAATGGCCAAGTGGTCATCAACAATGAAGTGGGCTCGGAAAGGCTCACAAATGATATTAATACTATAGGTGTGCTAGATCTCACCTGGCAAAGAGTAATCCTTAACTCTAATTGTGTACTAGCAAGGTGCTGAAGGCTGAGGCAACAATCGTCGGGAGCTGAGATAGAGTGAAATCTATTCGAGTTATGAACCTGACAGAATGTTAAATGAATTAGGCTAGAAGTTATACAAAGGGACTAGATTACGTGCAAATATGTGTTTGTGTTTGATGCTATGGGTCTTATATAAGCACGCCCCCTCTGTCGGGCTATGGGAGACCAATAACCCGGGAAGGTGCATATATAAGGATCCCCTGATAGGTATGTATAATGGGTCCCGGCAAGTGGGCTAATTAACGTCAATTTAAGTAGGGAGAAGAAAGACCTCTCGCAAGACGTAATGTTAATGAGAACCCCTGAAGATAACTTCTACCTCAACCCTGAGTCAACTCTATACCCATAAACGGTACAAAAGCACTTAAAGTAGAGCTGTAGTGAAGAGGAGGGCCCGTAGATCGAGGGAGGATCCAGTAGTCCGGAGGGTGGCTGGGCGTGATGGCTCCGGAAGTTGGTCCAGGGGGGGGGGGGAGGGGCGGCTGGCGTGATGACTCCAGCTACTGGTCCAGGGTGAGTCACAAGATGATTCCTTAGACCTTGGCGCCTACCACGGGACAACTGGGTTCCTCTTGCACTCCCACAGTGCAGTGATCCCCAAAGGATATGCTGGAGTTCTGCTACAAGGTTTGGGGGATTAGGGTGACTAGCATAATGATCTACCTAGAGTGGCAAGCAGTCTAGATAGTGACATTATAGGTAGTCTAAGGGGGGTCAAGGTAAGTGTCTTCCTTCCTTGCTAGTTCGTGGAACTATCAGAACCATGTAGCAAAAAGAGAATCCAGAAAGGGGAGCCCAAAGTGGGTTGCCCAAAATTAGTCCTCTTCCTGATGGGGGGAACCCGATCTGGTAGATCTCAAGTTACTACACTATCCTCATAATCCCTTGAACAAAACAAGGTAGGAATCCTTTGGTACTTGGTTTGTGCACCGCATCGAAGGCCAGAAAGGGGGAGCCCAAAGGGGGTTGCCCAAGCTAGTCCTCTTCCTGATGGGGGGAACCCGACCTGGTAGATCTTCGATCACAGCACACAACTGACAAGTTGAACACCAGCTATCTCTGGCTGTTCTTACCCTGAACTAAATAATACCAAATGGCAAGCTTAGTTACTGATGTTCAGGCTGGGTGAGTATAAGGCAATCTTCTTGCCCCTACTTAAGGCGCCCGGCTTGAGAGGATCAAAGGCGCTGGGGTGGTGTTGGCGCGTGGTGGTTATGTCCTTGTAGCTCTGGGAGTGGCGCGCCTAGACTCTGGCTGTACCTTGTAGCTAGATGCCCCCGGGCAGATTCTGTTATAAGATGGGGGGATCACTTCCTGGTGGGGGAGGAAGTGGATGAGAAATGGCATGTGCAGGATGATTCATATAAGAAAAGGTTTTAGAACTGCTGCATGGGTTGAACTGCTGGTTTATGCGCCATCCTAGCCCGGGAAAAGGACATGACTTGGATGGCTGCAAGATCCTGTGGGGTTTTGATGGGTGATATAAATGGCAGACTAGGGAATAGAGAGTGAAAGTCTGGAGCAGTTTGGCAGTCCTTGATGGGGGAGATGAAAGGTAAGTTGGAAAATAAAGGAGTACCACCTGTAGCTGGTTGATCAGGCTGGGGAAGTCTAGGATGGTTAGCTGGGTGTTTAGCGTAGTTACCCCTCTGACTTTTCTCTCTGGTGGTAGGGGCCATAGAAGCTGGTTGGGCAGGGTATACTGGTGTAGTCCACTCAGGTCTTATGTGTCCCACCTGTCTCGTTGATATGCGGGCTATGCGGGCAGGAGCAGGGTGGCTGGCAGGAATAGGGTTGGCTGCAGGTTTAGTGGCAGCTAGAGATGCGGTCTTATCATCCTGAGACTGCATCTCAAGAATTATCACATCCAAATCGATTACTTGTGTTATGCCCTGATTTTATACAGGATTAACTTGGTATATGTGAGTTCTGCAAGACTGGGTTATTGGATTTCTTGCAAAATACATAAAGAGAATCAACAGAGGACATAGATAATCTCGGATAAATGGTTTGTAATACAGCTTTATTCTCAATAGCACTCGGGTAGAAGGTACGTAATAGAATTCCACGAACAATAGAGGTTAGAGCACTCGGGTAGGTTATTGGACTTATTATCACCTCCCAGCACTTATCGCGGATTTGGATAGAGACATACTTCCCACTTCCAACGTTCAGGCATTATTCTTCTGATCACATTGCTTTATGATACGTAGGGTAGGCCTACATGAATCACACAGGTTAGGCATTTCGCTTTGTTAACTCTCTCTGGTAATATGACTCTTACTTAAAGGTTGTTACATAACTCGTAATTATCTTATCTAAATCAACAGGCATAAATCAATACAAGAACTGGCAAGGGACACAAATTGACAGACGAACAATGCAACGTGAGGTTATGTATAGCTAACTGCTAAAAATGGGGGAACGAAGATAGGTGTCTTCTCTTTTTACAAGTTCCCTAAATAATGTTAACATTAGGGAGTTGGTACATCAATAAAATAGCAATGTGGATCTCGGTGAGTTATGGGGCTGTCTAGTGTAATTTCATAATTAATCTCGGAATTACTCCTAGGTATTTTGTCTAGTGAAATGGAGGTGGTATTAGGAAGGTTGGAAATATATAGTTAGTGGATAAAACAACGGGAGGCTAGAGACATAGAATTGCTAAAATGGGGGAGGGGACTATGATTGTTATATAACTAAATACAGGGCTGACGTAATCACGATCTGATTTGGTGTGAAATGGAAGCTAAGGTGTCTTAGATCACCTCGAACCTACACAATGAAAGTATTATAGCCTGTATGGTGGTTACATAATTAAATACATACTTAGGTGGTACATCAAGAATATCAGTGAGTAAAGTATTGTGGTTTGTATATTAGAAGACTGTGATTGAGAGACGTATAATATGTGGAATGAATTGGGAGAGAGAGAGACCAAATCGGGGATGGAAAAGGGGCCTGGGATCTCGTTGGGGATGGGGGTTTCGCTCTCAGGATTTTCGTTCCTGTGGCTCGTTAGGGGTGGAGGTTTCGCTCTCAGGTTTTTCATTCCTGTGGTATTTTAGCAACAATCGACTGTCTTAACCCATCAGCAATTGTTGCCAAAAAGGTGCACAACCGCCCGCAAGAAGCCCATCTGCAACCCCTCTACACTACCGGACAGCTTGGACGGCCCCAGAGCTACTGTAACCCCCAACATCACTAACGCAAGACAACCAGGAAAACTCCATCACAGTGTTACTTCACAGAGTACCAGTGTTATGGTGCTATTAACTATCAACCATCCAGCGTATTCGATTGTGTCTCAACTTTCTCTGATGATTAGGAAACAAGTAATTATGCTAGTACACATTAATATATATCAGTGAAATTTAGCTTAGGCGAACTGACTCCCGTAATTATTCTTGCCATCAGGTTTAACCTGATTCGCTCTCACTGATATTTTCGGTCCGAAGTATCACCTAGACAAGTGAACATCCTAGACCAGTGCAACTAGTTACAGTTATCCCTTTACGTTAATTCTTGGGCTATAACCACATTACTTATACTTTCATCCTTAAACCCGGGAGCTGCGGGGAGACTCTTAAGAGTTCCCCCGGCGGACTGCGGGGAGACTCTTAAGAGCAGAGCTTTTGAACGCGTACCAAAACCGCGCGTTTATAGCCAGGCGGCTGAAAATTGGTGTGGGTATAGTACTACATGTCAACTCTCGACACCACCCTGCCAAACGCTCGCCCCGCACTCGTGCAAGCACCACCGCGCCAGTAACCAAGCACTAGTCATGGAGCCCACACGTTCCTCACGCTCGCTCCCTGATGACACAACCAGCCCTCCTTCTGGTGGTGTTAGCCGCCGTGGAAGGCAGAGGGTGGCTGCTAAAGACCCTAGCTACCAGTACGACACGCCCTACAGCTCTGAGGACGAAAGACCAGCACCCAAAGCACGAAAAACACGTGCAAGCACGACAAAGGTACAGAGGTCATTGGTGTTTCGGGACACTGCCACCACGACCCAGGCCACTGCAACAACCACTATCACCACCACTGCCACCGGGACCAGCGATGCAGGAGGCCGCCCTAGGGCTGCAGAACCTGCGGGGGCAGGAAAAATTAAAGGCACGGGCGTAGGGAAGAGAACCCGTACGCCAGCCACAGTGCCCCTACCACCACCACCACCACCAGCCGCCCCTGGCCCGGCTGCCCCTGCCGCCCCTGCTGCCCCTGCCCAAGGAAAAGGGAAGGGGAAGGGGAAAGGGAGAGGGAAAGTGACTGCTGGCCCTGCTGGCCCTGGTGTCCCTGCCGGCCCTGCTGCCCCTGCTACCCCTGCTGCCCCTGCCGCCCCTGCCCAAGGAACAGAGAGAAGGGCGACAGGCACCACCATCATCTTGCCATCAAGACCACGCACCACTGCTGCCCCTGCCGCCGCCCCTGCTGTCCCTGTCCATAAGACTCCCGCACATGCTGGAGTGACCCGAAAAACTCTGACACCATCAAAGTATGCCGCCCTGCTGTTTGATGGTGATTCGCAGGGCATTGGCAGCCCGGGTTTCGACGACGAAGCCCTAGCACGGGATCAAGGGTGGGGGGATTTGGGAGTGGACAGTGGGAGTGAGTCCGACGTCGGTGACGAGAATGAGGAAGGGCATCGTCTGTCAAGTGAAGAGGAGGGTGATGATGATGCAGTGCTGTATCGCGACCATGGAAGTGATATTTCAGACGATGAAGGAGACGCAGACGACATTCTGATCCCTGGGCTGCCTTCGTTCGATTGGTCTGACGGGGTCAATTTTGTACCTGACGTGCCCCAGTTCAATCCTGGGACGTCAGGAACAACTGACGACTGGCCCTGTGACGATCAAGCGAACGAAAGCGACTTCTTCCTCGCTTTTTTCGATATGGAGGTAATGACGTACATCGTTGCCCAAACAAACGCCTACTACAGGTGGGTGTTTGGCAGATTGGACGTCCTTTCTCCAAAAGCGAGAATACGAGGCTGGGTGGATACGACTGTGGAAGAATTTATGACGTTCTTTGCCTTGTTGTTCCTCATGCCTCTGATCAAGAAGCATGTGTTGCAACACTATTGGAAGCACGACCCTCTCATCGCCACCCCAACTTTCAATAAGTTCATGACTCGTGACAGATTTTTGTTGCTGCTAAGATTTATGCACTTTGCAGACAACGAAAATCCTAACAGGATTGACAGGATATGGAAAGTTCGGGATGTGTTCACCATGTTGTTGGAGAGGTATAGGAAATACTTTTACCCCTTCCTCAATTCGGTGATTGATGAGTCGCTCGTGCTCTTCAAAGGACGTCTTGTTTTCAAGCAGTATATCCCCTTGAAAAGGCATAGGTTCGGAATCAAGCTCTTCGTTTTGTGTGACTGCGAAACTGGAATAGTGCTTGACATGATCGTGTACACAGGCACTGACATTGACATACCGAAAGCCGCTGCCAATGACCCCATGGGCATGTCAGGTGCCATCGTCAGGAAAATGTTGGCACCTTACCTGGGCAAAGGCCACATCATCTACACTGACAACTGGTATACTTCTCCTGCTCTCTGCCAGTTTCTTCATGACAACCAAACGGGGTCATGTGGGACTGTCAGAAAGACAAGAAAGTTTATGCCAAAGTTCACAGGTAATGTCATTCCTCTCACAGATGCCTCCTCCAGTGACACACCTTCAGAAGACGACCTGGCCCAGGAACACCGCGAGAGGCATGTGCGAAGAAGGCGACGAAAGGGGCAGAAATTCAAGCAGCTCTAGAAGTGTGGGAAAGTGATAGCCCTGAAGTGGAAGGATAAGCGAGACGTCCACCTGCTTTCCACCGTCCACACAGGTGCCCAGATGGATTCTGGCAAAATCCACTACCGAACCAGGAAGACCATCTACAAGCCCAACATGGTAGTGGACTACACTAAGAACATGCGCCTGGTGGACAAGTCTGACTGTCAGCTGTCAGGCGTTGAGTGTCTGAGGAAGACTGTGAAGTGTTATCACAAGCTCTTCCTCCACCTAGTTGATATCACGATGCTCAACGCCTACAACTTGTGGTTGGTGAAGAAGGATATGTCCCCAAACCAGAAGCTGAAATTCCGGGAGTTTGTGTACAACGTCTCATACCAACTCCTGGAGAAGTATGGCACCACCACTCACAGACGTACGGCATGGCGTTGGGATCACGTTCCTGACCGCATCCAGCTGGGTGTCGAAAGACACTACCCAATCAACACCGAGATGCTTGGCACTCGTCGCAGGCAGGCGCAGTGCACCGTCTGCAGCTCCAGTGTCAGGAAACCCCATGTCACCAAAAGAGTCACCTCAATGTGCACCGAGTGCAAAGTTCCACTCTGCCTGGGTGACTGCTTCAGGGACCACCACACCTTCAAGAATTATTGAGTGTCGCCCCCTGCCCTGCCCTGCCCTGGACTCGCCCCGTGCCCTGCCCTGGACTCGCCCCGTGCCCTGCCCTGGACTCGCCCCCTGCCCTGCCCTGCCCTGGACTCGCCCCCTGCCCTGCCCTGCCCTGGACTCGCGCCCTACCTTACCTGACCTGACCTAATTGATCACGCTACCTCATAATGTAACATATATATTATATAATGTATAAGTTCCAAAGATGTCCCTGTGATATAGCTTTTACATTATATAATTGTATGTTTCATTATTTAGTTTATAAGTTTCAAAGATTTACATGTAATATGCCTTCTTTTTTTAGTATATCAATATATATGTTTGTTATAGCCTAAGTAATGTGTATATATTTTCTTACCTCAAATGAATTGTACAAAAATACATATGTTTCAATAAATCATGTCAAACCTACTAAGATAATAAAAAAAAACAATAAAAAAACAAAACAAAAACATGGTCATGTCATTGTATTCTTACAATATGATATATTCTATGAATATTTCATATTGTTTGAATACAATGGCATGATCTTGTAAACAAAAAAAATTATCAAACATTTTCTAGACAGTATAAAACCTTCCCCATAACCCCCTCCTGGATTCGATCCCACTACCCTACCACACTTTGAGTTTTCCAGTCCGCGACCTTACCAACCATGCCACAGGAGCTCATACCAAATATCACTCAAAACTTTGTGTCTACAATCGAAATGACAATATACAAAAAAAAATTAATTATCCCTCCAATTTACGTTTGTAAATTGATGGGATTATCAATTATATCATGCCAAGGTTTATAAAAGTTTGTCTCTGTCAAGAATTAGTAATTATATAACTTTATTCTGTCAAAAATTGCCCAAACACTCAGCAAAATTGCCCCTCTCAGTGTGACTCCACTCATTTTCACACGGTCAGGCGGTCACGAGGTGACCCTTGCCGCTCCTTGATTCTCCAGCTACAGCAGCTCTGTCTGGGAACAAAATTTGTATAAATACAATAATGGATAAAATACTCTTCACAAATACATTTGTATTGTATAATATTGTAAATAAAAATGAATAATAACTGTGTGGGTGTCGAAAATTGCTCAACCAGCTTTCTTATGTCTCGCCTACGCGCGTATATTGGATTATACATAGTCATGACTGTCATACAAATACTTGCAGTACGTCTCGAATATACATTTATATTGCATATTACTTGGAAATAATTAAGTATAAGTTTCTCTGGTGGCAATCTACCCTTTCGCAAGTGTAAGGAGACACCAGTCTATATTTAGCCCTCTATCACAAAAGGCAATCTGCCTGTGTTTACTGACCACCCTCGTTGCTGGTCTATAATATAGTACTTTATTTACAGTCAATGGCCTACATGTTTCTGTGGTACTTCACATGTGTCTAAAATGCAATGTCTGCTTGCATAAAAATGCAATTCTGAAGTCCATTTATACGTACCTCAGTTTCTCTCTCTCTCTCTCCATTCCTGACTCATGTTATTGTAGACCTCTTGGTGGCAACGAACACCAGACATCTGGTAGACATAAGGTTCAAATACCAAGACATCCATACGCCTCGGGCACCTCCACAATTATCACAAAGCTGGCTATCTATCTAGAGATCTCCCTGCCTGCCTTCCTTCTCTCCACGACTCATTCACTCACTCACTCCCTGCATGCCTCCCTCCCACCCACCCACCCTTTCAGGCTTCCGTCTGCTAGAAACACATTCACAATTTACGTAAATATCGCATCAATTGGTCTATATGCGGTATATTCCTTGTTATATGGGACGCCTACATATGTACACGTCTTTATTATAGCATGACAGTGCTCTAAATACAAGATATACGTGATATTTATGGCGTAACACACCCTCTCCCCGTTTCATTCCCAGCACAACTCACTCACACCTTGGTTCACGCATAGAAACTCATTGGTAATGTGCGTAAATATCGCATGAATTGGTCTATATGCGGTATATATTTTGATATATGGCACCTATACATACGTACAAGTCTGTATTATAGCATGACAGTGCTCTAAGTACAAGATATAAGTGATATGTATGCGTAAACCACACTCTCAGCTCATAAATTGCCGCCAAACCTCCAACACATCTTCATTCCCGCCTAAAAATTCTCTTATATATTGCAATTTTTGGTCACTATGAGGCATATTCATTGTTATATGGGTGGCCTACACACGTATACATACTCTACATAGCCTAAAAGGGCTCAAAAAAGGAGATATATGTGATAATACGAGGTAACCCACCCCCTCCTCCCTCTCCTTCTATCCCCTGGGCGCGTGAAAATTCGGCAGGGAAATCTCGCTGCTCGATGACAATCTAGCCGCGCGGTGCCATTCGCTCCTTTTGTCAGCAGACCCGTTGCGCTTCCCGCTCCGTGCTCCCAAAAATAGGTATATAAAAAAAAAGGAAAAAAACAGCTTATAGAAGTTATTTAATGATTTACCTTTGTCCTTTGTCTTTCTATCTATCTATCTATTGCCTGACGCCGTGATCCCCGAAGGGGTGGCCACGAACGAACCGCCCCCATGCACCTCTGTCCCCAGTCAGTCGACGCCCCTCCCCCCAACCAGCACCGCCCTCGTTCATGTACTTCCTCACTCCATCCTTCCACCTCATATTCGGTCTACCTCTCCCCCTCTGTCCCTCCACCTCGCTCTCGTACACCCTCTTAGTCATTCTCTCGCTTTCCATACGTTCCATATGGCCGAACCATCTCAAGTTGTTCCTTTTCACACATTCCAGCACATCTACCTCCACACCACACCTCCTTCTTACTTCCTCATTAGTCTGTCTATCCCTCCATGTAACTCCGCACGCACTCCTTAAGTAATTCATTTCCACTGCTCTCACTCTTGGTCTGAGTCTCTCAACCAACGTCCATGCTTCGCTTCCGTAAGTCAGTGTCGGGATTACCACACTGTCATGCAAGGACTTCTTCACTTCCATACTGACCACCCTATTTCTTGTTACTGCTTTTAGCGTTCCTACAACCCTCTTCCCCTGTTGTACCCTCTCCCGCACCTCTTCATCCATAGTCCCATCTTTACTCAACACACTGCCCAGATACTTAAAAGAGTTGACGATCTCCATAGCCTGACCGTTCAGCTTCACCTCACACTCTGTGACTTCACCCCTTTCGAAGACCATAACCTTGCTCTTCCCCGTATTTACCTTCAAATTCCGTTTTTCGCACACTGTTCCAAACTCATTTACCAGACCCTGCAACTCCCATTCATTATCACTCATCAGAACTGTATCATCCGCAAACAGCAGTATAGGTAGCTTCCACTCAATTCCCTCCCTTTTCAGCGATACACCAACATCCACTGCTCTTGATAGTATTTCTTTCATAACTCCATCCATATATACAGTAAACAACCACGGGGACATCACACACCCCTGTTTCAAACCAACATTCAGGTCAAAGAACTCGCTCTGCTCACTCTCCACACGTACTGCCGCCTTTGCACCCTCATACATGCTCTCCACTGCTTTCAGCAACTTGCCCTCTACTCCGTATATTCTAAGTACTTTCCACAAACCTTCTCTATCCACTCTGTCATAGGCCTTCTCCAAGTCCATAAGGCAATATACACCTTTTGTTTCTTCTCCAGATACTTCTCCACAACACAATTCAGGGTAAAAATCTGATCTACACATCCTCTTCCCTTCCTAAAACCTCCCTGCTCGTCGCCTATCCATTTCTCCGTTCTCACTCTCACTCTCTCAATCACTACCCTACTGTATACCTTCCCTACTACGCTTAGAAGACATATTCCTCGGTGGTTACCACACACTCCTCTTTCCCCTTTGCCCTTATATAAGGGGACTATTATGCCAGTCTTCCAGTCATCGGGTGCACTCCCCTTCTCCCATGCTAGTTTGCACATTTTCCATACCCATTCTATCACTATCTCACCACCATACCTCAACATTTCCCCACACACCCCATCTGTTCCTGGTGCTTTCCCCAACTTCACTCTTTTCATGGCTTCCCACACTTCTGACCTCCTGATCCCCACCTCCTCCTCCACTACTTCTCTTCTTCTCCCTCCCATACCATATCCAGCTATGTTTGCTGGCTCTTCATTCCTTTCATTTAGCAACTCACTGAAGTACTCCCTCCATCTTTCGACTCTCTCTTGCTTCTCGGCTAGCATTCTCCCATTCTTATCTTTCACACCCTTACTGTTTCCCTTGCTACCTTCCCTAACTTTCTTGACTTCTTTCCAGAACAGTTTCTTACTCTCCCTCCATTTTACACTCAGATTCCTTCCAAATTCCTCATCTACTCTTCTCTTACTTTCCTTCACTACTCTCTTCACCACCCTCTTACTCTCCACGTACCTCGCTCGTTTCTGTCTCTCGGAATCTTCATTCCCTCTACTACCCAACCACTCTCTATATGCTTTCTTCTTTTCTTCCACAGCTATTATTACCTCTTCTGTCCACCATGCTGTACCTTTCACTCCCCTCCCTCTTCTCCTCACTCCACACACCTCCTCACATGCTGCACAGATCTCATCCTTAAACACCTTGCTCATCTCCTCCACTTCCTCCATAACTTCCAGGTCGAACCCACCTAGTCGTCTTTCCACTGCTCTCCTGTACTCCTCCCTGATTTCCTCCTCCTGCAACCTCTCCACCCTCCTCACCATTCCACCCTCCTCTCGCCTCCCTCCCGCTCTCCTCACCCACTTCTTTTGTATCCTAACCTTAGCTACCACTACATAATGATCAGACAGACCCCCTCCAATACCCCTATACACCCTAGCATCCATCACAGATTTCTTCATTCGTTCATCCACACATACATAATCAATCAATGACTTTCGTTCCACCACTGTCTTATCCTTCATCGTCAACATCAGTTTCCACGTGTACCTGTGGATCATTCTGTGTCGGAAGGTGTTGGCTATCTACAGCCTCCTCCCCACACATACGTCCACAAGTGCACTACCATTCCCATTCACCTCTGATGGTACCCCCCACCACTCCCTCAACTTTCCTATCACCCACCTTACCATTCATATCCCCAATCAGAAATATTCTTTCGTTCTTGTCAAACTTCTCCAGGCACGCCTCCACATTCATCCAGAACTCCTCTTTCTTTCTTTCAAGTATATCCTCTGTCGGGGCATACACGCATACAATCACCCACGTTTGTATTCCTACTTTCATTCTCACCCACACAATCCTTGAACCCACAGACCCATACTCTCTTACACATTCCTTCCATTTGCTACTTACAAACAAACATGCACCTTCTCTCGCTGTTCCTTCACTCACTCCAGCACACACACCCATTCCACACTCCCACTCTCTCACATCTGAACCTTTCCATTTGGTCTCTGTCATTCCACATACATCCAGCCTGGCATTCACTAACACTTCCAGAACCTCTCTCTCTTTTGTGCCATCATTCATGCCACTAACATTCCACGTAGCCATTCTCAGAATGTCCGAAGGCATGTCCTTAGTCGGTCGTGGTTCGTCAACGTTGGTTCCGTCCGCATCTGAGGCTGTTCGTTCGTTTTTCCTTGCTTCGATATTTTTTCCGGGTGGGGGTCGCAAGCCCACCGACCCAACCTCTTTAGTCGCCTCTTACGACACGCAGAAGGCACGTGGGGCATATTCTATTCCCTAACCCCCAGGGGGGTGTCTTTCACTTCACTAAATTCCAAGAATTCAAAACATTAAAAAAAACTCAAGTCATGGTGTCTTTCTGAAGTTAAACTGTTTAAGTTTCTCACTTTCTCAGTTTCTGTTATTCTTTATGTCATATCAATGAATCAAATATCAATGATATGATATGATTGATATCATTGTGAGTTTGTGACATTGTGACTGTCCATTGATATCTATGATATGACATAAAGAATTACAGAAACTGTCCAAACTGAGAAACTAGGTCCGAAACTGCCAGGTCCGACGGTATACAATTTATAATAATTATATATATACGGCCGGGACTAGGGTCTTGTCAGATGTCAGTTGTCACGCCCAGTGCCAGGTCCGTATATAATTATATACTGACTCGCTGAACAAAAATCGTAGCAGCGAAACGACTGCACCTATGGCTTTCATATTTTTAGTTTTTTACCACATGTACCTTACCCTTCTGCATACCCACCACGGCACCACCACTACCCCAAACCCCTCCTCCCACCCACTCGCTGACTATCGGTCGCCTCACAAGGAAATAAAAAGAAAATCTGTGGCGGCGAAACGATTGCACCAATCGGTTCCATATTTGTGTGACAAGTGCCTTACCCTTATGCCTTCCCTCCACCACACCCCCAACTGCCTCCCACAACCCACTTCCAGCGTATCCGTACGAAGAAAAGGAAAACAAATAAAATCTGTGGTGGCGAAACTACCTCACCAATCGGCTTCATATAATTTTGTAACACGAGTCAATTACGCTCGGGCTATACCACTGCCAGAGCGGTTTGGGTAATGTTGGAGAGGGTGACAAGGGAGGGGGGGAATAGGAGGTAGGCGGAGCTGTAGAATTCTTGGTTGATGCGGGTGTTTGAAGGGGTTCACCGAGGTTGGGCATGTGGGGAGATGATGGTTGGGGGGGTGAGGTTGACAGTTTTGAGGGGGGGGACAGGTGATGAATCTGAGGAAGTGAGAGGCGTGACAGGTTGTTGAGGGATTGACGGGGGTGAAGGTTGGTCTTGGGTGACAGGGGCATGTGAGAGAGTGGAGGGGGGCTCATTTTCTGACCAGCATTTTTCAGGGGTGACATTGAAAGATAATTGGTTATGGTGGGGGTGACCATTTCTGCGTTCTGTGGTTTGTTGGCAGGCATAGAAAAAGGAGGGGGTTCATGGGGTAACACAATTGATGGAAGATTATCGTTGGTGGATGGCTGGGCAGGGGAAAATTTAGGGATGGTCAGAGAGGATAGAGGCAAGGAAGAGTGCACTGGGGTTGGACTTTCATCGGGAGTCATTTTGGAAGGGTGCACGGAGTTTGATTCCTTAGGGGAATGGAGGGACTTATTGATGATAGTTAAGTGGAGGAATAATTTACTTTCTTGGATAGGGGCTGAAGGGGTGGATAGGGGATTCACAGGGTGTTTAGACATGGCTGGGGTTGAACAAAAATTCGAGAGCTTCATTTACTAAGGGGGAATGTGAGGGAATGGATGGATGTGGGTGAACAGACCTTGGACTCGAGTTGGTAATGGTGAAGGGTTGTTCCTCATTTGTCATAGCTGGCGAGTTGTTTGGAGTGGTGGGTGTCCGTATTTCTCGGATGTTCTGGTGGAAACTCGCTGTCCCATGGTCCATGAAATGTTGGTAGATGTCTACCGGAAGGAGGTTCACCAGGGAGAGAAACACCTGTTGTTCTTGGTATTCAAGGGTTCGCGAGGGCCATGCGGATTTGATGTGCCCCCATACCTTGGTTAGGGTGACGCCCAGGCGTCCTTCATATACCACTTGATCGAGTTGGCACATTTCTCTGATGGAGAGCATATGTTCTTCGAATGATCCGTACAGGTCGAGATGGGCGGTGATGTGGGGTGGGAGGATGTCGAACAATGCAGTGAATAAGTGTTCATTTTGTTGCTCGTCATCTTGAGAGCTATACGTGGTCCTCACGTATCTGTAGAGTTGTATGAGGGTCACATTGATATCCCCTTCATACTTGATCTCGTCGACTTTTATTATTTTGGGGGCGATGAGGGAACCCAAAAGTGGCCCTAAGGTCTGGATCACGAGGGATCGAAACTGGTTCCAGGTAAGCTTTGGCGTTACCTGTTTAGCAATTTGGGAAACGGCTTTTCCCAACTGCATAATGTGCAATAATGCAACGGCGATTTTCTCGCAGTCATTTTGAAGTGCCAAATCTAACTCTGGCTTTACTATGTCTAAGTAAGTGGCGATATCATACGTGTTTACATCATACTTGGGAATGTGAGTGTAATAGCGAGCTGCCATTTTTGCGATGTTACCATGCTTCTATTGTTTCAAAAAATGTAATGCAATGAAATCTTCTATCCGAACCACCGCTGCCGCCAATGTTATGCCCTGATTTTATACAGGATTAACTTGGTATAGGTGAGTTCTGCAAGACTGGGTTATTGGATTTCTTGCAAAATAAATAAAGAGAATCAACAGAGGACATAGATAATCTCGGATAAATGGTTTGTAATACAGCTTTATTCTCAATAGCACTCAGGTAGAAGGTACGTAATAGAATTCCACGAACTGGTCTTTCGTCCTCAGAGCTGTAGGGCGTGTCGTACTGGTAGCTAGGGTCTTTAGCAGCCACCCTCTGCCTTCCACGGCGGCTAACACCACCAGAAGGAGGGCTGGTTGTGTCATCAGGGAGCGAGCGTGAGGGACGTGTGGGCTCCATGACTAGTGCTTGGTTACTGGCGCGGTGGTGCTTGCACGAGTGCGGGGCGAGCATTTGGCGGGGTGGTGTCGAGAGTTGACATGTAGTACTATACCCACACCAATTTTCAGCCGCCTGGCTATAAACGCGCGGTTTTGGTACGCGTTCAAAAGCTCTGCTCTTAAGAGTCTCCCCGCAGTCCGCCGGGGGAACTCTTAAGAGTCTCCCGGCAGCTCCCGGGTTAAGGGTGAGTGGGTTCGGCTGCTGACTTAATGATTTTTTTATTAAACGTTATTATTCTATTGGTATGAGCAAAAAGTCATAATTCTGTCAATTTGAAGGCAGAAATCGGCATATACATGGATTAATTTTATTATATTTTAGACTCCGATTCAATGGCTCCGAAAATATCCGACAATAGAGTGTTCGTGTTTATACTAGATTCGTGTAACATTACTAACCTTTATGGTGGATCCGGTGACTCCTGCCGGTAGCACCTTTGGCACCCTCACGTACTGGGTGGTGGTGATGGTGCCTTCAACCATCGTCCACAACAACCACATCCAGGACACCACCTACAGCAATAACAGAATGTCACAATATAATCATTCTCTCAATCAACCAAACCTACATGATTTACAATAGGCACAATCGAACCTTCCCTACACTATCTTCAACAGTAACACTATAACCACACCCCTCTACAACAATCTTCACACTACCTAAAACAGTTACAATACATCCATAGTATACATCAACCACGTCCACACCAACTACAACAGTAAAGCAACAACAACACCCCTCAACAACCACGTCCACACCACCTATAACAGTAAAGCAACAACAACACCCCTCAACAACCACGTCCACACCACCTATAACAGTAAAGCAACAACAACACCACTCAACAACCACGTCCACACCACCTTGCCTTTTGATGTGTTCGCCGCTCTTCTAGCGGCACCAAGGAGCGCGATGCGCCTCGTTATGGGTGGTGATTTGGTGCAGTAGACTGTTTGAAGCGACAGCTCGCTCCCTTGCGAGGATGGGCTCGTCTGGCACTTTTTGCAGTTCAACATCTAGGGCTCTCTTGAAGTTGTCTAACGAGATGTCCCTCATGTCTCTTACTCGCCGTGGGAGTTTGTTGAAGAGACGTGGGCCTCTGTGTGATAACCAGCCCTCTCGCAGAGAGCCCATAGCACCCCTGTTATTCATCCGGGGGATTTCGCATTCCCAGCCTCTCCTATCACTGAATTTCATGACTATCGGAGTATGTAGGTTTGGTACTAAACCCTCTGCGATTTTCCACGTGTATATTATTAGGTAACGTTCTCTTCTACGTTCCAGTGAGTACAGATTCAGTGCTCTTAAACGCTCCCAATAGTGTAGATGTTTTATCGAACTTATATACGAAGTGAAATTTCTTTGTACACTCTCTACGTCATTTATTTCACCTACAACAGTAAAGCTACAACAACACCACTCAATAACCACTCCACACCACCTGCAATAGTAAAACAACAACAACAACAACAACACCCCTCAATGACCACTCCACACCACCTACAACAGTAAAGCAACAACAACACCACTCAACAACCACGTCCACACCACCTACAACAGTAAAGCTACAACAACACCACTCAACAACCACTCCACACCACCTGCAATAGTAAAACAACAACACCCCTCAATGACCACTCCACACCACCTACAACAGTAAAGCAACAACACCACCACTCAATAACCACGTCCACACCACCTACAACAGTAAAGCTACAACACCACTCAACAACCACTCCACACCACCTGCAACAGTAAAACAGCAACACCACTCAACACTCAACAACCACTCCACACCACCTACAACAGTAAAGCTACAACACCACTCAACAACCACTCCATACCACCTACAAAAGTAAAGCTACAACACCACTCAATAACCACTTCCCACCACCTACAACAGTAAATCAACAACAACACCACTCAATAACCACTCCATACCACCTACAACAGTAAAACAACATCAACACCACTCAACAACCACTCCACACCACCTGCAACAGTAGAACAACAACAACACCACTCAATAACCACGTCCACACCACCTGCAACAGTAAAACTGCAACACCACTCAACAACCACTCCACACCACCTGCAACAGTAAAACATCAACACCACTCAACAACCACTCCACACCACCTACAACAGTAAAACAGCAACACCACTCAACAACCACTCCACACCACCTACAACAGTAAAACAGCAACACCACTCAACAACCACGTCCACACCACCTACAACAGTAAAGCTACAACAACATCACTCAATAACCACTTCCCACCACCTAAAACAGTAAAGCAACAACAACACCACTCAACAACCACTCCACACCACCTGCAACAGTAAAGCTACAGCAACACCACTCAATAACCACTCCACACCACCTACAACAGTAAAACAACAGCAACACCACTCAATAACCACTCCACACCACCTACAACAGTAAAACAACAGCAACACCACTCAATAACATAAGAACATAAGAACATAAGAAAATGGGAGTCTGCAGAAAGCCGATTGGCCTAAGCAAGGCAGATCCCTGTCCCACACAACCCCAATTACAAAGCCCAATTATAGGCTCAACACTCTAATACCCTGAGGATCATCTTACCAAACCGGTTAGAGATTAACGCAGGATTACGGGGGTCTGCAGAGCGCTGATTGGCCCAACCCGGCTGATCCCCCTTCACACCCAACCCTTCTCGTCCATATGCTTATCCAATTTTTTCTTAAAGCTCCCTATCGTTCTTGATCCCACTATATCACTTGGTAGCCTATTCCACCCATCTACAACTCTGTTACCAAACCAATATTTGCCTATATCTTTTCTGAAACGAAATTTATCTAATTTGAAACCATTGGTACGAGTTCTTTCGCTATCACTGAGCTTTAGTACATTTGTCATGTCCCCTTTGTTAATCCCACTAACCCACTTGAACACCTCTATCATATCCCCTCTAACTCTGCGTCTCTCTAACGAATGTAAACCTAATTTCTTCAACCTTTCTTCATACGGAAAATTTCTAATATTATGGATCATTTTTGTCATTCTACGCTGAATTCTCTCCAATGAATCTATGTCCATTCTGTAATAAGGACACCAAAATTGGACAGCATAATCCATATGGGGTCTCACTAATGACAAGTAAAGTTTTAAGATAACATCAGCAGTTCTGTTACTCACACTCCTAGAGATGAACCCGAGAATCCTGTTTGCCTTATTACGAACGCTTATACACTGTTTTCTAGGCTTCAAATCATTGCTAATAAACACACCTAGATCTTTCTCGCAGTCTGAATTTTCTAATTCTAAATTAGCTAGTTTATATTTAACATTTGTTTGCATCTTCCCTATCTTTAATACCTTGCATTTGTCAATGTTAAACTTCATCTGCCAATTTACTGACCATTCATGTAAGGTATCTAGATCCCTTTGGAGGCACTCTATATCACTATCTGAATCAATTGATCTCCCAATTTTAGTATCGTCTGCGAATTTACTTATCCTACTAGTTATACCTAAATCTAGGTCATTTATGTATATAAGAAACAACAGGGGACCTAATACCGATCCCTAGGGGACACCACTTTTGACTGCTCCCCACTCTGACTTGGTACCATTTATGCTGACTCTGTTTCCTACCAATTAGCCATGACCTAATCCATCCCAACAGCGACCCTCCTATTCCATGTGCCTCAACCTTTCTCATCAATCTCTCATGAGGGACTCTGTCGAAAGCTTTACTGAAATCTAAATATATAATATCATATGACTTGTCACTATCTACTGCTTCATATACCTCTGAGAAAAAGCTAAGCAAATTAGTAAGGCAAGAACGTCCCTGAGTGAATCCACTCCACCATCTCCACATCACCTACACATCACCACTCCACATCACCTACAACAGTAAAGCAACAGCAACACCACTCAATAACCACGTCCACACCACCTACAACAGTAAAGCTACAACAACACCCCTCAACAACCACGTCCACACCACCTACAACAGTAAAGCTACAACAACACCCCTCAACAACCACTCCACACCACCTACAACAGTAAAATAACAACAACTCAACAACCACTCGACACCACCTACAACAGTAAAGCAACAACACCACTCAACAACCACTCCACACCACCTACAACAGTAAAACAACAACAACACCACTCAAAAACCACTCCACACCACCTACAACAGTCACAATACAACCACACCATTTACAAACCACTCCAAACCACCTACAACAGTCAAAATACAACCACACCACTTACAAACCACTCCAAACCACCTACATCAGTCAAAATACAGCCATGTTGCACACCAACAATGTTCACTTCATCTACCACAGGCAAAATGCAAATACACCCTTCAACACCATCTAGAGTCTATACTATAACAATCACAATACAACCACACCCCATAACAGTCACTCTGAGTCTACACCATCTACAACAGTCATAATACAACCATATTACACAAAAACTACGTTTGCATCACCTACAACAGCCATAGTACAACCACAGCTCTCAGCATATCAGAGTGTAGTGAAATGTTTGGATAAACTCAACTTAACTATATCGCCGGGTCCCTAAATGACCTAACCTAGAGTTATAAATGAAGCTAAATATGAGCTCTCCAACCCAGTGACATTGCTTTTCAATATATCCATACAGTCTGGTCCTATTCCTGTTAAGTGTAAGCTCGGTAATTTAACACCTCTATTTAGAAAATTGTGCAAATCTTTACCTAGTAACTTTCATCCAATTATCTTAACCACAGTTGTATTTAAAATGCTATAAACACTCATAGCAGACAAACTCGTAAATCACTTAGAGGAAAACAACATACTCAAACATACTCAAAAAACGTTCTTGCTTGATGAATCTCTTAGACTTCTTTCTCGATATCTTCAACCTATATGATGAGAGTAATGCCGTAGATATTATATAACTGGTCTTTAAAAAGGTCTGACAAAGTACCCCACGAATGTGTATTGATAAAATTATAGGTGCATAGAATACAAGGTAGTGTATCGAGATGGATAGTAGCTTCGCTCAGTGAAAGAAAGCAAATAGTTGTTATAAATGGTAAAGCATTCAAATAGACCAATGTATCTAGCAGTGTACTCCAGGGATCGGTACTAGGTCCAGTTATTTTCCTAGTTTACATTAACATAGATGATGGTCTCACTTGTACAATCTTAAAAGTTTGCTGATGATACACAAATTGCAAATACCAAACTCTCAAATGACCCTGTAAAAGTTATGCAAACTAATCTATATAATTTGTATATTTGAGTTGAAATTTGGCAAATGTGTGTTTTATGTGGATACAGGTAAAGTACTCCATATTGCAAACCGAAATGAGAAAAGAAACTGTTCAATGAATGGCACTCATCTTAAGTGTGTAGAAAGAGAAACAGATTTAGGAGTAACAAGATAGAGAGAGCAATCTAAAACCCTGTCAACAATGTACACAAATTGTTAAATAGGAAAACAACATTATTGACTTCATAGACAGTTCATTTGAGCATAAATCCAAACATGTAATCCTCACTTTTTACAATTCCGCCCTCTTTTGGAAAATTGCGTTCAATCCTGGTGCCCTTACTATCAAAATTATATAAACAAATTGGAACAAGTTTAACGTAGAGCTACTAAAAATATACCTAGTCTGAAGAACAAACCATACAATTTAACCCAGTACAGATTCAAAGGTAACCTAATTCAAGTGTTCAAAAATAATCAAAAGCATAGACAACATGAACAGTAATAAGTACTTTATGTTGAACTAATCAAATTACACGCGGGGAAATGGTTGCAAAATAATTGGTAAATCTGTCAACTCTAATGAGTCTAAGAATTTGATTCTTCAATCGAGTTATCAACTTGTGGATTGGGCTTCCTCGAGATGCTTTAGACTGCAACACCGTTAACTGTTTTAAACATTGCCAAGACAAACACTGTCTTAAATCTGCGACTAACTGCATTTGTAAATTCATAACTTTTATATTTGTTCTTCCTCAGATACAACGATGATCATTGCGTATATAAATACATTCCTAAGATGTTACTAATTTTTCCCCTGATAAACGAAGGATCACTTATAGCTGTGTTATGTTACTAACCCAATTGCCCCCTACTAACATCTCGTCCCAAAGTAGTACCTCCATTTCTGATATTCCCTTGGCCACTGTATACCACTGTTGAACACTCTAATCAGCAGTGATGTAGACTGCAAGCAGTTTCAAGGGGTCGCTAGACCTGTTTCTGCTTGACTTCCTTTGTACTCATTTGTACTGTGTACTAACAACCACACCGCACCACCAACAACAGTGACAGTACAAACACTCTTAGAGACACATAGACTACGTTTACATCGCCTTCAACAATCAAAGTACAACCACAATCCATAACAACCACTCTACACCACTAAAAACAATCAAATCACGTCACAAGACAACCGCAATCTACTAAAACCACGTTTTAATCACCTACAACAAACACGTTGCGTAACTCTAAAAACAGAGGCCACAGTAACCACAGTCCATAACTTCGTTACCACCACTTACGACAGTCACGCTAAGCCAAAATATAACATGGTCCAAATCAACCACACCCATACCACCTACACCACTCACGATGCAACCATGCTCCAAACCATCCACCTCAACACCACCTACAACAATAATAATTTCAACAACACCCCACAATTCCCAATCTGCAATTCCAAATGCCACAATGCAATCACAAGTTACAAAAACTACCCCTACTCCACATTCAATGATCGTATGATATTCACACCTTACGATGACAACTCTCACACTACCTACAATAACAACCACACCCCAGAACAACCAACTACAATAAAAACCATCACCTCCATATCAACTACAACAGGCACACTACAACCATGCTCCAATACAATCACACCCACGTCACCCACAACAGGCAAATTACAACCATATGCCAAAACATCTCTGGGCACATCACCTACAACTGGCACACTATAGCCATGCACCACCACCACCACATCTAATCCACCCCACCCCCAGGGTGGAGGAAAAAAAGAATATGCCGCACGCGTCCTACTGCGTGTCGTACAAGGCGACTAATAGGGGGAATGTGGGTAGATTGTATGCACCAATCTAACAGGGCTATACCCAGGAGAGGCTTTAGGCATTTGATAAGGAGTCGCTGGAACTTCTGTTTCATTTGCTTGGCCTCTCTTACTGATTACCTTTGTGCCACACTTACACTGAGAGTAGTCCAGCCTGCTCTCACAAACACCTCCTCCTCCTATCTACTTCACTTAACATGCACACCACACTTCCTCCTTCCAAGAAATATTAATCAAAGATGATGAACACAGGCCCAGCCTCGGTGTCCCCAGGAGGGGGGGGGGGGGGGGGGGGACCATAAACGCCCCCACACCTGCCCGACCTTCCCATGACGACCCCTCAAAATGCTCTGGACCACGGCCTTGTCGAGACTTGATAATAAGCCTGATTTCGACATAGTCATCTAGTGACTAAAGTGATTAGATATGAATAAATATATAGGAATATATATTAAGTAGAAGATGAACTAGAAAGAATGGAGAGGAAGTGGAAGGAAATTTGAAGAAAGATGAGATTCTTTCCCCCTTGTCCTTCTTCCTTCTTCTCCCCTCACAAATGTTATTGTGAACGTCATGGACGCGAGGGTTCGCTATGACAAATTAATTTTAGTTGAATGTTTATATAAGTGTAATAAAGAAACCTGTGAGTTGTAATACGTATTTATATGTACAATAGATTACGAAGTAGTTAGATGACATATTTATAAGAAGAAATTAGAGATATATATATACTATGAATATTCCTTAAATGAGCTCTACACGTTAATGTAAACAAGTGGAGATATCAGTTTGTATATACAAAAGAAGCAAGACCCCTCTTGGAACATACTGTAGTGAGTCATAGGCCTACCCTAACCAAGCCTACTGTTACATGGGGTTACAAGCTTATAGTTTCTCATATAGCAAACAGCTATACAGCTATAATTACAGCTGTTCAGAGACCATATCATATTTGGTAGTGGATAGAGTTTCACAGGTTACAATATAGGAGTTGTCTATCTCTAAGGAGGTATTAGAATTCAGTTCAACCAAGGACACCACCAAGAGAGCAAGGGCTCTCCAGCTCCATCCACCTCTCCACCTAACTCCACTTCATGGTGATGGGCTGGTCTATCAGAGTGAGAACTGAGCGATCTCTGCCATACCCATAGCTTACTCTGACTGTTCCTTTTACTTATATATTTTCTAGATCTCAAGTGACGGCGTCTCTTGCGTGGATTGACCTCCTAATCTACCAAGATTGGAAGCCAAAGCGTCACATCTTTCCTTTGCCCCTCAACTTTCTCTTCATAATTGCTGAGGGGCACAGGGCCCTGGGTGGGGCTTTGGTTTCCCGGGCATTTCCGCACCCTCCTCAGCTCCCCGCCATGGAGTGGCTTCGGTCACCCAGGCTTTATTGTGGTCGGCAGGGAGGGTTCTGTGGGGGCGCTCGGTTACGGCCTTGGCCTTGCTCAGGGCCTTGGGGCTGTTCGGCCAGGCAGCTTGAGGAAAAACAACAACTCCACTTCATCATGGAGATCCACCTGAGAAACCAAACCAGAGTCCAATACCACACCTCACTCAAATTCATTGTAAGTACAATTCAAATAATATAATTGAGGTGATAGTATTGGGTGGAAACTAAGAAACAGAATTATTAATCTTCTATAATATGTGTTAATTAAACCAAGTCAGTATTGGTAAAGTATTCATTCGAATATAACTAGATAATTTATACAACTTGTTATTATGTGTAATCTCTTAAATAAAACCATAAACAAACTGTAAATTACAAAACTACTAAAACTGTGTTTTTAATATCCGATATTAATATATGTGTATTTATAATTGTACTCCAACAGTGTAATCAATAATCATAGTTCTTGCTTGGCTACAAGTACAAGAATATAATTAAATCTAGAGTTAAAATACGAGACTTAGAAATACGATAGATATGACTAGCTATCAACAGAGATTGGAGTATGACTATCAAATTATATAATATATAAAGTAATTCATGGAATCCTATAATAATCTTGGAATTGCTTAAACTCGTAATTGCGTATTCACTCAAATAACCTCTTGGCCAACTAAAAGTAAAGTCACAACCTTGATTATACCATTAGATTTAAATATAATATATAGAGTGAAAACCGATATACGACAGCCTGTCACTCTTACGATCAACTTTTGCAATATTCGCGGCCTTTCCTCTAATTTTCACTCAGTCGAACATCATCCCTCCTCCTACAAACCTGATCTTTTTTTCCTCACCGAAACCCAGGTTTCTGAGACAACTGCCAGCAGCCCCTTCCCTGTATCCTCCTACTTTCTCTATCCTAGTTTCATAGCTAAAGGCAAATTGCACAGCAAACTCAGTTGCTCTCGTGTTCCCGATTTAGACTCTTCTGAATTCTCAACTTTATGGCTCAAACTATCCTGTTATTCTCATACGAAATATTTCTGTGCTGTCTATCTTTCCCCTAACTCTACCGACTTTCCCAAATTCTTTGACTATCTAAACATTAAAGTGGAACACATTCTATCCATCTCTCCCTTCTCTGAATTCTCCATCTTAGATTTCAATGTTCACCTCCGCCAATGGCTCTCCTCTCACACTACTGACCAACCTGGTGAACAAGCCTACATATTTTCTTTCATAAATGACCTAGAGCAGCTGGTCCAGCAACCCACCCGTATCCCGGATCGATTCGAAGATCGGCCCAATATTCTTGACTTATTTCTGAATTCTAACCTTTCTTCTTATACCGTCAGTCTTTTCTCTCCTTTGGGCTCCTCCGACCATAAACTTATCTCCGTCACCTGTCCTATCTCTTCAGTACGGCCACCCGATCCTCACAGCTGACGGCGCTTGCGGTACTTTGGCGCTGCCGACTGGGAGGCTCTCCGGTAGTACTTCTTTGATTTCCCATGGAATGACTTCTGCTTCCGTGGCCGAGGACCCTCAGAGAGTGCTGAACACATTACCGAGGTAATCCACTCAGGCATGGAAGAGTACATTCAATTTTCTTTCTCTCAGTCTAATGCAAAAAAATCTTTGTTTACTCACGCTTGTTCTACTGCCGTCCACAACAAGGAGGAAGCATTCAAATGGTACCGACTCCTTAAAACTCAAGAATCTCATTCTTCCTATATTTCTGCCCGGAATCAAGCCAAATCTGTTCTTCGACTTGCCATGCACAATTTCATCAACAATAAATGCACTGAACTATCCAACTCTAGCTCTTCCCAAACTTTCTTGCATCTAGCCAAAAACCTCTCTCCATCAATTTTTCTTCCTCGTCTTTCCCTCTCCTTTTCCACTCTGATGGCACAACTATCATTTCTTCCTCTGACAACGCTGAACTCTTCGCTCAAACTTATGCTAGAAACTCCACCTTGGATGATTCCAGTGCTATTCCTCCCTCTCCACCCTCCTCTCTCCTACTTATACCTAATATCCTAATCTCTTCTAAAGATGTACTTTCTACCCTCTCTGGGCTTAATACTAAGAAGGCATACTGTCCGGACGGTGTTCCTCCAGTTGGACTCAAAAACTGTGCTTCCGTGCGGACCCCCTGCCTAGGCAAACAATTTCGTCTCCGTCCTTCCTCTAACGTCTTCCCTTCTTGCTGGAATTTGCTCTCATTCAACCTGTCCCAAAGATGGGCGACCACTCTCAACCCTCCAACTATCGTTCAATTGATCTCATCTCTTGTATCTCTTAAAGTTTTTGAAACTACTCTTGCTTCCAAATTTCTTAAGCAGTTCTCTTCTCATAATCTGCTCTCAGATCGCCAGTATGGCTTCCTTAACCCGTACTGTACCGTAGGGTACTGTAATAAAATTCCCCCCCAGTCCCAAGCAATGTGGCCAAAATGGCAAGATAGAACAACCTCCCACCTCAAAAGATGAAGAAATACTGGCTCTCCCAGCCTGAAGAGGATTGGATATAAGCTGAGAAGTGTTGCCAAATATAGAGCAGTTGTAACAATTCGAAGTATTGCTCAACAGATATTGTAATCTTAAATTATTTGGCCTCAAGACTCTAGAGGTATGGAAACTTCAAACCGTACAAGAGACTGAATTTGATGGGTAGGTATTCAGTAGATATGGTATGGGTAGAGTTCTTATAGGGATATTACTCTTATAGAGTTACTTCGTTAATATTCCAGTTCTTAGCTAGTTTTATAGTATATGTTCAAGGGTCAACCAACCAAGCTTCATTAATGCCTATTCTAACATGATTTCAAAACCAAGAAATTATTTAATTATTATTATTATTATGGAATGGTGAGGAGGTTTTGCAGGAGGAAGTCAGGGAGGAGTACAGGAGAGCAGTGGAAAGACGACTAGGTGGGTTCGACCTGGAAGTTATGGAGGAAGTGGAGGAGATGAGCAAGGTGTTTAAGGATGAGATATGTGCAGCATGTGAGGAGGTGTGTGGTTAAGATTAATATAATTAAAAGACATTTGAATGACTAATTGAATTATTTACAGGGTGATTAAAAATTAAAAGTAAAATATTAGTTATAACTCTTACAAATAAAAACAAATAAATATATAAACAAATATTATAAACTAAAAACATTAAATTATGACATTGAAATATAGTCACGTGCTCAATCCTGGTTAATGAGGATTGTTAGCCTAGGCGTCACACTCTCTAGTTGGTAGGTTGAAGAGAAGGTAAGTAACAACCCGCCTGTACTCCAGGTATTCACAGAGACACCACCCCAAGCTATAGTCCAAGTAACACTGAAGTTAGTCTAAAAATAAGATCACTCATAGACTCGGGAAAGAGCTGGTCACTAAGAAAAGAAACTCGCCCCCTAGTGGTGTGGGGCGAGTTAACGATCATTGAAGAGTATATACAAAAGGTTCATGGTGCTTTGAAGCTCCATGTAGAGGTAGAGTTGGTTGGATGAGGCTTCAGGAAGGGTTGAGCAGGCTCGGAGTGTGGTGCTTTGAAGCTCCATGTAGAGGTAGAGTTGGTTGGATGAGGCTTCAGGAAGGGTTGAGCAGGCTCGGAGTGTGGTGCTTTGAAGCTCCATGTAGAGGTAGAGTTGGTTGGATGAGGCTTCAGGAAGGGTTGAGCAGGCTCGGATTGTGGTACTTTGAAGCTCCATGTAGAGGTAGAGTTGGTTGGATGAGGCTTCAGGAAGGGTTGAGCAGGCTCGGAGTTTCGAGGGACGTAACACCTCCCCCCTAAGTCCCTGAAAGGTGTTGAAGAGGACTGAAATAAGAAGGAGGGAGAGACTCTGAGACTGTGGACGTACTCCTGGACAAAGTATCTGCAATTAGGGGAAGGAAGATAAACCTCTCAATCACTTCAGCATCACTCTCCTTAGGCAACTCCTCAGACTTCATTGCAGTATTTACAATTAGGCAAGGTGTATTCTCCTCTAGTAACCTTTCAACGTAAGGTTTGATTTGATTGACATGGACAAGCCGGCTATTCTTCCCACGATCTGGAGTTTTCACCACGTAATTGAGATCAGACAACTTCTGAGTTATGATGTATGGTCCAGAATATTTACTTTTAAGAGGATGACTTGGAATGGGCAGAAAAAGGAGCACTTTTTCTCCAGAATTGAGAGTACGGTATTCAGATTTGAGATCATAGCGAGTTTTCATTTTTGACTGTTTTTTATCCAAATTATCTAGGGCAAGAGTTCGCACTTTAGACAATTTAAGTTTCAAAGCATTTATGTACTCTGACACAGTGCGTGAGGGGTTATCAGAAACTGTATTGAACCACTGATCTTTCAGGACCTTCAAAGGGCCTCTGATCTGACGTCCATACAACAACTCAAAAAGGGAGTAACCTAGCGATTCCAGGGGGCATTCCCTGACAGCAAAAAGAAGAAAGTCAATGCTTTCATCCCACTCTTTGTCCGTCTCAAAACAGTACTTCTTTATCAAACTCTTAAAACTCTGATGGAAACGTTCAAGGCAACCCTGTGTCTGAGGTCTGTACGCTGTGGACAAATGTTTTTGCACGTCTAACTCTGTCATTACTTGACACATCAGCTCACTGGTAAAGTTAGATCCCTGGTCACTTTGGATATCGTTTGGAATGCCTACTTTAGTGAAAAGATGCAATAAGCGAGAGGCAATGGTTTTGGCCTTAATGTTTTTCAAAGGGAAAGCTTCAGGGTATCGGGTAGCGGCACACATAACAGTCAAAAGATATTGGTTTCCTCTTTGTTTTGGGAAGGGGTCCTACACAATCTATGACTATTTTTCCAAAGGGCTCTGACGTGACAGGGATAGGCTTAAGAGGTGCTTTGGAGATTACTTCATTTGGCTTACCCACCAGTTGGCAAGTGTGACAAGAACGGACAAAGTTAGACACATCTTTCTTCATTCCTGGCCAAAAAAAATGATTTAGTATTTTCCTGTAAGTGTTGTTTTGACCTAGGTGTCCTGCTAGTTTATCATAAGCTAGCTCCAGAACTGATGAATGAAGGGATGATGATTTGATGTGTAGTAGACCATGTATCTGTGTCAGGCTCATCAGGTGTGTGGAAGCTACGCATGAGAACTCCATGATGGTAAATGCTTGGAGTCTTTCCATTTACAGAAGTATAAACAGCAACATGTCTAAATTTTGCAAGAGTTTAATCAGATTCTTGAGCTTTAATGAGATTCTCTTTAGACATGATCTGAGTGAACAATGTCTCCTGACTTTATGTAGAGGGAGAGTCATGGGATACTAAGTTTTGAGAACGAGTAGCTGCACATACAGGGAATATATGAGGTATCTCTTTATCCATCCTCTCTGTAGGACTGGTAAGTAAGGGAGCTTCTCTCAACTTCAAGGCAGGAATCAGCCCATCTCCAGCCAAGTCATTTCCCAGAGGAAGGAAACTCCAGGCACAGGAAGGTCCTGCTCAAGGATGGCTACTTTAATCGTTCCCGGAGTAACCCACTGTTAAGCACGATTTCAGCCATGTTAACTACTTTATTTGAATTAAAGAAATTAAGCTGGCTAACTTCCCCTGTATATCTAGTCTCAAACGAAGGGCAAAGCTTTCTTTACTAATATGCTCTGGGCCGAGCCTGTATCCCTCAGAATTGTAACTGGATATTCCCTGGAATGTTCAAGAGTGGAGATGGTTCCTGGAACCTTGAAAGCAGAGAAAAGATCAGAAGACTCAATTGATTGAATGCATGTCACTGGTTTCCCAGTAGGTATGACAGATGGTGAACGAGAAGTGGCAATAGTGAGTTTGTAGGCAGATGAAGTTTTACAGCTAGGGTGTTGACATTGAAGGATGTTATGCCCTGTCCTTTTACAATATGTACAAAATTCCTCATTTCTTTTTTGATCTTTTGGTGTGGGATTTGAAGAACTTTGCAGCGAGCCGACTTCAGACACGGGGTAATTACTAGAGGGGAATCTAACAGTTGTCCTAGACTTGTCTCGGTTTGGAATGCCCCTGTGAATTAAAGCATAAGAATCTGCCAACTTGGCACTCTTAGTGAAGTCACTTTCACCCTTCTCCTCAACGTACACCAGGATATTGAGTGGTAGTCTTCGCTTCCATTCTTCAAGGACCATCAGGTTAACTAAGTCTGTGAATGTGGTGATACGGGAAGAGTCCAGCCACTTCTTAAACATTCGAAACTTTTCCATTGCAAACTCTAAGTATGTGTGCATTTCAGGCTTGCAGTAGTTTCTAAACTGTATACGATAACTGTCAGGGGTTATAGAATATGCATCAAGAATGGCTTTCTTTACAAACTCATAATCAATGTTTTCAAGGTTAGAGAAAATAGTGGAAGCTTTTCCTACTAATTTAGGATGAAGTAGCCACATCCACTCCTCCTTAGGCCATTTAAGGTGTGCAGCGGTCTTTCCAAAAGTCTGGAAAGAAGCTTCCGGATCTTTCTCATTGAAAGTTGGAACTAAAGAGATATTCTTAGCCAAGTTGAAAGACTTCTTCAGTTTCTCTAGCTCTAGCTTTTCTGCCTCGAGTTTTTTGGTTTCTTCTAGATTTTGGATTTTTGCTATTTCTAACTGTCTGTTTGCATTCTCCAACTCTTCCTGCTTTTGTAGCTTAAGAAGTTCTAACTGCCTATCTTTTTCCTTTTCCTGCCTATCTTTTTCCTTTTCCTGCCTATCTTTTTCCTTTTCCTGCTGAAGTATGGCTAACCGTTCCCTTTCAAAGGCTAGGCGCTCTCCTGACCATACATCCTGATTTGATCTATCAAGTCTCTCAGGTGTTTCACTTTGTGTATCCTAATCATCTATCATAGATTTATGCATAGAAAGACTAGCCGGAGTAAACTCATCTACAGCTTCAGACGGTAAGAATTCTCTAGAAACTAATTCTTCTATGACTATGTTTTTGATAATTTCCTTAGTATGTGAACTCTCAAAAGGTATATCAAAGTGAAAAGCAATATACTTCCATTCATCCTTAAGATTTAAGAGTTTGTCAAGAGAGGGCTCATTACAAAACGCTTTTAATCTAAACTTTTCAGTCATTTTGAAAGATTTAATTAGGGTTGCGAAGGCTACCGCTCAACTAAACATAAGAGCGTGGCAAAAATAAGAACAACAAATCTCAAAACCTACACATGAATTGGATATGAGCAGCACAGACTGGTACATACTAGATACTCAACAGTTGGTACGAAAACTATGGATCAGAGGCAAGGATATTGGGCAAGTATATACCAGTAATGATTTTCATACTAATTAAAATGCCCCAGAACAAGAAGCCCACCACAGAAGCCACGAGCGAACACCACACAGAAACACCCGGAAGAAAGGTCCACAGAACGAAAGGACCAGCTGACCGAGCCCGCCATTCCAGACAGGCCCAAGCCCGCAGGGCTAAACAGCTCCAGGACACACCCATTTACCTTTTCTAAACTAACCATTTTCCACACCTCACGTACACTAACCCCCTCGTGTCCTACACTTATTAACTACAAAGATGATGAACAGGAATATACATTCATATTAAAAACACCCATGCCTGTCCCGACGTTGAGCCAATGCCAACACATCAGACAGCCATAATTATATCTATGTATGTTCTTGCATCCGAGAAGTAGATGTTATATATCTTAGAAGTTAAAACACCCACGCTGTCCCTAGACCCCGTATATCATTTTCCATGACGAGTATAGATATGTGTAACCCGTGCTCAGTCACCCCTTGCATTGTTCCTCTAGTAACTAAGTCTATAATATTAACTGCCACCAGCATTGATGCGACATAGCGGCAGTGTCCTTGTGTCGTATTGTGCCAAGTACAGATCAACCAGGTTTCATCACCTTATTAGGACGACGACTATAATGTCATCGTTCATCGATGTATGCAATCCTTAGGTTAAGTATTTTATCCGCCATTGTGTTCACCTTTTTCCATTTACTTTCCACAATTGTCATACGTCTTCCCCTTGCCTCCTTCGTATCCACAGTCCACACTACGCCAATTTACTTCGTGTCTTACACCTCTTACCCCAACCAGAGATTATATAAGATAACCTGGTTATCAGTATCTGTCATAAGTACCCCGAAACAATAACTAAGTACCCCTACGAACTGCCGCTGTTGCTGATATTTATATTTAATAGAAAACGCAGTTCCCAGGGCCAACTAATAGTATCCATAACCCTCGGACTGATCACATAACTCTATCTTTTCCAGACTCCTATACCACCCCATAGTTGCATTCCCCGGTAGCATTTGGCTAACGTATTCTACTGCCTTTTCAAACTTCCATATCAATTGTAGCCTAATGCCACCCCCACGCCCAGGGACCTTAGGGGCAAAATTTCCCTGTAGCCCTTGAACTCTCCCCCCCCCTCTCATTAAGACACCCGCGCTTCTCGACTCTTGTCCGACCTAGCCTCTCTCTCATACCTCTTGAAGATCCTTGAATTGTCCGTTACTAACGCTCTCCAACCTTTTTATATATATACTCCTATCCAGCCTACCTTCACTTAGTAGGCCAGAACAACATTAGAACTTTACTAGCCCCATGCATGCCATCTATTCTCTTACAACACATTCACAACCCTGCACCCAATGGTCGTCGGTGCGAGGCTAGCCGCCCCGCCAGTAACTAACTTCTATTGCCATACTTCCAGATAAATGTGGCAGAGTTAGCAACCCAGTCTCCACCATATCCAGCAAACCCTACAATTAACAACCAGCCGAGTAAAACCAGCTAGCCAAGGCACCTTCGGTTTTGGTATTAAAGACACTCACATCTGTCTCATACACAGAGGGTTATTACAAACACTGGTGATATGGCAAGCCCCTAGCCACAGCCGCCGGACGACTATATCAGAGAGAGGGCGCCCAGCTCCCCCTTTTTGCCCACCCGAGGAGGGAGACCCCCACCCCCGCGGAGGTATACCTGGCCCCTGTTTTGACTTTCGAGTCATTGCCAGGTAGCACAGGAATTCTTCCTATCAATGAACTAACCATGAATGACTAACACCTTTACTAACCTCTATTAACTCACAATAAACCATTTACCTTTCTTGCATGCTCTGATCACTAAATTAGCACCTCAGCTATACCATAGAATGAAGATTGAACAAACTAGAGAGACGCTCCTATCACAGCTGTCCCCATCCTCCTCGCAAAGTAGATCCAGTCTCTCTCCCCTAAATACGTCCAGTATAGCCAAAATAGTACCTCTTACTAAGGCTCAGTCATATGAAAATATAAAGGCTTCCTATCGCTCTGTGCCACAACAGTAAATACCATCTTACCTAGTCCCCATATCTATTGAGAGCTCAATTAAGTCCATAAGACTCGAGATCCCTACTGTCTACAGGGTCCAGAACCGAGCCTATAAATCTAACTCCCGCCCCCAGTCAAATCAGTTGAAAGCTAGACACCAACCAGTGGTCACTACCCTGCAGTTTACCTCTAGCTCTGCCTTTGTGTTGTTCCGGAGTTGAGAGATTCCAGATCCGGCAGACTCCGTGGCAGAGAAGACTGATAGAAGCATCTGTCCATGTACAAGTCCTAACGTGCACCTTATAACCTTCACACAAATTCGTGGGTATATAAGTGTGTAGCCAGCAACGATCATCAAGAGATCCGACTTGAGAACTTCCTACATTTTGGACCATCTGGACGGCCGAGGAACCAGTCGTTAGCCCCCAACATCACCGGAAGCAAGATAACCAGGACCAGATCTACAAATACTATTCAAGATTCATGTTACTAGTACTAAGTGTTATAGTACTAGCTTGATACTCACTTATTAACTTTCTATAAAGTGGCTAAGACCTTGCCCAGTGTAATTCATATTTAACCATTCCATTTGGGACGTACTAAGCGATCAGTGCTTTTTAATTAACAGGCGACCTTGACTCTCGTAATTACCTTATTCAGATATTAAAACTCTAGTGATATCTAACGTTCGCCCACTGATTTGTGTTCTACATATTTCTGCCTTAAGAATATCAAACTTAGTTCAGTACCCCCATGAGGTTACTAGAGATTTCCGTGTTCTATAATATACGCGTGTCTAATCCTAACTGTGAGTTGCTACGTGGGCACGCGACCAGCCAGCAAGAGGTAAAATCAGTGACATCGAATTATACGAATATATTGAGGTCTTCCAGTAAAATATAAACTTGCTAATTAAACCCGTGATCAGAAGAATATACCTGAACGTTGGAAGTGGGAGACTAGGCTCCATCCAGATCCGCTAATGCTAGCAGTTCCCTTCTATCATTTGTTTTGTGCGAATATAACTATCTTTCTATGCTCTTTATTTCTTTATTTCAATAAACGTGAACTTGTGTCGTGTTACCGTGTGTTTATTTTGTGTTCTCTATTCCTCATACCTTGTATTGTGCATGCAGCCTTCTATACCCAGTCATTCAGAACTCACATTACCCAAGTTAAACCTGTAGAAAAACAGGGCATAACACTAATGTTTCAGGCAAAGACACTAATCTCCTCCAATCAAAGATAATTAATGTGAAAACCGACAGACAAGAACGCAAGAAAGTAAACTCTGAACTATCCCGCATTTCTTAAACAAAAGTATAAAAGTGATACACGATCCCAAAACAATATAATAAGAGGAGTGGCATGAGAGCTATATGCAGCAAGATCCCACTTCTACTTATTCAAATTATTAGAAGATGGTGATCATGTTCGGTCTATCCATAGTTTGGTATTCTTATGGAAGACGAGTATGAGAGGTACATCCTACTCTGATATTAAATGGGGATTCAGGTGGATGACCGATGTGCGGTGGGTTAACTACCGTCACATGAGGATACTCTGATATTCCCGCTACCGTCTGTCAAGGTATTTAATATATAAACGGGTGTGGATGAGTATGAGGGATTTGATTAGTGTCACTTTGAAACTACAAATGGTGAATAAATGATCTACAATAATGTAATATTACCCAGCTACGTAAACCAACATAAAAGAAGGAATTATTTAAGCAGCGTGAACAATAATAAAAAAATGACTATAGCATAGTGATAAATTTCAATGTTCAAGTCTTAAGAAAAAACAAATATTACAATTATATCAATTAGACTTAATGAAACTTGATTAATTGATCAAATGAACAAGAGATCCCGGACGGGCCCCCACTTGTAACAATTCGAAGTATTGCTCAACAGATATTGTAATCTTAAATTATTTGGCCTCAAGACTCTAGAGGTATGGAAACTTCAAACCGTACAAGAGACTGAATTTGATGGGTAGGTATTCAGTAGATATGGTAGGGGTAGAGTTCTTATAGGGATATTACTCTTATAGAGTTACTTCGTTAATATTCCAGTTCTTAGCTAGTTTTATAGTATATGTTCAAGGGTCAACCAACCAAGCTTCATTAATGCCTATTCTAATAGGATTTCAAAACCAAGAAATTATTTAATTATTATTATTATTATGGAATGGTGAGGAGGGTGGAGAGGTTGCAGGAGGAGGAAGTCAGGGAGGAGTACAGGAGAGCAGTGGAAAGACGACTAGGTGGGTTCGACCTGGAAGTTATGGAGGAAGTGGAGGAGATGAGCAAGGTGTTTAAGGATGAGATATGTGCAGCATGTGAGGAGGTGTGTGGAGTGAGGAGAAGAGGGAGGGGAGTGAAAGGTACAGCATGGTGGACAGAAGAGGTAAGAATAGCTGTGGAAGAAAAGAAGAAAGCATATAGAGAGTGGTTGGGTAGTAGAGGGAATGAAGATTCCGAGAGACAGAAACGAGCGAGGTATGTGGAGAGGAAGAGAGTAGTGAAGGAAAGTAAGAGAAGAGTAGATGAGGAATTTGGAAGGAATCTGAGTGTAAAATGGAGGGAGAGTAAGAAACTGTTCTGGAAAGAAGTCAAGAAAGTTAGGGAAGGTAGCAAGGGAAACAGTAAGGGTGTGAAAGATAAGAATGGGAGAATGCTAGCCGAGAAGCAAGAGAGTCGAAAGATGGAGGGAGTACTTCAGTGAGTTGCTAAATGAAAGGAATGAAGAGCCAGCAAACATAGCTGGATATGGTATGGGAGGGAGAAGAAGAGAAGTAGTGGAGGAGGAGGTGGGATCAGGAGGTCAGAAGTGTGGGAAGCCATGAAAAGAGTGAAGTTGGGGAAAGCACCAGGAACAGATGGAGTGTGTGGGGAAATGTTGAGGTATGGTGGTGAGATAGTGATAGAATGGGTATGGAAAATGTGCAAACTAGCATGGGAGAAGGGAGTGCACCCGATGACTGGAAGACTGGCATAATAGTCCCCCTATATAAGGGCAAAGGGGAAAGAGGAGTGTGTGGTAACCACCGAGGAATATGTCTTCTAAGCGTAGTAGGGAAGGTATACAGTAGGGTAGTGATTGAGAGAGTGAGAGTGAGAACGGAGAAATGGATAGGCGACGAGCAGGGAGGTTTTAGGAAGGGAAGAGGATGTGTAGATCAGATTTTTACCCTGAATTGTGTTGTGGAGAAGTATCTGGAGAAGAAACAAAAGGTGTATGTTGCCTTTATGGACTTGGAGAAGGCCTATGACAGAGTGGATAGAGAAGGTTTGTGGAAAGTACTTAGAATATACGGAGTAGAGGGCAAGTTGCTGAAAGCAGTGAAGAGCATGTATGAGGGTGCAAAGGCGGCAGTACGTGTGGAGAGTGAGCAGAGCGAGTTCTTTGACCTGAATGTTGGTTTGAAACAGGGGTGTGTGATGTCCCCGTGGTTGTTTACTGTATATATGGATGGAGTCATGAAAGAAATACTATCAAGAGCAGTGAATGTTGGTGTATCGCTGAAAAGGGAGGGAATTGAGTGGAAGCTACCTATACTGCTGTTTGCGGATGATACAGTTCTGATGAGTGATAATGAATGGGAGTTGCAGGGTCTGGTAAATGAGTTTGGAACAGTGTGCGAAAAACGGAATTTGAAGGTAAATACGGGGAAGAGCAAGGTTATGGTCTTCGAAAGGGGTGAAGTCACAGAGTGTGAGGTGAAGCTGAACGGTCAGGCTATGGAGATCGTCAACTCTTTTAAGTATCTGGGCAGTGTGTTGAGTAAAGATGGGACTATGGATGAAGAGGTGCGGGAGAGGGTACAACAGGGGAAGAGGGTTGTAGGAACGCTAAAAGCAGTAACAAGAAATAGGGTGGTCAGTATGGAAGTGAAGAAGTCCTTGCATGACAGTGTGGTAATCCCGACACTGACTTACGGAAGCGAAGCATGGACGTTGGTTGAGACTCGGACCAAGAGTGAGAGCAGTGGAAATTAATTACTTAAGGAGTGCGTGCGGAGTTACATGGAGGGATAGACAGACTAATGAGGAAGTAAGGAGGAGGTGTGGTGTGGAGGTAGATGTGCTGGAAAGTGTGAAAAGGAACAACTTGAGATGGTTCGGCCATATGGAACGTATGGAAAGCGAGAGAATGACTAAGAGGGTGTACGAGAGCGAGGTGGAGGGACAGAGGGGGAGAGGTAGACCGAATATGAGGTGGAAGGATGGAGTGAGGAACTACATGAACGAAGGCGGTGCTGGTTGGGGGGAGGGGCGTCGACTGACTGGGGACAGAGGTGCATGGGGGCGGTTCGTTCGTGGCCACCCCTTCGGGGATCACGGCGTCAGGCAATAGATAGATATAGATTATGATTAAAGTAAAGTAAAGTTAAAGTTTAATATAATTACAAGAAATTTGAATTACTAATTGAATTATTTACAGAGTGATTAAAATTAAAATATTAGTTATAACTCTTACAAACAAAAAACAAATAAATATAAATATATTAACAAATATTATAAACTAAAAACATGAAATTATGACATTGAAATATAGTCACGTGCTCAATCCCGGTTAACCTGACAAGCGCGATATAGACCTAGGTGCTAGGGTAGTTATTTGTGCATTTCTAGCCCTGGATTCTGACAGAATTCGTTATATTTACAATATAAAGCATTATTTGTTTTTGGTATGCTTTTATTTTACATCTATGATGTATATATGAACCTTCAAGAGTGCTAAAATAAGTGGGAAAAGCATTTGGGTGGTGAAAAACGAAGATATTGGCCACCCGGTCATAATCTCAGGCGAGAGAGAGCCACAGGCAGCCCTCCCCTCTCGCTGTCTGGGAGTCAACTGAGACGAGTGGGGCGGTGTGTGCCGGTGTCTGGGTGTTGCATAACGATCTTTTATGCAACCCACTTGTGCTACATTATCGCGGGAGAGAAAAATAACCGATAAATGATGATAATAAGAGGATAAATAGGTGATAATTGAGGAGGGGGGGGGAGGGGGGAATAAGGTGGGGAAGGAGGGGAGGGGGAGGGGTGAGAAACACATGGATGAGTACTAGAGGGGAATTATCTCACCTAGAGACAAAATCCTTTGGTTTGATAGGCCCTTTTTTTTTTGGAAGGCTTTTTTTATGGTCTTGCTTCCGCGAGGCCTATCGCGTTCCCTATAGGAAGCCTTCCGTGAGGCCTATCGCGCTTGCCGGGTTGAGGATTGTTAGCCTAGGCGTCACACTCTCTAGTTGGTAGGTTGATGAGAAGGTAAGTATCAATCCGCCTGTACTCCAGATATTCACAGAGACACCACCCTGAGCTATAGTCCAAGTAACACTGAAGTTAGTCTAAAATTAAGATCACTCATAGACTCGGGAAAGAGCTGGTCACTAAGAAAAGAAACTCGCCCCCTAGTGGTGTGGGGCGAGTTAACGATCATTGAAGAGTATATACAAAAGGTTCATGGTGCTTTGAAGCTCCATGTAGAGGTAGAGTTGGTTAGGTGAGGCTTCAGGAATGGTTGAGCAGGCTCGGAGTGTGGTGCTTTGAAGCTCCATGTAGAGGTAGAGTTGGTTGGATGAGGCTTCAGGAAGGGTTGAGCAGGCTCGGATTGTGGTGCTTTGAAGCTCCATGTAGAGGTAGAGTTGGTTGGATGAGGCTTCAGGAAGGGTTGAGCAGGCTTGGAGTGTGGTGCTTTGAAGCTCCATGTAGAGGTAGAGTTGGTTGGATGAGGCTTCAGGAAGGGTTGAGCAGGCTCGGATTGTGGTGCTTTGAAGCTCCATGTAGAGGTAGAGTTGGTTGGATGAGGCTTCAGGAAGGGTTGAGCAGGCTCGGAGTTTCGAGGGACGTAACACAGTGCTCAAACGGTCGTGGTACCAGGCTCTGCCTGATACTGGCAGTTATAAGGAAAGTACATTACTGACGGCTCCCTGCCGTCGCTGGGACTGGGGAGTGACTTATCTACTGACGGTTCCCTGCCGTTGCTGGTACAGAAGGGGTTAAGGGCCGCTCTACTGGTGATACTCTCATATCTTAGTAACTCTTGGTCATCCTCCTTTCGGGACTTCGGTGAGACTTTTTCTGTTGCACTAGACATATCGAAGGCTTTCGATAGAGTCTGGCACAAATCTTTAATTTCTAAACTACCCTCCTTCGGTTTCTATCCCTCCATCTGTGCATTTGTCTCTAATTTCCTTTCTGGCCGTTCCATTGCTGCGGTTGTGGATGGTCATCGCTCACTTCCTCATCCTATCAACTCCGGTGTTCCTCAGGGTTCTGTCCTATCTCCTATTCTCTTTCTAATTTTCATAAAAAATTATCTTCTCAACTGTACATCCAGTCCCATCCATTCGTACGCAGACGGCTCTAACTTATTAGTTTTCCAGAATGCCCCAGCCAGCAGTCCCTCAAAAACAAAAGTAATGAAGCCATAGAACACATATCTTCTAATCTAGCTACTATTTCCAATTGGGGTAGAAAAAACCTTGTTGCATTTAATGCTTCCAAGACCCAATTTCTCCATCTTACTACCCGTCCGGAACCTCCAGAGGACTATCCCTTATTCTTCAGCAATACAAAAATCAATCCTTCATCTTCTCTCAATATTCTCGGTGTCTCTTTTTCTTCTGCTCTCACTTGGCAGGACCATATTATCAGTCTTGCTAAGACAGCCTCCCAGAAGCTGGGTGTGCTCAACCGCCTCAAGGGGTTCTTTACCCCTGTGCAGCTTCTTGCTCTGTACAGGGGCACAGTGCGTCCTTGTATTGAGTATTGTACACATGTGTGGGGAGGATCCTCTCACACCGCACTCCTAGACAAAGTAGAAAGGAAAGCCATTCGTATCATTAAGTCCCGTCCACTCATCAACTCTCTGCAATCTATCTCTCTCTTCGCCGCAATGTTGCATCTCTCTCTCTATTCTATCGCTACTACAATAATCAGTGTTCCTCGGAGCTCTCGCAGTTTATACCACCTCCTCTACGTAGGGTACGTAGTACCCGTCTTGCAACACAATTTCTCCCCTACTCTGTGCAACTCTCCAATCCATGAGTGAAACACTATTCTCAGACTTTCTTCTATTCAACTGCTGAGCTCTGGAACTCTCTCCCAGAATCAGTCTTTCCCTCTTCCTATGACTTAAATTGCTCCAAACTCTGTGTGTTCAGGCATTTTGGCTCGAACGTCCCTTGATTTTGGCCCTGTCACTCTTTCAGCTCTGGGGGAGGCACTTGCTACAGACAGTGCTGCCTTTTGTATCCCTCATTCACATAGACAAAAAAAAAAAAAAAAAAAACCTACTATAGCCACAAGACGATAACACCCCATAACAACCACCCCATACATGCAACAACAGTCACAATACAACAACCACTCCTATACCACCTACAGCAGTCATAAAAGAACGACAGTCAACTACATACTCCACACATCACCACAAAAGTCACAATACAACCATCCACCACACCATGTACAGTTGTGGACAGATGAAACAGATACACCCTTGGTCTGTCCAAGACCTCAATAGAGGGCAGCACAATTAGTGCCCATAAATTATCTGGTAACAGTGATGGTGTGGGGGTAGTAGGTGAAGGTATGGGGTGGAAGGAGGGAGGCGAGGGAGGGGGAAGGAGGGTACAGGAGTGAGAGGGGGAACTAGCGGCGAGGTGGTAGCAGGTGGGGGTGGAGGGAAGTGGTTGGCCAAATACTTTACTGTGAAAGAATAATTAATTTTGAGTTTTGATCATTATGTGGGATCATGAATGCGAATTATTGGAGTCCTGAGGTGTGTGTAGCATAATAAACGCGCTACAGACCGCTAACCTGCTATTGCTCTCTCTCTCTCTCTCTCTCTCTCTCTCTCCATATACAATATATATGTGACATATAGGCATTCAAATATAAGATAACTTAAATCTCTAATGTAGTACTACTTTATTTGTGTTCTCTGCTTAGGAGTGTATAGGTCATAGTAGTAACGAAAGTATGCAATGCATATATGGTGTATATAATACGGTATCAATAACACACCAATTACAGTGTTTTCCAAGTGTACCGGAGGTGTTATCAGTGTTGGCATTGCCACGGTTATATAATCGCTTTTAATTATATACGTCCATACAAATGTAAACTATAATATTATAAATAAATAAATGAATGAACAAAGGATGGCTAATATATATTTACATAGCAATACACCTGTTCAAGAAAAGCAACCAGTTATATATAGTGTGTCAATACAATCCTCAAAGTTTCGGTATAGAGGCGCAAAATACCATGTTATACAAAATTATCCGCACATTAAAAACTAAGTTATATTTATTGGTAAAACCTCTTGGTAGATATGCTCAACAATAATGACGCAAGGGTGGTGTAAGCTTAATTAATATCAAATGAAAACAAGATTATGCAGAACCTTTCCGGTATATCAGGTATTTTTTGTTACGTTTTGACGGCATCAGTAGAAGTGTAAGCGTTATATGAGATAGCGTTAGGGCCATTCCTTGCTACGGGTTCTAAGCTGTATACAGTTGGTTGGTGTCTCAGAGATATGAGGATATGCTTCTTCACTTATTATGGCATATAGTAAATGAGTTCATAAAGTTTTGGCGGGACGTCTTGTAGTTGGAAGAGTAATTGAGATAGCCATTACCGATTTTATAGATAAATAGCATTCCAAAACTGAGGAACATCCTATAATGATCGTGAAATTAAAGTGAAACAGCTTACACGTATTAAGGGTTGGGAATACATTAAAATGATAATACTGAATAGGATTGTAATAATTATGGTGAGCAAAGATTCATAGTATATACAACTAGTAAAACTAAAATAATGCATTGTGCTGCTTTATGATATATATAATTGTTTAAGGTAGTTAGAGAAATTCATAATATCATGACATAGGCAAAAGTAGACTTCGAATGTTTGACATATAGCTACTAACAATCTAGCGAAAGATGAACCAGGAGAGATACATCAAGCTTGATGAATTAACTGTTAACAGATTACAGAAAACAGGAAGAGATTAAAGGCGAAAAAGATAAACGGGAGCAACGAATTATCAGTCCTCATTAATCATTTAATCCCGTTCTCAAAAAACAGGGAGAATTTTAATGTATGTGAATATATGCCCTGTGATTACGTATACTATTTAACAGTAAATTGTGAATAACATAAAGCTTAACAACAAGGTCAGTATCTAAAGGATGATTGAAAAGGGAGGAATTGCAGCATTTCCGTGTTTATTGTTGTCAGAATTGTTGTACGAAAAAACACACTTGGTATGAAATATATACGCATATATTTCATTTATGGGGCTTTCAAACTATTGCACGTAACTGTCGTAACATAAAATTTCTTAATTCAATATGTCATTAGGTTACCAATAATACAATCTTGACAAATATTGCCAATCAATAATATAAGGTCCATTGATTTCTTAATATATTTAGTTACAAACCGACTTTACAATAGCATTATTGGTAACTCTAGATATTATACATCCTTATTAACCAATAAAGAGGGTAATATTAGTCTTACTAAATAATTGACTCCCACAAAACCTGTTGAGCGAGACTGAAATAAAAACATGGTCATTTTATAGTTAGTACATAATTTTGCTATGTGAGTTAGTGAGACAAAAGGCAGAACTGCCTGTGACGAGGGCCTTTCCCATAGTTGAAAGAGTGACGGGGCCAAAATCAAGGAATGTTCGAGCCAAAATGCCTGGACACACGGTGTTTAAAGTAATTACATTCATAGGATGAGGGGAAACTGGATTCAGGGTAGAGCGTTCCAGAGCTCAGCTGTTGAATAGGGGAAAGATTGGGAATATCGTTTCACTCTTGGGCTGGAGAGTTGCAAAGAGTAGGGTGGGATTGTGTTGGAAGATGGGTTCTACTTACTCTTCGTAAAGGAGGTGGTATACATTGAAAGAGGGTTAGGAACACTGATTATTGTAATATCAGTAGAATAGCGAGAGAGATGCAACTTTGCGAAGAATAGAGAGAGATCGCAGAGAGTCAGGGAGTGGACATGAGTTAATGAGACGAAAGGTTTACTTTTCTACCTTGTCAAGAAATGCTGTGTGAGAGGATCTTCCCCACACATCTGAACAATACTCAATACATGGACGCACTGTGCCTCTGTACAGAGCAAGAAGCTGTGCCGGGGTAAAGAACCCCCGGAGACGATTGAGCATACCCAGCTTCTGGAAAGCTGTTTTAGCAAGGGTGGTAATATGATCTTTCCAAGTGAGATCAGGAGAAAAGGAGACACCGAGAAAACTGAGAGAAGATGAAAGGTTGATTTGTGTATTGTTGAAGTATAATTGAAAGTCCTGTGGGAGTTCTTGATGGGTAGATAAATGGAGAAATGGGTTTTGGAAGCACGAAAAGCAACAATATATTTTCTGCCCCAAATGGGAATTGTTGATAGGTCAGAAGATAAGTGTTTTATGGCATCGTCACGTGACTTTTTAAGAGATTGCTTGCTGGGGGGTTCTGAAAAACTAGTTGAATAGTGTAAGGTAGAGTCATCAGCATATGAATGAATAGCTGATAATTGATAGATTGAGGAAGTGAAAGATGACCGTCCATAACTGCAGCTATGGAACGGCCAGGAAGGGAAATTGAGATAAGGGCACAAATTGAGGGACAAAAACTAAAGGTGGGTAGTTTAGAAGTTAGAGATTTGTGCCAGACTCTATTAAATAACTTAGATATGTCTAGCACAATAGAAAAGGTTTCACCGAAATCATGAAAGGAGGATGACCAAAAGTTAGTAAGATATGACGGAGGATCACTAGTAGAGCGACCCCTAAGGAAGCCATACTGGCGATCTGAAAGTAGATTACATGGGCAGATAAATGCTTAAGAAATTTCGAAGTAAGAATAGTTGCCAAAACTTTAGAGACGCAAGAAAGGAGAGCAATTGGATGATAGCTGGAGGGTTGAGAGCGTTCACCCATTCTTTGGGATAGGTTGAAGGAGAGCAAACTTCCAGCAAGAAGGAAAGACATTAGAGGAGAGACAGAGACGAAAGAGTTTGCCTAGGCAGGGAGTCAGCACGGAAGCATATTTTGTTTTAGTACAACAGGAGGAACACCATCACGCTTTCTTAGTATTAAGCCCAGAGAGGGTAGAGAGCACATATTTAAAGAGATTAGGATATTAGGTATAAGTAGAAGAGAGGGGGTTGGAGAGGGAGGAATAACACCGGAATCATCCAAGGTGGAGTTTTTAGCGAAAGTTTGGGTGAAGAGTTTAGCTTTGTCAGAGGAAGAAGGTAGTCAGAGGTAGTGCTGTCAGAGTGAAAAAGGGGAGTGAGTGGGTTCGAATCCTGGTCAAGATACATCTCTCTCTACCTGTTCGACATTATCATTAGAGATTGGATATTTCAGTGCATTTAATATAGAATCGATGAGAGAGTGTTTGGTGAGTCGAAGAACAGATTTGGCTTGATTCTGGGCAGAAACATATGAAGAATAAGATTTTTGAGTTTGAAGGTGTTGGTACCGTTTGAATGCTTCATCCTTATTGTGGACAGAAGTAGAACAAGCGTGAGTAAACCATTTTTTTTTTTACATTAGTCTGAGGGAAAGAAAATGGAATGTATGCCTCCATGTCCGAGAGGATTAGCTTGGTAATGCGTTCAGCGCTCTCCGAGGGTCCCCGGCAATGGAAGCAAAAGTCATTCCATGGGAAATTAAAGAAGTACTGTACTGCCGGAGAACCTCCCAGTCGGCAGTGCCAAAGTACTACAATTTCCGCCGGCTGGCTAGATTGCCTCAATCGGGTGGCCGTGCTGGAGAGATAGGACAGGTAAGAGAGATAGGTAAGAGAAGCCCAAATTAGAGAAAAGATCGACAGTATAAGAGGAAGGGTTAGAAGTTAGAAACAAGTCAAGAATGTTAGGCCGATTTCCGAAGCTATCTGGGATATGGGTGGGTTGCTGAACCAACTGCTCTACTGTAGGTCATTTAGGATAGAAAATATATAGATTTTTCACCAAGTTGGTCAGTGGAATGAGAGGAGAGCAATTGGTGGTGGGGAGTGTTAAATTCTCCTAAGATGGTGATTTCTGAGAAAGGAGAGATGGCTAGGATGTGTTCCAGTAAAGAGTTTAGAAACTCAAAGAATTTGGAAAAGTCAGTAGAGTTAAGGGAAAGATAGACAACACAGAAGTATTTAGTATGAGAATGACAGGATAATTTGAGCCATAAAGTGGAGAATTCAGAGGAGCCAAAATCGGGAACATGAGAGCCTGTGAGTTTGCTGCATCCGCTTATGGCTTTGTAAGTAGGATAGAGAAAGTAGGATGATACAGAGAAAGGGCTGCTGTCAGTTGCATATAATTATGTATAAAACAATGTGGTAATATTTAATTTACAAACTCACGGAACTGCACTGCAAATAAAAAATAATAGTGTAGTATGAAAATATAATCACGGTCGACCCAGTTTGCTCTAACAGTAAAACAGCAGACTAAAACATACAATGAATATAGCAAAGATTTTATAGGTAGATAAAGCTTGCTTCATTTACTATAATAATATATATATATATATATATATATATATATATATATATATATATATATATATATAAATATATAATGTTTCAAAGTAAATTAGATATACAACCGACAAACGGTTTGTGCTTATGTTCCAATAGCGAGAGAGAGAGAGAGAGAGAGAGAGAGAAAGAGAGAGAGAGAGAGAGAGAGAGAGAGAGCAAGTTGCCTATAGCGTGTTTATCATGCTACACACACCTTTACCTAATTTTATCAAGGCTTATAGTATTATGCATACAAATTCGTTATATTACTATCACAATCGAAGGTAGGTAAGGGAGATGTTAGACAACTTATTTATTATGCCATTACCAAAGTTTAAATTAATTGTTCTTCATATAATAATTCACACTCCAGCCACAGGTTTCTTTGTAATCCACCACCACCTACCCCTATCCTGCACTACTGCTAGGTTGCCCTCTATAGTTTGTCACCCCCACTTTGTATCTTGATCTCTTTATGCATGTTCTTCCTCGTGCTCGTCTTCTACCTTTCATGTAACGTTTTTTTTCCCATAGCTTCGTATCTTTTTGGAATTTGCCTAGCTTACCTCTGACGTTTTAATCATGAGTTTTAGTGCCACATAGTGTTCATGGGCTCAGGGTGTTAAACCGGAGCAATTTTGTGTGAAGACTTTAATGAGTATGAGAAGGAGTACAAACAAATTAACATGGAAAAGCATTTTGGCCATTTTATCACTTCCGAAGACATATTATGAACTATAAATCATACTTTTGTATTTATATGTATACAATAATAAACACTAACAATAATGGAATCGGCTCTCGTTTGACACCCTGCACCCTGGTGCTAGTACTTATAGTAATAAAAATAATAATAATAATACAAATAATAATAATAATACCCTCTCCCATCCCCCATCTAAGATTCTTGAGGTAAACACACACAGTTTCATATTGGAGGATGTATTTGTTTCAATTTGCTACAACTTTAGCAGTATTATGTTTCATTAATACCAGCAATCCAATATTGTGCAATCATAATACCACAGAATATTCAAAACACAAAATTATGTTTTCATAATAAAGTAATTAGCCAACCACTTCCCTCCACCCCCACCTGCTACCACCTCGCCCTAGTTCCCCCTCTCACTCCTGTACCCTCCTTCCCCCTCCCTCGCCTCCCTCCTTCCACCCCATACCTTCACCTCCCACCCCCACACCATCACTGTTACCAGATAATTTATGGGCACTAATTGTGCTGCCCTCTATTGAGGTCTTGGACAGACCAAGGCTGTATCTGTTTCATCTGTCCACAACTGTACAACAGTCACAAATTCACAATACAACCACCACCACACCACGTACAACAGTCACAATACAACCACCACCACACCACGTACAACAGTCACAATACAACCACCACCACACCACGTACAACAGTCACAATACAACCACCACCACACCATGTACAACAGTCACAATACAACCACCACCACACCACGTACAACAGTCACAATACAACCACCACCACACCATGTACAACAGTCACAATACAACCACCACCATACCATGTACAACAGTCACAATACAACCACCATCACACCACGTAAAACAGTCACAATACAACCACCAACACACCACATACAACAGTCACAACACAACCACCCCCACACCACGTACAACAGTCACAATACAACCACCACCACACCACGTACAACAGTCACAATACAACCACCACCACACCACGTACAAGTCACAATACAACCACCACCACACCACGTACAACAGTCACAATACAGCCACCACCACACCACGTACAACAGTCACAATACAACCACCATCACACCACGTACAACAGTCACAACACAACCACCCCCACACCACGCACAACAGTCACAATACAACCACCACCACCACACAACGTACAACAGTCACAACACAACCACCACCACACCACGTACAACAGTCACAATACAACCACCACCACACCATGTACAAGAGTCACAATACAACCACCACCACACCACGTACAACAGTCACAATACAACCACCACCACACCACGTACAACAGTCACAATACAACCACCACCACACCACGTACAAGAGTCACAATACAACCACCACCACACCATGTACAGTGCAACAGTCACAATCCAACCACCACCACACCACGTACAACAGTCACAATACAACCTCCACCACATGTTACGATCCAGGTTCTCAAAGACACAGGTCTCTTCAACATTGGACTAGATAATGGCAAAATGCAACAACGGTAACACTAGATCCAACCCCTGCCTTAAACACTGGAAAACAAAACACCATTACCGCCCTGAGTCGTGCCTGGACAACGAGGTATCCTATGACTCGGTAACTGGTGCACACACACTAGGCTGACGCTCGATGAAACAGCCTATTCTCAAACAGTAAAAGATTACTCGATTAGGTTACACAAAGAAAAGATAGTTAACGTGATTAATTAACGTTACGGTAGATACTCAAATAACTGGCACTCCTGTATTAAAGAAAGTGCAATTCTAGTCCTGCAACATCAACTGGAAACTTCTGAAATAAGTCTGATGCTGGGAAGATGTTCATAAAGAATCTTGAACAATTATAATGCAGAATACGGGTCACAATAAATACTAGGACATATAGTAATAATAGGCAGGCGAATAATAAAGACTGCGCAAAGGTAGTAATGCTCGACAACTAAAGAAATGCTTCGTGCCACAACGCAACAGCCTACTAGGGTTGTGCAACTCAACAACAACCTCGGCTCAAAAGTGCAGTGAATAATAATGCTGCATACATATAATAATGGGGGCTTATCTCTAACCAGTGTCTGCTCAGTTAATAAAGTCTAGCTGGGGTATCAAGGCAGGGCAACAATGGGCGAGCATGCGGCTCGTAGCCTAACGTTGTCCGAAGGTGGTATAATGAAGATTACGTTATATGACGGGGATGCTCTCTTGATAAATCTAGGTCTCTAGTACCTAGTTCTATCCTGGCGATCCCTCAGAAGTCAACACAAAGAGGCAGCACTATGTTGTGAGGGATAGGCAATGGCCCTCTCACACCACAGCGCTGTGCTCGCAAAGTAAACCCACCCGAAGACAACTTAGGCTCCCACAGTACCTGTCGATGTCGTGCAGGGCTTAGCTAACACTGCACACATCGGAGACAACGACACAGTAACCTTACCCCTAGTCTAGCTTTAGATAACCAAGCAGAATCACTCAACACCTTGCCAGGGAGACATATACCGGTCTACAACCTTCCCGAGAGAGGACACATACGGAAAAGTCCGTCTCTCACAACCTCAATAAAGCATAATACCTACTTAACCTAATACATGGAAATATCTGAGAGCTTCGCGTACAATACGACTGGTCGACGGTGAACGTCTATGCTGAAACCAGAAGGGATGTTGAGTTTAATAAAGATTAGAGAATGAGAAAGGAGAAGTCGAGAGAGAGAAATAGTATGCAAAGTGGCGAGTGTGGGGGACAGAATTGCAAAGGATGTAGGCGATACGCGTGTCAGGCATGCTCTGAGCTGGTAAAGAACACGAGGCCGCGATGGGAAGGGACTAGTTGACCACCCGGCCGCCAACGCCGTCAGCACCCAAGCGAGCTGCGTCATAGCTCACCCCGCTGCCAGGTGTACTCCCTCACCCTCTCTCGCTCGCCTCCCACACAAGCAACATTTATATTATAGCGAATATAAAATATAAGGCGCGGTCACAGACCAAAACAAAGACCATTTCTAGACTGTCTGTGGCAACACGACACTAATTACATAAAGCAGATCATTCTAGGACAACTGTAGCCCATCACCCCATCCTGGCGAGCGCCAGCGAGCTGCAATGCCCCACGCAACCATTCTGCTAACGCCGGGAGGTGTCACACCCCCCCCAAGATATGGGACACTCAACCATGAGCCCATATCTGAACAGGCAGAATGTCGCTAGAATCTGCCACTCCTAATCACTCTGCCACTCATGGAATGCAAGCTCAGTCTCCTCAAAAAAAATACAACAACATTTATATATAAAACAAAGCTTATCACCCTTCCCAAATATAATACATTAATTCATAACATTGTGCTCCAAGAGCGAGCTTTAAGAAGCACAGCCTACTGAGGGAAAATCATCTGCACTCAGTACTCAGCTACAATATTATCTTAAAATTAATTATCAAAAAGAAAGAGTTTTTATTTAATTTTTCATATTTTATTTTAATGTTGTTTTTGGCGGCTACTATAGATGTAGCCTAATTTTCTTCTAATCAAAGCCAACAACTCCTGCCCTGCGACCCTACGCTGATGCTACACACGTGAGCTAACAAGCACCAGCGCAAAAATACACCGCGAGCCAAGACAGGAGGCTATACCAACATACTGTGGTAGCCTACCCCGGATCCTCCACCCGCGACAAACAGTCCGCAATCACATTCTCACAACCGGCAATATGGCGAATGTCTAAGTTGTACTCTTGCAACATGAGCGACCATCTGGTCAGCCTCATATTCCGGTTGTGGAATTGATTGAGGAATTTAAGCGGGTGGTGGTCGGAATACACTACCACGACTGGCCCATAGGCAGGAACATTGACCTCAAAGTGTCTGAGCGCTAACACGATTGCCAGCAGTTCCTTTTCAACAACCGAATAGTTTTTCTGTGCTGAATTAAATTTCTTTGAAAAGAAACTGACTGGATGCTCAAGACCTTCCTCGTCTGTCTGCAAAAGTACGGCACCAGCCCCTACTCCGCTGGCATCAGTCGCCAACTGAAATGGTCGTTCAAAGTCCGGGGCCCTGAGGATAGGGTGAGTGCATAAAAGGTGTTTAACTGGCTCCCGGACGGATTGCCGACGGACATTTGGCCGACAGACCCTAACCTAACCTAACCTAGCCTAGCCTAACCTAACCTAACCTAACTTAACCTAATTTAACCTAACCTAACCTAACCTAACCTAACCTAACCTAACCTAACCTAACCTAACTTAACCTAACCGTTCGGCCAAATGTCCGTCGGCAATCCGTCCGGCCACGGTTTAACTACTCGAAACGCCTGCTCACACTCAGGTGCCCAGCGGAACTTTTTATCTTTGGCTAGTAGATCTGTCAAAGGAGCTAACACAGTAGAATAGCCTCTTATAAAGCGGCGGTAATACCCAATCATGCCCAAAAATCTCATGATCTGCCGCTTGGTGGTCGGCCTGGGGAACAAGTCGATAGCCTGTATCTTCTGTTGGGGCGGGCTCACCTGCCCTAACCCAACCACAAACCCCAGATACTGCACCGTGGCTTGCACAAAGTCACACTTGCCCAGATTAACCACCAAGCCTGCTTTACTAAGTTGACTAAATAAGGCTTCTATGTGCTCACAGTGACTTTGGAAATCGTTGTCATAAATGATCACGTCATCAAGGTAGACAGTACAGTTTGGGATGTCTGCTACGATGTCGTTCATTAAGCTCTGGAAAGTGGCCGGTGCATTTTTCAGACCATATGGCATCACGTTGCAACGGTAAGTACTGCCATCCACCACAAACCCGCACACCTCTTTAGCCCGCTCAGACAGTGGTACTTGCCAGTAGCCTTTGATGAGGTCTACCTTGGTCAAGTACCTTGCTTTCCCGATCTTATCCACACTGTCATCCACCCGGGGAAGAGGATATGCGTTGGTGGGGGTCAACCCATTCAACCGCCTAAAGTCAATGCAGAACCGAACTTTTCCATCAGGTTTGGGCTGCAGAGTGACAGGAGAAGTCCACCGTACTGCCCCCTTCTCGATCAAGCCTCTCGCCAGCATATACTCCAGCTCATCCCTGAGCGCTGGGAGTTTAATGGGTGGCACCCGATAAGGTATCGACTTGAAGGGGGGGTGCTCTCCTACATCGACGTCATGCACCGCTTGAGTAGTGAGGCCTGGGTGCTCGGCAAATACAGTGGGGTATGAATCGAACAGGCGCTGCACTGCCACCTGCTGTTCCTCCGGCAGGTGCGCCAGAGCATCATGCGCACATTGGCTCGAATTCCCCGCCCACTGATCAGCAGAGACATGACAATCCCAGTTATCATCCACCTGGTCATTGCTGCCCCCCTCTCCTTCTCCACCATGACTGCAGCAGGTCAACACAGGGACAGCTAGTGACTCAGGTGGGTGCCTCACATACTCCTTCAACAAATTAATGTGGCATAGTTGGTTACGCTTCTTCCGGTCTGGAGTGGCAACGAGGTAATCTAGATCGGAGATCTTTGACACCACCCGATAAGGCCCAGCGTACTTGGCAGCCAGAGGATGACCTGACAAAGGCAACAGGACCAACACCTCTTGACCTACCTGAAACTCCCGGAGTTTCGCCTTAGTATCGTACCTGTCCTTCATACGGGCCTGCGAACTCACCAAATTACGCCCGGCCAGCTCCAGACTTCTAAGCATTCTCTCTCTGCTCTCGAGGACGTATCTCAACATAGAACATGGCTTAGCGGTACCCTCCCAAATCTCCTTCACCATGTGGAGAGGGCCCATCACCTGATGCCCGAAAACAAGCTCATTCGGACTGAAACCGAGACTCTCTCCAGGTACTTCTCTTGCCGCGAACAAAACATACGGCAGACCAAGGTCCCAATCCTTCCCGTTCTCTGCGCAATAACATCGAAGCATGCTTTTCAGCGTGGCGTGCCACCTCTCCAACACCCCTTGACTCTCCGGGTGATACGCAGAAGAGACGACAGTGCTGATGCCATGCTGAATCATAGTTTGTTTGAACAGATTAGAGGTAAAATTAGAACCTTGGTCCGATTGCACCTCTTGCGGGTAACCATACCGCGAGCAATACAAGAGCAGGTTCCGGACAACAGTTTTCGCCATGCCATTTCTCATTGGATATGCATCAGGATAACGAGTGGCCACATCCATGATAGTTAATAGAAATTTATTACCGGCACTAGTAGGGGGTAGGGGTCCGACCATATCAATGATGACCTTACTGAAGGGCGGTCCACTGACAGGAATGGGGTGCAACGGGGCTCTCGGAATTGTTTGGTTAGGTTTTCCAACCCTCTGGCACGTATGACACCTTGCTATCCAGGTTACCACCTGCCCCTTCAACCCCGGCCACCAAAACAATTTTTCTAAAGCCGCCACCGTTTTTCTCACCCCTAGATGTCCTGCCAGTGGTATGTCATGCGCCAACCTCAGTAGGCTATCCCTGCACTCCCATGGCACCACCAACTGGTCCACTACTCCGGACCCCTCTTGCCAACTACGTTTAGGGTCTTGAAAACGCCTATAGAGGATGCCTTCTAAATAAAAAAAATCTCCTGGCTGTGCATCGCCGTCCTCGTCGAGCTCTACAGCTCCATTAGCACACGTTTGGAGCTCAGGGTCCTCTAGTTGCAACCGACGTATATCTGAGGGTGCCAAGCGATCTAACTGCTCCCGGAGCAATGCATGACCTTCCCCGATACTGGGCTGCTCCCTCTGTCTCTCTCGATGTACATAACGTTGCTGTCGTGGAGACTCGTCATTCCCAGCCTCGTCACTCTCGATGACAGGCCCAGGGGCTACTCCAGAATTAAGTAATGGTGCTAATACTGAATCACCCAGGAGAGCCGCCGAGTCAAAACTCTTAAAACCAAGTCCAGCTTTAGCCTCCTCCTGTTGATCGTTCCTCCGCTGGTCTGAAGACGGAGGACTAGGCTGTGACACTTTAGCTGCCCGAGCTCGGGTAACAACACACGCCATGGGTTGTGTCTGGCACCGCTCGACCCACTCTTGCTCTTCCCTACTCACGTCGGCCGGCCTCTCGGCAACGACTAAGGGTAGAACCTCAGAAGCGGGCATTGCAAAGTCGTTGCCGAGAAGAAGGTCGACGCCCTCCACTGGCAGTTTCTCCACAATCCTGACATCCAATTCACGTGCCACACCATCCACCTCCAACTCCAACCGCACCAGCGGGTATGACCGAGTTGCATTAATACCCTGCACCACCACCACCCGAGCCGCGTTTATAGGGTAGCCAGTCAAGTTTTTCATCAGAGTCTGGGAAGCACCTGTATCACGCAAGACCTCTACTCCATGCTTGCGCCCCGCCCACATCACGCAACCCCGCCCTCTATGGTCGCAAAAAACATCCTGAGCAGGGTTCGAGCCTCCCAGGTGCTTCTGCATTGGCTGTGCCTCAGCCTCTGACGAACTGCCCCGGGCAAACTCAGATGACTTCGGAGACACACCAATGTTGCAGGCCAAAGACACAGCTGCTGTAGGTGGTTTGCTAGGACAGACTCTTGCAAAGTGCCTCTTTTTATGACAATGATAACACTCCAACTCCCCTTTGGGCTTCCCTTGGTACTGGGAAGGGCCCGGCCCCTTCTTAAATGGGACGGTGCTAGTCTTGTGGTCAGTCTTGGTATCATGGCTCTTGTACTTGTTTGCATAAGGTATATCACTAACTCGGGGGGGTGGGGCATCACGCCCCTTGTTACCTGCCTCACTACGCTGGGCAGACCCGCACCCACGAATTAGTGATAGCCGGAGGCTAGCCATCTCAGCTGCCTCCTGTAGAGTTTTTGGTTGCTTTTCTTTAAGGTTTAACGTCAGGTCGCCGCCCGTGCATTTGAAAAACTGCTCTAAAAGCACCAACTGTTTAATGTCGTCAAACGTAGTAGCTTTCTCCGACCTCAGCCAATTCCCAAAAGCATCGGACAGCTCCCGGGCATGCTCCAAAAAGGTGCTCTCCCGACCCTTGGTAACACCCCGGAACTTCAACCTGTACGTCTCTGGTTGTAGTTCGTATGCTCTCAGGACAGCCTCCTTGAGTTCCTCATAGATAATACAAGACTCTATAGGCAACGCATCGTAGGCTTTAAGACCCTTGCCTATTAATCTAGAGGATACAAGTGCTGCCCATTTATTCTCTGGCCACTGGTGTTCCTGACACTTCTTCTCAAAGCGTGTGAAAAATTCTGTTACACCACTCTCATCAAACACCGGAACCAGTTTCAATAAGTGCGAGAGAGACTGCTCATGAACACGGTTACCAGCCCCAAGTCGCTGTCCCGTTGTCTCTACTCGCGACTTCTCTACGTCCATGTCGGCACAGTACCTAGTCGACTCTAAATCAGCTTGGATTTTTGCTAGCTCTGTTTGCTGCTGAAGTTCACATGCCCTTTGTTGGCTTTGAATTTGCTGCTCAGATGCCCTGATAGCCTTTCTCTCTTCGATCTTAGCTGATTCTATTTGCTGCTGGATCTTAGCTAATTCGAGCTGAAGCAATAATTCGGGAGTTAACCCTTGAGGAGGCGAAGGTGCTACAATGTTTGAAATTACCGGTGGTCCCCCCAGGGGCAACCCACCCTGCCAGTCACCACCCAACTGCGGAAGCGTACCCGGGGTCGGCAAACTACTGGGATGGCTGGGAGTCGAGTGTAGGGGAAGCATGGCCGAAGGGCTCTGAGCACTCAACCTATCTCGCTCACCAGTCACCCTGCCCAGTACACACGTTATCAAGTTATCCTTGGTCATGCTGCTAGTAACCGCATGACCGATAGCTGTGGCCAGGCATTGAAGACCGTACCGATCCATACCCTCCAACCGCTCGGCAGTAACAGGCCATTGCAAAAATATCCTAGCATCCTCCTCACAGTTCACCCGATTAACCCTTTCATCATGCTGCTGTTCCTCAGTTTCGACATTACGTACTGTGTCTCCATTCTCCTCTGACCCGGTATAAGACATGATGCTCACAAAAATTTCTCACCACAATATTCAGAAAAGAAGTACCCTAAACTCTTATGTAGCACTATTCACTTGCCAAAAATGTCTGAAGACTCTCAAGTGCTATACTACTTTGCCAAAAAAAATTAACGTGCCCACTATATTCCTCAATAAAACAAATGACCACAACAATCCTGCAATTATCTCTTAGTTCACAAGATCCTGAGCTAGGTCGCCATTTGTTACGATCCAGGTTCTCAAAGACACAGGTCTCTTCAACATTGGACAAGATAATGGCAAAATGCAACAACGGTAACACTAGATCCAACCCCTGCCTTAAACACTGGAAAACAAAACACCATTACCGCCCTGAGTCGTTCCTGGACAACGAGGTATCCTATGACTCGGTAACTGGTGCACACACACTAGGCTGACGCTCGATGAAACAGCCTATTCTCAAATAGTAAAAGATTACTCGATTAGGTTACACAAAGAAAAGATAGTTAACGTGATTAATTAACGTTACGGTAGATACTCAAATAACTGGCACTCCTGTATTAAAGAAAGTGCAATGCTAGTCCTGCAACATCAACTGGAAACTTCTGAAATAAGTCTGATGCTGGGAAGATGTTCGTAAAGAATCTTGAACAATTATAATGCAGAATACGGGTCACAATAAATACTAGGACATATAGTAATAATAGGCAGGCGAATAATAAAGACTGCGCAAAGGTAGTAATGCTCGACAACTAAAGAAATGCTTCGTGCCACAACGCAACAGCCTACTAGGGTTGTGCAACTCAACAACAACCTCGGCTCAAAAGTGCAGTGAATAATAATGCTGCATACATATAATAATGGGGGCTTATCTCTAACCAGTGTCTGCTCAGTTAATAAAGTCTAGCTGGGGTATCAAGGCAGGGCAACAATGGGCGAGCATGCGGCTCGTAGCCTAACGTTGTCCGAAGGTGGTATAATGAAGATTACGTTATATGACGGGGATGCTCTCTTGATAAATCTAGGTCTCTAGTACCTAGTTCTATCCTGGCGATCCCTCAGAAGTCAACACAAAGAGGCAGCACTATGTTGTGAGGGATAGGCTATGGCCCTCTCACACCACAGCGCTGTGCTCGCAAAGTAAACCCACCCGAAGACAACTTAGGCTCCCACAGTACCTGTCGATGTCGTGCAGGGCTTAGCTAACACTGCACACATCGGAGACAACGACACAGTAACCTTACCCCTAGTCTAGCTTTAGATAACCAAGCAGAATCACTCAACACCTTGCCAGGGAGACATATACCGGTCTACAACCTTCCCGAGAGAGGACACATACGGAAAAGTCCGTCTCTCACAACCTCAATAAAGCATAATACCTCCTTAACCTAATACATGGAAATATCTGAGAGCTTCGCGTACAATACGACTGGTCGACGGTGAACGTCTATGCTGAAACCAGAAGGGATGTTGAGTTTAATAAAGATTAGAGAATGAGAAAGGAGAAGTCGAGAGAGAGAAATAGTATGCAAAGTGGCGAGTGTGGGGGACAGAATTGCAAAGGATGTAGGCGATACGCGTGTCAGGCAAGCTCTGAGCTGGTAAAGAACACGAGGCCGCGATGGGAAGGGACTAGTTGACCACCCGGCCGCCAACGCCGTCAGCGCCCAAGCGAGCCGCGTCATAGCTCACCCCGCTGCCAGGTGTACTCCCTCACCCTCTCTCGCTCGCCTCCCACACAAGCAACATTTATATTATAGCGAATATAAAATATAAGGCGCGGTCACAGACCAAAACAAAGACCATTTCTAGACTGTCTGTGGCAACACGACACTAATTACATAAAGCAGATCATTTTAGGACAACTGTAGCCCATCCCCCCATCCTGGCGAGCGCTAGCGAGCTGCAATGCCCCATGCAACCATTCTGCTAACGCCGGGAGGCGTCACACACACAACGTACAACAATCACAATACAACCACCACCACACCACGTACAACAGTCACAATACAACCACCCCCACACCACGTACAGTACAACAGTCACAATACAACCACCACCACAACACGTACAACAGTCACAATGCAACCACCACCACACCATGTACAACAGTCCCAATACAACCACCACCACACCACGTACAGTACAACAGTCACAATACAACCACCACCACACCACATACAACAGTCACAATGCAACCACCTCCACACCATGTACAGTACAACAGTCACAATACAACCACCACCACACCACGTACAACATTCACAATAAAACCACCACCACACCACATACAACAGTCACAATACAACCACCACCACATCACGTACAACAGTCACAATATAACCACCCCCACACCACGTATAGTACAACAGTCACAATACAACCACCACCACACCACTTACAGTACAACAGTCACAATACAACCACCACCACACCACGTACAGTACAACAGTCACAATACAACCACCACCACACCACTTTTTTTTTTTTTTTTTTTTTTTTTCTATATTCCAACTTACTTCCTCTCGGGCATAGGCTGAGAGCCTTAACATTCACCGCTTTACAATGAACAGTGAAGCCCGTGAGGTCTTGTTCCAGTCTAGGGAGTGAGACATGTGAAGCACGTAGAGCACAACGAGCACCTGCCATCTTGCCTTCACATGAGGCACGGTGCTCACTCATGACCCGAAACGACCCCATCTCTGAAGCCATCTCGTTCCCGTGCTTCACTGTCTCACCCACTACACTCGGACTCTCACACTTACACACACACAACGCCACCTGTTGAGCAGATAACTCACCAGGTGAGTTGTACTGTACTTACAGTACAACAGTCACAATACAACCACCACCACACCACATACAGTACAACAGTCACAATACAACCACCACCACACCACATACAACAGTCACAATGCAACCACCACCACACCATGTACAACAGTCACAATACAACCACCACCACACCACGTACAACAGTCACAATACAACCACCACCACACCATGTACAACAGTCACAATACAACCACCACCACACCACGTACAACAGTCACAATACAACCACCACCACACCATGTACAACAGTCACAATACAACCACCCCCACACCACGTACAGTAAAACAGTCACAATACAACCACCACCACAACACGTACAACAGTCACAATACAACCACACCCACACCACGTACAGTGCAACAGTCACAATACAACCACCACCACACCACGTACAACAGTCACAATGCAACCACCACCACACCAGTCACAATGCAACCACCACCACACCACGTACAACAGTCACAATACAACCACCCCAACACCACGTACATTGCAACAGTTACAATACAACCACCACCACACCACGTACAACAGTCACAATGCAAACACCACCACACCATGTACAACAGTCACAATACAACCACCACCACACCACGTACAACAGTCACAATACAACTACCACCACACCACGTACAACAGTCACAATGCAACCACCACCACACCACGTACAACAGTCACAATACAACCACCACCACACCATATACAACAGTCACAGTACAACCACCACCACACCACATACAACAGTCACAATGCAACCACCACCACACCATGTACAACAGTCACAATGCAACCACCACCACACCACGTACAGTGCAACAGTCACAATACAACCACCACCACACCATGTACAGTACAACAGTCACAATAGAACCACCACCACACCACATACAGTACAACAGTCACAATGCAACCACCACCACGCCATGTACAGTACAACAGTCACAATACAACCACCACTACACCACGTACAACAGTCACAATACAACCACCACCACACTGTGTACAACAGTCATAATACAACCACCACCACACCATGTACAACAGTCACAATACATCCACCACCACACCACGTACAACAGTCACAATACAACCACCACCACACCATGTACAAGTCATAATACAACCACCACCACACCACGTACAACAGTCACAATACAACCACCACCACACCACTGTACAACAGTCATAACACAACTACCACCACACCACGTACAACAGTCACAATACAACCACCACCACACCATGTACAACAGTCACAATACAACCACCCCCACACCACGTACAACAGTCACAATACAACCACCACCACACCACGTACAACAGTCACAATACAACCACCACCACACCATGTACAACAGTCACAATACAACCACCACCACACCACGTACAACAGTCACAATACAACCACCACCACACCATGTACAACAGTCACAATATAACCACCACCACACCACATACAACAGTCACAATGCAACCACCTCCACACCATGTACAGTACAACAGTCACAATACAACCACCACCACACCACGTACAACATTCACAATAAAACCACCACCACACCACATACAACAGTCACAATACAACCACCACCACATCACGTACAACAGTCACAATACAACCACCCCCACACCACTTACAGTACAACAGTCACAATACAACCACCACCACACCACGTACAGTACAACAGTTACAATACAACCACCACCACACCACTTACAGTACAACAGTCACAATACAACCACCACCACACCACATACAGTACAACAGTCACAATACAACCACCACAACACCACGTACAACAGTCACAATGCAACCACCACCACACCATGTACAACAGTCACAATACAACCACCACCACACCACGTACAACAGTCACAATACAACCACCACCACATCATGTACAACAGTCACAATACAACCACCACCACACCACGTACAACAGTCACAATACAACCACCACCACACCACGTACAACAGTCACAATACAACCACCACCATACCACGTACAACAGTCATAATACAACCACCCCCACACCACGTACAACAGTCACAATACAACCACCACCACACCATGTACAACAGTCACAATACAACCACCCCCACACCACGTACAGTAAAACAGTCACAATACAACCACCACCACAACACGTACAACAGTCACAATACAACCACACCCACACCACATACAGTGCAACAGTCACAATACAACCACCACCACACCACGTACAACAGTCACAATGCAACCACCACCACACCAGTCACAATGCAACCACCACCACACCACGTACAACAGTCACAATATAACCACCCCAAGACCACGTACATTGCAACAGTTACAATACAACCACCACCACACCACGTACAACAGTCACAATGCAAACACCACCACACCATGTACAACAGTCACAATACAACCACCACCACACCACGTACAACAGTCACAATACAACCACCACCACACCACGTACAACAGTCACAATGCAACCACCACCACACCACGTACAACAGTCACAATACAACCACCACCACACCATATACAACAGTCACAGTACAACCACCACCACACCACATACAACAGTCACAATGCAACCACCACCACACCATGTACTACAGTCACAATGCAACCACCACCACACCACGTACAGTGCAACAGTCACAATACAACCACCACCACACCATGTACAGTACAACAGTCACAATAGAACCACCACCACACCACGTACAGTACAACAGTCACAATGCAACCACCACCACACCATGTACAGTACAACAGTCACAATACAACCACCACCACACCACGTACAACAGTCACAATACAACCACCACCACACCGTGTACAACAGTCATAATACAACCACCACCACACCATGTACAACAGTCACAATACATCCACCACCACACCACGTACAACAGTCACAATACAACCACCACCACACCATGTACAAGTCATAATACAACCACCACCACACCACGTACAACAGTCACAATACAACCACCACCACACCACTGTACAACAGTCATAACACAACCACCACCACACCACGTACAACAGTCACAATACAACCACCACCACACCATGTACAACAGTCACAATACAACCACCCCCACACCACGTACAACAGTCACAATACAACCACCACCACACCATGTACAACAGTCACAATACAACCACCACCACACCACGTACAACAGTCACAATACAACCACCACCACACCATGTACAACAGTCACAATACAACCACCACCACACCACGTACAACAGTTACAGTACAACCACCACCTCACCACTGTACAACAGGCAGAACACAACCACCACCACACCACGTACAACAGTCACAATACAACTACTACCACACTATGTACAGTACAATAGTCACAATACAACCACCCCCACACCACGTACTGTACAACAGTCACAATACAACCACCACCTCACCACGTACAACAGTCACAATACAACCACCACCACACCATGTACAACAGTCACAATACAACCACCACCACACCACGTACAACAGTCACAATACAACCACCACCACACCACGTACAACAGTCACAATACAACCACCACCACACCATGTACAACAGTCACAATACAACCACCAGCATACCATGTACAACAGTCACAATACAACCACCACCACACCACGTACAACAGTCACAATTCAACCACCACCACACCACGTACAAGTCAAAATACAACCACCACCACACCGTGTACAACAGTCACAATACAACCACCACCACACCATGTACAACAGTCACAATACAACCACCACCACACCACGTACAACAGTCACAATACAACCACCACCACACCATGTACAACAGTCACAATACAACCACCACCATACCATGTACAACAGTCACAATACAACCACCACCACACCACGTACAACAGTCACAATACAACCACCACCACCATGTACAACAGTCACAATACAACCACCACCACACCACGTACAACAGTCACAATACAACCACCATCACACCACGTACAACAATCACAATACAACCACCACCACACCATGTACAACAGTCACAATACAACCACCACCACACCACGTACAACAGTCACAATACAACCACCACCACACCATGTACAACAGTCACAATACAACCACCACCACACCACTTACAACAGTCACAATACAACCACCACCACACCATGTACAACAGTCACAATACAACCACCACCACACCATGTACAACAGTCACAATACAACCACCACCACACCACGTACAACAGTCACAATACAACCACCACCACACCATGTACAGTACAACAGTAACAATACAACCACCACCACACCATGTACAGTACAACAGTCACAATACAACCACCACACCACATACTGTACAACAGTCACAATACAACCACCACCACACCATGTACAACAGTCACAATACAACCACCACCACACCACGTACAACAGTCACAATACAACCACCACCACACCATGTACAGTACAACAGTAACAATACAACCACCACCACACCATGTACAGTACAACAGTCACAATACAACCACCACCACACCACGTACTGTACAACAGGCAGAACACAACCACCCCCCAACACCTGCAACTGTCACTCTATCTATCTATTTACTCAGGCCCAATCCCCACTTTTCCTATTTTGTTTATTATTATTTTTTTATCTTTTTATGTTTTTTGTTTTATTTTTTTATTTTTTTTGGGGGGGCAGACTCAAGACACAGCAAGAATAGGGATAACACAAAATACAACAGAAAACGATGGACACACAAAGACAAAATAGAAATTCACACACATCTAGGTAATCCAGGAGAAGACCAAGAGACCATGGTCACCAAGGTCCCTCCAGCACTCTCCCGGCCCCCGACCACCCGGAGAAGTTACGATCTCGGCAGGCAGACATGCAGCGAAGGCCTACCACCACAAGCCCGCCCACCACACTTTCAGGTGCACCCTTCATATTAATCGTCTCCCCGGGCCAGGCGCCTGATGGACTATTATCTAGTCCATCTTGCGCCCGACCCCTTCCCCCAAATGACCACGTGTTCACTCATCTATTCACAATCATTCTCCATTCATTCCTGTTTATTACCACTTCTCTTGCCCAATCTATAGTCATTCCTTTATCATCCAAAGCTTGTCTTACACAGTCTCTCCATCTCAATGGGGGTCTTCCTGCTCTTCTATCTCCCCTTGTATCTGACTCACATATTCTCTTTGTAAGCCTTTCATCTTCCATTCATTCAACATGACCATACCAGCTCAGCACCCTTCTGTCCACTCTGGCTGACAAATGTTCCTGCTGCCCCACTCTCCTACGTATCTCTTAATTCCTCAATCTGTCTCTACGAGTAACTCCACACATACTCCTCAAGCAGCTCATCTCCATCACATCCAGCTTTCTTCTCTCTTTTTCCTTCAGAGCCCATGTCTCAGCCCCATACATCACTGTTGGCACAACAATTCCTTGATACATTGCACTTTTTACTTTCATTCCGATATTTCTCGTCTTCCACATACTTCCCATTGCTTCCAAAACTTTCCTTCCTTCACACACTCTCTGTTTTACCTCCATTTCCATACCTCCACTCCTGCTTATCGTTCCTCATAGATATTTAAAACACTCTACTTGTTCCAATATTTCCCCATCCAGCCTCACATCTAGATTCACCCTACGATCACCTGTATTACACACCATTTCTTTGCTTTTATTGACGTTCACCTACAGTTTCCTCCTCCTACAAATCACACCAAACTCTTTGACTAACCGCTGCAATTACTTCTCAGTTTATCCTCAGGATCCGCCACCAACGCTGTGTCATCAGCGAACAGCAACTGATTCAACTCCCAATCTCTACCATGCTTTCCTACTAAACCCAATCCTCTTCCCATATTTCTCATTTTCTATTACACAACCCTGTCGCAAACCTACCTTTACCTCAAACCAGTCACTCAACTCACCATTTCCTACTCTAACGTCATGCTCTGCTCCCTTCATAAAAACTCTTAACTGTTTCTAACAATATTATTGTCCTCCAATTTCATAACTCCTTAACACCTCCCACATTGCTTCACGATCCACACGATCATATGCTTTTTCCAAATCCATGAAAGCCCAAAATATCTCCTTATGCTTCTCTAAATACTTCTCGCATTACTGTCTTACTGCAAACATCGGATCCACGCACCCTCTTTCCTTCATAAAACCGCACTGCTCTTCTCCTATTTCAACTTCCGTACACTTTATTATCCTCCCTATCAACACCCAGCCATACAGCTTTCCAATCACTGATAATAAACTAATATCTCTATAACTTGAACACTCCTGTCGATCTCCCTTCCCCTTGTACAACGGCACAATACATGCACTCTTCCAGTCTATTGGTACCATTGACACAACAAAGTACACATTGAAAAGTCTCACCAACCAATCTATTATCACATTTCCACCCTTCTTTATACACTCCACAGCAATACCATCCAAACCTTCTGCTTTTCCGGTCTCATTTGTTTCACTGCTTTTTTCACCTCATTTTCCTTAATCCTTTCGTTCATTCCCTGCCACCTGGGTGGCCTGGGTAACCTATCTCCATCAACCACTGTTTCAATCACTGCTTCTCTTCCATCTCTTGCATTTAACAAAGATTAAAAATACTCGGCATATCTTTTCCTCACTTCAACTCCTTCCACTAGTAATTCTCCATTTGCATCTTTCACTGACTCTTCCCTCTTGTGTCCTCCTTTCCTTAATCTATTTACCTCCTTCCAAAACATCTTCTTTCGTTCTTCAAAATTCTCACTCAACCTTTGACCCCACCTTTCGTTTGCATCTGTTTTCGCTTCTCTAATTTTCCGTTTTGCCTCTCTCCTTTTCTCCTTGTACAGTACCTCTCCCATACCTCAACACTACCATCCTGTAAAACCCTCTCAAAACAGTCTCTTCTCCTCAACTGCCTTTCTGACCGTATCATTCCACCACTCGCTTCCCTTCCTGATACCTCTGCCTCCTACTTTCCATTTACCGCATACTACCTCTGCACTTGCTTTCACTCCTTCCTCAAACTGTTGCCATTCTACCTCTACTTCTCTCTCTTCCATCTGTTACAATACAACTAAACCACTTTTATTTATTTATCTATGAAAATAAAACGATCGAGATTAATGTACAGTATTTTGTTTTATATTAGTTAATAGATATATTTCTAAACTAAAGTATATGAGATTGCCTTTTCTAATATATATACTTCCATAATAATCGTTGCAGAATGAAACTCATGAAAGGTCCAAGAACACCTATGATTTAAATCCATTCAGTACCAGTGATATTCTGTGTATTATGTTCTGGCAACTATTAGACGGTTTTATTCAGCTGAAGAAGGTTGTCGACTCGTAATAAGATTAGAGACTATAACCCCCCCCCCCCCCCCCCCCCCCCCCACCCACACGTTGAGAAAAATGACCCGGTCGGTTCCTCGAAAGTTTCAGGCTCGCTATCGCTCGCCAGGATCAAATCAACACATAAAGGCCACAAAAGATCATCAAATCGGCAAACTGATGGTTCGAATGTTATATAATTTTAAAACTAATGAGGCTTAATATGAGGAAGAAGGCGGTCCTAAAACACCCCCTTAAATTGGCGCCCATTCTGGGTAACTCTGGAACTTTCTCTCTCTCTCTCTCAATCAATCTTTCCTTCATCCTATGACTTAAACTGCTTTAAGCTTTGTGTGTCCAGGCATTTTCACCACAACGTCCCTTGAATTTGGCTTTCTGTCACTCTTTTATCTCTGGGGGAGACACTCGTTACAGGCAACCTGCCTTTTATCTCCTTTACATACATACACCTTGTTTTTACTTCAATCAAGCTAGATTATACCCTCAACATCCCCCCCCCACTAGAGATTATACCCTCAACATCCCCCCCCCACTAGAGATTATACCCTCAACATCCCCCCCCCACTAGAGATTATACCCTCAACATCCCCCCCCACTAGAGATTATACCCTCAACATCCCTCCCCACTAGAGATTATACCCTCAACATCCCCCCCCCCCACTAGAGATTATACCCTCAACATCCCTCCCCACTAGAGATTATACCCTCAACATCCCCCCCCCCACTAGAGATTATACCCTCAACATCGCCCCCCCCACTAGAGATTATACCCTCAACATCCCCCCCCACTAGAGATTATACCCTCAACATCCCTCCCCACTAGAGATTATACCCTCAACATCCCCCCCCCCCACTAGAGATTATACCCTCAACATCCCTCCCCACTAGAGATTATACCCTCAACATCCCCCCCCCCCCCCCCACTAGAGATTATACCCTCAACATCGCCCCCCCCACTAGAGATTATACCCTCAACATCCCCCCCCACTAGATTATACCCTCAACATCCCTCCCCACTAGAGATTATACCCTCAACATCCCCCCCCCCACTAGAGATTATACCCTCAACATCCCTCCCCACTAGAGATTATACCCTCAACATCCCCCCCCCCCACTAGAGATTATACCCTCAACATCGCCCCCCCCACTAGAGATTATACCCTCAACATCCCCCCCCCACTAGAGATTATACCCTCAACATCCCCCCCCCACTAGAGATTATACCCTCAACATCGCCCCCCCCACTAGAGATTATACCCTCAACATCCCTCCCCACTAGAGATTATACCCTCAACATCCCCCCCACTAGAGATTATACCCTCAACATCGCCCCCCCCCACTAGAGATTATACCCTCAACATCCCCCCCCACTAGAGATTATACCCTCAACATACCCCCCACTAGAGATTATACCTTCAACATCCCCCCCCCCCCCACTAGAGATTATACCCTCAACATCCCCCCCCACTAGAGATTATACCCTCAACATCCCCCCCCCCACTAGAGATTATACCCTCAACATCCCCCCCCCCTAGAGATTATACCCTCATCATCCCTCCCCCCCACTAGAGATTATACCCTCAACATCCCCCCCCACTAGAGATTATACCCTCAACATACCCCCCACTAGAGATTATACCTTCAACATCCCCCCCCCCCACTAGAGATTATACCCTCAACATCCCCCCCACTAGAGATTATACCCTTAACATCCCCCCCCCCCACTAGAGATTATACCCTCAACATCCCCCCCCCCCACTAGAGATTATACCCTCACATCCCCCCCCCCACTAGAGATTATACCCTCAACATCCCCCCCCCACTAGAGATTATGCCCTCAACATCCCCCCCCCACTAGAGATTATAACCTCAACATCCCCCCCACTAGAGATTATACCCTCAACATCCCCCCCCCCACTAGAGATTATACCCTCAACATCCAACCCCCCCCCCCCACTAGAGATTATACCCTCAACATCCCCCCCCCCCCCCCCACTAGAGATTATACCCTCAACATCCCCCCCCCCACTAGAGATTATACCCTCAACATCCCCCCACCACTAGAGATTATACCCTCAACATCCCCCCCCCCCCACTAGAGATTATAACCTCAACATCCCCCCCCACTAGAGATTATACCCTCAACATCCCCCCCCCCACTAGAGATTATACCCTCAACATCCCTCCCCACTAGAGATTATGCCCTCAACATCCCCCCCCCACTAGAGATTATAACCTCAACATCCCCCCCCACTAGAGATTATACCCTCAACATCCCCCCCCCCACTAGAGGTTATACCCTCAACATCCCCCCCCCCACTAGAGATTATACCCTCAACATCCCCCCCCCACTAGAGATTATACCCTCAACATCCCCCCCCCCACTAGAGATTATACCCTCAACATCCCCCCCCCCCACTAGAGATTATACCCTCAACATCCCCCCCCACTAGAGATTATACCCTCAACATCCCCCCCCCCACTAGAGATTATACCCTCAACATCCCCCCCCCACTAGAGATTATACCCTCAACATCCCCCCCCCCACTAGAGATTATACCCTCAACATCCCCCCCCCCACTAGAGATTATACCCTCAACATCCCCCCCCCCACTAGAGATTATGCCCTCAACATCCCCCCCCCCCACTAGAGATTATACCCTCAACATCCCCCCCCCCCACTAGAGATTATACCCTCAACATCCCCCCCCCCCCACTAGAGAGAATTTTTTGCATTTTTCGGTAGAAAGGCCTGTGCAAAATTCAACAGGAAAACAAATGACACCTAAATAGCACAACAGGATTTAATAATAACAAAGAAATGGGGTGAAAAGTCATAAAGTCGTCAAAATAATGGAGCAAGCGTCTAACAATTTATAAACTAATGTGTCTAAATATGAGGGCGGCAGGAGGGGGTCCAGAAAAACACATAGCCTCCCTTAACGTTCCCACGCTCTCTGTCTCTATCTCCGGATATTATAGCCATTATTATTGCATAAAATAACACGGTTATTGGTGTCTATATTCCTTGAGTGACGTTCACACCTCATTAAGGGGGGTCACCGTTTTTTTCTCTTTCTCTCCTTTTCCCTCTTTCTCTGGCTTGTATCCATTCAGCTCCATTCAGCCGACTGTTTTAAGACATTTATCCCCATCCAGGTGTCGATTTCTTCCTGGCGAGCGATAGCGAGCCAGCATTGTATGGAGAAATCCGGCTTCGCCTGAGACATTTAAAACAAAAATGTACAAATTTATCTCTGTCAAAACAAAAATATATATGTATGCTGGCTCGCTACCGCTCGCTAGGAAAATATTGACAATTGGATGGGGGTAAACGTCTTAAAACAGTGGGCTGAATGAGGCCAAATGGAAACAAGCCAAAGAGAGAGGGAGATAAAGAGAAAAAAAGCGAGGTGGGCTCCCTTAACTGTGGTCATAAATACTTTCAGTGAGTCTCTTTGTATGTCTGTAAGTTCGCCCAATATCTCGAAAGATGATAAATGAATTTCAACGAGTCTTAATCAATATCTCACTGTTTGTATCTCACCTACACAGAGTAATTCAGCCAACTCAAACAAAATCTCCTTCTATTAATTGCTCTACAATTAACAAGCACACGTACAACACTTCTTTCCAATACACCCCAAAGCAAATGTGTTAATTCTTATAATTTTAAGGGAGACACTTGTTACAGGCAGCTGTGCCTTTGGTCTCCTTCATACACATACAATTAAAAGCCCCTTCACTTGGTACTCTGGAGCTCAACGTAAATTTTGGGATTTCATTGGAGGACGACCCCGCTCCCTGTTCCCACACTCTTGGACCTCCCACTTAACCCATTCTATATCATCGACATTCTTGTTATTATATTCTGGCTACTACTAATCGATGTTATTCAGATTAGGAAGAATCTCTAGCAATTATACAGCATCGAACTATCTCAATCAACCCTTCTAACTGCCACATATCCTTCCTAAGCTGCATTTAATCGTTTAAGTATAGCTAAAATATATCATAACAGACGACGCTGGTACAGACACAGTTAAAGCTGTATGCACGTTGTGTGTATGTGGTAGTGTTAGCAGGATTTGGATCCATTTTCGGATATGCGTCCATTCGGCGATTTATTTCCTAATTTCATTCGGAAGTTGGGTACAATCATCTAAGGCGTCATTGTATAGTGAAGGGTTAAGGGGGGCGACCTGATTGTTTTCTCTTTTTGGCTTGTATCCATTCGGCACCATTCAGCCTACTGATTTAAGACGTTTATCTCCATACAGGTGTCAAATTTATACCTGGCGAGCGATAGCGAGCCACCATATTATGGATACTGAATGAGAAAACTGGCAAATTTTTTACATTTTATATCTCCATAAAATGCTGGCTCGCGATATTTGACACCTGGATGGGACTAAATGTCTTAGAACAGTAGGCTGAATGGGGCAGAATGGATACAAGCCGGAGAAAGCGAGAAAAGTAGAGTGAAAAAGCAGGTGACCTCCCTTAAAGAACAGGACCCAAGATCTCACCAGCAGAAGAGGCCTCCTTCTCCTACCACACTTGTTCCTCCTCTCTTTACCGAGCGTCATGGCCACCGGTCCACACTGTAAACAAATAGAGTTATAACAATGGTAAATTAAATATAGATGGCTTTACTAACATTAATTTATTAACACCTTTGATTAGGCAATATACTTGTTATGCGTGGTTGTAGTCCAACACGCTTGATACTCTGTTCTCATAAGTTTCTTATTTGGATAACTTAGAACATAATCTGCCCGACAGGAACATATAGCTAGCATTGATATAAATATTACTAGATCACTCAAATCGCACCCAAAGACAATAAATACACACGATATGGTTCACAAGTTTATTTCTTAATAGCTAGATACAAAGCGGGGCACATTAGGTACTTAGCTATAGAGCGTAAGACCAATAATAGTAGGTGACTCAGTGACTGGGAATAAGTTGAATATGTTTTACAAATTCATGAATAATGGCGTCACTAACAAAGCATCAGAATCAATATATAAAATAATACATAAAAGAATGATGACAATATCTCAAATATAGTTAAGTATGCAAAGAGAGGAATCACGTAGCGTAAATATGGGCAACTGGTATCGCGGAGACAAACAGGTGAGGTAGAGCGTGGCTGGTGGCTTATAATGCTGGGGTCACACATTCACGTATATCGCTCCCGTATGCTCCCGTCAGGCGTGATCGCCAATTTTGTGTTCTGACGGGCGTAGTCCGGCCGTGTACGCCCGTATAGACTACGACTATTGCACTTCCCGACATACGTACCGTAACGGGGCCAGTGTTACGTCAGACGTAATGTAGTCGTATGGACCTACGTACGTGCTTGCGACTTGCGTAAGCATGTCCCCGTTAGTCCGCCTGGGCTGCCCGATTTGCAGGAACACAGGCCACGCCCATGGCCACGCCCCCACAAGACCTGCGTAGCTGAGGCCGTACGTCTTGGGAGTTTGTAGGACTTACGTGGACCGTTTCCGGACAATCGTAGTCTGTCCAAACACAGACAAAGACAGTCTTTGTCAACCACGTAGGTCTTGGTTGGAATCTGGGAACTAGAAAAGGGCAGGGCTGGCCACAACGTTCCCATTCCCACTCCTGACTCGGCACCATGAAGAACATAACGGAATACATCCTGGAGGAGTTCAAGATGGTGAACTCCCTAATCAAACCGGAGAACAGGCATAACACTCGGCTCATTCAATGGATCATTTCCTACATAGAAATGTTAGAACTGCTTGCAATAGCAAACTACATCCATGAAGATGAACAAGAGAAGAAGAAGGAAAGGAGCAAGAGGACAGTGTGGGTGTGGCCATATCTACAACGAAGGCCTGAACATGGCCATTATGAGAAGCTGATGCAAGAGTTGGCCACAGCATGTCCACAACTGTACAAAAACTTCACCCGGGTAGACAAACAACTATTTGATGAGATAGTGGAACGTGTCACCCCCCTCATTCAGAGGAAACCTACGTTCTGGCGGAACCCCATTCCTCCTGGTCTGCGGGTGGCCATCACCCTACGTTTCCTCGCTACGGGTGATTCCTATAAGAGCCTGCAATACAACTTTCGTGTTGCCCACAACACCATCAGCCAAATTGTTCCAGACACCTGCCAGGCCATCATTTCTGTCTACGGAGATCAGGAGATCAAGACGCCACAATCGCCTGCTGAATGGAAGGAGGTTGCCAGCGGCTATGAGGAACGATGGAATCTGCCGCATTGTGTAGGAGCCATTGATGGCAAACACATACGGATCCGAAACCCAAACTTTGGTGGCACATATTACTTCAACTACAAGAAGTTTTTTTCCATTGTCCTGATGGCAATTGTTGACTCCAACTACAAGTTCATATACGTCGACGTTGGTGCCATAGGGTCAGACTCTGATGGTGGTGGCTTTGCACACACCAGTCTGTCTAAGTTGCTTGAGAAACAGAACGCAAATCTGCCACCCGCCGAGGTCATCTCTACCGATCCCACTGGACCACCCACGGAATACTTCTTAGTAGGTGATGATGCATTCCCTCTGCGTGCCTACATGATGAAGCCCTACCCCCTACGATCCCTCACGAAACAGGAACGAATATACAACTACAGAATCAGCAGGGCCCGCCGGACGGTAGAGAACGCCTTTGGCATTCTTGCCAACCACTTCCGGGTTTTCCACACTGCAATATCTCTAAAACCTGAACGTGTAGAGGTTGTTGTGTTGGCCTCATGCATTCTGCACAACATCCTACGAGGACGATGCCCACCCCAATCAGAGGTAGATCAAGAGGACCCACACACCCACCAACTCATACCTGCCGCCTGGAGGAGTGACCCACCTGTAGGAATCAACATCCCACCCGTGACCCGCAACACTGCAACCATGCTTGCCAAGGCTCAATGCAACTACCTCAAGACCTACTTCAATTCCCCTCAAGGATCTGTGGTTTGGCAGGATGACCGGATTTAGGTGAGTTACATTTACTTTTAAATACATCATTGAAAATAGTAAGATTTTCCCCTGTTTACTTATTATTTTGTTTTATATTTTATTTTCATCTTACATTTAAGTTATCGAGTCTTTGCTAGTTTGCTTTGTATTGTATTTGTATCTTTGAAATTGCATTTTCTGTAATGTTTTAGGTTCTTCCTATTTTTTTATATTATATGTGTACTTAAATTGTACCCTGCTTATTTAATTTTACATCTTTGACTTTCTAATTTCATTCAATTTTGCTATGTTTTCCATGTTTCCTTTGTTTTGTACTTTATGTCTAACAGTTATATTTAATGTAAGTTGTCCATCAAGGATTTTCATAATTAGTATTAACCATATTATCATTATTGCGTTTAAATGAATTATTTATTTTGTATGCTCATTACTTTCATTATAGATTTTATTTGTCATCTTATTAATCAACAATTATGATAAAATATTGGAAATAGAAACACACACGTCATTTCCCAAATACATATATATTTTAAAAATACACATTCAAATCGAAGGCGGTCATTGGTGGGTCCATGGTCGCAGCCTTCTCCGCCCATACAGCCTCTATATGCTCCTTGTTTTTGTGCCTGGGGTCACCCTTGTCATAAATGAAAGGCGCATCCAGCTCAATCCAATCTGCCAGCATCCGCTCAGTCTCCTCCGTCAGTATTACGTTTGTCTTCTTCCGGCGCCGTTTCTTTGGTGGAGCCTGTACGCTGTTGGTAGGTGCAGGTTCTACTTCTTCCTTCTCTTCTTCCTCATCACTCTCATCCACTTCAACCTCGAGCTCTCCACTATCGGGGCCGAGGTCGAGAACAATTTCATCTTCCTCAGGCGTCGAGAGGGCAGGCGGTGAGTTGGAGGGGCCAGGCTGAGAGGGGTCAACAGGTGAGATGGCAGGCGGTGAGGTGGCAGACGTCGAGGTGGCAGGGGAAGCCTTCCTGGCCTTCTTCACGCCTTTCTTATGCATGGTACAGGGCAGGGCAGGGCAGGGTGCAGAGGGTGACAAGCAGGGCAGGGCAGGGTGCAGAGGGTGGCAAGCAGGGCAGGGCAGGGTGCAGAGGGTAGCAAGCAGGTGGCAGGGTTGGCTTGTTGTTTGCTGCTCCGGTGTGGTGAGAGGTGTGACTGGAGTGTCACCCGCTGGTCCTTATATACCCCCCATACAACGTTGCCGCGTCTTCCCGCCAACACGCAGTGCGGCGGTGTAGCCAGATGCGCCCGGACTTACTTTCACTTTCCCGTTTTACGGGAACATTGTACGATTGGCGGGAGAAGCTTACGTTTTACCGGGCTAGCTGCTACGTCTTACGGGGCTGCTCCCGTAAGACGTAGCAGCTAGCCCGGTAAAACGTATGCTTTCCCGACTTTTGACATACGTGAGCGCGAGCCATGTATCTGATTCGAAATCCAAAACATACCGGGCGGCCTTGGCCGCACCCACCACCTCCCAGACCAGCGTGGCTACTCCCGCCATGCGTACCAACCCCCACGACTAGACACAATTTCATTTACGTTTTGCGTACTAAGCCCTTACGTTTTACGTATTCGGTTGCCAACTACCAATAAACCTTCGTACGGGAGCATACGGGAGCATATACGTGAATGTGTGACCCCAGCATTATGGTTACGTGACCAGGTAGGACTAGGGTCAAAGTAACCGTGGTTGGGTCTAGAATAATGTTACTGCGACGTATACTTGGAAATCTTAACAATATGGAATATTTAGTCTAGGATGAATAAATACAAATTTTACGTTAGTCCTAGAGAGAGGACAATTTAATTGACAAATATATAATCAAGAAAAATGGGTGAATAATTATACACCGGGTCTAAGAAAAATAATTTAAGTCAGTAAAGGTGACTTAACGCACAATACTAAAGAATTTCAATTTCACAAAACGTGTAGCGAATAAAATGTAACCTAAAAGGTTATGAACACAGCGGGTCTAAATTAATAATCAACGCACTGGAAAATAGAATAGAAACACCACAAAGTTGGTGAAATGAATTTATGTAATATAAACTGATATCACAAAACAAGTAGTGAATCGAAAATCAGCCAGAAATATTTTTGTTTTTTGTTTTTTTTGTTTTTTTTGAGACAATGAACGGAGGAAGGAAAAACACAGATAAAACAAAAAGGTCCATGTACCTAAAGGCATCCTCCATTCATAAAATGTTTGTAACAACTGGATTTAAACATTTGTAGATTGTAAGTTTGTGGAAAGTAATTTGAGGGAAGTGAATTTCAAAGAGTAGTAGCTCTGGGGATAAATGAATTCTGATAAGCAGAAGTTCTGCATTGTGGAGGAGAAAGTGTTAATTCATGGGCGCTCTCAGCTGCCCTAGTTCTACGGGGAAAGATGTGGAGAGGCGGCACAATTGAAGCAAGTTCCTCGGAACAATTGCTGTGAAAATATCTGTAGAATATTGCAAGGGATGCAACGTTTCTTCGTATGGATAATGTAGGAAGGTCCTCTGTGATTGCAGGGTTATTGATTAATCTAATAGCTTTATTTTGAATTTTGTCCAACTGCCTCAATGCAACCACTCCACTTCCACCCCACAGAGGTGAACAGTAATCCATCTGAGAACGCACATGACTTTTATATATTACGGCCAACTGCTCGTCAGTGAAGAATTCTCGAACTCTGTACAGGAGTCCCAGTTTTTTAGAGGCATTCTTAGCAATGCTTCTAACATAATGTGTCCAGCTCAAGTTAGTAGTTAATGTTACACCGAGAATGTCAATACTAGGGGAAGTGGGAATATTTACATCATTAAACAATATATGGGAGTCAGTGAGATTCTGTCGGTTAGAAAATTGAATGTACTTGGTTTTCTGTGCATTAAAGGAAACTAGATTCTCTTGTCCCCATTCATTAATTCTAGAAAGGTCCTGGTTCAGAGAAATTGCAGTGTTTATTTTTGAATTTATAAGATCGGGTTGGGTGAAAGAATTGGTAAATGTGAAGGAACTGTGGAGTGTTGAGTCATCTGCGTAGGAATGTAGTTGAACACAGTTGGGTATAAATAGAAATTCCCAATACAAGTTCGAATATTATTCACCGCATAACGCGGTGGACCGAATTATTCACAAGTTTAAATATAAAATAAATTATTCAGAATAAATGAATAAGGTGCTCGAACGTACTGATCTAATAATTAACAAGGGGAATGAATCTCTGGTTGTTTGTAATTATATCTTGAATGGACCTAGAGATGTCCGTAACTTTGAATGATATTAATTAGGGGACAGATATAAGTATTACGCTCTCTTTCAACACTTCACTACGCACTTATATACACACTGACAATACACAAATTAATAAGATCTATAAGTGTTCATAACAGGTTTATGCGTGTCGTTTTATATATATCTTAGGTCGAACCTATATATATATATATATAATATTATATGGAACATATAGGAGTCATATCCAGAGTATTATATATATTTATCACGATAAAGACGTATATAAGGTTTTCACAAATATGAGGTATAAGATAATGAAATGAGAGACCAAAGGGGTCTCGATAATTTACTATGACTTGAACACTAATATATCTTATATAACCTTCACAACAATTCCAAAACTCAAGAACACATAGAAACACTTAGACTGGGGGGAGATGATCCTTTAGAGAGATCTGGTCTGCGGTTAGCTCGTACGTTTTTAAGCCTCTCTTATTTATCAGAGAGAGACGACGTTTTCACACAGAATTTGAATAATCACTTCTATTATTTTCTATGCATCTAGAACTTTCACTTCTAGTGCTTAGCTACTATTTTAGAGCTTTTCACTTCTAGAGCCTCTCCTGCACAACTAAAATTTTAACTTCTAGCTCACCTACACCTTACTAGAATAGACACTTCTAGGTACTCTACACTTTACTAGAACGGGCACTTTCCAGTGTTACGAGGTGGCTGAATATAGGGACGATTGGCTTAAGCTAACAGTAGCGACTCTGACATTGGATCTACATTCTAGTTTGCCGTTGGCTTATAGACGGGTTCGACAATGTTTGCCTAATAATCCTAAATTTCAGTGAGAGGATGTTCAGATTTTAAATTGGATCATGGTTAATTGGTTTTGGAATATTAGGGGCATTTGGATTCTGGTTTTCGAATTATGGTGAAGTTAATAATGGCCTTAAAAATACAATACATATAGCGATACATGGGGAATGTTATTCTTTAGTTCTTAAAATTAAACTCATATTTTAGAAAGCTTGCATGGTTGTATGATAATTGTTTTGCATTAACTCGGACTTTTCTCTATTATCACTGGTGTAAAACTTTCTTTACTCTCTGTTGATTTGTTATTGTTGAAATTTTTGGCCTTCCGCACTGTAGAGAGGGTTATTCTGATCCCATCTGTCATAGTAAAACATTGGATATTGATGAGGAATTTGCATAAACTCTTCTTCGTTGTAGTTCAAATCGGGTCCTTGGGCTGGATACACCTCTATTCTGTATATCTGACCTTGTGATTGGTCCGGAAGAGGCCCAGGTGATTGGCCCGGCATCAGGTCATCCTTGATGAGTGGCCTTGTAGTTCTCGTGGGTATTGGTAGAGGGTGTTGTTTTAATATGGTAGACAGCGTTGTTTCTTGATACAATAGAGGACTAGAGGACGTTGATTTGTGATGATAGACTGTGTTGTTTCTTTTTCTGTCTGTGCTTGTGTCCTGTTCTTCTTCTTCGATCTTCTCTTCTCTCGGAGGCTGGCTATTTTGGCTTGTGGTTGGATCATTTCCTCCTGGAATGTTGGTAGATAGGTTGGGGTCCTCGTGTCTCTTTTAAACCGTGTGTCTTCTGGGCATATGGGTAGACCTGGTGGGGGTTTCGTTGCATTTATTTTTGAACCCATTATTACAATACTTTGTATTTGACTGGAATACCACTACCTATATGCCATACTTCTAATTGATAAAATATTTTGTACATTTTTATTACCCCTTTCATATCATCTTAAAACCGATTATTTTCGACAATACACAACTCCCTATGGAATATCGCGATGTGTCAGCTGAAAATCGAAAAGGTACAATGCAAATTGTTATTGTTATTGCTGTATGTAACATAATCATCGTATATCTAGACTCTAGAGGGTTGGAATTATTCGGTAGTTAATCATGTACTCTGACTTTATTTCATAATCAGGGTCGCAGAATATACTACCCTTCCTTGGAATTTGATATTCCCCTAACGAATTGTCACTACGAGCCCTATTCAAGGTTTGACTTATTCAAAAACCGAATTTTAGGTCGCACTAGTATCTACTCAAATGAAACTGAATGAAGAGTATCTAAGGTACTGTTACTCAATAAATTATTAAAATAATTTACGATTAGTTAGCATGCTAAGCATTCGTAATATATATTTATGTAATAACTAGATCACAACTAAGTTAATCTATAAGCAAAATTATCCTTCTTTCCCACTATAATTTGGCGAAACTGTAACTATTTCTCGTGTTTCCCATTGATTACATACATACATATATACATATAAGTTTAAAGACCGTTTTGTCCACAGAGAATGTGGTTACAGTCTTGCGTCCTAAATGGCAGCTTTCCAGGCGGCCCTGTCAAGGGCTGCCTCTGTTGTCAAGTTCTTTATTTTGAGATCGGACCGGAGTATCCAAGCCCACGTCATTCTAGGTCCAGCCCTACGCGCAGCTCCCCCCCACGTTCACAGTCCGGCATTTCTTCACCCAGTTCTGATCATCCATTTTCTCCACATGCCCAAACCAACCAAGTCGGCTTGTGCGCATCACTTCACTGACACTCCTAATGCCCAGACGCCTTCTCAATTCCTCGCTCGATACCCTGTCCCTAAGATTAACCCCACTCATCCATCTCGCCATTCTCTTCTCATTCCGTTCCATTCTATTGACATCCTCCGCTTTAACCGGCCACGTCTCCGAGGCATAGGTCATCGTGCTCCTAACACATGAGGTATACACCTTCCCTTTACCCGTAAGGTTGGGTGGGAGCCCTCTCATGGTCAGGAGTGGCAACAGTTCTCTAAACTTTCCCCAGCCACTTCTGACTCTAGAAATGGAGCTAGCTTCAGCGCCACCTCCGGCGGAAACCGTATCGCCCAGGTAGCAGAACTTATTCACACACTCCAGTGTTATACTGTCGAAATCAACACTGACAGGCGGGTCATTTAATACAATATCTCCCTTGCACACTGCACATTCAAAGTCTATGATTCTTGTCAAAGGTCCTCTAGCTCTATTACATCTCTTGTGTACCCAGTCACTACAGACGCAACATTGAATTGAATTACTTCCCACCCCCTTTCCACATACTGCGCATGGATAGTCGCCGCTTCTTTCCATAGTTCCACGCCCTACTCCACTAATCATTACCTTTGTTTTATCTATGTTAACTCTTAAGACCCTTATTTGCCATACCTTCGCTCCATCTTTTGAACTTCGCCTCTGCTTCCTGCGCATTATCTGCGATAAGAACTAGTTCATCTGCACATAACATCGCCCATATGAGTCCTGTCCTAAATTCCCTTGACAGAGCCTACAGGACTAAAACAAACAGTAATGGGCTCAGAACTGAACCTTGGTGAACTCCATCCTTCACTGGGAACTCTTCGCTCAGGACCTCATTAACTCTAACTGCTGCCCGTGACCCCTCATACATTCTCATTATCACACGCACCAGCCACTCTTCTACTCAAGAGTTTTCTCATAGCCCAATGCACTACCTCCCTGGGCACCCGATCAAAGGCCTTCTCCAGATCAACAAAAACTAGGTATAACTCCCTGTTTTTCTCTAAGTACCTCTCTTGCATTTGCCTAAGAGTGATAGTAGCATCAGTTGTGCCACGTCCTGGCATAAATCCAAACTGCATGTCGCTAATAGCAACACTTTTTCTGATCATGCATTCAAAGACCCTTTCGCTGACTTTCATGACTTGATCGAGCATTTTCAATCCCCGATAAGGAGTCACCCTTGCCTTTGTATATATTTACAATAACACCTTTCTGCCATGCATCGGGAATTTTTTTCTCCTTTATGATAGCATTAATCAGTTCTGTGACCAATTTTACCCCTAATATCTCCAGCTGCTTTTAGCATCTCAGCGACAAATGCCGGAGCTCCCAGCGGCTTTTCCTGACTTTATTTTATCTATAGCACTTTTAACAGTATTGTACCCTATCAAAGGCTTTGTACTGGGACTACAGTGCTGAGCTGTTCCCTGTTCCATTCAAACTCCACATTATGCAGTCTTTCATAATGCTCCTTCCACGCCTCTCTGATTTCGTTTTCTGTGTAAACAGTCATGCCACTGTCATTATTTATGCATCTTACACTCACGACGTCCTGGCTACAGTCCCTCACATTCTTAGCTAATTTATAAACCCCATTGGTGTTAGTAGTGCTGCAAACTTGTTCTATTACACTATCCTGTGTGGTTTTCTTTGCCCTGTAGATCTCTCTTCTAGCATTACATTTGTCGGACAGGCATTCTTCCTTGCTGCCACCTTCCTTCCATACTTTGAAGTATCTCTTCCTCTGTCTCTGACTGCAGCTTCAACATCGTTGTTCCACCACCAGGAGAACTTATGTCTGGGTGACCCCTTTGTTTTGCCACAGACTTTGTCTGTGGTATCGAGGAGGCTGCGCTCAATAAAGTTTCATTAATTTTGCTATCAACATCATCTGGCCTAACACCCATTCTCCTTTCGATTTCCATTACTTCGTTGTGGAATCTGTCTCTGTATTCCTCTTTTTCCAACAACCATACTTTCCTTTTTGGCAAATTAATTTTCTAACAGGAACGCTACTTAGGCACATGTCACACACTAGGAGCTTGTGTTGGGGGATGCATTCTTCACCTGGTATGATCTTAGTGTCTCTAACTTATTTCCTGTCAGATTTGCTGATAACGAATTAGTCTATCTGGCTACTGGAGCCACTTGATTCATATGTTATCAGATGGCTCATCCTCTTCCTAAACATAGTATTACACACCACCATTCCCGTGGCAGTACAGTGCTCCAATATGTATTCACCTCCCAGGTTCCTTCGGCCATAGCCCTGTCCTCCTTGCACGCCCTCATATCCGTCGGGACCTGCCCCGACATGTCCATTCAAGTCTCCTCCCATAATTACTACCTCCCCTTCCTTGCATCCGACAACCACCCCTAGTAATTAATTCCAGAACCGTTCTTTGACATCTCTAACCTAGCCTGCTTGGGGGCATATGCTGATATACCATCTATGACTCTCGCCCCGACTTTCATTCTTAGTAAAATCAGTCTTTCGTTAAGGGGACCGGCCGCTTTTTACTCGGAAAAGTCCTCAAAACGGCAATATTGCGCAACCCGATATATGGCATCATCACCCATCCCTCTATCATCAGTTAAAATCCTGAGGCAATATTCCGTCTGGAAGCATATTATTTCTGGGCTAGTTTCAAACTTTCGCGGATCGCGGGTTAGAAAATGCTTTATTGGTTTAGGAACTGCAAAAAAAAAAAATACGAAAAAGATGAATTTTTGGTGAAAATACGACGTTCTTAGATATTTTTCCTAGCAGTATCTGATACTCAAAACTGGTAACAACGAAGGGTGTGGTGGTGGTGGAGGTCCGGAGGAGAAAGAGCAGTGTGCTCCAAGCCGCGAGAGAGGTAGGGTGCGGCTGGCCGGCTGGCTTGCAACAGCTCTCGTGCCTTAGTACCTCACGTAAGAAAGTTCACTTGTCGACGCATTATCTCCGAAACCAAACATGCTACAACAATGATTCTGGTGTCATTGGAAAGGGCATAAAATTCCCTACAATACCTCGTCTCCATTTATTTTTATTTCTTAACCATTTCGACACAGCAACCCGAGACATTTGTCACCTAATTTGTACCTAATTGCAAACTCCCTCATTGCAAAATTAGATAAAAAATGGAAAAAGTAAAGACTAGCCATTGTAACTACACCTATTGTTAGTACCCCCAATGCATTGAAACAATCAAGCAACAATATTTAAATGCGTCTTTGATTTTACAAACAAACATAAATTTTCACACTAATTCTCGCCTAACTCAAAAAATAATTGTCCTAGATAATTAACATTTTGGAAATCTCTCTTATTTTAGGTGCCCTATATGTGTACCAAATTTTATGAAATACAGACGAATTCCATTGACACGTTCTAGAGTAAAAAGCGGCCGGTCCCGTTTTAAACCTTTTAACTTCTATAACACAATCTGCCCACCTCTCTGCCACCAGGAAACACACCCCTCCTGTACCATGTTCATTTCCCTTCAATATAAACTTAAAGTGTTCATTTTTACCCATAATCCACCTCACACTCCCCCCTTTCCACCGGGTTTCCTAGGCACAACATACATACACTCGTCGTCTCTCTAGAATCTCTGCAATCTCACCTGTCCTTCCTTTCATAGTACCCACATTCACACTTCCGAACCTAAACTTGAGGAAAGCGTTCATTTTTACTCATAATCCACCTCACACTCCCCCCTTTCCACCGGGTTTCCTGGGCACAACATACATCCACTCGTCGTGTCTCTAGCATCTCTGCAATCTCACCTGTCCTTCCTTTCATAATACCCACATTCACACTTCCGAACCTAAACTTGGGAGAAGAATCTGCGGTAGTGTCCTTTTGCAATTTCATATCAACAGACTTACGTTTTCTCTGATAGTTATTTTTTGTCATGATTGGTATTTTGCCAACGTTGGAGGTGACTATCCCCAGGTATCCAGCTCCAGGCAACCCCGGGCAGTTGTCACCCTAAGGCCATCCCAAGATCTTAATAAGGGTGGGACCTAGGGGCCTCGTGGCACCCCACCAGAACCAACTGCAGGGATGCAATCCGTGCGTGCACGCAGTACTATGGCTGGCCCGGTATTATGCGCCTAGTGATAGGGCAGCCTCCCGGTGCGCTACCTCCGGGTTCGGGCCCCTGTACTTCTAGGCGGAAAGTGCCAGTCTGTAGATGATGAAAAACACTATGCCCTTTACCCTCTAGATCCTCCTGACCAGGATGCACCCCCAGGGGGCCAGAGCTGGACCTGAGGTAGGTCCCTCCACGTCAGCGAGCCGCCATTAGGCGAGTTTGAAGCATGTTTTACATGGGGTACCTGCTTTGACTGTGGGCCCAGCCTTTGCCCATAGGGGCCTAACCTGCAAGGCAGCAGGCGGTTTGTGTGGGGTTTGCTTCCTGTAGACAGGTTGCCGACCAAGGCTAACGAGTTCCATCTACCCGAAAACTATCTCCTAACTTAGGCTGTGAACGGGAGGGGAAAACTACCATTCATTGCTCTATTTCCAACATTTATCTAGCTAAAACTCTGTGGTATATATATGTCAGAGCTCACTAACTCCCTCTTCTGATATCGACTAACATATTCTATTGCCTAAGTAGCTAATAGTATTTAATTTTCACTTCACCAACAATTGAAAACTGAACTAATACTCAAAATATGTTTATATCATTAGTTGTCTATCTGTGTCTCTGAAATGGGCTCACATAATATAGGCAACATCAATCTTAATTCAGCACAGCTGGGTCAATTAATTTATCTCTTTTCATAAGCAGTTTCGGGTCCAATAGGTCCCATTAATAAAATATAGTTTTCTTATTCTGGATTCAGGCTGGCCACCAAAATCGCGCCATTACTCTTTCTTCTCTTTACTGTGGATTCAGGTTGGTCATCAAGCTCATGCCAGTTCTTGTTCTTCTTTTGACAATTCTCCTCCTCCATGTGGTTCCTGCAAAGTTTGATGCAGGTTGGCTATGTGGGAGCAGGTTCATGGATACTTCAGGTGAATTTGGGCATACGGAGGCTGGGCAGTTCGGTTCTTTAACTCTTGTAATTGCTGCTGCTCATCTTCTCTCTCGTGTCTCCTTGGGTTTCCCCATATCCCTGATTTGGGTATAAGGATAGGGTAGGACGGAGGTGATTACCCTAAGAAGTGGTTTGACATAGTTGGTGCCGTCTGGTGCTCTGGCTCTATCATGTTCCGCTTATTGCGTATAACTGTTGTAGCCACGCTGAAAGCAGTAACAACAAATAGAGTGGTCACTAGTCAGCATGGAAGTAAAGGTGTCCTTGCATGATAGTGTGGTAATCCCGACACTGACATACGGGAGTGAAACATGGACGTTGTTGGAGAGACACAAACCAAGAATGAGGGTGGTGGAAATGAATTACTTGAGAAGTGAGTGCGGAGTTACATGGAGGGATAGACAGGTGAATGAGGAAGTACGAGAGCAGTGTGGTGTGGATGTAGAATGTAGATGTGCTGGATAGTGTAAAAAGGAACACCTTGAGATGTTCGGCCATGTGGAACGTACAGTATGGGTGACGAGAGAATGACTAAAGCCTGGTTCACACATAGCCGAGTCGGTGCGCGAGTCCAATACGAGTCACACTCGTCGATTATCGCCGTCGCTGGAGGCCGAGTCGGCCGCGAGTAGCAATTGCTCCCGAGTAAAGGAGAGTGTAACACGAGTTAACTCGAGTCAATACGAGTCAACACGTGTCCATGCAAGAGTCTGTATGAGTAACTGAGAATCAAAACGAGTGTAACACGAACCAAACACGAGTGTCCAAAATTTGAAAAATAACGGCCACATTCCAGAGCACGCAAACAAAGAGTATGGACGAGTCTAACACGAGTCAACGCGAGTGTTACACGGATCAACCTGTGTGTTACATACGTGTTGTTGCGTGTAGACACGTGTTGATTCGTGTTGATTCGCCAACGTCGAAATGATGACGAAAAGCGACGAATCACCAAAGAGTGTTACACGGGTTTACACGAGTCAACACGAGTTAACACGAATAATGAAGAGTTATTCAGAGTTCAGCACGAGTTAACACGTATGTACACGAGTTTACACGTATGTAGGCCACAATCGTGGGTACTCGCCACGTGGCCCAAAAATTTCATGCATGCATGAAATTTTTGGACCCCGTGGCGAGTACCCACGAGTGTGTCGAGCAAACAAAGAGTATACACGAGTCTAACACGAGTGTTGAGGAGTCTCGACGAGTCATTGCCGCATAGCAAAATTTCAGCACTCGTGATGGACTCGCGCACCGACTCGGCTATGTGTGAACCACCCTTAAGAGAGTGTTGAAGAGTGTAGTGGAAGGACAAAGAGGGAGAAATAAACCGAGAGAGAGGTGGAAGGATGAAGTTAAGAAATATAATGCGTGAAAGCGGTGCCGCATGGGAGGAGGGGCGTCAACTGACTGGGGAGTACAAAGGAGTACAAAGGAGTACAAAGGAAATCAAGCAACAATAGATCTAGTGACCCTTCTAGGTTGCTTGTCCTCCAAAACACTGAGGATCAAGTGTCCAAACAGTGGTTTAGAGTGGGTAAGGGAACATTGGAAAGGGAATTACTGCCCTGGAACTAATGTCCGTGGCAGGATTAGGAAGTTAGTAGGGGACAGATGGGTTAGTAACTGAGGGGGGGATAAAATAAAGTTTTTCATTTACAAACGCAGTCAGTCGCGGGTTTGATGCGAGATATTTGTCTAGGCGGAGTTTAAATGAATCAACGGTGATGCAGTCTATAACGTTTCGGGGAAGCCCATTCCACAAGTTGACAACTCGATTGAAGAAGAAATTCTTAGATTCGTGTGAGTTAAAAGATTTACCAATAATTTTGCAACCGTTTCCCCGCGTGTAATTAGATTGGTCGATAGTGAAGTACTTACTACAGTTCATATTGTCGATGCCTTTGATGATTTTGAACACTTGAATTAAGTCACCTCTTAATCTGCGCTGGGTTAAAGGAAATAGATTTAATTCTCTAAGACGTTCTTCGTATGGTTTGTTCTTTAGGCTAGGTATCATTTTGGTAACTCTACGTTGAACTCGTTCTAGCTTGTTTATATCTTTTTGGTAATAAGGGCACCAGGATTGAACGCAGTATTCCAGAAGAGGGCGGACTAAGGAATTGTAAACGGTTAGGATAACTTCTTTGGATTTATGCTCAAATGACCTGCCTATAAAGCCAATTATTTTGTTTGCCTTCTTAACAACTTCTGAACATTGTTGACTTGGTTTTAGGTTACTCGATATTGTTACTCCCAGATCAGTTTCTCTGTTTACATTCTTAAGCTGAGTGCCATGCATCGAATAGTTTGCTTTCTCATTTAGGTATCCGATATGTAGTACTTTACATTTATCCGCATTGAAACTCATTTGCCAAATTTGGGCCCAACATGACAATTTATCTAGATTGTGTTGCATATCGTCAACTTGTTCTTTTGAGAGTACGCTATTTGCAATTTTTGTATCGTCAGCAAATTTTGAGATTGTACAGGTGAGACCCTCATCTATGTCGTTGATGTAAATTAGAAAGAGAATTGGTCCTAGTACCGATCCCTGGGGTACCCCGCTACTTACATTGGTCCATTTATATGCCTTACCGTTTATGACTACTCTTTGCTTTCTGTCGCTGAGCCAATTTTCTATCCATTTCAACACACCGTCTTGTATTTCATGCGCTTTTAGTTTTAGCAGTAAACGTTTGTGGGGAACTTTGTCAAAGGCCTTTTGAAAATCAAGGTATATAATATCTACAGCTTTACTCTCATCGTAGAGGTTGAGGATATCGTGGAAGAAGTCTAAGAGGTTTGTTAAACAGGAACGTTTTTTACGAAAGCCGTGTTGAGTATCTTTAAGTATGTTATTTTCCTCTAAGTGATTTACGAGTCTGTCTCGTATGACCGTTTCTAGCATTTTACATACAGCTGAGGTTAAGCTAATTGGACGATAGTTACTGGGTAGGGATTTGCTGCCTTTTTTGAATATCGGTGTTACGTTGGCTAGCTTCCACTGATCGGGCATAGTTCCAGACTGCAAGGATTTATTGAATAGTAATGTTAGTGGTTTAGAGAGCTCATCCTTAGCTTCCTTTAGAAATCTAGGCGAGATTGTATCAGGTCCAGGCGTTTTATTTACCTTGAGTTTATCTAAACAATTCAATACTTCTCTTTCTGTAACGGTGATATTGCTTAGAACATCTGAATTATCAATCTGAATCGGCGATGGTGTAGGTCTTCTGTTGTAAAAACTGATGCAAAGAAGGTATTGAGGGCATTACTCATTTGTACTTCGTCTTTGGTGTATTCTCCATTTTCATCGACTAACGGTCCAACAGTTGAAGTAACTACTACTTTTTTCTTTCTGATATAACTATAGAATTCTTTCGGGTTTGTTTTACTTTGATTCGCAATATGTAACTCTAAGGTCTTTTTACTTTGTTTAATTAACTTTTTGGCTTTGCGTCGTAGCTCTACAAATTTCACCCGTTCTTCGTCATTTTGTGAGGATTTTAATCTATCATTAGCAAATTTTTTAGCAAGCAGGCAGTTTGAATTATCTTTATTCCACCATTTAGGCTTATTATTATGGCCTGGACGCCGTATTTTCGATGCTATGCAGTCTTGCACCGCTTTTAGGTAAGTGGCTTCGAATAACTTCCAAGATGTATTTATGTCGTTATTGTGAATTAAAAAGCTCCAGTCAGTTTCTTTAACCCTTAATTAGCGGCTCACCACATAAGTCGAGTTAAATAAAGCTGGACTATGTGGCGGCGCTCGACATAGGTCGAGTGGCAATTTCAGCACGTAATGTTGCTGAGAGAGAGAGACATGTGGTGGCAGGAGACTAGCGAGCGTATGACTGCTCCAGACCACCGCGGCGAACCTACTGACACGAATCTCAGCTCCCTCCTCCCTCTCTCACTCGCTACATACTGAATTATATGGGGAAAGTACCGAATTACATGCTTTTTGCACTCGCGTTGCACGGTTATTGCAAGAAAACTAGCCATCATAAAAGGATCGTTATGGTGTCATTCGAAAGCTCTGTTTATGCCCTTTCAGGGATAGGTACTTGTTTTACGTTCTGGGTCTTATTTAGGCATGAAAATGATCACGTAAACAGCCCTATTTTGGCTAAAAACACCCCGCTGGGCGGTACATATAAATAAACCGCATAGGCCGCTCGTAAGGTGTTAAACATAGCTCTAAGTTTATGGAAGTTTGCTTTCTTGAAATTAGGGACTTTTTCGATGCTACTATTTGGTTCGTTACTAGTAAACTTTAAAGTGAAAGTTATCGTACGATGGTCGCTGTTACTGAATTCATCACCAACATTCAAATTCTCTATTAATTCTTCTTTTGTTGCAAGTACAATGTCAAGAACATTATTACCACGGGTCGGCGTTCGAACAAATTGATAAAGCGAACTCTCTTGCAAGTTCGTATACAAGTCATGTCCGGAGTGTGAAGTAAGAGTATCGCCCCACTTGGTCACAGGTAAATTAAAGTCGCCAAAAATTACGGTATCTTGTGAGTTACTTACATCTGCAATTTGTTCGTAAATTTCTCGGTCAGTTTGCACTGATTGAGCTGGAGGTCTGTATATTAATGCAAGTATTATTTTTGTACCTTTATTATTCTTTATTAGCACAAAAGATGCGTTGACATTCACAATTTGAGGTTTTGACAAGAGGGTAGGGTTAAGACTTTCTTTGATATAAAGTAAAACGCCACCTCCATTTCAATTTATTCGGCTTTTCTCAAACATTACATAACCGGGAAGTGAATACTCTTCTAAAAAGTCTCTATCTTCTGTATTGAGCCAAGATTCTGTTATGCCAATCACATCATAAATTTCTGTAAACACTAGCTCCTCTAAATCTGAAAATTTATTGCGTATGCTACGAGCGTTTGCATAGAAAACCTTTAAATTTGTTATTTTAGAACTCACGGAACGCTCTTTAATAATATTTTTGGTTCTTGTCGGATCTACATTTATGTTCATGGCTGTCCTCGGTCCTCGCTGTCTTCGGTCCTTATCGCTGGTGGTCCTCGGTTGCCTCTGTTTTTTTCTTGGCGTTGGATGATTTATGTCACTGCTGCTTCTTCTCGGATGGCGTTTTTTGATCCATGGCTGCGGACTGCTTCGTGTAGGAGACGACCCATGCGTAGTGAACCCACAGGGTTTAGATGAGTGCCATCCTTGCGGAACAGAGTAGGCTGGTTGTAGAAGTTGTCCCAGAGGTTGATGAATTCAACTTCTTCCCTCAGACACAAATATTTTAGTCGGCTATTTGTGCTGAAGGCCTTGTCGTAGAATTTGTCAGGTGCGTCGATCTTGGGGAGAATGCCTGAGATGATGATATTCCTTGACTTGTTTTTGTAGTGCTGGATCATCTTGCGATATTTCTCCATCAACTCTTCGGATCTGGTGCGCATGACGTCATTTGAACCAGCATGGATGAGAAAAAGGGTATTTTCATTTGCATCCTTTGTGGTATCTTCGAAGGCTTCCACAATGTCGTCCAGTCCAGCTCCTGGGATGCAAAATCTTTTTCGTTGATTTGGGACTCTGTCGCAGAACTCTTCGACCTGTCCTCGTAGGATGGAATCCCCAACGAGCCTGGTCTCTTCTGGTTCGTCTTCCATCTCTACCAATATCTCAAATCTGTTTGACATTGTGACTGGTAGATGAGACCTTTTCTGCGTTGGCCGTGCACCGCTCCTCACTGGTGTAAATCCGGAAACCTGTGGTGGCGGGACTCTACGTACAGGTCGGGGAGAGGAGTGGTTAGAACGGGGGCGAGGGGTTGGTACTGTTCGTGCTAGCAGGCTTCTGCACGAGGAGTGGGGGAGAGGGGAGAGACTAAGGTGAACAGGGCGGCTGTCCTGGTTTGATGTCGGCTCAGGTTCGTCAGAAGCATCTGCTGCAGTGTCTACTGCAGGTGTTGGATTGTTGGCAGATGACGTTGGGGTGGTGGTGGATGCTGGAGTTGAAACAATTGGAGTTAGTGATCCTCCAACGTTGAGTGTTACAAACTCTTGGAGTGATTCCAGCTTCCTGGTGAGGGCGTTGATCTTGTTGTGGGCTTCATCCAATTTTGCTGTCAAATCCTCTCGTTGCTGGCAGAGTCGGCAGACTTGTGGATCGGCAGGAGCAAACATGGAAGCACCAAACCTACCGGCGCAGTTCGTACAGGCACGAGGCATGGTGACGATCACTTTCTTCAGATCACTTCACTCACTTAAAAACACAGAGGTGCATGGGGGCGATTCGTTCGTGGCCACTCCTTTGGGGATCTCGGAGTCCGCAATAGAGAGATAGACATATCAATTTCAATATATTATTAAGCATATTATGTATTCACACTTAATAGCCTTAATTAATCAGGGGAAATGCTTCGCAATATAATTTGAATATGTCATGCGATATTTATATGCATAAGCGCATGTATTTAGGTCAGGCAAAATTATATTTCGATATGCTAGCCAATGATAAATATTAAAGCTTATCATTTATATCAAATTAAGCAATATAATTATATAATGTTAACAATTAATTATATTGTATGATTACACGATATCGTATGGAGCGCATAATTCCTGTTCAGTAAGTAAATAATTATATACTGTATATATACAGGGTGACCCAAAAAAAACTCCCAAATTTCAAAGGAAAATTAAACACAAATGGTTAAAGATAATACAAATATTATTTGAACACATGAAACTTCATTCAATACAGTTTTTATTCATCATGTTTTAAAGATGACATCCTCCAAATGTCGTCATTGTTTATACACGCTTTGAGGCGATTTCTGAACGCTGCCATGGCTTGACGGGTCATGATGGGTGGAACAGCGGCTATCTCCTGCTGAATACCAACCTTAAGGGATACGGCACACACAGCTGGACGATCATTGCAAGTGCTTAGGGAAATGTTTCCGGGTCGGATGATCTCGAATATTCCATGTGGGCAGCACATTTACTAAGAATATATATACAAAGGAATACAAAGGAAGACAAGCAAACACAGACCCAATGGTCCTAACTAGGCTGCTTCTATAAAACAAAACAAAAACACACACACACACAGCCATCAACTGAAGGGGTTTCAGCTCCAGAAGAACTGTGGTCAGAAAACTAAATCATAGTAGGCCTACTATGTACAGTCGGCGGCAAAAGTCCTGTCGCCTCTCCTGCCTCACCGTGACTCACGATATTCATAGGCTCTAGAATGTTAGGTGTACAAAACGTGCATAATTCTACCACCAGATGGCTCACTGTGAGGTGTGTGGTTGTTAGGGTAGGCGGTGGTAGGGGAGAGGAGGGGTTAGAGCTGTTGGGGAATATAGGGGGACTGAGGAAGGAGTGGAATCTTGGTAGTTTGATCTTTAATTATCAGATATATATTAACCTTTTATTGAATAGTTACCAATTAAGCACGTAAATCAGGTGGAAGCAAACTGGGATGTAATGACTGCATTCTCTCAATTACTTTTTATATATATTATGATTTTATTTTTAGTTTTAGAATAATGTGTGGGTTGCTTGTACATTTATAACGATAATTTATTTAGACTTACTCATTATTATTATTATTATTAGCAAAGTAATCATACGTAATACTATTACTACTATCTACTATTATTATTAGTACCGGTATTATTACTAATATTATATATTAGAATAACATAAATTAATATCGTTAGGTGTGGTAGTTCCCCATCTCATCACTTCCTTCTGTCCGGCGGCTATATCCAAATCCCTGAGTTAAGCCGCTGTCACAGGTTCGCTATCTTTCGTCAGGAAACAATCGACACCTAAATGATACGAAAGGTCCTAATATAGGTCAAACAAATTAATGAACGTTCTTGAAATCGCCAAACTAATGAAACAAACGTCTTATAATCTCAAAACGAATGTGGATAAACATGAGGGAGAAGGAAGTTCATAAAAAGCAACTACCTCCCCCTTAAATGTTGTATAGGTTGATTGTGAGGTACGATGTTTCGACCCCCTCATTATAAAGCCACTCCAACAGCTTCCTCTCTCTCCAACACCCCTTATATAGACTAAGAACACACATTAACAAAGCCACTCCAACAGCTTCCTCTCTCTCCAACACCACTTATATAGACTAATAACACACATTAACAAAGCCACTCCAACAGCTTCCTCTCTCTCCAACACCCCTTATATAGACTAATAACACACATTAACAAAGCCACTCCAACAGCTTCCTCTCTCTCCAACACCACTTATATAGACTAATAACACACATAACAAAGCCACTCCAACAGCTTCCTCTCTCTCCAACCCCTTATACAGGCTAATAACACACATAACAAAGCCACTCCAACAGCTTCCTCTCTCTCCAACACCCCTTATACAGACTAATAACACACATAACAAAGCCACTCCAACAACTTCCTCTCTCTCCAACACCCCTTATACAGACTAATAACACACATAAAGCCACTCCAACAGCTTCCTCTCTCTCCAACACCCCTTATACAGACTAATAACACACATAACAAAGCCACTCCAACAGGTTCATCTCTCTCCAACACATCTTTTACGGGCTAATAACACACATAACAAAGCCACTCCAACACCCCTTCTCCCCTCTCTATACACTCTTCAGAAAATAGGAAAAGTAGAAAGTAGCTACGAGATGCCGTTGTAAAGGCTTAGCCTATACCTCAATACCTTCACCTGACATAGGACATTCGGGTTTATGTATATTTGGGAGACTTAGGGGGCCCACCTCGCTTTTTTATCCTTCTCTCCCTCTCTCTTTGGCTTGTATCCATTCGTCCCCATTCAGCCTCCTGTTTTAAGACGTTTACCCCCATCTAGGTGTCAATTTATTCCTGGCGAGCGGCAGCGAGCCAGCATATATATATACTGTATATATTTTTTTTTACAGCAAGCTAAATTTGTACATTTTTACATTTTTCCTGGCTCGCGATAATCGACACCTGGATGGGGATATATATCTTAAAACAGTAGGCTGAATGGGGCCGAATGGATACAAGCCAAAGAGAGAGTGAGAGAAAGAGAAAACAAATGCGCGGTGGGCTCCCTTAAATATAAAATAGCAGGCCGATACCCTGAAACAACATATAGACGTGAATATTAGATTGGAATTTGTGGAGGAGTTATTTTTTTAGTCTTCCGATTAAGGGGGTACTACTCGCTTTTCATGGACCTCCTTCTTCCTCGTGATTAGCATATTAGCTTTGAGATTTTAAAGACGTTCCTTCCATTAGTTTATGCGATTTTAATACCTTTCGCCCCATTTCGTTGTCAATTTCAAGACCTTTCGTGCCTTTTAGGTGTCGATTTTTTCTTGGCGAGCGATAGCAAACCTGTGATTTTATGAGGAACCTGCCTTTGGCCGAGACATTTTTCTATCGAAAAATGTGCAAATTTATCTTGAAAGGGGGTCTATGGGGTGTTTTTATAATCTTGATGGATGTCTAGCGAGGAAACTAAAAAATAAACAAATCAATAAATTAATAGCCCCCAAAACCGGCCATTAGCCCCTTCAAAGAGTAAATTTATGATTGTCCTATTCGCCCTATTTTTTCAGCAGTAGGCACCATCAATCATAACATAGCTGATAAATTCCTTGTACGGTCGCGCTAATAAGTCATGTCCCAGCTGTCGTTACGTTTGGCTTGTTCTGTGCTGTATTAATGTCTGTCAGATGTTGAATATGGTGGGTAAGTGTAGGAAGATGTTTGTATATTTCACTCGATATGAAGAAATGAAGCTTAGATATTGCCGATACCAATTATTGATCAAAACATACATGTTGACGAGACATCACTTATTAGCGCGACTGTACCATTATTCCTTTCTGTACCGGTGACGTATTTTGCATTATATTCTGGCAACTATTAGACGATATTATTCAGCTTAGGAAGGACGTCTACCCCCTTATAAGGCTACACACTATCCCACTTAACCCTTTTTACTACCACAGATCCTTATCAAGCTGCACAAAATCGTCTAAATATAGCTATGAAAAAGACGCTGCGGTACAGAATGGGTTGAAGGATATATATTTAGTTTAAACAGGGCCTCCAGCAATTAACAGACTTCGAACTATCTCACTTGACCCTTTTTAATACCACAGATCCATCTTTAACTGCATACAACCGTGTAAATATAGCTAGAATATTATCAAAAAGACGTCGCCGGTAAAGAAGGGGTTATTTGATCCAATTAATACAAGCATGTACAGTCAACTCGCATAATCCGCAGTCTCAGAATATTGTTCAGGTTTATGGAAAGAGTAAGGGAGCCTACTTCGCTTTTTTTGCTGTTTCTCTCCCTTTCTCTTTGGCTTGTATCCATTCGGCCCCATCCAGCCTACTGTTTTAAAACGCTTATCCCCTTCCAGGTGTCAATATTTTCCTGGCGAGCGGGAGCGAGCCAGCATATATATATATATATATTTGTTTTGACAGCAAGCTAAATTTGTAAATTTTTCGATAGAAAAATGTCACCGGCGAAGCCTGATTTCTTCATGCAATGCTGGCTCGCTATCGCTCGCCAGGAAGAAATCGACACCTGGATGGGATAAACGTCTTAAAACAGTTGGTTGAATGGAGCCGAATGGATACAAGCCAGGGAAAGAGAGAAAGTAGAGCAATATTTAAAAAGCCGGTGACCCCCCTTAAAAGATCATCCATCCATCCATATACTCAGGCCCAATCTACACTTTTCCTTTTTTTTTTTGGGGGGGGGGGGGGGGGGGGAGGGGCTGACTCCAATGTATACAATAAATATGCAATTAATAAAATGGAAAAGAGGTGAATTAAAAAATGTATAGGCAATACAATTATAATTCCCTACAGTAATCTGAAAACATATAATTGCATAACTAAAATTTCCGAGACTCTGCGGATTAAACGAGTTGACTGAACACTATTAAGGATTCCCTTTCGTTCGCTAAAGAGATTTGTAATCAGGACTATGGTGACTGTACAATGGTACTTTTTTATATTAAGTCTTTATTTACAAATATACCTCTCAACGAAACTGTGGATATCTGCTGCGATCAACTATTTAATGATAATAACAACATTAACCCGTTCTGTACCGGCAACGTCCTTTCCACTATATTCTGGCTACTATAAGACAATTTTATTCAATTAAAAAAAGGGCCTCCAGCCTCCAGGCTGGGAACTATCTCACTTAAGCCTTTTCACTACCACAGATCCTTCTTAAGCTGCTCAATATTTTAGAAATATCCCGCAACCCCAATAATGTACTACCCGAGTTGCCGTCAGGTATAGTGTAAAATAGTCGTTGATGGGAAGTCCAATAAACTCATCACGTGAATCACCACGAGACTATCACCTGGTTCTTACAAATAGGACTAAGGTTACTATACTTTTGTACGTCCGTGGTAGTACAGGGGGTTGGCGCGCGGGCCTGGTTGACCTATGGAGGATATGGTTACTAACCAGGGTTCGAACCCCACCCAAGGCATCTCAAAACCTGTGGGTTTTTAGGAGGGTTAAATTCCTTCAGAGGTTCGAGCCCCGCGCCAGGCATCAAGGAAGTGGGCCTGGGGAGTTTTCAGGAGACCACAAAATTCCCTTCACACCCAGCATTTCAATAATTAGTTTGATAATACAGCCGAACACACATATTAAGAGACGCAGCAAATATCCGCATCCACAAGTTATCTGTAACTTCTTAACCCATTGGCTGCGGGTGATGTTCCAGATCGCATAGGCAATTGACAGCAATTTCCAAGCTTTAAAAGACTGTAAAAGCAGTAGAAATCGAGTGTCAGTGGGCGGGAGCGTGAGGGACCCACCTCCGACCCTCAGAGCATGGAGCCGCTCACTGAGGGAGACTGTGTCTCGCGCGGGTGTCTCACAACAGTGTTGCCGAGCAAGCGAGAGCTAATAATTAGCGAGTTTTCCCGAATGTCTATGGCAACGCTGCGGGTGAACCCCACCACCTACGAAGCTCGTTCTGGTCTCATTTTGAAGCTATTTTCGCCTAGTTTTCGGCAGAATACAGTTAATTTAATGCAGATGCTTCATTAATCATTCAGAAGTGCCTGAATATGCCCTAAATAGCCCAAATATACCCGCAGCGTAAGTGTTAAAATCTGCATTCGCATTTGCTATACAAGCAACATCCGCATCTACAGTTTTAGAAATTTAACATCCGCATTTAGAATGAGGATGTTGCAAACATGACAAAAATATTGTTAAAATAATAGAAAATGAAAACAAATATATATGCCTGGTATTTGAAACAAAATTATATGAAACGTATATTTATACTAATGTCCAAATAGTTTATAAATATAAGATACATTACAAAACGAGAGCGATCTTATTCAGCGGTGCTGGCTTGATCTATGATGAGAAACTTAAAGCGGCTTCATGGAGAGAAAGCAGTGAAAAATAATGTTTATAAAGAGCAATTTGCCTCTTTTAAATTCAAGTGGGCTTGTGGTTTCGCTCTGCTGCATGTCTGCCTGCCGAGATCGGAACCTCTCCGGGTGGTCGGGGGCCGGGGGAGTGCTGGAGGGACCTTTGTGACCCTGGTCTCTGGGTATTCTCCTGGATGACCTAGATGTGTGTGAATTTGTATTTTGTTTTTGTATGTTCATTGTTTTCTGTCATGTTGTCCTTATTCTGGCTCTGTCTTGAGTCAGCCACCGCCCCCCCCCCCAAAAAAAAAAGGAAAAGTGGGGATTGGGCCTGAGTATATAGCTAAATAGATAGATAAATTCAAGTATTAACTTGCATAAACACTGCAAGGTTTAAGTGACCGTTGTTTTGTTTTACAGTATTTTGCTTCTTGTATCTAGTTTACATCTTTACTAGGCATTTAAATATACTTTCAGTATATATTTATTTCTTGATTATTATCATATTTGGTTCTGATATGAGTGTCTGTAAATTTAGGTTGTGAAGCGGTAGTGGGTGGTGTGATGCATGACGACTTTGGTGCACGTCCGGTATCCTGGTAACACAACATTACTAACCTATGGGGCTCAAAGTCTTCCTTAAGGGGGGGTCACCTACTTTTTTATCTTTCGCTCCTTTTCTCTCTTTCTCTGGGTTGTATCCATTCGGCCCCATTCAGCCAACTGTTTTAAGGCGTTTATCCCCAACCAGGTGTCGATATCTTCCTGGCGAGCGATAGCGAGCCAGCATTGTATGGAGAAATCCGGCTTCGCCGGAGATAGGTTTCTATCGAAAAATTTAAAAATTTAGCTTGCTCTCAAAACAAAAATATATATATGCTGGCTTACTAACCCTCGCCAGGAAAATATTGACACCTGGATGGGGAAAAAAGTCTTAAAACAGTAGGCTGAATGGGGCCGAATGGATACAAGCCAAAGAGAGAGGGAGAGAATGAGAAAAAAAAAGCGACGTGGGCTCCCTTAATAATTCATAATGCATAGTGCAAATCATTATTAGAATCACTAAATCAAATTGGGTTAAGAGGATAATATATGCAGCGACTTAACCTTGAGGGCAAAATAACCTATTTTTATAAGATCAAGAACAAATAATCCGAAAAAATATTATTGAATATCCGCATCCGCAAAATAGAAATATTGATATCCGTATCCGCACATCCGCGTTTTTAGACATCCGATGCATCACTAACAGTTACTGTATACTTTAAATTATATACACACACAATATACTGTATAATATATATATATATATATTCTCTTTTAAACAGACGAGGTTAAAAGCAATAGCAGTTTCAGCATTCAGGATTTTATTGTTACAGCTTTCAATAGTTCTAACAATTTTCCTCTGGGGTTCAGAGATGAGGTACAAAAGGTTAGCAAAATTCATGGTGGATCCAACATTTCACAAGTAAACATCTTGCATCTTCAGGGAATGGAGAGGTAATGATTAGAATAGGGACAAAGCATCATATCTATACAAAATTCGAGGATCAAGTAGAGGGAGGTAGGCGGAGCTACTGGGTGTGTGGTGGCTGTTCATTGGTGGAAGGCAGTCTATTCGCGAGACGGGCACTAAATCTTATCGGTGGTTGGTTGTTGGCTGGGGGTGGCTGTGATTGGTTGGTGTTGTCAGTTGTGTGCTGAGCGTGGAAGCGTAAGGGAGGGAGGCGCGGGGCAAGAGGAGTGGGGGCAGCATGCCTGTAGCGCTTGCCTGAAGGAAGAATTTGAAGGTCTTCTGTTTGGTTGTTGATGCTGGGGTTGAGTGTTTGGATGTATATAGAGCTTCTAAAATAGCTAGTCTTCTGGGGTCTGATTCTTTGTCGAGTATGGTAGTTTGTTTGTCTAGGTCGGCGCGAGTTAGGGCAAGATGGTGGGGGCTTGATAGTGATCTTTTATAGCGCCAGATTGAAGGTGGAGGGTTAGTCGACGGGAAAGGCGAGTCTGTGTCATTCCAACATAGGATAGGGGTCCACAGTCCCCAGAGGTGCAAATATGCTGGTATATCACATGATCGTCTTTCGGTTGGTTGGTGGAAATGGGGCGGTTACGGAGGACAAGGTTGGAGGTCTTAGGAGATTTGTAGTAAATAATGAGTTTGATTTTATTGTCAGGGTTGGTGGGGAGGACGTTTTTTGTTAATTATTTCTTTCATAATGGATTCGTCTGTTGTGTGGTCGGAAGACATGTAGTTTCTGTAGAAAAATTTAATGTCATTGGCCGGGTTGGTGCTAGGGGGGTCTTGTTTGTACCATTTTTCTAGGTGGTGGTTGATGGCATTGGTGACGTCAGTGTTGGAATACCCATTGTTGACTAGGACCTGGGTGAGCCTTTCTAGTTCATTGTGTGTGTCATTCCAGGTGGTGCAATGGGTGAGGGCTCTCCTGACATAGGCGGCGATGGTGGACTGTAGGTATCGTTTAGGGCATTCACTTTCCCCATTAAGACATTGGCACCCCCCCCCCCCCCCCCCCCACACACACACACAGAGCTGAGGGGCTCCGAGGCAGCGTTTGTAGTCGTCATTGTTGTATTTTCTTTAGTTTTTTGTATTGGAAAGAAGTGTTGTGTGCTTGTTGAGTGTAGTGAGATGGATAGGAGGTGTTTGTGAGAGCTAGCTGGATTACTCTGTGTAAGTGAGACACAAACAGAAACAGTAAAGGAGGCCAAAAAAGTGAAATATAGGTTCCAGCAACTCCTTATCAGATGCCTATGAGGTCTCCCCTGGGTATTGCCTTGCTCGATTGGTGTCTACAATCTCCCCCTTGAGACTATTGTATTGATGTCTTATGGGAACAGACATCATAACGTGAATCATATAGTACAAGATTGTAGGCCTAAGGCTAGACAAGATTTCAGATATCCTTAGTCCATAATTTAACAAGTCCAAGCTGGACTATAAGTCCGTGCAGCCGTGTTGACACCGAGGCGCGTGGTGCGACGCCGAAATGTAAACAAAATACAGTAGGCTCCGTTATGGCCTAGAGGGTAAATTAGAGTATATGCATGTGGAATTTCATTAAATTTGGTTCAATAGTATACACCGAATTTCGTGAAAATCAGTTCATAACTTTGAGAGTCGCCAACGCTGGTGGAAATATGCGCTCTAATGATCGTTTCCAATATTTAATTAATTCTTACTTGGAGCATATTCTATCTGTTCACCAAATTTCATGGTCATCGGTTCATAACTTTTGAGATATCTTTTTAACAGACAATCAGACAAACGGAGGCAAAAACATAACCTCCGAGGTATGCGCTCTACCGATTGCCTCCTCAATTTAATTGCTTCTCCCTTGGTGCATATCCTATCTACCCACCAAGTTTCGTGAAAATTGGCTCTCAACTTTGTGAGCCGTCTACGGTGGCGGAGGTATGCGCTCTACCAATCACCTCCACAAATAAACTACTTCTTCCTGGGTGCATAACATATCTGGCCTCAAACTTTCGTGACAATCTGTCACTCCTGCAGAAGGGAAGCAACAGTGGGGCGCCCTGGACAAAATTTGAAAATAGGATTCTGATCATTATGTCTACGAAATAGATGAAATTATGTACATGTTTAAGTCAAAATGAGTACTATCCCCAAATTATAACCGTTTTCAATTTCCGTAATTCCTGTAGAAGGGGGCCTGTGGTAGGGCGCCATGGCCGACATGTTGGATCCAATTATTCATTGAAAGTATCTGTATGTACCGTACATTATGTGTGGTTCATTAATCACATAGAAATATCCCATTTCATTTTTCGTCACTCCTGTAGAAGGGAGACAGTAGTGAGGCGCCCTGGGCTAAAGTTGGAGATTGGACTCCGTTATGGTCAGGGAATAGATCACGCTTCAGTATACTGTATGTATGTGCATTAAATTAGCAAAGCAAAGACCCCAAACACAGCCGATTAAATTTTTCATCCACTCCTGTAGAAGGGGCCCTAAAGTTAACCGCCAACTGCGAAGTATTTTAAAAGTAAAGCCTGATCAATAAGCAAGAGTCTATGTATAAAGAGTTCTATGAAATATGCCTTAGCAATTTCCAAAAAGGTGGACATTTCATTCTTTGCCACTAATTTATGTAAGAAAAGGGCTCCGTTACGGCCTATAGAATATATTTGAGTACTGTTTATGCGTGTGTTAGCTCATACAATTTGGTATAGAAGTAACCGAGAAATAGCAAATTTTGATAAGTGTCGCACTACTGCAGGAGGCTATTTGGGGGGCGCCTTGGCAGGAATTGAAACAAAGGGCTCAGTTACGGCCTAGAGGATACATGATTTATATGCATGTTTAAGGTCGTTAAATTTGGCTTAGTAATAACCGAGAAATAGCAATTATTTATACATGTCGCTCTACTGCAGAAGGTGGCGATTTGAGAGGCGCCCAGGCCGAAATTTGAAAAAGGGGCTCCTTTATGGCCTAGAGCCCTAGAGGATAGATCAGCGTATAATATTATGCATGTGAAAAATAATTAAATTTGGTTCAGTATAACCGAGAAATAGCCCTATTTAATATCGATCTTCCTAGCATCAACAACAAGAACGACATGAGTGGTGAATTGAGGTCCTCGCTTCGCACGGACCATCTAGTCCATTAATTTTGTTACCAAGAGGATCATTGCCATATATTTCTAGCACGAACATTTCCGATCTAGGAACACCTGTCTAACAGAGAACTTCAGCCCTGATTCAAGCTTACTCCAGCTCACTACACCTGCTTTCTGTTCAGTTACCGCTCAACAGTCATACGTACAGGTGAGGGACATTTTGGACAATTCCATACCAAACACATACTGGATAAAAATATTTTATATCCACATACAATGTTTTTCGTATAACAAACTCGAGAAACTCTACCGAATAATATGTAACAAATACACCAGCATAGTTTTGCGGCTTAGAAGTCCTTGTCTAAAAGGTGGGATTGGGAATATATATATACTGTTTATATATTATGTTATTTCAATATCGTTATTTTCATGGATACTGAAGTATTGCTAGTTTCATATGAACTATATGTTTAGGTTTGTGCGAAGTGAGGACCTCTAGGCCTTACTCATATTGTTGTTGTTGTTGTTAGGTCTGTGCCAATGCGAGGATCTCTAGGCCTTACTCATGTTGTTGTTGTTGTTGTTAGGTCCAGGCGCAAGCGAGGACCTATAGGGTTTACTCATGTTGTTGTTGTTAGGTCTGTGCGATGCGAGGACCTATAGGCCTTACTCATGTTGCTGTTGTTGTTAGGTCTGTGAAATGCGAGGACCTATAGGCCTTACTCATGTTGTTGTTGTTGGTCCGGCGCAAGCGAGGACCTCTAGGGTTTACTCATGTTGTTGTTAGGTCCGTGCGAAGAGAGGACCTCTAGTCGCCATACATGTCGTTGTTCTTGTTCTTGTTGTTGTAGTTGTTGGTAGGGCGATCATTATTAAAATGGGCTATTTCTCGGTTATTGCTAAACCAAATTGAATTATTTTTCAAATGCATATACGCTGATCTATCCTCTAGGCCGTAAAGGATCCCTTTTTATAATTTCGGCCTGAGCGCCCCTCAAATTTCCACCTTTTGCAGTAGGGCAACATCTATAAATAATTGCTATTCCTCGGTTATTACTGAATCAAATTTAATGACCTTACACGTACATATAAATTATCTATCATCTAGGCCGTAACTGATCCCTTTGTTTCAATTCCTGCCAGGGCGCCCCCTAAATAGCCTCCTTCTGCAGTAGTGCAACGCTTATCAAACAATTTCTCGATTAGTTCTGAACCAAATGTTATGAGCTGACAAGCGCATATACTCGAATATATTCTGTAGGCCGTAATGGAGCCCTTTTCTTAAACTTCGTTCTGGGCGCCCCAATAATCGGCGCCTTCTATAGTAGTGATAAAAAATGAAATGGCCACCTGTTTGGAAATTGCTAAGGCATATTTCATAGAACTCTTTATACATGGACTCTTGCTTATTGATCAGGCTTTAAGAGGGCACTTTTAAAATATTTCGCCCTTGGCTGTTATCTTTAGGGCCCCTTCTACAGGAGTGAGGTTTTTGATTTGCTAATTTCATTCACATGCATTTTGCATACTGTAGCGTGATCTATTCCCTAACCATAACAGAGTCCAATCTCCAACTTTAGCCCAGGGCGCCTCGCTACTGTCTCCCTTCTACAGGAGTGACGAAAAACAAGATAGGATATTTCTAAGTGATTAATGAGCCAGACTTTTAATGTACATACAGATATTTTCAATTAATAATTGGATCCAACATGTCGGCCATGGCGCCCTACCACAGGCCCCTTTCTACAGGAGTGATGGAAATTGAAAACAGCTATAGTTTGGGGATAGTATTCATTTTTATTTGAACATGTACATAATCTCATCTATATCGTAGACATAATAATTATTGAAGCGATGTTCACGAAGCTTGGTTGGCCGATAGGAAGAAGTAATTCAATTTAGGAAGTGATGGATATAGCACATACCTCCGACAGCGTAGGAGGAGGTACGCGCAATCAAGAGTGCCCCTCTAGTTACTCCCTCCAAGGAAGTTGGACGGAGATTATGAAAATCGGCTTATTTGGATTGAATTCCTAATTTTATCAGAGAGATGTACGGATAAGGATTTTGAACACTGGTACACTCATAGAAGGAATCGGTTACTATAGATTCAAGTTCGTTAACACTTTCGATGATTAAATGCGAAATAAGGAACTTTTGGGACTGAAATATTATCACTGGTGCAGAATTTTGGCAGAGTCATTATGGGTGAAAATCGGTTTATTTGGATTTAATTCCTAATTTTATCAGAGAGATGTACGGATAAAGATTTTGAACACTGGTACACTCATAGTGGGAATCTGTTACTATAGATCCAAGTTAGTTAACACTGTCGATTATTAAATGCGAAATAAGGAACTTTTGGGACTGAAATATTATCACTGGTGCGGAATTTTGGCAGTCAATATGGTGGGAAATCATCTTATTTGGATTTAATTCCTAATTTTATCACAGAGGTGTACGTATAAGGATTGTGAACACTGGTACACACATAGATAAACTCTGTTACCGGTACTATAAATTCAAGTTAGTTAACACTTTCAATGAATAAATTCGAAATAAAGAACTTCTGGGACTCTAAAATATTTATCACTGGTGCGGAATTTTGGAAGAGTCAATATGGGTGAAAATCGGCTTATTTGGATTTCATTCCTAATTTTTTCAGAGAGATGTACGGATAAAGATTTTGAACACTGGTACACTCATAGTGGGAATCTGTTACTATAGATTCAAGTTAGCACTTTCGATGATTAAATTCGAAATAAGGAACTTCTGGGACTGAAATATTTATCACTGGTGCTGAATTTTGGCAGAGTCAATATGGGTGAAAATCGGTTTATTTGGATTGAATTCCTAATTTGATCAGAGAGATGTACGGATAAGGATTTTGAACACTGGTACACGCATAGTGGGAATCTGTTACTATAGATTCAAGTTAGTTAACACTTTCGATGATTAAATGCGAAATAAGGAACTTTTGGGACTGAAATATTATCACTGGTGCGGAATTTTAGTCAATATGGTAGGAAATCAGCTTATTTGGATTTAATTCCTAATTTTATCACATTTATCACAGAGGTGTACGTATAAGGATTGTGAACACTGGTACACGCATAGATAAACTCTGTTACCGGTACTATAAATTCAAGTTAGTTAACACTTTTAATGAATAAATTCGATATAAAGAACTTCTGGGGCTGAAATATTTTTCACTGGTGCAGAATTTTGGCAGAGTCAATATGGGTGAAAATCGGCTTATTTGGATTTAATTCCTAATTTTATTAGAAAGATTTACGGATAAAGATTTTGAACACTGGTACACTCACAGTGGAAATCTGTTACTATAGATTCAAGTTAGTTAACACTTTCGATGATTAAATGCGAAATAAGGAACTTTTGGGACTGAAATATTATCACTGTTGCGGAATTTTGGCAGAGTCAATATGGTTGAAAATCGGCTTATTTGGATTTAATTCCTAGTGTTATCAGAGAGATGTACGGATACAGATTTTGAACACTGGTACACTCATAGTGGGAATCTGTTAATATAGATTCACGTTAGTTAACACTTTCAATGATTAAATTCGAAATAAGGAACTTCCGGGACTGAAATATTTATCACTGGTGCGGAATTTTGGCAGAGTCAATATGGGTGAAAATCGGCTTATTTGGATTAAATTCCTAATTTTATGACAGAGGTGTACGTATAAGGATTGTGAACACTGGTACACTCATAGATAAACTCTGTTACCGTTACTATAAATTTATGTGCCTTTACACTTTCAATGATTAAATTTGAAATAAGGAACTTCTGGGACTGAAAAATTGATTGCATGTGCGGAATTTTGGCAGAGTCAATATGGTGGGAAGTCGGCTTATTTGGATTTCATTCTTAATTTTATCACAGAGGTGTACGTATAAGGATTGTGAACACTGGTACACGCATAGATAAACTCTGTTACTATAAATTTAAGTTCCTTTACACTTTCAATGATTAAATTCGAAATAAGGAACTTCTGGGACTCTGAAATATTTATCACTGGTGCGGAATTTTGGCAGAGTCAATATGGGTGAAATCGGCTTATTTGGATTTAATTCCTAATTTTATCAGAGAGATGTACGGATAAATATTTTGAACACTTGTACACTCATAGTGGGAATCTGTTACTATAGATTCAAGTTAGTTAACACTTTCGATGATTAAATTCGAAATATGGAACTTCTGGGACTCTGAAATATTTATCACTGGTGCGGAATTTTGCACTTTCGATGATTAAATTCGAAATAAGGAACTTCTGGGACTGAAATATTTATCACTTGTGCAGAATTTTGGCAGAGTCAATACGGGTGAAAATCGGTTTATTTGGATTTAATTCCTAATTTAATCAGAGAGATGTACGGATAAAGATTTTGAACACTGGTACACTCATAGTGGGAATCTGTTACTATAGCTTAAAAGTTAGTTAACACTTTCGATGATTAAACACGAAATAAGGAACTACTGGGAGTCTAAAATATTATCATTGGTGCGGAATTTTAGCAGAGTCAATATGGTGGGAAATCGGCTTATTTGGATTTCATTCCTAATTTTATCACAGAGGTGTACGTATAAGGATTGTGAACACTGGTACACGCATAGATAAACTCTGTTACTATAAATTTAAGTTCCTTTACACTTTCAATGATTAAATTCGAAATAAGGAACTTCTGGACTAACTTATTTGTGTTGTCACTGGCGTTGACTTAGTAGGTTTTCCAATATTTGTTTCTGTAGATGTGTAGAACACTAGCTGCTTGTAGTCTTTTTGGTCTCCGTAGGCCGTCTAGGTTGGCCGGTCGTGTGAAGTAGGTTTACAGATGGGCTAATGGGCTTGAGGTCTTAATTGTGGCTCCGTAACTTATAATGAAACGTTGGGCACAACATCGGAGTAACGCGAGTATCCAGGGCCTATAGCTTTACTGTTGATACTCGTCTATCCTGACCGTTATATTAACCTTTGATGAAATTCCGTTAAGATGCTCCTGGTGTAGGGTCTTAAATATAGTGCCTCAGTTATGATGAAATAGCACTATATCGGACTAACGCAAGATGACTTTAGTAATTGTCTTCTTGTCTGTCTCTGACCGTTTTAAGAGGTTCAAGGAATCCGAGACGGTGTTTTAACCTTTCAGTTGCAAAGTCTAATGGTGTGCCACAAACAAAATGCACCTAGGACCTGTGTCTGCAGAGTCCTCGTGAGGGTGTCTCGCCAGGCCCTTCTAACACAAGTGACCGTGGTATGCCAAGATCACTTGCGAGAAGTGGGAGTGTTTACTCTTAATAATAGAATGTTGAGGTGCTATGGTATGCCTGTGTACCTCAACTTCTACTATTAGAAGTAGAACCTATGAAAAGACGTCTATGTTAGCCACCGGTATGCCTAGTGGTAACAAGGATCTTTTCTATAGGACCCTTGTGAACTTTCAATAGTAAAACACTGAGGGCTATGGTATGCCTGTGCACCTCAATCTTCCACTATGGAAAGCGTAACCTAGGAGAAGGCGACAATGTTAATTACTGGTATGCCAGTAGTAACAAAGTTACTTTTCACAGGACACTTGTGAACTCTCAATAGTAAAAATGCGGAGACTTAGGTATGCCTGTTACCTCAGGTTTTTCACAATGGAAAGTGTAACTTAAGAGAAGGCAACTATGTTAATTGCTGGTATGCCAGTAGTAACAAAGTTAATTTTATAGGACACTGTTACCGTACTAATAATAAATGTTGAAGGGCTATGGAATGCCTGTGTCCTTCAACTTTTAATACTTTTAGTACAGCCTACTAGAGACTTCGATATTAAGTAATGGGATGCCACAGTTAACAACGATTCCTTAACCTAAGACGTGCGCACAGTTTTTTTTTTACAGGGTCATACTGTGCGCATGTATGATGATTTTGGGACCCATTGCCAATTTCGATAAAAAGTACATCAGCGTGTAGGGAATGTTTGCGTGCATCGGCCCATATATATTTGACCCCCCAAAAAATGTCTGGGGGGGGGGTGGGGGAACGGTCCGTAGTTGAAAAATGTGGAGCGAATGGCACCGCGCGGCTAGATTGTCATCGAGCGGCGAGATTTCCCTGCCGAATTTTCACGCGCCCATGGGATAGAACTAGAGGGAGGAGGGGGTGGGTTACCGCGTATTATCACGTATATCTCCTTTTTTTATCCCTTTTAGGCTATGTAGAGTACGTATACGTGTGTAGGCCACCCATATAACAATGAATATGCCTCATAGTGACCAAAAATTGCAATATATAAGGGAATTATCAAGGAATTTTTAGGCGGGAATGAAGATGGGTTGGAGGTTTGGCGGAAATTTATGAGATGAGAGTGTGGTTTGCGCTATAATATTACGTATATCTCGTACTTAGAGCACTGTCATGCTATAATACAGACGTGTACGTATGTATACGTGCCATATATCAATATAATTATATACCGCATATAGACCAATTCATGCGATATTTACGCACATTATCAATGAGTTTCTATGCGTGAACCAAGGTGTGATTGAGTTGTGCTGGGAATGAAAGGGGGAGAGGGTGTGTTACGCCATAAATATCACTTATATCTTTTACTTAGAGCACTGTCATGCTATAATACAGACTTGTACCTATGTAGACATGCCATATATCAATATATATACCGCATATAGACCAATTCATGCGATATTTACGCACATTATCAATGAGTTTCGAGCAGACAGAAGCCTAAAAGGGTGGGTGGGTGGGAGGGAGGCAGGGAGTGAGTCGTGGAGAGAGTAAAGACAGGGAGATCTAGCAGGAAACATATGCAGCTGTGTGATAATTGTGGAGGCGCCCCAGGCGTATGGATGTCTTGGGATTTTGAACCTTATGTCTAGCAGGTGTCTGGTGTTCGTTGCCACCAAGAGGTCTACAATAACATGAGTCAGGAATGGAGAGAGAGAGAGAAAGTGAGACATGCGTATGTCGTACGTATAAATGGACTTCAGAATTGCATTTTTATGCAAGCAGACATTGCATTTTAGACACATGTGAAGCACCACAGAAACATGTAGGCCATTGACTGTAAATAAAGTACTATATTATAGACCAGCAACGAGGGTGGTCAGTAAACATAGGCAGATTGCCTTTTTTGATAGAGAGCTAAATATAGACTGGTGTCTCCTTACACTTGCGAAAGGGTAGATTGCCACCAGAGAAACTTATATTTATTTATTTCCAAATAATATGCAATCTAAATGTATATTCGAGACCTACTGCAAGTATTTGTATGACAGTCATGACTATGTATAATCCAATATACGCGCATAGGCGAGACATAAGAAAGATGGTTGAGCAATTTTCGACACCCACACAGTTATTATTCATTTTTATTTACAATATTATACAATACAAATGTATTTGTGAAGAGTATTTTATGCATTATTGTATTTATACAAATTTTGTTCCCAGACAGAGCTGCTGTGGCTGGAGCAGCAAGGTGCGGCAAGGGTTACCCCGTGGTGACCGCTTGACCGTGTGATAATGAGTGGAGTCACACTGAGAGGGGCAATTTTGCTGAGTGTTTGGGCAATTTTTGACAGAATAAAGTTATATAATTACTAATTTTTGACAGAGACAAACTTTTATAAACCTTTGCATGATATAATTGATAATCCCATCAATTTACAAACGTAAATTGATGGGATAATTCATTTTTTTTTGTATATTGTTATTTCGATTGTAAACACGAAGTTTTGAGTGATATTTGGTATGAGCTCCTGTGACATGGTTGGTAAGGTCGCGGACTGGAAAACTCAAAGTGTCGTAGGGTAGTGGGATCGAATCCAGGAGTGGGTTATGGGGAAGGTTTTATACTGTTTAGAAAAAAATTGATAATTTTTTTTTTTTAAAAGATCATGCCATTGTATTCAAACAATATGAAATATTCATAGAATATATCATATTGTAAGAATACAATGACGACCTTGTTTTTAGTTTTTATTGTTTTATTTTATTATCTTAGTAGGTTTGACAGGATTTATTGAAACATATTTATTTTTGTACAATTCATTTGAGGTAAGAAAATATTTACACATTACTTAGGCTATAACAAACATATATATATTGATATACTAAAAAAAGAAGGCATATTACATGTAAATCTTTGAAACTTATAAACTAAATAATGAAACATACAATTATATAATGTAAAAGCTATATCACAGGGACATCTTTGGAACTTATACATTATATAATATATATGTTACATTATGAGGTAGCATGATCAATTAGGTCAGGTCAGGTAAGGTAGGGCGCGAGTCCAGGGCAGGGCAGGGCAGGGGGCGAGTCCAGGGCAGGGCACGGGGCGAGTCCAGGGCAGGGCAGGGCAGGGGGCGACACTCAGTAGTTCTTGAAGGTGTGGTAGTCCCTGAAGCAGTCACCCAAGCAGAGTGCAACTTTGCACTCCGTGCACATTGAGGTGACTCTTTTGGTGACGTGGGGTTTTCTCACACTGGAGCTGCAGACGTGGCACTGTACCTGCCTGTGACGAGTGCCAATCAGCTCAGTGTTGGTTGGGTAGTGTCTTTCGACACCCAGCTGAATTCTGTCAGGAACGTGATCCCCACGCCATGCCGTCCGTCTGTGAGTGGTGGTGCCATACTTCTCCAGGAGTTGGTATGCCACGTTATACACGAACTCCCGGAATTTCAGCTTCTGGCTTGGGGACATCTCCCTCTTCACCAACCACAAGTTGTAGGCGTTGAGCATCGTGATGTCAACTAGGTGGAGGAAGAGCTTGTGATACCACTTCACAGTCTTCCTCAGACACTCAACGCCTGACAGCTGACAGTCAGACTTGTCCACCATGCGCATGTTCTTGGTATAGTCCACTACCATGTCGGGCTTGTAGATGGTCTTCCTGGTTTGGTAGTGGATTTTGCCAGAGTCCATCTGGGCACCTGTGTGGATGGTGGAAAGCAGGTGGACGTCTCGTTTGTCCTTCCACTTCAGGGCTATCACTTTCCCACACTTTTCTAGCTGCTTGTATTTCTGCCCCTTTCGTCGCCTTCTTCGGACATGCCTCTCGCGGTGTTCCTGGGCCAGGTCGTCTTCAGAAGGTGTGTCACTGGAGGAGGCATCTGTAAGAGGAATGACATTACCGGTGAACTTAGGCATAAACTTTCTTGTCTTTCTGACAGTCCCACATGACCCCGTTTGGTTGTCATGAAGAAACTGGCAGAGAGCAGGAGAAGTATACCAGTTGTCAGTGTAGATGATGTGGCCTTTGCCCAGGTAAGGTGCCAACATTTTCCTGATGATGGCACCTGACATGCCCATGGGGTCACCGGCAGCGGCTTTCGGTATGTCAATGTCAGTGCCTGTATACACGATCATGTCAAGGACTATTCCAGTTTCACAGTCACACAAAACGAAGAGCTTGATTCCGAACCTATGCCTTTTCAAGGGGATATACTGCTTGAAAACAAGACGTCCTTTGAAGAGCACGAGCGACTCATCAATCACCAAATTGAGGAAGGGGTAAAAGTATTTCCTATACCTCTCCAACAACATGGTGAACACATCCCGAACTTTCCATATCCTGTCAATCCTGTTAGGATTTTCGTTGTCTGCAAAGTGCATAAATCTTAGCAGCAACAAAAATCTGTCACGAGTCATGAACTTATTGAAAGTTGGGGTGGCGATGAGAGGGTCGTGCTTCCAGTAGTGTTGCAACACATGCTTCATGCAAAGAGGCATGAGGAACAACAAGGCAAAGAACGTCATGAATTCTTCCACAATCGTATCCACCCAGCCTCGTATTCTGGCTTTTGGAGAAATGACGTCCAATCTGCCAAACACCCACCTGTAGTAGGCGTTTGTTTGGGCAACGATGTAAGTCATTACCTCCATATCGAAAAAAGCGAGGAAGAAGTCGCTTTCGTTCCCGTGCTCGTCACAGGGCCAGTCGTCAGTTGTACCTGACGTCCCAGGATTGAACTGGGGCACGTCAGGTACAAAATTGACCCCGTCAGACCACTTGAACAAAGGCATGCCAGGGATCGGAATGTCGTCTGCGTCTGCTTCTGCGTCTGAAATATCGCTTCCATGGTCGCGATACAACACAGCATCATCATCACCCTCCTCTTCACTTGACAGACGCCCTTCCTCATTCTCGTCACCGACGTCGGACTCACTGCCACTGTCCACTCCCAAATCCCCCCATCCTTGGTCCCGTGCTAGGGCGTCGTCGTCGAAACCCGGGCTGCCAATGCCCTGCGAATCACCATCAAACAGCAGGGCGGCATATTTGGATGGTGTCAGAGTTTTTCGGGTCAGTGAAGCACGTACGGGAGTCTTATGGACAGGGACAGAAGGGCCGGCAGGGGCGGCGGCAGGGGCGGCGGCAGGGGCGGCAGTGGTGCGTGGTCTTGTGGCCCTGGAGGCAGGCAAGATGATGGTGGTGCCTGTCACCCTTTTCCCTTTCTCTTTCCCTGTTCCTTGGGCAGAGGCGGCAGGAGCAGCAGGGGCAGCAGGGGCGGCAGGGCCGGCAGGGCCAGCAGTCGCTTTCCCTCTCCCTTTTCCTTGGGCAGGGGCAGCAGGGGCGGCAGGGGCAGCAGGGGCGGCAGGGGCAGCAGGGGCAGCAGGGGCGGCAGGGGCGGCAGGGGCAGCCGGGCCAGGGGCGGCTGGTGGTGGTGGTGGTGGTAGGGTCACTGTGGCAGGCGTACAGGTTCTCTTCCCTACGCCTGTGCCTTTGATTTTGCCTGCCCCCGCAGGTTCTGCAGCCCTAGGGCGGCCTCCTACGTCGCTGGTACTGGTGGCAGGGGTGGCAGTGGTGGCAGAGGTGGTGGTAGTGGTTGTTGCAGTGGCAGTGTCCCGAAACACCAATGACCTCTGTACCTTTGCCGTGCTTGCACATGTTTTCCGTGCTTTGGGTGCTGGTGTTTCATCCTCCGAGCTGTAGGGCGTGTCGTACTGGTAGCTAGGGTCTTTAGCAGCCACCCTCTGCCTTCCACGGCGGCTGACACCACCAGAAGGAGGGCTGGTTGTGTCATCATGGAGCGAGCGTGAGGGACGTGTGGGCTCCATGACTAGTGCTTGGTTACTGGCGCGGTGGTGCTTGCACGAGTGCGGGGCGAGCATGTGGCGGGGTGGTGTCGAGAGTTGACATGTAGTACTATACCCACACCAATTTTTAGCCGCCTGACTATAAACGCGCGGTTTTGGTACGCATTCAAATGCTCTGCTCTTAAGAGTCTTCCCGCAGTCCGCCGGGGGAACTCTTAAGAGTCTCCCCGCAGCTCCCGGGTTAATGGGATTTTTACTCTCAGACAAGTTTGGACTTCGGGATGCCGTTTATCCAACTGAATGGGAGGGTAATCTTGAGGTTTCTCAACGCGGTATGCCGGTGGTCAAGAAGCCTCAAAATTGCTTAACATCCTTCAGATTTCCCTGACATAGTATTCACAATTACTGAGGGGTACCCGTCCCCCCATTGAGGGGAGCAAGGGCATGAGTGCACACTCTCTGTTAGGACAGGAAATCCTTAATGTCCTAGGGGGAGGTCGACTTCCTTTACTTTACTTAATAACTCTACTATACTTGAAGATATTACAAAGGTGGTATTTTATGTAGATGGTGCTCAAGCCAAGGCTTATTTGGATTAACAGATCACAGGTGGAGTCATGAGGTTGTGGAGATAATTTAATTTTTGTTCAAGGTTTGAGGATGATTGGGCTTGAAGTTTGAGTGGGAAAATTCAGGGAGAAGGAGTTACAAGAAAAATTAGGTTTACTATGCACATCACGATATTTCATTAGAGAAAATAGTCTGGCATCTTTAATATTGAGATCAGGGGTAGATGAGCATTTATGTTATCTTATTATCTGAAAAACTGGTAATTTAGGAGCTTCCTTAGATACGAGATGTGTATCTAAATGTGCGCTCTGATCCCGGAATGTTAGTAGGTCGGCGAGTTCATGTTGGTACTCCCGGGCTTGTGGGATTAGCAGAAGACTTGGACGATAGGCTCGGAATACGGACTTGTCTTAGTGAGAATAAAAAGTATGAAAGAAGGGAATGTGGTTTGTTTATTAGAAGAATAGCTTAGTGATGGTAAGGTATGTGCATATGTGTGTTGGAGAAAAATAGGTAACAGAGTTTAGCTAGGTGATATGGCAGAGTTTTTGTATAAGTAATAAGCCTGGCAAAACGTCAGGTTATAGTTGGTTGTAATATTCACTTTGTAGGATTGTGAAAAGGTTTTTGACATATTGGGAAAATAGGAATTTGTTAAATGGCATTCTTTGTATCTGTTCTCATCGTAATGGTAGGTAGAATAACTCCTCCCAGTCGGCATCGCCAACGTGCCACAAGCGCCGCCGGCTGGGCGGATCGGGTGGCCGTACCAGAGAAATAGGACAGGTAACAGAGATAAGTTTATGGTCGGAGAGAACAAATTTACAGTATAAGCAGGAGGATTAAAAGTTAGAAATAAGTCAAGAATATTGAGATGATCTCCGAAGCAATATGGGTGGGTTACTGGACTAACTATTCTAGGTCATTTAGAATAGTAAAGACGTAGGCTTGTTCACCAGGTTGGTCAATGGAAAGAGAGGAAAGCCATTGGCGGTGTTGAACATTGAAATCTCCTAGGATGGAGATTTCTGCGAAGGGAGAGATAGATAGAATGTGTTCCACTTTAGAAGTTAGATAGTCAATTTTTTTTAGATAGTCAGTAGAATTAGGGGAGAGATAAACAGCACAGACATATTTAGTTTGAGAGTGACAAGAAAGCGTTAACCAGAGAGTTGAGCATTCAGAAGAGTCAAAGTTGGGAACGCGAGAGAAATCGAGAAAGTTGCGCACATATACGCAGCATCCACCTTTGGCTTGAAACATTTTAAGATACTGGTACATTATGTAGTAACACAAATAACTGATAGCTTTTAAATTTACAAACAAATATATGTATATATATATATATTTAAACAAAAATCTAATAAATAAAAAAAATCAAATAAATCAAATAAATCAAAACAATCAAATAAATCAATTATTTTGTTATTTTTTTTATTTTTTTTTAAAAATAAAAAAAATCAACAACCCTGGCATTTATGGATATTGAAAGCCCTCCATGTAGGTCAATAAACCTACAGTGCATCTGGCGAGGGATTGAACCCAAGCCTCCCACTCACGAGGCGAGTGTGGCACTGCTTGGCCAGTGGCTTCACCATCAACAGTAAAGATTACTTTTATAGTTTGCAAACTATTAGAAACTATTATTATATACAATATAGACAAACAGCTGGAGGAAAATATTATTGCAAATATTTGCCAATATGGCTTTCGAAATAAGCGTTCAGGCCTGAAAAATATATTTATTTATTTATTTATTTTTGTTTGTGAAATATTAATTATTCATGATAAAAGCAAAGCTATTCATGTCATCTACCTTTATTTTAGAACGGTTTTTGACAGGGTTTCACATAGGTGTATACTTACAAAATTGAAATTTCATGGATTTGAAGAGAACATCCAAAATTGGATTAACAAATGGCTCACTGATAGAAAACAATGAGTTGTGCTTAATCAAAGGGAATCCTATAGGTGGTATGCATTTTACCTGTGAAGCCCCTCCCCATAAATAACCATGTAACAGTCATCCCAGATTATATGGAATGTTTTTTATTGACTAAATTATAGACCAATGGTTATATAACAAGACATACATGGGAGTACTCACCGTGGCCATTTTGGTGTCTAAAAAGGGGGGGGGGGGGGGTTTTCTCCACGGGCTCTGCATGGACATATATATGACGGATGCACCTTCAAACCTGCCACGTCTCCATCATAGGTGAGCGGGAGGCAGTGTTTGGGACTCAACCCGTGAGTCGTATGTGGTACCACAGAACATATAATGTAGCAATAATATATGGGAGTATAAGTTTATTGTTCGGGTATACTTAGTGCTTACTTGAATGTGTGGCAAGGCGGCTTCCACGCGTGGTGCCGGTCGGCCATGACACAATTCTCGCCATAACAATAAACATATGTACGAATGCACAGGTGTCAGTCTGCCACACAGACACTCGCTCACTCTCACATTATAATATGACTGTTCTGTTACTCTCGTGACAGTATATGTTCATGAATATATCTACATACACCATATATAGTTAGATAGTCGTGTCTGACACTGTTATACGTAATATGTCACTTTCACTTGTAAATTTTGTGTTTGTTATTTTGTATTGTACTTCAATAAATATTTACTTATTTTATTTATAGTTTCTTACTCAATATTTAGGAGTGTCACTTTCACTTATAAATATAGTGTTCGGCACTTTGTTTTTGTACTTCAATAAATATTTACACTTCTAGTTCCTTTCTATTTGTTTTCTTCATAAATGAGCGTCTTTTAACGTATTTCCTACACTCACTGAGAAACATTGAGGAACGCACAGCACTACATCATACTATGGGCAGTCATGCTTTCCTTTCATTTAGGGGCCCTGCGGATCGTGTTTCAGCACACATGACACCACCTACAGGGTCTTTCCTTGCCGGGTGCTCGATGGGTGTTGTGGCAGGAGTGGCATTATGTCAACCTGTCAACCCTGGGTAGCCTGTAGAAGGTGTGTGGGGTACGTTTTTCAAACGAGAGACAGTGGAGGTGGCGACGAGGGTAAGCATGGGGGAGATGTGATGGAGGACGTTGCGCAACAGGTGGAGAAGGAGAGAATCAACAATAACATGTGCATGTGCCCGGCTACCCTGACGAGACATTGCAGAATCGGCTCCTTAATCTTCTTATTTCCTTCCTGGTTGGCAACTATTCATCTACTGATGAAACAGAGGCACTGTCTTGATACTCATCAGAGTATAGCAGCATCGTCAGGGCCTGGGAGACACTTGCAATACAGCTTAGCCTTCGTGAGGAAGTGTGGTACGACATAGTTTACACACTCGCAGGGAATTTTGTATACTGACGAGGGACGCGTGCGGTGTGGGCTGAGCGGTCGCCAGCTAGTGTTTACTTGCCCAATATCCTAAGGTATCCGGTGGAAAATGTTGAATCCTCTACAAGCCTTATGAGGGCTGTAAATATGGATGATAATACCCGACATATTATGGCCGTCGCTGGGACTGCGCGTTACAAAAGTAGCCGACGACCATCGTCGCTGGAGCTGGATGGGTTAACTCTTAAACATGCTTCGCTATGGTAGTTCAAACCCTCCCGCCAAGCGAAGGTATTTGGTTCTATTCTGACGAAAGTCGTCATAGTACCATGTATATATTATTACTTTTCCATATGTGCCTATTTTGCTTTTATTATGAACATATGAACATTTAAGAGCAATAAAAGAAGTGGGAATAGCATTTTGAAGGTGAAAAAGACTTATTATTGCCACCCGGTCGTATCATGTGGCGAAAGCCAGGGCAGCGTGTATGATCACTCTCCAAGCTGTAGACCAACACTGAGGCCTTGCACAAGAAGTCTCTCTGTTGCAAGGATCTCTAACTGCCTCGCCCGTGTTAAATAGACATATTGAGGGAAATTCAGCCAAAATGTACCTGATCAAAGGGGGAATAAAAGGAAAAATAGCTGATAATTGAGAAGGGGGTCCCCTGGGACACATATGTAGGAGTGGTAGCAATTAATGGAGGGGAATTATCTCACCTAATCATAAATTGCTTTGTTTTGAGTGCCACTGGGGTGTTTTAACCCTTCCACGCATATGACGCGAGTTTGAGCCTATTGGGGATACTTTAAAGCCTTTGTTACCATCAGGGGTATTTAGAAACCTTTAGTTTAGTTACTTCAACCTCTGCTGTTGTCTTTGAGTTAGCTGTGGGCAGAAAACTAATTTTGGAGAGGTAATTATAAGAGTGAGAACACTATTTCTTATTGCTAATCTGGCAACCTCTGCGTCATAAATGCGTGAAAGGGTTAGAGTTTTTTTTATGCTCTGGATCAATTGAGGATGGTCGCAGTGCACCAGAAAAACCTCTATTGAGAACGGTCGCTGTTTATGGGTTAATGGTGTGTCACAGGGCTAAATGCTAGTAACTGTCCTGTTTTAAACTACAATAACCAAATTTTTAAAATGTCTAAAAATGGTCGATGATACAAACATAGGAATTAACCCTTATTGTACCAGCAACGGCGAATCGCCGTCAGTAATAAAGTCACTCGTCAGTACCAGCGACGGAAGATCGCGGTCATTACTATGCAGTAATTGTAACTGCCCGTATCAAGCGGTACCAGGTACCGTGATTTGTACGTACTGTTTTGAGACCTTGGCAACACTTTTGAGGTGGAAGGGTATTCTCTCTCAACTCTGAAGCCATTTTGGCCTCATTGCCTGGTACTGGAGGGTACATATATGGTAATACCCTCTGGTATAGTAGGGGTTAAGTAAACACCAATTATGAATGACAAGAACTCCAGGGAGACCAACACAAAACAGTAGGCTATTACATATTGAACAAATATATAAACTTGCCTATTACAATATGCTTGGATCACAACTTGGTTCTTCATCAAGAGTACAAGAAAATCTTTGTAAATGAGAGAGAGAGAGAGTGAGAACAAAAAATGCATTTATTTAAGTTTTACAAAAAAAATATTGGTTTTAAGGACAGACTTATATTACTTTGTGGGAATAAATATGCTGTAACTTTCGAATCATACAACACAATTTAAAACAAATGCATTCAGACAGAGATATATTTGTCGTATATTATATGTTTATGGTTTCATATAATATTTTTCACAGGAGCGACAATCAAATACATATATTTGAATTTGCAAACACTGTAGATATGTAGCAAACATTGTTAAGATCTCATTTATTATAGCATCGCCATACTACAACACAAAACAAAAAAATAATGTAATGATTATATACAATAGACTATATGTAGTATGTATGCTACTGGGAAGTATATTGGGTTGATATATGGAATTCATCAAACTTTATTTTTTTCACTTCAAATATTCAGAATAAATGTATATATTGAGACACGATTTAAGTATTGTGTAGATTATATAATTTATTCTTATTTATGTATTACTCTAGTCCATAAACCTAACTAACGCTTTCCTGAATTACTGGGAATAGAGCAGGTTTACCCGTATGAACATTTACCCAAGTTAGGCTAGGTTAACTTAGTAAAGGTCGGGTAGCTTAGTTAGGCTAGTTAAGGTTATTAAACTGAATACTTCGATTAGGTAGGGAGGAGTTTAGATTAGAATTGAGATTCTAAGAACTATGTTATGCCGGGTTGTAATACAACTTAGCTTAGTTGTGGTCTTTACCTAAATCCAATTATGGACTTTTAGACTCAATATATCCTCAACAGGAACACGTCGAACACGTTCATATTCATGAATGAGGTACTCAATCAGGTTTAATATGAACACAATAAATACACGCAGATAATTATACACTCTTATTTATTCAAAGATATATTATAGAAAGGTAAAAAGAAGTCAATTACCTATTACTTAGAAATGGTACGAGAATCCACGTACTTGGACATAATAAGATCAATGTGCTGTTCATGAGTAAGTCTCGATTTGAAATGTGGCCTTAGCTTAACTATTATAAGTAACAGTAAGCAATTAAGGGAGTTAATTTATAAGGCACAAAAACATATAGATAACATACACTGAACATGAATTATATACAGATAAACATACACATAGATTAAACCCTTGATAATAATAAATATGGGAGTTGAGTATCTACTGTGAAGCATTCTGAATAAGTTTCTGGCAGGGTGAACGAAATCTCTAAGTACGCGTATATAAGCTGGGACGGAACAAAAGGGAAACGTACGAAGAGCTCTGGTGTGAACGCTCGCTCACGGGTAACGAGAAGCGTACGGGTAAATTAAAAGACTATCACGCGCAAGGTTAAGAGATACAACAGGTTGGCGCACGCGCAGCCTGCTGACGTCACAATGCTGGACGAGAGAAAGAAAGATAGAAAAACGCTCGCCTGCCAGCCAAACTGCTGCTACTAGACCACAGGGGTGTCCAACTCCAATATGCGGGCCTCATGCGGCCCCACTCCCTCTAGCATGAGGCCCGTGAACCAGTTTGGCCAAGTAGTGTCAAATATGGTATTTTTTCTAGAAATCTAGACATAATTATTATTTCTTAAATATATTATATATTGGTACTATATTAACTTAAGTACTAATTCTAGGAAGTATTTGTGAGAGTAAGAAGCTTTTAAAGTAGATAGGCCATATGCAGCTTCACGTGATCTTATGTTCTTATGTAATTGGGGTTGGGTGTGACAGGGATCTGCCTTGTGAGGGCCGATCGGCTTTTTGCAGACTCCCATTTTCTTAGGTTCTTATGTTCATTCATTAGAGAGACGCAGAGTTAGAGGGGATTTGATAGAGGTGTTCAAGTGGGTTAGTGGGATTAATAGAGGGGACATGGAAAATGTACTAAAGCCCAGTGATAGCGAAAGAACTATAACAATTGTTTTCAAGATAGATACATTTCGTTTCAGAAAAGATATAGGCCAATAGTGGTTTGGTAACAGAGTTGTAGATAGGTGGAATAGGCTACCAAGTGCTATAGTGGGATCAAGAATGATAGAGAGCTTTAAGATAAAATTAGATAGGCATTTTGACGAGATAGGTCTCTGTAACGAGTGCAAGACTAATTTATTCAACCTTTCTATATATGGAAGATATATAATATTATGGATAATTTTGGTCATTCTTCGTTGTACTGACTCCAAACTATATATTGTCCATTCTGTAATGAGGACATCAAATTTGAACAGCATAATCTGAACCTGGTATATACCGGTATACACACATACATACAAATAATTACATTCCGTAAAACCAGGTCGCTTCGGACTTGGGTCGTAACTTCGGACATTGGCGATAATAAGTAATTAGCCACTTTTCAAGATGACTTCGGACACCATTTAGGATAAGGATAGCTCTCTTATTATGGGGGATAATTTTAGGAGGCTTCCTGGATTACCGCGCACTATCACCACGCATCACTTTACCTAGTTATATCTCTATAATGTGTTTACAGTCAGGAGATATCGTTAAAAAACCTCGACAAATTTCCGAAGTTACACGGTTTTACGGTTCATAGCCTACATACACACACACAATATACTGTATATATATATATATTATATATATATAAATTATATAAATATATACAGTATATATATATATATATATATATATATATATATATATATATAAATAATGCATCCAAAATGCATCCAACAACTTGACAATATAAAGGCATTTTGTTCAGTTAAAATAGAAGAGCTGCACTTTCACAGGGCATTATACAGTAGTTATAGCATCACGGTATGAAGTAAAAGAAAACGGAGGATAGTGCTGGCTCGGCTGCTCCTTTGAGAATGAATGGTAAACAGCCGAGTGACCTCCGACCCTTCCTTCATCGTGACGTCATGCGCGAGCGGGTACGAGTTTGAGTGACCCCATGCTCCAACCTGTTGTATCTCTTAACCTTGATCACGGCAGCTAATTTTTGACCACGTGGGTCGCTCAGGTCATTCGCTGTACAGCGATGATAAAAATAATATTTACGTTTAGTGCGATATTACTCTGAATAAGGGAAGGAATGTATTGAAATTCAAAGGAGGGAGTTAAATTGTTTTCACAATTTACAATGTACTTAGATTAGAATGAGAAAATGTATATATTGAACATACAATTAATTAATTCTTATATGCAATTATAATCTCACGGGTCGAGGAATTCAGATTTAATGATTTATAATTATCTACTGAAGAATACTCTAAGGTAGAATGTAACCTAACTGACTCAGTCAATAGATTGATTACAGAAGATTAGAATACGCGGAAATAAATTAGCGTGTACTAGTAGTTATAACAATACTACGAGTAAAATATGGCATACACGATGAAGTTGCACTTAGATAAAAATACCTGATAAGGTATGAAGGAGGTCTGAGCTAGTTAACAGGTTCCTATATGGAATACAGAACAAATTGGCGTTGTATTCAAGTGGTTGAAATAATTAGACAATAGATCTATACGAAACTAGAATTCCTAGATGAGATGGATCGAAATTATCTATTTCATAATAGAATAAACAAATATGTTATTCATAAATTACAGTTAACGCACAACAAAATAAAGCGTCAACAGGGGTTCCTCTCGAAGAATATAGATTTAAAATATGATAATCATCAACAATAATTCTTCTAAAGGGCGAGGTACTGAGCTTAAATAGATCTGAAATTGAGCGTAGGTTCTAGGTAAAAATGAGACTTTGGAAGGGAATAAATTCACAGTATACACTTCACTTCAACTTGTTACATACATAGATAGAATGGACGTATACAAGGAAAATCTGTGAGTATTCGGATAGATTATTAATTGACACAAGTATGCGACAAACGTTTTATATGAAATTAGAAGAGAAATTAACACTAGATCTTGGTCACAGATCTATATAAGGTTTAAAGTATACGCAACAATTAACGATCTTAGACACAGATCTACATAGAAATTAGCAATGAATATTCACATATTTTACCTTACCTTCACATCAATAATCACAATGTAAGACACTCAGAGACACTTAGGATAAGTTGGGGGGTAGGGGTTCGAGATCAAGTCTAGCCGACGTAGAGCATAGGTTCGCCTGGACTAGACCTCAGGGGAGCTGCTTCTCTCGATCCGGAATCCAATTATCCAGACGTCAGAGGGAACACAACAGGGCTCGTTGTAGTCTCGAGGGGGAGGGGAGGCAGCTACCACTTTTAGTTAAGCTCCGGACTTTTCAGACTTAAGAGAATGACCGAGGTGGAAGTGCTTAATTTCTTACCAATTTCCTTGAGACTATATTAAAGTTATTTCTTATCGTTAAATTATAGTGACTCAATGTTAAAAGGATATAGTGAATCGTTGTGACATCAATAGTGAAGTAAATACTTAGCTTAAAAATACATGGTAGTTATCATAAGGTACCTAATCATTTAAAGTATTTTATTTAATACTCTGGTGGGAGTCACAAAGTCTAGGAAGAACATAATAGCAACTCTGGTGATTTTATTATAATTGAGGGTTATTGGTGATGCAGTGGATAACTCTGTTCTTCTATGTGTTCCTGGGTTGATCCAGAGTTCTCCGTAATAGTACTGCACTGTAGATCCTAATATCCCCACTTGTCTCGGTAGCACTCAGGTCTTTGATGCGGAACTTGCATAAGCATTTGCTCGTTGTACTGCAAACCTGGCTGCTGGTCGAATGAAGGCTGGTGATTGGTGGAGAGGGTTTGAAAGCGGGTTTGTAATTGGCTCAAACTCCCACTTTTTTGTAGGGTTGACTGACCTAGGTGACCCGTCTTTCTGGTAGTTAGAAAACGGGAACGACCTGGTAATATGGGGTACTCCTCTATTTCTTGTTTCTCCATAGCCTGAGAAACTGTTATGGAATTACATCTCTGCTGCTGGTTTCTTCTTTTGTCCTTCCTACTCACCTGTAGGCTAGCAATCCTACAGGTGTTATTTAACTCCGTCACTTCAAACTCTAGCTCTGCATTTTACCTCTCATTATGTGTTCCTCCCTCCTCATGTAAAGTGTATTAGCAATGTAAATATACAGTATATATATACCGTATATAATAATCAATCACAAATGCATGCTAGCTACTAATGGTGTTTATACTCTCAGAGGAGCTAGAACCACCGACAGTCAGGACGATTGTCCAGGTTTTCACCAACTCTACCACGGCGTGATAAAGGATACTTAACCTTTTCCTATTTATATTTAGGAGAAGAGAAATCTTACTTGGAGAATGTATTTCAATAAATACACAAGTCGTACTACATATTCCAGGACATTACCTGTAGAGCGTAAGATTGAAACCGAAACGTATGTGGACTACGTCTTCAAAATAGTGTATGAATGTAATGTTCCTAAAACCATGCCGCATCCATGATACACCCCAGTGAATCATCCTTATCAAATTCTTAATAAACATGCAGTGCTTCATGACACCATACTCACGTTATAACTCTCTGCGGCGGAGGTAACGAGTTCAATAAGCTGAATGCCTCCTTAAGTAGAATAAACATGGTTATGAGTTCACTGACCTGGATGAAAAGAAAATAAATATGTGCAGGCCTGTCCTTCTCAAAGACCTATTAACACTAGATTAGCGGGCTAGCGGTTTATTTATATGTACCGCCCAGCGGGGTGTTTTTAGCCAAAATAGGTCTGTTTACGTGATCATTTTCATGCCTAAATAAGACCCAGAGCGTAAAACAAGTATCTATCCCTGAAAGGGCATAAACAGAGCTTTACAAAGACACCATAACGATCCTTTTATGATGGCTAGTTTTCTTGCAACAACCGCGCAACGCGAGTGCAAAAAGCATGTAATTCGGTACTTTCCCCATACAATTCAGTATGTAGCGAGTGAGAGAGGGAGGGAGGAGGTGGGATTCGTGTCAGTAGGTTCGCCGCGGTGGTCTGGAGCAGTCATATGCTCGCTACTCTCCTGCCACCACTTGTCTCTCTCTCTCAGCAACATTACGTGCTGAAATTGCCACACGACCTATGTCGCGCGCCGCCAGATAGTCCAGATTTATTATACTCGACTTATGTTGCGCGCCGACACTTAGGGGTTAACCTATATAGTAAATGACCTCCATTGAAATGTTAACTAGTTGGTACATTTTAGAAACAAATATTGCTTCGTTATATATGTAATAAATATTCCTGCATAAGCGACCGCCAGTCACTGTTTGCCCTAATGAGATTTTTTTTTTTTTTTTTTTTTTTTTTTTGCCCAGTTCTGACCAGCTGTAAAAATGGCACCATTTCCTCTGATTTACTCTACTACCACGCATGAACGTTCCGATGTATTTTAATTCCAATTTTTTTTTACACTGATATTCACACATAATATTTACTAGGTAACTGGATTAGGCTATGTCTAACTTTATCTGGTGTACCATATGTATGGTATAAAATTATTCAATCCGATTCAAGTTAGAAAAATGTAATCTAGGTTAGGTTTACTAATACAGGAGATGCTATGTGCCTGAGTGGTCTTAAGTGCATTGCATAAAAATACAAACAGGTCAGGCGCGAATACTTCTTGATTAAGGTGCCTTTGTGAACACCTGCCCCGTGTAAACATGACTAGCACACCTGCATGGGTTGACATCTTTATTTGACCTCTGCGTTACGAGCACCGCCCACCAGTGAGGCCTATATATATATACCTGTTACAGGTGCCTTCAGCATACATATCTCGGTAGTTACTCGAAGCACCAAGATTACTTCCCTCAATATCATTGGTAATGTATTTTCTCTATCGTTCTTCAATCGCATTATAAGGACATTTGTCTCCAAATTTGTGCTAAACAATATATGTGATCACATCATGATTTTGATCTTGACTGCAATAAATATGTTAAAATCATTACATGCAGGCATATTTTGCATCTCTTTACAATGAACTGTCTTCATCACAAAAACTTCAGCGAATATTCGTAGCAATTTCTCGTATTTTCTTTAAATAATCGGGAGTGTAACTTATAAATTATAACTGTTTGCGTAAAACATGTACATGGATATTGGTTGTATTTGTTGGAAACTTATACTATTATAACTCTTTGTTCATGCAGTAAAAAATGGATATAACAAATGCAGAATGTTAAGTCGCAATGAGTGCAATTTGTTATAGTGTAATTGTAATACATATGGTAGTTTGGAAAAACATATTGGGATAACATTGTACAAATAAGATTCAACACTGGTATTAGGATCAAAGTCATATTACTGGTCAATGATATGCGAGAACAAATCCTGAGCTAGCTTACATGTAAAAGAAATACAAATAACCAATGCAAACTAATTAAAATCAAATTTATCAGATTTTTAGGATTCCTGCTAAAGTATTCGTATTTCAAAGATAATTTTGTTATAGGGGATACAAATAAGCCTTCTTATGGTGATTTACTACAATATGACATGTAACTATAATAGGACATGCAATATATACAATATTTCATTTGATACTGCATATGTTAAGATTAGCATACAATATAAAACTTGGTTACGTACATAAATGGTCTTGTAAGGTCTAATTCAAAGAAGGAACTTGGTTGTAGGCTATCGTAGATGAGGTATTCATTTTCTAATAGTCCTTGATAATGTACCCACTGATAAAGATACAGTGCAGAATTGCAGTATCAAAGCTCCAATGATTTAGAGTACTAGATAGCTCGAAAATATTGTAGATGATGCTACATATAATTAGATAATCTATGCGCATATATTGCAAGAAACAATATCCATTATTATTGATGTGCAGAATCCAAATCCAAAACTCCATTGGAACAAGAACTAGAAGGATTGAATACAATAATCTCTGTAGTAAAACATTGGCAATATGCGAGCGTAGTTTTCTGTTGTCATACTAATATGATCATTAAGAGATGTTATCTGAAGTAAGGGAACAAGAACTCCGCAACAATATGAGTATTACAGAACAATAATGATTGTGGTTGGGTATCTACTCCTAAATCCTTTCCATTCGACTAATTGTGGTTGGGTTTCAACTTATAAATCCTTTCCATTGGACTATACCTTACATCTAATATAGTTTGTTACTTAATAACTAACCAAATGCATATTGGTGGAAGTAATTAACTAAATTTAAATTACTAACTGGTACTCACCTAGCCATGTCTGCCTTAAAACCTAACCATATAAATATGAAAATAGAACGAATTCGCCTAGTTGTATCTCTATATTTTATCTCAAGTAGGCTGGTCGAATAGTTGTTGGTTCAATTAGCAGTTCTCCAGGTATTTTGTGTAGCCAAACAAATCGTGAATAAGGTCACATCAGGTAATGCACATTGATGCAGCGTTGGACAATAGAGAACAATACCAGATATGGGGGTAACTATATTTTATGTACTTCATAATGTTATGTTATTTTATACAGTGTATTTATATTATTATATCACCATGTCTATTTCTTAATAGTAAATTAATTGTGTACTTAGTTATTCCGTGTTTTTTATATAATGTATCACATCAATATTATTGATCTGTGTTTGGCTTCTATTGACGTTTCACTTAATGGGTGTTTTGTTGTTGATGATGTATGCACTTCAGAAACAAGCTTAAGTGAATATCTAATGCTTGACGTCTGCCCTTAGATTGATTGCAAGGCATTAGGATATCAGTGTTAGCATTTATTCTGCTAAAAGATGCAAAGGGAAGATTTCTAATGAGTAGCAGTTGTTTCAGATTGAACCAGACTCACCATGCAGTTAATTGCGACATTATTACTGGCAGCGGTAGCGGTTGGGGCGACAACAAAAGAAGAACCAATGGAACAGGTAAACCAATATTTTGTTGTTTGTGTGTAAGAAGGGGACAAAAGCCAATTATGCTAATTGTAGCAAGTGCAACAATAGACGTAAAGGTCCTTACTAGGTGCTTGTAAATGTAAATGTAAATATATATATATATATATATATATATATTATATATTATAATTCAAATACATATATACTGAAGGGGTTCAGCTCCAGAAAGGCTAGACCGGAAAACAAAATTATTGTACTATGTACGATAACGTTACGGTCACATTACTCGGGCACAAACGCCGTCAATCACGGAATACATGGCAAGATATTCTGTGCGATATTTGAATGTCTGGACTGTATGTTAGTCTACAGTCACCATTTCTAGGCAATTTATTCCAGAAGTTGATAATTCTGTTGAAAAGGAAGGGCTTCGCTTCATGTGAAGGAAACCCCATTCCGACAATTTGTAACCACTACTTCTTGTGTAATATGAGTTACCTAGTGTAAAGTACTTACTTGCATCCATTTTTTTTTTTTCTCTTTTTTTTGACACCAGTATTATTTTCCGGTGCCTTAAGATTACTAGTCCAGTAGCAAATGGCTGGTAGTTAAAAGATTATTTTACTACCTTTTATCATTAAGTGCTGTATATTTTCATCCGTCGTATAACCCGCATCTAATGGGCACTTGTTCACGGAGGCATATGTACTCTGTAGTGAAGTCTATTATCCAAGTATATACCCATCCATACATGACTGAATTTGAATCGTGCACCTCGAAATCTGGAAACATGAACTATGTAAATAAATCATCTGGCCTCATCACATAAGTTTTGAAGTGACTGCAAAGAGGGTTGCTGTGGAAAGTTAGTTGAATAATGTAGGGTTCAGTCATCAGCATATGAGTAGATAGAACTAGAACTAGAAGAACCGTTGAGAAGATCGTGAACGAATATTAACCCTTAACCAACGGCGCACCACATATGTCGAGTTGAATAAATATGGACTATGTGGCGGTGCACCACATATGTCGAGTGCCATTTTCAGCACGTAATGTTGCTCTGAGAGAGAGCTGAGCGGTGGGACGAGCGTAGTAACCTTATGACCGCTCCCCACCACCGCGGTGGGTGTACTGAGCTGTATTCTACCCTCCTCCTCCCTCTCTCACTCGCTACAAAGGGAATTATGTACGGAAATGACCTTAATTTAGGTTTTTTGCACTCGTGTTGCACGATCGTTATAAGAGAACCAGTGGTCGTACAAGGATGGTTTGGGTGTCATTGGAAAGCTCTGTTTACGCCCTTTCAGGGATAGATACTTGTTTTACGCTCTGGGTCTTGTTTATGCATGAAAATGAGCACGGAAACAACCCTATTTAGGGTAAACAAAAAATGCTGGGCGGCACAGTGTAAAGTACCCTACCACCCGCTCTTTGTGTGTTAAAATATAATTGGGAATAGGACAGAGCCCTGAGGAGCACTGGCGTTGATAGGTATAGGAAGTGAGCGGCGGCCGTCCACAATTGCAGTTTTATTATTTGCTATGTATTGAGGGAGACAAAAAAGTCAAAACTGCCTGTAACAAATCTCCCCCATAAGGTTGAAAGAGTGATAGAGAGCTGAACTGAAGGTACATTAGAGGTAAGGTAAAACAGTGTGGTGTGCTTGTAAAGTGTGGGGAAATGAATATCAGGAGGAGGTGTTTGTGAAAGTTAGCTCTGAAGCAACGCATAGTGGCGATCTGAAAGTAGATAATGGGAAGTAAAACACTAAGCAATTTGGAATTAAGAATAGATAAAAACAACTTTGGTGATGCATGATAATGTGAGCTATTGGACGAATAGTTGGAGGGTTGAGAGTGGTCATCTTCGGAAATGGGTGAATGAGAGCAAACTTCCAGCAAGAAGGGAAGATGTTATAGGAAACACAAAGACGGAAATGTTTGCCTAGGCATGGAGTCAGCATGGAAGAACGGTTTTGGGGGACAATAGGAGGAGCTCTATCTGGACCATAAGACTATTCGTGTGATAACGGTTATATTGTATTTACTTCCTCCTTCAGGATGTGTGGGAGGAGCAGGACATGAGCGCGGCCGTCCATAAATCCGGAGATCTTGAAGGGTAAGTCATCCAGGATATCAGTACGGGTGCCGTCATTATTGTATTTTGGCTAGCATTTGTGTGAGTTTACCTAGGACCTCTAGCAACTAATATACTACAAACTATCTTCACTAACCCTTTTAACCACCAATCCCTGAAAACGACTAGTATGTTATAAATGTGGTTAAAAGAACACAAATAACAGACGTTACCCGTACTGATAGGGTTAATAATGTGTCTTACATTACTGTATATTTGCTAACATTAGATGGTTATATTCAGTTCAGGAAGGAACTTAAAGAGTAACGGAGACATACCTTTCAAATCTGTCTTGTGATACGGTATTCTGATAACAGACGATTTAATTATGTGCAAGACACATTTTGCATGGATTTAATGAGCTATGAATATTTTCGAATAACTTGATTAGTAAAATAGTTATATACATATATTGTGGATTTCCAGAACTCCACACGATTAAATTAGACCAACAAAGATCCTTCCTTGCGAAGAGGATTTATGCCGTCTGCTAACGCCTTTAGCGCAATGTTATCATATGTTTACCCTTTGATTCTTACAAACACAAAGTATCTTCCAGTCAAAGGTATTTAGGGCAGTCCATGCTTGCCATTCTATATCTTAATTTTTGGAACATATCTGCCATGCACCCCATATCATATGGTCGACGTTAAAGCAAAGTTATTATTATGCTAAACTATATTATATGAATTATATAGACTCAACAAACAACCCTATTACGTTTCTTCCTTTGTCCTCCGAGTCCTTAATACATTAACCCACTGAGCCCCAGCTAGTTTATAATAAATGTACCACCCAGGACCAGCAGGTTTTGATAACAAATGTTTTCCAGAAACAATTGGGAATGGGTTAGGAATGAAGGAAAACCCCCCCCCCCAAAAAAACGATCCCCTAGGTCATTAAGGGGTCCTACGGTGCGCCCGAAAGTCGGATTTACAAGAGGGGAAAATTGAAGGCAAAAACACTAAAAAACAGGTTTTAGCACGCTCACGAGGTTGGACTTTTGAGAGTTTTCAACCATCGGCATGGTTGCGTGGGATACTTACACAGTTCCCATACAAATCTGAGCCCTCTAGGTGCCATAGGACCGGAGTAATTAACAGGGACGACACGTCGTCGCTGGGGTTTAGCGTTACATACATTGCCGACGACAATGTGTCGTCGCTGGGGTTCAGTGGGTTAAGGCTACCAATATTAATAATAAATTAAGTATATGACACACACACTTACCTACTAAGAGAGGTGGATTTGCCCTAACCTAACCCATGATGTACTGGGTTGTAAATATCCAATACAGTGAGGTGGGGTATGTATAAAAGAGTTATAATTGATCTGATTTTATTTTTATGTTTTTTTCTATATTCCAACTACTCCCTCTCGGGCATAGGCTGAGAGCCTGTACATTCCACCGCTCAACACGGTGAAGCCTGTGAGGTCTTGTTCCAGTCTGGGGAGTGAGACATGCGAAGCATCCATCATGGCTCGAAGCAGCTCCATCTCTGAAGCGGCTGGTTGCTTCGCTCAAGTGCTTCACCGTCTCACCCTCCAGACTCAGACCCTCACTCTCAGAACGCCACCTATTGAGCAGTGAACTCACTAGGCATTGTCCCCCTGTAACATATTTTGAATATGGGAATATTCATACAGTGTTATTTAATCAGGGAACAATGAGGGTATTTTTTTGGCATTTCGGTGGGCTTTGTGGTAATGCACTGATACTAGGTACAGCACAAATTCAATCCCAATAATATCTTCCCTTTGACATATCGGGATTTGAACCCGGGTCCATTGGATTACCAATCCAGTGGCATGACCACTCCACCACACCTCCCCTATACCATTAACCATTTAATACCATTAATACCATTTACTGATATTATTTGTATTTTGTCTATGGTATCTTAATTGAATAAAGATAATTTCACCGAGCAAAGTAGCGTTTCTGTGTAACTTGGCAAATTTAAAATAGGTCTCTTGACACTTTAATCCTTGAATAATAATAAGATGTTGGTAAAGGTAGGACGGAAGTACTGCTTCGGCAGTACAGGGAGGTGTTAGATAAAGTCAGGAGGAAGGGAGGCATACCTGTAGTACACAGTATCTTGCCACGGAGAGGGGTCAGCAAGGAATGGTCATCCAGGGCAATTGGTATCAATTGTCGGCTGGAAAAACACTGCAATGCAAATGAAATACCATTCCTTGATAACTGGACCCGTTTCTATGGTAAAAATCAGTTGTACGCACAGGACGGGGTTCATCTTTCTCGGCTAGGGGTGGCAAATTTAGCTAGGTCAATAGATAGGATTGTCGCGGGGTTTCGCTGAAAATAAAGCCTGAGAATATGAGTAAGAATAATTGTCTAGATAGGGTAAATTGCCGTACTGGTACATCAGATAGGAATAGAAAATATCAGTCACAGGATTTTAATTGTACTGCTAGTAGAAATATTAAAGGTGTAACAGAAGATGGGAATTCAGTTAGAAATAAAGGTAAATCCGATACCAGTAAAATAAATTCATTGCGATTATATTATACAAACTGTAGGAGTTTATGTAACAAAATGGATGAACTTAGAGCACTTGTTAGCAACGAAAATATAGACATTATAGCACTGACTGAAACATGGATTAATACAGAATCAAGACATTTTTTAGCAGAATTCCATATACCAGGATATAGTTTGTTTAAACGCGACCGAACAAGTAGGAGGGGTGGCGGAATAGCAGTGTTTGTCAGGAGTTCTTTAAAAAGCTGTATTAAATCAGGTATTAGACTAAATACTGATAACGAAAGTGTTTGGGTTGAGGTTAGCGAAGGTAGTGAGACCATAATTATTGGAGTTATTTATAGACCACCAAATATGAGTAGAAACGAAGGTACAGCTTTATGGCAGGAAGTGAAAATAGCATCAAGGTTTAGCAATGTGTGTATTATGGGGGATTTTAATTTTCCGAATATTGATTGGCAGCATCAAATCGGCGACTCAGATTCAAAAGAGTTTATTGAGGCGGTACAGGATAGTTTTTTATTTCAATTCATAGACTCGCCTACTAGAGGTAATAATATCCTCGATTTAGTTCTCAGTAATAATGAACAAATGATAAATAATGTAGAGATAGGAGACCAACTAGGAAATAGTGATCATAAATCAATTTATTTTAACATACAATGGACAGGAAAGGCTAAAGAGAATATGACACTTATCCCAGATTTCAGAAAAGCCAATTATGGTGGATTAAGAAGAGCCTTAAGAGTCGATCCTATGGTTAAACTATTAAGTGGACCCAGGTGCGCAAATGAACATACTCTCTCTCAGATACCTGTCTTAACTCAGGAAAATTTGACAGCTACATATAATCATTTTATTTCTTCACTCCACAATGCGCAAAATAAATATATCCCCAAAAGAAAATTTAGATCAACACAGAACCAACCCAAATGGATGAATAATAGACTATTAGACCTTCTAGGAAAAAAGAGAGGAATATATCGAAAAATTAAGAAAGGCGAAATTCACCTACTTGCTTATTATCAGAATCTATCAAGAGAGGTTAAAAAATGTATAAGGACAGACAAAAGAAATTATGAAATCAGGATAGCCAATGACTCAAAAAATAACCCTAAGGCTTTTTACCAGCTATATAAATCTAAAATTAGAGATAAAATAGGCCCCCTTAAAACTTCGATAGGAGAAATGACAGAAAATGATTTAGAAATGTGCAGTACATTAAATAGTCAGTTTCTATCCGTTTTCACTAATGAAAATTTGGCAAAGATTCCAGAAGTCCGTAAGGTATATAGCGATAGTATAGAAAATAGGTTAAGTACGGTTACTATAAGTAGAAATGATGTGCTTAAGGAAATTGACAGACTGAAACCTCAGAAATCGCCTGGTCCCGATGAGGTATATGCCAGAGTATTAAAAGAATGCTGAGATGAGTTAAGTTACCCATTAACATTTCTTTTTAACAATTCATTAGAAACAGGTATAGTTCCAGAAGCTTGGAAGCTTGCAAATGTAGTTCCGATTTTCAAAAAAGGTGATAAATCAATAGCATCCAATTACCGTCCCATTAGTCTCACTTCAATCATAGGAAAGCTACTAGAGTCAATTATTGCTAGGAAAATGAGAAACCACTTAGAAACATTTAACTTAATCAATTCTTCTCAGCATGGATTCACTCAGGGACGTTCTTGCCTTACTAATTTGCTTAGTTTTTTCTCAGAGGTATATGAAGCAGTAGATAATGACAAGGCATACGATATTATATATTTAGATTTCAGTAAAGCTTTCGACAGAGTCCCTCATGAGAGATTGATGAGAAAGGTTGAGGCACATGGAATAGGTGGGGCGTTGTTGGGATGGATTAGGTCATGGCTAATTGGTAGGAAACAGAGAGTCAGCATAAATGGTACCAAGTCAGAGTGGGGAGCAGTCAAAAGTGGTGTCCCCCAGGGATCGGTATTAGGTCCCCTGTTGTTTCTTATATACATAAATGACCTAGATTTAGGTATAACTAGTAGGATAAGTAAATTCGCAGACGATACTAAAATGGGGAGATCAATTGATTCAGATAGCGATATAGAGTGCCTCCAAAGGGATCTAGATACCTTACATGAATGGTCAGTAAATTGGCAGATGAAGTTTAACATTGACAAATGCAAGGTATTAAAGATAGGGAAGATGCAAACAAATGTTAAATATAAACTAGCTAATTTAGAATTAGAAAATTCAGACTGCGAGAAAGATCTAGGTGTGTTTGTTAGCAATGATTTGAAGCCTAGAAAACAGTGTATAGGCGTTCGTAATAAGGCAAACAGGATTCTCGGGTTCATCTCTAGGAGTGTGAGTAACAGAACTGCTGATGTTATCTTAAAACTTTACTTGTCATTAGTGAGACCCCATATGGATTATGCTGTCCAATTTTGGTGTCCTTATTACAGAATGGACATAGATTCATTGGAGAGAGTACAGCGTAGAATGACAAAAATGATCCATAATATTAGAAATCTTCCGTATGAAGAAAGGTTGAAGAAATTACGTTTACATTCGTTAGAGAGACGCAGAGTTAGAGGGGATATGATAGAGGTGTTCAAGTGGGTTAGTGGGATTAACAAAGGGGACATGACAAATGTACTAAAGCTCAGTGATAGCGAAAGAACTCGTACCAATGGTTTCAAATTAGATAAATTTCGTTTCAGAAAAGATATAGGCAAGTATTGGTTTGGTAACAGAGTTGTAGATGGGTGGAATGGACTACCAAGTGCTATAGTGGGATCTAAAACTGTAGGGAGCTTTAAGATAAAATTGGATAAGCATATGGACGAGAAGGGTTGGGTGTGAAGGGGGATCAGCCGGGTTGGGCCAATCAGCGCTCTGCAGACCCCCATAATCCTGCATTAATCTCTAACCGTTTTGGTAAGATGATCCTCAGGGTATTAGAGTGTTGAGCCTATAATTGGGCTTTGTAATTGATTTGGGGTTGTGTGGGACAGGGATCTGCCTTGCTTGGGCCAATCGGCTTTCTGCAGACTCCCATTTTCTTATGTTCTTATGTTCTTATGTAAGAAGCAATACAAAGAGCACGCCGCATATGCCTACCCTATCCTGGCTATGCAGCTTGACAACAAAACCGTGAAACACACCATCAATACTTCAGTTTTACATGATACTTAGTAAAGTTTGTTCTGTTAATGTGATTCACAGAAACATAGCATCAATACAATATTACGTCTATGTAACTGTTGCCTGCGTTGAATAACATGTGCTATACTTGTAGGAGCTCAATCCGTTAATCTAAAGCGTTAAATGTGTATATACTACCTCACATAGGCAAGATACAAATTGTAATATTCGAATCTAAATATGTTTTCATATATATAATCTAATTACCTATTTGATTTGGTAATATTTTAGGAATAGTGCTGATACTAATACACTTGAATATAATATTTACATCAATAAATGACTGGAAATAGCAATGACGTAAACATTATTGTTCATTGGAGAGATCTATAAATACAAATAACATTTGATATAAGCTAGTTGAATCTACTGAAGCCAAGATCAGTTCATCAAAATCTTCCATAATTATATAAAAATCATTAACAAGAAAAACAAACGCGCAAATAATTAGAACTTATAAAATAATTATTTATCACAATGCAAGGACACCTTGGGATTTTTTCAAAAGTAATTGTAATGAAATAAATTTGACAGAATATATAAATAGGCTATAATAATATAGTTCTTGTTTTTTCATTTTCTTTCAGGAATGTAACGTCTACCTATCCTCCTCCCCTCACCTCCCCTGCAAGGTAACTTGTGGTGATGGTAGTATTTGTTACGACAGTGGTAAGTATGAGTGTGGTAATTTTAGAGACATTGGTGATAAGGTGGTTGTTACGGTGATGATGGTAGTTGCGGTGATGGCATAGCTGCTTGAAACGAGTATCCCTCACAAATTGAAAGATAGATAGAGAGCCAATATCAAAGTACATTAGTCAAAATGTCTGAACACACGAAGCTTGAAACACAGTATAAGTCATAGAGTGATTGAAAGATAGATCTAGGGAGAGAGTTCCGGAGTTTACTTTTTGAATGAAATATAGACTGTGAAAATCGGTTCACTCTAGAATTAGAATTGGACATAGTAGTGCTAGGAATGTGTTGAAAGGCTACTGCCACCTACTCTCTGTTAGGGAGGAGTTATGCACTCCTAAAGGTATAAACAACACTGATTATTGTAATAGCAGTAAACAATAGAGAGACGCAACATTGTGGTGTGTAGAAATTGTAGAAAATTGGTAAGAGGGGCAAAGGCCGGTGGAACGTCCCCACACATGCGAACAGTGCTCTCTACGTGGGCGCACAATACTCCTATACAGAGCATAAAGCCGTGTGAGGTTAGCACTCCTATCTTATTGGAAACTGGTTTGGCTGGAGTGGTAATATGGCCTTTCTAAGAATGGTCATACAAAAAAAAACGCCAATAATATTTTAGGGAAACGAAGGGTTGATGTGTGTGTTGTTGAAATGTAAGGCATAGTCGTGTGGAAGATGGGTGGAAATATTGAGTTTTGGAAGCATTAACCCTTCTTTGGCGGTGCCCGGCTATAGTCGCATGCAATTTTGAGCACGTAATGTGCTCTGAGAGAGAGCGGAGCGGTGGGATGAGCGTAGGTTACCTCATGACCGCTCGCCACGGTGGCTGTGGAGCTACTGAGATGTACTGCGCCCTACTTCACCCTCCCTCACTCGTTTCACACGTAATAATGTAAGGAAATTACCGTATTTTACTGATTTTGCCCTTCGGTTACGATCGTTGCAAGACAATCAGTGATCGTAGAAGGATGATTCTGGTGTCATTGAAAAGCTCATTTAACGCCCTTTCAGGGATACATACTTGTATTACGCTCTGGCTCTTGTTTATGCATGAAAACGAGCACGGAATCAATATCGTTTACGGTAAAAACCCCCGCTGGGCGGCACAGTCAAATATACTCCACCACCCGCTCTTTGAGTGTTAAACTCAACAAGGTTATCTCTGCCACAATTGGGGAGAGTTTTGAAGTGACTGGATGGAGGGTCCCTGTGGAACGATAGTTGAATAGTGCAGGGTAGAGTCATTGACATAATAGTGGATAGGAATAGAGAAGCTTGGAAGGTATATAATTGAAGATGTTAGTCTTGGTAAATGTGCATATTTAATTCACGATCATAGCTGTGTTGATGGTATTTGTTGTGGTGAATGATTGTAGTAAAGAAAAAGTGAGATGTTTCTATGAGGATTTTGACAGTTTTAGTATTTTATATGAATGATAACTGAATAAGGAGATTACTACCAGTTGAGCATAATTATGGTAGTTATACTGTATATACGTAAATATCATACAAAACAAAAGCCTATGAGATATTGAGATTCAATCACATACATCAAGTAGAAGTAAGGTATAGCCTAGTCTGTAAGGAGAGGCATAGAAAAGCAAGCGTAGTTAGTGAAAGTAACTTAGGATTTAAAAAAATAGTAGAAGAAAGAATACAGGCGAACACAACCATCACCGCATAAACTAAGCTTACACAACGATTATATAGTCTATCAAAATTAGTGTATAATTTAGTTTGTTGTGTGGGCATTGTTGATTTCATATTTTAATGTCATTATGGATACCTTGAACAGTCCTTTTCAGAACCAGGCTATCTTTTAGGAGAGGGTGAGATATTGTGTACCTCACCATAGTGGCTCAGGCTGCTTTGTGAATATGGCATCTTCTGTATTTTATGAAGCACACCCTGAATGTTACTGTTCTTTTGGAGTGGCTATAGTTGTTATTCTGTAACCAGTGTAATTCATCAATCATGCTGATCAGGTGGTAGCATTACATGTGACACTGGTCCACTGCACCACTCAGTTGTATAGTGGTCACATACATAATATAAATAAATTGACAGTTTCTCCTATCATTCAGGCCTGTTGATTGTGCTGACCATCTGATGGCTGGAGCCACTATCAGTGGAGTCTTCGAGATATATCCTTTCACGTGAGTCCTAGAACTTTTTGAGTAAGACCATAGTGACAACTAACACGTTTATATGAAATCAGATAAAGTAGATACAAATGATGACGAAAACTTAGTTAATGTAACAATGCTGTGAAACAGACATAACTAATTTAAAACTGACAAACAACGCACATGGGATTCCACACGAAAGAGAATAGATGGATATTGAAGGAGGTAAAGGAATGTATCCAGTTTAACACCGGGTCGAAACCATCGATATATTATTTAGGCAAATATATTAGTTATGTCACGTACTTCATTGCCATATATGTCCAAACCGTTGGTAATTCATTATAATATACGCCCTAAATAACTAAACAAAAATCTAAGGATGTAGTATCCCTGTTACGGTCGTCATGTTTACATATGTCGGGAATAGGGTAATGATCCCGACAGTTTTAGGTCCAATAGGACATTTGAATTTGGCGGTATCGTATCGCATGTACGATTTCGGCTGGTTCTTTGTGTATTGTAGTTTATTCTTAAGTTAGGTTAAATATTAACTGTAATGTATAAATATCTACATCAGCTCTAGATGTATTATGAAACCAAGTTATGGGTTATAATTATTATGAGCCGGCAGCCATATGTAATTTCGCGAAGCGATCGGACGCCGGCCCTTTAGTCTCTCAATCAACACCGTACAGTCAACATCTCCTCCCCCGGCTCTGACTCAACCCACAGTTCACCATGTGCTACAAATATTAATCTATAACAATATTAACAACAGTCCTACATCACCAGTCCTCTAAGCTAAGTTCATTGTATCGATATTGTATTATGTGAACATTCCTACATGTCATGCAATTGAATTAGCCGTATGTGGGGGACTGGATTACACCCATCGACGACTACTTCGACGACTACGTCGTTGGTAATTATATTATAACTATTTGTTGGGATATTTCATGTACCAGTGATATGTAATTTAACCTCTTTATCTAAATTCCCGACAAATAATGGTCCTTCGTGCCCTAAACCTTCCATACCGTAGTACCGTTTTGTTTGCTTCCTTGACGCTTGTGGGCTTACAAATGGCTGCCGCCTCGCGCATTGTTGGCCGACTGCCATTTCCCTAGTTTAGACCCAGCTTCTTCCCTCGTGGTTTTTACCATTTAGGCACCGTCCCTATCTTTTTTGGGGCTTGTTTCCAGGTTTTTTTGGGCGTGTGATCCTTGGCGTTTTTTGGTGGGTTAGCTGGGCTGGAGATTGGGGTAGGGGTAGTTTCGTCGGTCACCATTTTGCGCTCCTGGCTAGGCTAGGCTAAGCAGTCTAGGCCTGCAGGTGTCTGCGGTTGCTGTTCATTTCGCTTTGGTGGTGTGCCTGTGGTGTTCGTTGTGTTTTGTCATTGTGGGACTCATTATTAATTTTGCTGGTGGGGAGGGTTCTCATGCGACCTTTTATATTTCAATTTCATAATAGCCTAGGCCTAGTTGCTTACAGTGGCGGTCATGAGTGTCGGTCTTTGTTAATTCCTAAGCGATTGACAGTTAATAGTCAGACCTCATGATTGTAGCTTAACCAACTAGGCTTACCTATAAAGGGCTTACAATAATTAGTGCTTCACCTTACCCTTTCTTTTAATGGATTTAGTATTTAATTCTTTTGTCTAGTTAGATAATTTCCTTTCGATAGTTTATATTAAGGGGGATGTAAGTATTATGTAATTCTTTTTGAGTACATTTCTTGAAGTAATGGGGGTTTGCTGCTGTTGATTCCTAAGCGATTAACGGTTTGTAGTCTGACCTCATTGTAGTTTAAGTTGCTTAAAATTAAACCTTAACGATGACAGATTTAAAGAAACTTAAGATTCTTAAGGGAGGGATGAAGGGAAGTTTAAATAGATGTTTAAGAGATCTTGATGAATTTTTAATAAGTGCCACGGCTGATCAAATAAAGGGTAAATTCGCTACTGTTACTAAATCGCTAGCTACTTATGATAGTTATGCTCAGCAGGTATATGGTTTATTGACAGTTACTGACGATGTGGAAGAAGAAATGTCGGCAGATCTTGAGTACTTTGAGAATGTTAATACAGCCTTAGCCAGACTATCTTCCACCCAAGAATCAACCTCTGTTAAGGATACCGGTACACCAAAGGCGACTGATTTTAACCTGCCGAAGCTTACTTTGCCTACCTTTTCCGGGGATTCGGCTACCTGGACTGGATTTTGGGATATTTTTGAGTGTTCCGTCCATCATAATAAAACACTCACATCCATCCAAAGGTTCACATATCTCCGTGGTCAATTGAAAGGGGAGGCATTGAAGTTAGTCGATGGGTACAAGCTAGAAGCTACCAGCTACGAGTCTGCAGTGGAGTTGCTGAAGAGAACTTACGGGAGAGTGGAAGTCATCAAGACCGCGTTAATTACTAAGTTCTTCACGCTAGATCCTCCATCCTATGATGTGATGGCCCTAAAGGAGTACTATGCCTCCTTTGAGAGCCTCCTCCGATCTATGGAGACAATGGCCATCACCAAGGAGGAAATATTTAGTGTTAATATCTTGAATAAGATACCCTCTCCCCTAAGGGAAATCTTAAGACGACAACTAAGCGACTCTCCACTAAACTTGGAAGCGTTGGTGCAGGTGTACCAGACTGAAGTCTTCAATATGGAGAGTACTGGACACTACCGACAAGTGGAGATGTCGCCATCTACTGCAGCTTTCCCGGTACAGACTTCTCCTAAACAGAAAAGGCCAATATCATTAGGTTGTAAGTTGTGCAGTGTCCACAGTCATCTGTGGTATCAGTGTCCTAAGTATCCTAAGGCTACACAAAAGATTAGCAAGGCTAAATCGCTTAAGTTATGTACCAGCTGTCTGGCAAGAGACCACTTCAACAGTACTTGCACCAATTCCTACATCAAACCTTGTAAGTATTGCAAGGGGAAACATTGGTTTTCCCTTTGCACCCAGTCTGATCGGCATGACGGCAAAGAAAAGGGGAGAACCCCCAAAGAGTCATATGAGAAAGGTAAGAGCGAGGGTGATAAAGTATCTGCCATGTCCATTGCTTCTCGAGAATGTCAATTGCTTCCTACTATGATGCTGCCAGTAGTGGGGAGTAATAATAATACTATAATGACGCGCACCTTACTTGACCAGTGCTCACAGAGGTCATTCGTTCTGCGGTCATCATTACCCCAGCTCAAGTGTACCAGCAAGGGTCAAGAGAATTTGCGTCTCCATGGTTTCACTGGTGAAATAGATTCCAGTGACTATGATATAGTGGAGATTTCATATGTTTGTAGAAAAAAGGTATGTCCCATCAAGGCTGTTGTGGTCGACACACTACCCAGTTTCTATATAGCATCAGAGATTCAACCACATTTGAAATATCTCAGAAGCAAGGGGTATAAACTGGCTGATGATCAACTCTCTGCTAACAATGGTATTATGCTACTGGTCGGAGCTGATTATTACTACGACCTGGTTCACCCTGGATATCGGCGGGTAGATAAGCTTATAATGCTCCCCACGATCCAAGGGTATGCCATTTCTGGATCCTATGCCACTTCCTCTCAAGACACACAGGTGGAGGTGGTTACGGTCCTCAAGGTAGCAGTAAGCCCCATAGATAAATATATTAGGCCAAAGGTGCCTGATAATACATGTACTGATATAGATAAGCTATGGGACTTGGACAATATTGGAATTGACCCACATGAACTTGATCGTGAGTCCAAGCTAGCGTTAAGCTCGTATGAAGAGACTGTAACGTATGACTCTGGCAGAGGTCAGTATGTGGTAAGGCTCCCTTGGAATGATAACAAGAGTAAATTATCTACTAATTTCCATCTAGCACTTGGTAGGTTACGTGGCCTTCAGAAGCAGTGAGACTTATGCGGCAGTTTTAGCCGAGCAGGTACAACGTGGATTTGTGGAGAGAGTAGATCTCAATGAGTATGGGGATAACATCCATTACCTTGCTCACCATGGGATTAAAAAGGACAGTTCCACCACTCCTGTTCGTATTGTGTATGACTGCTCTGCTAAATCCAGTGATCGCTCCTATAGCCTGAATGATTGTCTGTACACGGGTCCGTCCCTGGTCTCTGATCTAGCGCAAATTATGTTGCGCTTCAGATGTCATAAGTTTGCATGGGTCGCCGATATTGAGAAGGCCTTCCTGATGCTTCAACTCCATCATGAAGACAGGGACTCGACAAGATTTTTATGGCCACGGGACCCAATGGATCTAGATTCGGAGTACCTGGTCTACAGGTTCAGAGTCGTCTTATTCGGGGCGACCTGTTCCCAGTTCCTTCTCAACGCTACTATCTTGCGTCATCTTGAGGAGGCTGGACTAGATCCTGACTTCAAGAATGAGATCAAGCAGGGGATCTATGTGGACAATGTTCAAGGCACCGGAGACAATGAAGATTTATTGCTCAAGAGATGCTGGGAGATCCGCGATATATTTGCCAAGGCTCATTTATACTTGACCCTTAATTAGCGGCTCACCACAAGTCGAGTTAAATAAAGCTGGACTATGTGGCGGCGCTCGACATAACTCGAGTGGCAATTTCAGCACGTAATGTTGCTGAGAGAGAGAGACAAGTGGTGGCAGGAGAGTAGCGAGCGTATGACTGCTCCAGACCACCGCGGAGAACATACTGACACGAATCCCAGCTCCCTCCTCCCTCTCTCACTCGCTATATAAGGAATTGTATCGGGAAAGTGGCTAATTACATGCTTTTTGCACTCGCGTTGCACGGTTATTGCAAGAAAACTAGCCATCATAAAAGGATCGTTATGGTGTCATTCGAAAGCTCTGTTTATGCCCTTTCAGGGATAGGTACTTGTTTTACGTTCTGGGTCTTATTTAGGCATGAAAATGATCACGTAAACAGCCCTATTTTGGCTAAAAACACCCCGCTGGGCGGTACATATAAATAAACCGCATAGGCCGCTCGTAAGGTGTTAAGAGAATGGGCCACTAATAGTGATCTTTTGAAAGGTCAATTTGCTTCTGACGGTGTAGCTACTGAGAATAGTGAGGTGAAGTTTTTAGGCCACAAATGGGACACTACCACAGATTGTATATCCTTCTGTCACACCCCATGCGGCAGTGAGCTTATGACCAAGCGAAACTGCTTAAGCTTGTCAGCGAGGTTGTTTGATCCCCTAGGTTTTTTGCTGCCTGTTACAATCCGTGCTCGTATGTTTTTACAGCAACTGTGGCGGCTAAAACTAGATTGGGACACGCCCCTCCCGACTGAGTTACAAGATACTTGGCGGTTGATTCGGTCGGACCTTTCCACATGTTGCAGGGTCCAACTTAATCGTCAGGTTATTAGTGGTCAACAGGTGGATCTACATGCCTTTTCTGATGCTAGTAATAGTGCGTACGGTACTGCCATATACATATGCAATGGTAGTGAAGCGACGCTGGCTATAGCGAAGGCCAAAGTAGCCCCTATAAAGAAGATTACAGTTCCTAAATTAGAACTTACTGCATTGCTTCTGTCTGCTCGTCTAATAAAGTTTACACTGGATGCTTATGCAGACATACTACAGATTAATAACGTCTATGTCTGGAGTGACAGTCAAATAGCGCTTTCATGGGTACACAGCCAGAAAGTGTTACCTGTTTATGTTTCTAATCGCACTGATGAGATTCATGACTTAGTTCCTACAGCTACATTTCGCTATGTGAGCACCAGGGATAACCCCAGTGACGTAATTTCCCGGGGGATCTCGGCGCAGCAGTTTATGTCGTCCTCTATTTGGTGGCATGGACCTCCATGGCTTACATCTCCAACTGAATGGCCTCAGGATTTCAGGGAATGCATATCTGTTCCTTCAGGTCGGCCCCAAGATGATGTGTTAAGTAGTTCGAATGTGAGTACTACACATCAGGATAACAAGTTGGTAGAGTGGGAACGTTACGGCAGCTATGATCAAGTAATACGGGTATTTGCATGGATATACCGTTTCATTAACAACATGAGAAGTCGGGCTCACGGGTCTTTCCTTAGTGAAGATTCGAAGCATATCAGACTCCATGAATTTAGATCAGCAGAAGCAAAACTAATATGTTTAGTACAAAGGGAATCTTATCCTACTGAACATCAAATCCTGAGCAAGGAGTCAAAGGCCAAACCCTCAAACTTAATGAGGCAGCTAGGATTATATATGGAAGGAGGCATAATTAAGTGTAGAGGCAGGATACAAAAGGCGGACATTATTGATTCTGCGAAATATCCTGTCCTCCTTAGCTCCTCTCATTTGATTACCAAACTGTTGATTCGCCAATGCCATAGGACCTGCCTACATTTTGGCGTAAATTATGTTCTGGCGTATATGCGACAACGTTGGTGGATCCCTAAGATGCGACAAGCAATTAAAGGGATCCACAATAGCTGTACGATCTGTAAAAGATTACAGGGTAAGCCTTACTCCCCAGTTGATCTACCTCCCTTACCTGAGTTCAGGGTACAAAGGACTGAACCATTTCAGGTAACCGGGGTGGACTACACCGGAGCGATTCATGTTAGGGAATCGCCCGGTACTATCATAAAAGTATATGCCGTTCTATTCACATGTGCGATAACCAGAGCGATTCATATTGAATTGATTGACGACCTATCCAGTGAGGGGTTTTTGCATACTCTAAGACGCTTTGCAGGCCGCAATGGTCTCCCTCAAATTATTATGAGCGATAATGCGACTTGTTTTGTCGGGGCCTCTAAATATCTCCAGAGTTTAATGGATGACCCGCAGGTTGTGGCTACCCTCACTGGAAAGGGTTGTCAATGGAGATTTATACCAGCACGTGCACCATGGTTCGGGGCGATTTGGGAGAGAACTATCGGTATCGTCAAATCTGCCATGAAGAAGGTATTAGGAAGGGCACTGGTGACCAGACGGGAGTTGCAAACCATCTTAATAGAAATTGAGATGTCAGTCAACGACAGGCCCTTGACCTATACCTCGGCAGATGTTGATGACCTCTTACCCATTTCGCCTTCCATGATGACACGTGGACGAACCCTTAATACCTTTCCTAGATCGTCTGTAAATGACGAAGATCTGCATGACCCTACGTTCGGCAATGCTGACGCCACACGTCGTCGCTTCCAGTATGTAAACAAGGTGTCCGACGATCTATGGAAATGGTGGATCCAAGAATATTTGCTGTCTCTTCGCGAGCGTCACTCTCATAAGATCAAAGGGACGAATCAACGATGGCCTCGTATCGGGGATATCGTCCTGATTCATAATGAGCGTCCTAGGTTATTTTGAAAGCTTGGGAGGATTATTGATTTGTTCCAGGGCATTGATGGTCTTATAAGGGTTGCTAGAATACGAACTTTGACTGGGGTTACTACTCGCCCAGTCGTAAGGTTATATCCCCTGGAGCAGGATGTAGAACTGCCGGATGATCCTGGCGTCTCTACTGATACCCCTCCGCGGGAGAATGCTGGTGACAGTGCTCCTCAAGGTGGGGCAGCTGATAATGAGAAGGATGATCCTCCTCAGGCTTCAGGTGGCGCTCGTCCCATAAGGAGGGCGGCTATGAGTTCCGTGGATCTTTGGAGATCAAAGATCAAACTAGGTGATCTTTGACTTCGATGTCCTTTTGTTGTTCTCTGTATATAGCTCCTGTATATCATTTTGGTGGCGGGCAATATGTCGGGAATAGGGTAATGATCCCGACAGTTTTAGGTCCAATAGGACATTTGAATTTGGCGGTATCGTATCGCATGTACGATTTCGGCTGGTTCTTTGTGTATTGTAGTTTATTCTTAAGTTAGGTTAAATATTAACTGTAATGTATAAATATCTACATCAGCTCTAGATGTATTATGAAACCAAGTTATGGGTTATAATTATTATGAGCCGGCAGCCATATGTAATTTCGCGAAGCGATCGGACGCCGGCCCTTTAGTCTCTCAATCAACACCGTACAGTCAACATCTCCTCCCCCGGCTCTGACTCAACCCACAGTTCACCATGTGCTACAAATATTAATCTATAACAATATTAACAACAGTCCTACATCACCAGTCCTCTAAGCTAAGTTCATTGTATCGATATTGTATTATGTGAACATGTCTACATGTCTACATGTCATGCAATTGAATTAGCCGTATGTGGGGGACTGGATTACACCCATCGACGACTACGTCGTTGGTAATTATATTATAACTATTTGTTGGGATATTTCATGTACCAGTGATATGTAATTTAACCTCTTTATCTAAATTCCTGACAACATAGGTCGTACGCTCGCTCGCGGTTTCGCTTTTGTTTTGTTTTATTCTGTTTTTGCTCCCTGCTGGCAACATATATAATGATGACAATAAGTAATTTTTGTATCCCACGGCAGTCAAAATTGCCGGAAATGTGATTGCGAGCGAATATGTTTTGTTGCTTTGGTGTCTTAAGATTGATGGATAATGTTTGTTTTGCAACTTCCAACGTTGTTCATGAAATAACACCTAAAAAACAATCAAACAAGGAAAACAAATACAAAATACTTGTAGAAATCGTTCCCGGCGTTAAACAGGATATTTACCGAGGTAAAGACTATTTGAGTGTCGTGCCTTAACACATTATGGTAGTGATGATTATTTGTGATTATCTAGTCACATTCAGTAGGTATTCTATATTATTTGGACGAGTTTATAGATTCATGATGAACGGGCTTTTGCACGTAAATACACACGGAAAACACACACTTATTCACCTACATACTATAAACACATTAGTGAGCAATAAACCAAACATTACTTTCGCTTCACCGCCTGCACTATCCATTTGCTATTAACGCTTTCAGTCAGATTACGATTTCTCACTATAAAACTCTAGCTAGCTTAACTAATGCATGGTCTTCATTTTTATTGAAGCTTAATAGGCCTATCAGTTAATCTATCTATTGCCTGACGCCTTGATCCCCGAAGGGGTGGCCACGAACGAACCGCCCCCACGCACCTCTGTCCCCAGTCAGTCGACGCCCCTCCTCCCAACCAGCACCGCCTTCATCCATATACTTCCTCACTCCATCCTTCCACCTCGCTCTCGTACACCCTCTTAGTCATTCTCCCGCTTTCCATACGTTCAATATACCCGAACCATCTTAAGTTGTTCCTTTTCACTCTTTCCAGCACATCTACCTCCAAACCACACCACACCACCTCCTTACTTCCTCATGTGTCTGTCTATCCCTCCATGTAACTCCGCACGCACTTCTCAAGTAACTTCTCATTTCCACCGCTCTCACTCTTGGTCTGAGTCTCTTCCCAAACGTCCATGCTTCGCTTCCGTAAGTTAATGTAGTCCTGGAGCCAAGGGGTGTTTGCATGCATGAATGGGCCAGAAAATCACCCGCTTGATTTAGTTAGAGGGTCCACTGGGACACCTTTTTAGTGAGGGTAGACATCCCGAAACCCGGCAGTTATCGTGTTATTCGGGGTTTTCGCTGAATTTAATGAAATCAAAATAACTCCTTATTTTACGTGTGACGGTTACATAAATTGCAATAACTCGGCAATGAAATGGTCTACAGAGCTCTTTCACCACTCAAAATAAAGCTTAAAGAATTATCTATTCAATGGATACAAACACAATAAGATTGGTCAATACCCAAGGTCACAAGAGGTCAAAGTATGACCTTTTTTGATGAGGAACTAAAATTTATGAGTTTTCAAATTTAAATATTTGTGAAAAATAGGTAAATGGATAGAACGTTTAATGCTTTTATATTCTGGTTAGGTACACCATAGGCAAGTTTTTGAAATTAGTTGGAAAAGTTGATTACGTATTTTAACCCCTGTGTAGCAATCAATAAAAGGTATATATACCGTATCAACGTACTGAAGCATAACAGATATATGCCGTAATTTGTATTCTTTAGGATTGCAATAGGAATGCAAAAATGAGTTAATCCAGTATATTTGATGTTCTCTGTTCATATATTGTTCATTTAAAATTTTGGGAAAACTATTTTTTTTTTTTTTTTTTTTCAGTGAAATCACCATGAGCAAACCATTTGAATTTAATAACTTGGTGTTATGTCTGGGCTCTTTTCATATGATTAAGGTAGTCATGGGTGCGATAGGAAAGCTCATTAATGGCAGTGGAGCAGAAACTATATTGGTAGAGTCTAAAGCATTTGGCCAAAATGTGGTAAGATCAGTTCTTGATGGATCACATTATACGAGGTCGTTGAAGGGATTGTTCATGCTCTCTGAGTGTATAGAAAGGCTGCAGTGGGCGGAGTTTTTCAAAGTGGAAGGAATTGAGAGGTACAGGGATGAGCTTGAGCATCTGAGACTGTTGAAAAACTCTGTAGCAGAAAAGAAGAGGGAGGAAAGCAAGGTTCATTTGGAGGCATTTATGTCAAACTCAGAAGTCATGGTTGAAGACTTCAATAAATTTAGATGTCAGAGAAGTGCAGCGTCAGAGACTTTTACATTCTGGGACCACTTCGTCAGAATGGTGGCTATTCTAAAGGACTTGGTTAGGGCAGACCGTGAGGGAGACTGGAAACTCCATCTCCAAAGTGTTCAATCTGTGCTGCCGCTATTTGCTGGATGTGATAGTGTTACGTCCTGGGATATATAAACACTGGGCTCTTTCTATTGGACTAGGTATGCGGCAACAAGCAACAACGGAAAACGCTAGATCCAACCCTTATCTATAAACCCAGGCAACAAACCACCCTAAACCGTCAAGAGTCCTGCCAGGACAACAAGGTATCCTATGACTCGGTTACAGGGTGCACGCACAATAGACTGCTGATAGTCAAGCAGGCTATATAAAAGATCACACAATTAAGTTGACTTAACCCTTAATTAGCGGCTCACCACATAAGTCGTATTTAATAAAGCTGGACTATGTGGCGGCGCTCGACATAGGTCGAGTGGCAATTTCAGCACGTAATGTTGCTGATAGAGAGAGACAAGTGGTGGCAGGAGAGTAGCGAGCGTATGACTGCTCCAGACCACCGCGGCGAACATACTGACACGAATCCCAGCTCCCTCCTCCCTCTCTCACTCGCTATATAAGGAATTGTATCGGGAAAGTGGCTAATTACATGCTTTTTGCACTCGCGTTGCACGGTTATTGCAAGAAAACTAGCCATCATAAAAGGATCATTATGGTGTCATTCGAAAGCTCTGTTTATGCCCTTTCAGGGATAGGTACTTGTTTTACGTTCTGGGTCTTATTTAGGCATGAAAATGATCACGTAAACAGCCCTATTTTGGCTAAAAACACCCCGCTGGGCGGTACATATAAATAAACCGCATAGGCCGCTCGTAAGGTGTTAAAGCTTCAAGGAAAAGATAGATAACGGAATTAAATTGCAGAAACAATTTAATAACAAACTAGAAGAAAGTACATTTAACGTTACGTTAATTAATACAACTAATCACCCCTGCGTGAAAGAAGGTGAAAGCAAACAGTCCTCAAAACATCGTACAGGTAGACAAGATGCGGGTTTCTAACTGCATGCGGCTACTGTAGGATCTGATGCTTAGCAAAGAAAGTACGTTACGGATTTAGAGAACTCTTAACTCATAAGCAGGGATAAATACTAGTGATAGGCCATACAGTGTATAATGGCATAGGTATAATTAAATAAAGGCAACAACTCGCAACATAACCACATACAGGTGTGCTTCTCACTCTTAGTCAGGCAAGCCTGCTCGGACAGAGTCTCTAAGCCACACCCTGACTCACAATGCTCACAAAAACGGTAAACTGTGGCACAATAACAAGCATACAGAGATAATAAACCCCTAGCTGTTAATCTGCCAGGTGGCAGAGGTCTAGCCGGAAGGATATAGGCTTCGGATACCCGGGCTGAGCCACCTGCTCTAGCCTAGGGACGTTCCCAAGTCTGTGCGCCAAATTACTCTAATTGAAAGGGTGCTCTCTTGAGAGACTCAGATCGCAAGTATCTGACTCTCTCCTGGCGACCCTAAAACAAAAGCAAGACGTGCTAGCGCAGTGCTGAGTGGACTAGGCAAGGGCCCTCACACAACACAACACTAGACACACAGGGACACAGACAAGAAAATGCCCCCAGACTCCCACGGGTATCCTAGTAAAGTCGTGCGGGTCCACAGGACTCGCACCAGCAGACTTTACTTAAAGGATCGCAAAAAGCCTCCCCTCCGGTCTAGCCCCTGCTGACCTGACACAAGAACACACTAGCAAGCATGAAACCACCAAATATGAGACAACAAAAAAGCTTCCTAGGTCTCATTAACAATTACATCTCCGCATAAGGCCCAAAATCCTATCTAATTATCTGGGAGCTCGTCGTTAATACAATAATAGATATAAGGTCTATCAAGGGGATGGGATAATTAAATAGATTGGTGAAGTAGTGGAAGGAAGGTATACAAAGTAAGAGAGAAAGTTTCTAAGTGGGGTTGAGAGGGATAGATATCAAGGGGGTCCGAAGGGTACGACAGTGAGGTGAGCTCTGAGTCTTGAATCTGTCTGGACCCCGCCCTAGGCATGCAGAATACATCCCATGCTTGGCAACACTCAACACAGTTGCCGGGTCAAAATCCTCTACCCCGTGCGTGAGTCGAAACTAAGCCTAACGTTGCAATCAAATGCATATGGCAATGCTTCAGGCTCGTCCCAAGCTGGCAAGCGAAGCAACGTCCCAAGCCGGTCTCTCTCTCCCGCTCGTCTCCTCCTCCCGCCCTCACTAGACTTACATCTTATATATTATAATGAAACAATCAACTATCGAGAATAAAATATACTAAGATGCGTTGGTTAAGAATAAGGGCAGCTACAAGCTGTGAAACAACATAAGAATATCCCAGACATTAGTTACGTTGTCGTAGGATATATACTAAGGAAAAGCCTGCCGGCCGCCTGCCGCCAGCCGGTTTCTAAACGGCTGGGCAGCCGACGCGCGCGCATGCCCGCACGTGGTTACTATGCAGAAGCGTCACACCTCCCCCAAGATATAAGACCCTTGACTAAGTTCTTCATATCTAACAGAAAGCTTCTCATAGTACCACACACTGTTGCGACACAAGGCACTATATACAAAAAAAATAAAGACTGTTGCGCTCCACCGAGCAAGTTCAACTAACTTAGCGACAATAAGCGAAAACATTCAACTTAGATACTGCTACAACATCTTATACAAAATTGTACACATTATAAGAATCAAGAGTTTTTATAAGGTTTTTGCTTTTTTAATTTGTTTTTTTCCGGCTGAACTACAGTGACAGCCTATTTTCCTCCACACTCAACCCTCAATCCTGTGGCAGTCTAACCAACATCATCCACCCTTGATAGACAATCCGCTATCACGTTATCAGAACCGGCAATATGGCGTATGTCCAGATTATACTCCTGAAGCATGAGTACAAAGGAGTACAAAGGAAATCAAGCAACAACAGGTCTAGTGACCCTTCTAGGCTGCTTGTCCTCCAAAACACTGAGGATCAAGTGTCCAAACAGTGGTTTAGAGTGGGTAAAGGAACATTGGAAAGGGAACTACTGCCCTGGAACTAATGTCCGTGGCAGTACTAGGAAGTTAGTAGGCGACATATGGGTTAGTAACTGAGGGGAGGATAAAATAAAGTTATTCATTTACAAACGCAGTCAGTCGCGGGTTTGATGCGAGATATTTGTCTAGGCGGAGTTTAAATGAATCAACAGTGCTGCAGTCTATAACGTCTCGGGAAGCCCATTCCACAAGTTGACAACTCGATTGAAGAAGAAATTCTTAGATTCGTGTGAGTTAAAAGATTTACCAATAATTTTGCAACCGTTTCCCCGCGTGTAATTAGATTGGTCGATAGTGAAGTACTTACTACAGTTCATATTGTCGATGCCTTTGATTTTGAACACTTGAATTAAGTCACCTCTTAATCTGCGCTGGGTTAAAGGAAATAGATTTAATTCTCTAAGACGCTCTTCGTATGGTTTGTTCTTTAGGCTAGGTATCATTTTGGTAACTCTACGTTGAACTCGTTCTAGCTTGTTTATGTCTTTTTGGTAATAAGGGCACCAGCATTGAATGCAGTATTCCAGAAGAGGGCGGACTAAGGAATTGTAAAGGGTTAGGATAATGTCTTTGGATTTATGCTCAAATGACCTGCCTATAAAGCCAATTATTTTGTTTGTCTTCTTAACAACTTCCGAACATTGTTGACTCGGTTTTAGGTTACTCGATATTGTTACTCCCAGATCGGTTTCTCTGTTTACATTCTTAACCTGAGTGCCATTCATCGAATAGTTTGCTTTCTCATTTAGGTATCCGATATGTAGTACTTTACATTTATCCGCATTGAAACTCATTTGCCAAATTTGAGCCCAATGTGACAATTTATCTAGATTGTGTTGCATATCGTCAACTTAATCTTTTGAGAGTACGCTATTTGCAATTTTTGTATCGTCAGCAAATTTTGAGATTGTACAGATGAGACCCTCATCTATGTCGTTGATGTAAATTAGAAAGAGAATTGGTCCTAGTACCGATCCCTGGGGTACCCTGCTACTTACATTGGTCCATTTAGATGCCTTACCGTTTATGACTACTCTTTGCTTTCTGTCGCTGAGCCAATTTTCTATCCATTTCAACACACCGTCTTGTATTCCATGCGCTTTTAGTTTTAGCAGTAAACGTTTGTGGGGAACTTTGTCAAAGGCCTTTTGAAAATCAAGGTATATAATATCTACAGCTTTACTCTCATCGTAGAGGTTGAGGATATCGTGGAAGAAGTCTAAGAGGTTTGTTAAACAGGAACGTTTTTTACGAAAGCCGTGTTGAGTATCATTAAGTATGTTATTTTCCTCTAAGTGATTTACGAGTCTGTCTCTTATGACCGTTTCTAGCATTTTACATACAACTGAGGTTAAGCTAAGTGGACGATAGTTACTGGGTAGGGATTTGCTGCCTTTTTTGAATATCGGTGTTACGTTGGCTATCTTCCACTGATCAGGCATAGTTCCAGACTGCAATAGTAATGTCAGTGGTTTGGAGAGCTCATCCTTAGCTTCCTTTAGAACTCTAGGCGAGATTGTATCAGTTCCAGGCGTTTTATTTACCTTGAGTTTATCTAAACAATTCAATACTTCTCTCTCTGTAACGGTGATATTGCTTAGAACATCTGAATTATCAATCTGAATCGGCGATGGTGTAGGGATATCACTGAGGTCTTCTGTTGTAAAAACTGATGCAAAGAAGGTATTGAGGGCATTACTCATTTGTACTTCGTCTTTGGTGTATTCTCCATTTTCATCGACTAACGGTCCAACAGTTGAAGTAACTACTTTTTTCTTTCTGATATAACTATAGAATTCTTTCGGGTTTGTTTTACTTTGATTCGCAATATGTAACTCTAGGGTCTTTTTACTTTGCTTAATTAACTTTTTCACCCGAGTGACCACCTGGTCAGCCTCATATTCCGGTTATGAAACTGATTCAAGAATTTCAGAGGGTGATGATCGGTATAAACCACTACGACTGGTCCGAAAGCAGGAACATATACATCGAAGTGCCTGAGCGCCAGCACTATCGCCAGGAGTTCTTTTTCAATTACAGAGTAATTCCTTTGTGCACTATTGAATTTTTTACTGTAAAAACTCACTGGATGTTCGATACCTTCATCATCTGTCTGTAACAAGACAGCCCCAGCCCCTACGCCACTGGCATCAGTCGCCAGCTGAAAAGGTCTGCTGAAGTCCGGGGCCCTGAGTATGGGGTGGGTACATAACAGGTGTTTCACCAAGGAAAACACCTCTGCACACTCAGGAGACCACCGGAACTTCTTGTCCTTAGATAATAAGTCAGTTAAAGGTGCAAGTACAGTCGAATAGCCTTTGATGAAGCGACAATAATAGCCTATCATACCTAGAAACCGCATGATTTGTTTCTTAGTCGTAGGCTGGGGAAACTGATCGATGGCTTTGATCTTTGTCTGTGGAGGGCACACCTGACCCATCCCCACCTCGAACCCCAGGTACAAAACTGTGGCTTTGACAAAATCGCACTTACCCAGGTTTACCACCAAACCTGCTTCATTCAGTTTATTAAAAAGCTGTCCGATGTGAGCACAGTGACTGTTAAAATCCTCGTCGTATATTATGACATCATCTAGGTACACCGTACAGTTGGGAATGTCGGCTACAATGTCGTTCATTAATTTCTGAAACGTTGCAGGGGCATTTTTCAGCCCGTATGGCATAACATGGCAACGATATGTGGCACCGTCCACCACAAACCCACACACCTCTCGCGCTTGCTCAGACAAGGGCACTTGCCAATAACCCTTAACAAGGTCTATCTTAGTGAGGAACTTGGCTTTTCCTATCTTATCCACACTGTCGTCCACGCGAGGGAGAGGGTAGGCATTTGTGGGGTTTAAACCATTCAACCTGCGGAAATCTATACAAAACCGCACCTTGCCATCTGGTTTGGGCTGCAGTGTAACTGGGGAAGTCCACCTTACTGCACCCTCAGAAATCAGCCCACGTTTGAGCATATAATCCAGCTCTTCCCTAAGTGCTGGTAATTTAATAGGGGGAACACGGTATGGCACTGATTTAAAGGGCGGGTGGTCCCCAACATCGACATCGTGCACCGCTTGAGTAGTGAGGCAAGGATGCTCCGCGAAAACAGCTGGGTTTGAATCAAACAAGTGCTGCACAGCTACACGCTGTTGCTCAGGCAGGTGCAATATCAACTCGTGAGCCACTTGTCTAGAATTCCCCGCCCACTGATCCGCGGAAACATGACCATCCCAATTATCCTCCCCCGCAGCTTGACTGTCCCTTCCTCCTTCTCCACCACGATCGCTGCAGATCAACACCGGGACAGTGAGAGGCTCGGAGGGGTGCCTCACATACTCTTTCATCAGATTTACATGGCAAAGTTGGTTCTTTTTCTTACGATCAGGAGTAGCTACTAAATAGTCGAGATCAGAAACCTTCCTTACAACCCGATACGGACCAGAATACTTGGCAGACAAGGGGTGTCCCACCAGAGACAGTAGTATCAGTACCTCCTGATCTACTTCAAACTCCCTCAGCTTCACCTTCTGGTCGTATCTGTCCTTCATCTGAGCTTGTGAACTCTCAAGGTTCCGACCTGCTACCTCCATGCTCTTTAGCATTCTCTCACGGCTTTCAACTACATACTTTAGAAGCGAGCATGGCTTTGTGACTCCCTCCCAGATCTCCTTGACTATGAGGAGGGGCCCCCTGACCCTGTGTCCAAAAACCAACTCGTTCGGGCTAAATCCCAAGCTCTCCCCAGGTACTTCTCTCGCAGCAAATAAAACGTATGGGAGACCTAGATCCCAGTCCTTCCCATTTTCCATGCAATAACACCGCAACATACTCTTGAGAGTCGAGTGCCACCTTTCCAAAACTCCCTGACTCTCGGGATGGTAGGCAGATGACACCACAGACACTATCCCATGTTGCTGCATGGTCTGCTTAAATAGAGCAGAAGTAAAATTGGATCCCTGATCAGACTGGATCTCCTGAGGGTAGCCATAACGAGAGAAATAGACAAGTAGGTTTCTGACAACAGTCATAGCCATCCCGTTGCGCATGGGGTAAGCATCTGGATACCATGTTGCTACATCCATTACAGTTAGTAAAAATTTATTGCCGGCACTAGTGGGGGGCAATGGGCCAACCATATCGATAACTACTTTGCTGAAGGGCGGCCCAATGACAGGGATGGGTTGTAACGGGGCTCTCGGGATGACCTGATTGGGTTTCCCAACAACTTGACAAGTGTGACACTGTGACACCCATGACACGACACTCGCCTTTAACCCAGGCCACCAGAAAAGCTTGCTCAGAGCTGCCTCCGTCTTACGTGCCCCCAGGTGCCCTGCCAAAGGCACATCATGAGCTAATCTCAATAAGCTCTCACGGCACACCCTCGGTACTACTAACTGGTCCACTTATCCTGACCCGCCATCCCACTTTTTCTTGGGATCCTGATGTCTCCGATACAAGATCCCCTCCGACAAGAAAAAATCACCAGGCTGCGTATCCCCATCGCTCTCTAGTTCGATAGCACCATTACCACACGCCCTGACTGCAGGATCTTCCAGCTGCAAGGAACATATATCAGCAGGTGCGAGATTATCCAAGTTCATCTTAAATAATTTATTTCCACCTCCAATGTCCCGCTGAGCCATCCTTTCCTCACGCTGCGCATAACGATGCTGTCGCAGAGTCTCTTCCTGCCCTGCACCTGTACTAGCGGTGACAGGCCCCGGGGCCTCTCCAGACTCTAACATAGGTGCCACTAATGAGTCACCAAGAAACACTGCCGGCTCAAAACTCTCCAATTGACCAACACTTCCTGTTTTCTTGTGACCTTTCCTCCGCGGTATGATAGACTGAGGTGGTGGCTGCAAGGCTCCGGATGTCTGAGAACGCGTCACAACACACGCCATGGTTTGTACGCTACACTTCTCAACCCACTCCTGTTCCTCCCTACTAACGTCGGCCGCCTTCTCGACAACGACCAAGGGTGAAACCTTAGAAGCAGGCACCGCAAAGTCGTTGCCGAGGAGGAGGTCGACGCCCCCAACAGGCAAGTTCTCTACAATTCCGACATCCAGCTCCTTCGCCACACCACCCACCTCCAGCTCCATCCGCACCAGCGGGTAGGACTTCGTAGCATTGATCCCCTGAACTACCACCACCCGAGCAGCGTTAATCGGCCTACCAGTAAAGTTCTTTAACAAGGTCTGAGAAGCCCCCGTATCACGCAATAGCTTAACTCCTCGCCTTTCGCCAGCCCACCTCACAAAACCATGCCCTCTATGACCCCCAAAGACGTCGCGGACAGGGTTCGAGCCTTCCGGACTCTTGAACACAGGCTGTGTCCCAACCTCTGACGAACTACCCTTGGCAAACTCAGAAGATATAGGCGACACCCCTATGCTGCGGACCAATGACACAACCTTGTTTGGTGGCTTGTTCGGACAAGCATTTGCAAAGTGACCCTCCTTGTGACATGCAAAGCACTCTTTACTCTTTGGTTTCCCTTGGGAGTGGGAGGTACCATTAGACTTCTTATACGGGACGGTATTTGGTTTATGTTCAGTTTTATTGTCTGTGCTAGATGGTATTGTGTATTTATGTGTATCAAAATTCTTGGGAGGGGGAGGGGTACGATCCTTTGCACCCGACTCACTCCTAGCTGCTGCTCCGCACCCTCGAATTAATGACAGTCGGAGGTCAGCCATTTCTGCTGCCTCCTGGAGAGTTCTAGGATTTTTTTCCTTTATATTTAATGTTAAGTCCCCGCCTGTGCACTTAAAGAACTTCTCCAAGAGAACCAGCTCACTCAACTCCTCAAAAGTAGCTGCCCTCTCAGAACGCAGCCAATGTCGTAGTGCATCAGACAAGTCCCGGGCGTGTTCTAGGAAGGTACTATCCTTGCCCTTAGTAACACCCCGAAACTTCAAGCGGTAAGTTTCTGGTTGTAACTCATAGGCCCGTAGCACAGCCTTCTTTAGCTCATCTTAAACTACACAGGACTCTAAAGGTAGTGCATCATACGCTTTTAGCCCCTTTCCTAGGAGTCTTGATGAAACTAATGCTGCCCACTTTTCCTGAGGCCACTGGTGTTCCTGACACTTCTTCTCAAATCGCATAAAAAACTCAGTCACACATAATTCATCGAACACAGGAACTAGTTTAAGCAGGTGCGACAATGATTGGTCCCGATGTCCGTTACCTCCCCCAATATTTCGCCCTGTTACCTCCACTCGAGATCTCTCCAGCTCCCTGTCAGCCCGATACCTAGTAGAATCTGCCTGCAGTGCAGCCTCTCGTATAGCTGTTCTCTCTGCGGCCTCAGCCTGAGCTCTAGCAACCTCAGCCTGCACACTAACCTGTCTTTCGGCGGCCTCAACCTTGGCCATCTCAAGCCGAAACAACAAATCTGGAGTCAACCCTTGAGGAGGGGAAGGTGCATTTAATGGGGAGGGTCCCTGTGATTGAATTCCACGCTGCCATTGACCATCAACTTGGGGGTATGTACTAAATTCAGGCACCCTGACGTTTGATACGGGGGTAGAGTGGAGGGGGGGCTGGGGACCGGGGCCCCCAGTCACCTCTCCACCCAGGTCTCTCCCTTCTAAACCCAATATCAAAGTCCTCAGCTGATCTTTCCTCATGCCACTTAAACCCTGGTGACCCTGAAGACCTGCCACACACTTTAAGCCATACTTATTCAGCTTCAACACCCTGGCAGCGGTAAGGGGCACCTCTAAAAATCTTCTAGCACCCTCCTCGCTATCGACTAGCCACTCCACAGGTCTTTCTCCCTCCGAGCCCGTATCGTGACCTGACCCATCACTGTGTTCTGATGTATTAGACATGCTTGTGTACTGCAGTAATTATCACGGTTATAGAATGTGCCTTATCTCCTATGCAAGTATGTGTATACTAATGTTATTTAAAGTCTTTAATGTGTTATATTGGTTGCTCCAAAAAAAAAACTCTGTCCACTGTATTCCTTTAATCATAAGGAATCTCAAAACAAATGACCACTATATTCCTCTGTTCAGGAAATCCTATGCAAGGTCGCCATTTGTTACGTCCTGGGATATATAAACACTGGGCTCTTTCTATTGGACTAGGTATGCGGCAACAAACAACAACGGAAAACGCTAGATCCAACCCTTATCTATAAACCCAGGCAACAAACCACCCTAAACCGTCAAGAGTCCTGCCTGGACAACAAGGTATCCTATGACTCGGTTACAGGGTGCACGCACTATAGACTGCTGATAGTCAAGCAGGCTATATAAAAGATCACACAATTAAGTTGACTTAAAGCTTCAAGGAAAAGATAGATAACGGAATTAAATTGCAGAAACAATTTAATAACAAACTAGAAGAAAGTACATTTAACGTTACGTTAATTAATACATCTAATCACCCCTGCGTGAAAGAAGGTGAAAGCAAACAGTCCTCAAAACATCGTACAGGTAGACAAGATGCGGGTTTCTAAACTGCATGCGGCTACTGTAGGATCTGATGCTTAGCAAAGAAAGTACGTTACGGATTTAGAGAACTCCTAACTCATAAGCAGGAATAAATACTAGTGATAGGCCATACAGTGTATAATGGCATAGGTATAATTAAATAAAGGCAACAACTCGCAACATAACCACATACAGGTGTGCTTCTCACTCTTAGTCAGGCAAGCCTGCTCGGACAGAGTCTCTAAGCGACACCCTGACTCACAATGCTCACAAAAACGGTAAACTGTGGCACAATAACAAGCATACAGAGATAATAAACCCCTAGCTGTTAATCTGCCAGGTGGCAGAGGTCTAGCCGGAAGGATATAGGCTTCGGATACCCGGGCTGAGCCACCTGCTCTAGCCTAGGGACGTTCCCAAGTCTGTGCGCCAAATTACTCTAATTGAAAGGATGCTCTCTTGAGAGACTCAGATCGCAAGTATTTGACTCTCTCCTGGCGACCCTAAAACAAAAGCAAGACGTGCTAGCGCAGTGCTGAGTGGACTAGGCAAGGGCCCTCACACAACACAACACTAGACACACAGGGACACAGACAAGAAAATGCCCCCAGACTCCCACGGGTATCCTAAGTAAAGTCGTGCGGGTCCACAGGACTCGCACCAGCAGACTTTACTTAAAGGATCGCAAAAAGCCTCCCCTCCGGTCTAGCCCCTGCTAACCTGACACAAGAACACACTAGCAAGCATGAAACCACCAAATATGAGGCAACAAAAAAGCTTCCTAGGTCTCATTAACAATTACATCTCCGCATAAGGCCCAAAATCCTATCTAATTATCTGAGAGCTCGTCGTTAATACAATAATAGATATAAGGTCTATCAAGGGGATGGGATAATTAAATAGATTGGTGAAGTAGTGGAAGGAAGGTATACAAAGTAAGAGAGAAAGTTTCTAAGTGGGGTTGAGAGGGATAGATATCAAGGGGGTCCGAAGGGTACGACAGTGAGGTGAGCTCCGAGTCTTGAATCTGTCTGGACCCCGCCCTAGGCATGCAGAATACATCCCATGCTTGGCAACACTCAACACAGTTGCCGGGTCAAAATCCTCTACCCCGTGCGTGAGTCGAAACTAAGCCTAACGTTGCAATCAAATGCATATGGCAACGCTTCAGGCTCGTCCCAAGCTGGCAAGCGAAGCAACGTCCCAAGCCGGTCTCTCTCTCCCGCTCGTCTCCTCCCGCCCTCACTAGACTTACATCTTATATATTATAATGAAACAAACAACTATCGAGAATAAAATATACTAAGATGCGTTGGTTAAGAATAAGGGCAGCTACAAGCTGTGAAACAACATAAGAATATCCCAGACATTAGTTACGTTGTCGTAGGATATATACTAAGGAAAAGCCTGCCGGCCGGCTGCCGCCAGCCGGTTTCTAAACGGCTGGGCAGCCGACGCGCGCGCATGCCCGCACGTGGCTACTATGCAGAAGCGTCACAATAGGGTCAAATATTTTAGATGGGCTTCATTATACCTAGAAGATATGAGAAAGCTACAAGAAGATGTGTACAAGAGTTTCCTGCCTGGCAAGTTCGTGGTGAAGCGGACAGATGGACCATTCAGTGCTGTAGGGGCAGACATGTGTCTCGAGCAGACGATAAATCGATCCCAGAAGAGTGCTGGGGGTATCATCGGTAGCACCAAAAAGAAGCAATTCGTTGCTCAGTGGGAGATAATTTACCATGAAATGTTAGCTGTTGTCAATTTCCAACGTCAGGTCAGTGGAGTCGTCACACCTAGCACAGAACTTTTAGTAAACCACGAGTTCAACTTATCAGCAACAAGGTCATCTGAGACATTGATTCAGGATATGATTGAGTATGTAAAAGAACATGACAACCCCATGACGTTACCGTGTGAAGGAGACAAAGACAAGCTTCACAACATCCTCACACAGGAAATCATGACAAAAGGAAATCCGTGACAATCTGATCGAATTTGATGAAAGATCTAGGAAGAAGTATGAAACATTCCGAAATGAAAGAATCGTAATGAAACACAGATCCATCTTTGATACCATTCACAGGACGAACCTGTCCATACTTAGTGTACTCAAACTAGTATGAACAGTCTCGATGTTACGTAATCTGGGTTGATGTAGCGTTACGTATCATTCCGTAGTCTTAAGTTGAACGCTTCCATAACCTTGGTCGAACGTTCCATGATTGGGTAGAATATATTATTCTATAGTAGTATATGGGAAAGTATTGTAGGATTATAATTCCCATATATATATATATTTGTATTATTTAAGATTGTTTATAAGTATCTCATTGTAAAGAAGATGGGATACATTTTGCATATGTTATGCGCGTGCGCGGTATGTCACGACAGAGACGAACATAACGCGCTCGCCACTCTCCAACCAACCTCCGTCCCAGCTACACACGCTAAGCCTTCTTTCTCTTAGTTATTTCACCAGGTGTTTTCGCTTCACTTTTCATCTCATATTCCATATAGTCACTACATCATCATCTTTGTTAATTAGCACAACTTAACGTAAATATCTAGCCTATCCTAGCCTATTGTAGCCTCTTTTCATACGCTGTTTACCTTACTAACCACTTCAAGTCATCTAGCCTATTTTCCGCCATCCTCCAATCACCAGCTGAGTTCATCAAAGGGTAATTATATTTCTATATGGTTAATACTTATTCATTATCAAATATACAGTCCACTTATCTAAATTAGCCATAGAACCTTAATACATTCAAATCCATGAAGGGAGACCAAAGTACCTATAAGTCTACAAGCAAAGAGACCAAGAAGCAAATGGCAGAAACCCAGAAGATCTATGACATTGCTCGTGTCCGAGGATATGATATGACATGAAACATTTGCTGGGGTTTGACCTGATTGACAGCAGTTACCTCTTTGACAAGAATGGACTGATGACCAAACCAAACAAAAGTGAACTGTGCACTGAGTTAGAAAAACACCTTGAAAAAGCAGACTATATACCACCATCTAAATGGAAGCCAGCAAATACAGTGACTATCATTGATGTAATGGCAGGCCTTCGTCGTATGCGGGTATCCCAGATGAACACCTTTGGTGAACTCTGCGATAAGTTCTTGGAGGTGTCATATGGACTTGGCAGCAACTCTAAACGTGCCGACTTCGTCTTTGACACATACATTGAGGGTTCAGTGAAGGACAGCGAAAGAACTAGGTGTGGTTGCAGCCCAATTGATTTATATGGGATAGGTACAGGAACGCAATTGCCAGTCACAATGGATGCATTCTGGGCCTCATCTGCAAACAAATCCAAGCTACAGAAACTCACTCGACAACGCATCTTAACCAAGCCAAAACCGATGACAGATACAGTTGTTAGCTCGGTTGGACTTCCACCTGAAATTGAACCATGCCTGGCTATTTTGAATGGAAAAGAGACACCATTACCTGATCTAGACACAACGATTGAAGAGGCCGACGTCAGAATTATCCCACATGCTCGTCATGCAGTTGAGAATGGGACTAAGAGAGTGGTTATTATATCAAATGATACTGATGTAGTAATCTTGGCCCTAAACTACTGGTCGCTTCTGAAGGCACATGGCCTACGAGAGATGTGGATTCGTGCTGGTGTTGGTAATACCACAAGATACATACCCCTTCATGTTGGTAATACCACAAGATACATACCCCTTCATGTTGGTAATACCACAAGATACATACCCCTTCATGTTGGTAATACCACAAGATACATACCCCTTCATGTTGGTAATACCACAAGATACATACCCCTTCATGTTGGTAATACCACAAGATACATACCCCTTCATGTTGGTAATACCACAAGATACATACCCCTTCATGTTGGTAATACCACAAGATACATACCCCTTCATGTTGGTAATACCACAAGATACATACCCCTTCATGTTCTAGGCGATAAGTTGGGATCAGATACTTGCAAAATCTTAGTTGCCCTGCACCATCTCACTGGTTGTGATTCCACAAGTAAATTTGGTACAAAGGCTGCTGCACTGAAGGCAGATCCGGTGCATTATCTGATTGATTTTGGAAAGGAATTGAACTGTATTAACTTCATCTTGGTGGAAGAGTTCCTTGTTAATGTGTACAAATCAGGAACCTCATGCAGAACAATGGATGAATTACGGTACTACCTCTACCACCACAGCAAAAAGACCATTTTGGAACTGCCTCCCACCAGCCGATCAGTCAAAGGTCATGTCCTCAGGGCATTCTTTGGGACATATCTACAGCTACACTGCCTAAGCAATCCTCAACTGGATCCCAGAGACTTTGGTTTCATTGAAGAAGATGGCATTCTTCAACCGGACCATCTTCAAGTCTTGCTACCGGATGACTTTGCAATGCCCTGTAAATGTACCTCCTGCTCTACTAAACGCTGTGTCTGCAGACAACTAGATATGAAATGCTGCCCTTACTGCAAATGTCAGGTGAAAGGATGTCAAAACCTAGGCCATTAATGTGACACATCACAGAATACATTTCCAACTGTATCCCCGGCTCACCCGTCTCCCCAAAAGTAGGTCATTCATTAATGTGACAAAAAATAATTGAAATCTGCTTTGAAGATATATATGCAATAATAATAATAATAATAATTCTTTATTCCAGACACATAAGATAGATACAGTATAAATACAGTACGACCTAGTGGTCCATATCACATACACTTCTCGTCAGAGCACAGATAATAATTATACACAAAGATATATTAATAAAGACACAATAAAATAAAAAATACAGTAGGCCTATTTACAGAATAGAGCACATATCACATTTTGTCACAATATAACACAGATAGGCTAACTAAGGCTATTGCTCAATGTTGGTTAACACCTATTGCACAGATCATTGCTCATAGTTCAATTAGACCTATATATTACATTACAGTACATACTATGTGTGCAGCAGCTTCTGCCAGTGAGATATAATACGGGATTCATAGATATGATCACTAGACCAAAGAGCTACAATCAGCGTGTTACTGGAGGATTGCAGTCGCTGCGAAAAGCTGTACACCAGTCTCCTGATGACAGCCCGACAGCACTGCACATCCAACAGTGTGCACACCATACTAGTGCTTTCATATTTAGAGAGACCAATGAACATCTTGAGTATATTATGATAGGATGTACACAGACCATTTATGGTGGCTCTCTTATACTTCCACCACAAATGGGCCGTGTACATAGAGGAACAATATGTCCGGAACAAAGTGACTTTAGTTTCCCAATTACACATGTGGAATTTTCTCAAGATGGTGTTACCACGTAAATATAGCTGTCTGCGCTGACGGCCGATATCTGCATCATCTGAGCAATCGTTTGAGATAATGTGTCCCAGGTATTTTATTTTGTTTACTTCTTGAATAATTTGATTATTGAGTGAGAAATTTGGCAGTTTACTTTTATACAGTAATTTTGATCTAAATATAAGAACAGCACTTTTCAGTGGGTTGAATTTAACACAATGTTTACTACCAAAAGATTCACATATATCAAGAAGTTTGCTCAGACCCGCAGAAGACGGTGCAATAATGACCAGATCATCAGCATACATGAGATGGTTGATGATTTTATTCCCACCATAACATCCAATCTGCTCTTTATTCAATTTATCACTTAATTCATCCATATATACATTGAATAAGTAAGGTGAGAGAATACTACCCTGTCTCACTCCATTGGTTACTGTAAAGGAATCCGAAATAATGTTACCCCATCTTACATTAAATGTTTGATTGGCGTACCAGTACTTCAAGATTCTCAGTATATAGGATGGCACTCCCCTTGTTGCTAATTTATCAAACATGATATTGTGGCAGACTCTGTCAAATGCCTTACTAGCATCAAGAAAGCATGCAAAAATAGAGCTGTTCATTTTGATGTATGTGTGATACTGTGATACAGAGTGTTTTGATAGAACTTTAGCTGACTCAGTAGTACCATAATTATATAACCAATACATAGCTATTATTGGTATATCATTCGCAAACTTCATATTATTGTACTGGAAGCCAAGGGGTTAAAATACGTAATCAACTTTTCCAACTAATTTCAAAAACTTGCCTATGGTGTACCTAACCAGAATATAAAAGCATTAAACGTTCAATCCATTTACCTATTTTTCACAAATATTTAAATTTGAAAAGTCATAAATTTTAGTTCCTCATCAGAAAAGGTCATACTTTGACCTCTTGTGACCTTGGGTATTGACCAATCTTATTGTGTTTGTATCCATTGAATATATAATTCTTTAAGCTTTATTTTGAGTGGTGAAAGAGCTCTGTAGACAATTTCATTGCCGAGTTATTGCAATTTATGTAACCGTCACACGTAAAAAAAGGAGTTATTTTGATTTAATTAAATTCAGCGAAAATCCCGAATAACACGATAACTGCCGGGTTTCGGGATGTCTACCCTCTCTAAAAAGGTGTCCCAGTGGACCCTCTAACTAAATCAAGCGGGTGATTTTCTGGCCCTTTCATGCATGCAAACACCCCTTGGCTCCTGGACTATATTTCTTGTTACTGCTTTCAACCTTCCTACAACCCTCTTCCCCTGTTCCACCCTCTCCCGCACTTGTTCATCCATAGTCCCATCTTTACTCAACACACTGCCCAGATACTTAAAAGAGCTGACGATATCCATAGCCTGACCGTTCAACTTCACCTCACCTATCAGTTAATACCTGCGTTAATATTCTACCTGACTGATCCGTGCTCTCCACATATTAATAATACTTTCAATCTGGAACTAAACCTATTGCTAGAGCAATTAAGAATAGTATATTTATATAATTTTGATTAAAGGGACATGGTATAGAATATTATTATTTTGTTTTTCTATGTGAATGAGGGAGACAAAAGGCATAACTGCCTGCAGCGAGTGCCTCCCCCAGATTTCAAAGAGTGACAGGGCCGAAATCAAGGGACGTTCGAGCTAAAATGCCTGGACACATGAAGTTTGAAACAATTTAAGTCTTAGGAAGAGGGAAAGACTGATTCTGGGAGAGAGTTCCAGAGCTCAGCAGTTGAATAGAAGAAAGTCTGAGAATAGCATTTCACTCTTGGGTTGGAGAGTTGCACAGAGTAGGGGTGGGATTGTGTTGAAAGGCGGGTACTACGTACCCTACGTAGAGGAGGTGGTATACACTGGGAAAGCTCCGAGGAACACTGATTATTTTAGTAGAGATAGAATAGTGTGAGAGATGCAACATTGCGGAAAAGAGAGAGAGATTGCAGAGAATTGGTGAGAGGATGGGAGTTAATGATACGAAAATCTTTCCTTTCTACTTTATCTAGGAGTGCGGTGTGAGAGGATCCTCCCCACACACGTGAACAATACTCAATACAAGGACGCACTGTGCCCCTGTGCAGAGCAAGTAGCTGCACAGGGGTAAAGAACCCCTTGAGGCGGTTGAGCACACCCAGCTTCTGGGAGGCTAGTAATATGGTCTTTCCAAGTGAGAGCAAAAGAAAAAGAGACACCAAGAACATTGAGGGAAGATGAAAGGTTGATTTTTGTATTGTGGAAGAATAAGGGATAGTCCTCTGGAGGTTCCTGACGGGTAGTAAGATGAATAAATTGAGTTTTGGAAGCATTAAATGTAACAAGTTTTTTTCTACCCCAATTGGAAATAGTAGCTAGATCAGAAGATAAGCATTTTATGGCTTCATTACATTTACTTTTGAGGGACTGCTGGCTGGGGCGTTCTGGAAAACTAATTGAGTTGTGTAAAGTAGAGTCGTCTGCATATGAATGGATGGGACTAGATGTACAGTTGAGAAGATCATTTATGAAAATTAGAAAGAGAATAGGAGATAGGACAGAACCCTGAGGAACACCGGAGTTGATAGGATGAGGAATTGAGCGATGGCCGTCCACAACCGCAGCTATGGAACGGCCGGAAAGGAAATTAGAGACAAAGGCACAGATGGAGCGACAGAAACCGAAGGAGGGCAGTTTGGAAATTAAAGATTTGTGCCAGACTCTATCGAAGGATGGCATAAGACAAGAGATTGTAAAGAGGTACTGCAATGAGTAGAACAACATCCCAACTTACTTTAATTTCAAATTTGATGCAACTACCAAATGCAATACAGTATTTTCTTAGTAGTCATTTAGAGGTATCTTAATGTTTTACTATAATATGACACAATTGTATATACTTATGATTTCCAATTGTGAAACATTCCCAAGGAAAGCTAGACATTAAGATCACATAAAACAAACGTCCAAAATTAATTCAAATTATGGGCAGTTTTACCATGCTGCACAACTACGGTTATTAATGTTTATAAGACATTATTAATGCTATATTAAATATTTGTTATGTTAGGGAGTCAGTCATGTCCACGATTTCGTACTGGGCCAAGTTTGTGAGTGTACCGTACGTAATAATATACTTAACTCTGTTCAATACCAGTGCTGTTGTGGTGTGATATGTGTTACATGACAGGAGAGACAATGGTTCATGAACCGACAGAATAATATGTAGCCTAATATGTAACAACACCTAGATGTCAGCTGTCAATGCGCAACATAAATCAGAGCCAACACGCAACTCCAGGCTCTGAGGATCCAAGGTGCAACCAATCCTCCAGCAGATTAAGTCGCACAGGCGACTGGAACCCTTAGTACATAGTGAAAATACAACATAGACTGCTACTTCAGAATAAACCAGTGCCGAATAGCAACACTGGGGTGAATCCTTCCCAAGGTGAATAAAATATGCATGGCTCTGAACAAATTACGTTACTGAATAGGCTGGACACTAAATCCAAACACCTACCAATACGGTTGGCAGAAATAAGCCGACATACACCAAACAGGATTTCCATACCAGGGAACTGATCCCCTGATATGCAAGTACCAACCGTCCTGACAACCGGAGTGTCCACCACAAAATAGACCACCCAGAACATGAAGACTGCTTGAAGTCCGCCACCCACTACTCCGAAATGGACACTTAAGTTGACTGGACCATAATTACATATGCAATCAATATAAGTACTAATGTTCAAGCAAAGCCAGTAAGCTCACAAGTGAATTAATATACAAGGCAAACTATCACATTTTGTCAACTCGGTAATATAAGCACGTTAAAATATATTGAATCACCACAACAAGAAAAATGCAGAATACCAAGTGGTCCACGTCATTACTATGCTCCAATAGCACGACTGGCATGCAGTGTTGTACGCACCCTACAGCATTTGCCCCACAACACCACACCCAACACGGGAACAATCAGCATGTACTAACAGATAGAAATGTTAAAGGGGTGCGTGAAAACACGCCCAGACAATGCTGGACCTTCAATGACAAATACCTCGTTAGCACAACCGGTGCCATGGCACCTTTCTGACATTCACGAATGTACACTGGGCCCACGCAGCACTGCAAGACCACAGTAGTGAGCCACTGTGGTAAGGTCACATAATTTAATAAAATATGCCTATAGGCAAATATAACAAGTGCTAACACCCAAACAAGTGAATTAACTGGGAGTTGCCAATGTCAAACATGCTGGGCCAAAATATCCCTAGATGTCATAAGTATAACCTATGAACTTATTTCGTGAAATGTCCTGTTTTAGTGCAACTTTATAAATTAACATCTACAAAACAGGTAACTAATAATATATATATTCAAAATTAAATTTTAATTTTTGTAGTGTTGCATGTAGTTATACAGTTTACATCATATATATATATATAAGTATTTTGTTTTATATTGTATATGTATTCCTAATATATCTAATTTATTTCAAATAATTTACAAGTGTTTTTACCAACATTAAATCACTTAACCCGTCCAGCCCCGGCTAGTTTTGTAATGTTTGTTCACCAGAACCTGGCCGGTTTTCAAAAAATGGTTTTATTCCAGAAACAATAGCGAATGGGTTAGGAATGAAGGAAAAACCACGAAAAACCGCTCAAAAAGCTTAAAGAATGGTCCTACAGAGCCCCCGAAAACGTATTTTACAAGAGTAAAAAATTGAAGGCAATTACCCCAAAAAACCAGGTTATTGCGCGCTCACGCGCACGCACGTGGACTTTAAGAGTTTTCAACCATCGGCACGGTTGCGTGGGATACGTACACAGTTCCCATACAAATCTGAGCCCTCTTGAGTGGCTACACCTGAGGTTACGGTCGGCGTAATTAGGGTGACGCGCCAGGCGCGTCTCTGGGGCTGTGCGTTACATACATCGCCGACGCGTCAGGCGCGTCGCTGGGGCTGTACGGGTTAAAGACGTTTCCGCTTTAATCTATTGCCCCCTCTTTTGCGGAATTTCCCTTAACTTTAGTAACACTGCAGACAAGCCAGTTGCACAGATATCAAAGAGTATCTAATAAGGAAAAACGACCGAGGTGTTTTGGTTGTATGCCCTACAACAGTGCTGCCACCAAATCCCTAGGACGCAGGGCAAAATAACTGTGTGACATCACGCTTTCACCTCTATCCTTCTGTACTCTATGACTTCGACCAAGCCCCATTGAGACAGACAGGTGCCAAACACAGGTGCCAGAACAGCTATTTCAATGTACCCATGGCTTTATCTATTTTTTATTAATTTCACCACAACACCAAACACCTCCAATGAAATTAATGAAAGCATATAATTATGTGATCCACCAGGATTCAAACTCGGGTTACTACACACAGATTTTTAGACACCTTAACCATTACACTACCAAGACGGTTAACCGATTAATAAATAAGTATTCATGACCACATAAACAGCAATAGTTATTATACTTCTCCAATACACAACATTATATACCGGATTGTATACTTGCAGGGAAAACACGATATTAGAAAAGCCCTCGCAAGCACCTCACCCACCTCTCACAGGTGCACCTCCAAAGAGAATTAAAGGAAAGAGTAGAAAGTGGATATTTCCTTGCGCGAACTAGGGGTGTCGGCACTATCATGGGGCATAATATTATAAGCAAAGGCCCCAGAGGATATTCCTTATTTAATACTCCTTGATATCTGCATGCGCGAACTTGGGTGTCGGCACTATCATGGGGCATAATATTATAAGTAAAGGCCCAAGAGGATATTCCTTATTTAATACTCCTTGATATCTGCACGCGCGAACTTGGGTGTCGGCACTATCATGGGGCATAATATTATAAGTAAAGGCCCCAGAGGATATTCCTTATTTCATACTCCTTGATATCTGTGCGCCTGGCTTCGTCTGCAGTGTTACCACAGTTAGGGAAAGTCTGCATAATGAGGGGGGTGTTAGATTAAAGAGGGAACGTCTTTAAGAGTTAATTTATTTGGATAAAAACACATGTACATTATTAAAAATAAGAACAAAATTAAGTATACATATACAATATAAAAAATACTTATACTGTATATGATGCTACTCCAAGAAACACAACAAGACTGAGAATGTAATTTTGAATATATATTATTAGTTACAGGTTATGTAGAGTTAAATTGTAAACTTGCAATAAAACTGGACATTTACATGAAATACGTTCTTAGGTTATACTTATGACGTCTAGGGATATTTTGTCCCAGCCTGTTTGACGTTGGCAGCTCCCGAATCTCACAACAACAATGGCGGGGGTTTGATGAGGCGTGCTTGTGAACCTCCTCATAATGACATTTTCACGATGATCTGGCCTTTACAGTAGCCTCTACTTATGTCTATTGAACTCTTGTCATGTTTACAGTCTCTGGATAATGTTGAATTGATTATTCATAATGTTAGTAGAACAAGGTAGGGATTATTACGAATTAATAAGGACCCGCGTATTTTCTTTTGCGATCGTGCTGCCATCTCTCGAAAGCGCGGATCACTATTTTCAGATTTGTGACGTCACGCTTTTGACTAGGTTTACTCTATGTGCACCTCCAATCAGCACCCTCCGCCCTACCACAAATTAGAAAATGGGCCAAGGAACCCCCAGAGAAAACCAAATTATAAATATTACTGTAGTGACTTCTGCCATCGCATCAAATTATGCAACAAACTCCACAATATGCATTATTAAAATAAAGGCTCCTATATAGAACAATAACACGTAAGCACACTCACATACTAGGCCCTATTGGACTACATAAATATGAGTATTCACTGCTAACAAAATGTATATCCTTTACGATGAGCGAGAATACAACCTAACAGTACGCACATTATTATGGTGCCTGGCGGTGGTGCTCCCCTCGAATACTCCAACCTATTTGAATATGTTATAAACACTTTTCGCAATTAACCTAATTAATACTTTTCGACAGTTTGTTTCTACTGTTCGGTGAATCATGTCGGGACAGAAGTAGTGTGTATAGTGATGGTCATTCATACCCAATACCCACCATATAATGTCGAAAATGTAGTAATCTTAACCCTATTCTGTATTCTCTATCTGAAGTTTGCAATCAATTATGCAGTTCATTGACTTGGATAAGGTAATGTTATACCTGAGAGAGTATTGTATTACCGCAGGTGCTCGTGTACAGAACCGGTGTTGGTGTGGTGCGACATGGAGACTGACGGTGGTGGCTGGACCGTCTTCCTCAATCGTCAACAGGCCAACCCGCAGCTGGACTTTAACAGAACCTGGGACGAGTACAAGAGCGGTTTCGGTAGCCCCTGTGAGGAACATTATATGGGTGAGAACAAATTTAAGCTACCTTCACATCTTGGTTGGCAGGGCTGTTTTGCGGGAACCATGGCTACACAATATATCGTGTGTTCAATGAATACCAATAATTACCCAAACATTAAAAAAAAAAAAAAATTATGTATTATAATGTATTACTTGCAATAATTTGAAAACATATATTACGAAAATTGCCCACTGAATGGACTACAATCAGGCACACGCACGTTTACCGAAGAATACTTCGGTTAAGTGAAAGGGAAGTGTGGCTGACCATACCACTGGCTCATAGTACTGGACTTTTTTTCCTTCTAACTAAGGTTTGATATCTGGGCGTCAATTGACCACTCTTTTGGCTTTAGGGGGGACAATCGTTACATGTAGCCTGCCTTTTGTTTCCTTCATATACATAGAGAAAAATAAGATTCATGCTTTAAGTCATTGGTATTTAGTAGTACTCAAAACATGTGCGAGCTTGTGATTAAAAGAATGTTGAATTTATTGCAATATAATTATCTATGTACTACAACCATGTTAAAGTGTGTATTTCGATGCCTTTGCCATGATAGCCAAACACTTGCTTGTAGTCAATTTGTTCCGTGCTTACTGTAGATTCACTCTAGTACTGCATTAATAACCTACCAATATACCCGTGTTGTTACCAATAGACTAGTATTATTTGGGTATCCCAAAGATTTAAATACCTTATCCATATGTCAAAACTTCTAGTTTTTCCTTATACTTTCAGCCAAGGTGAGCACTGAGCATATAGTTTTGTTTGTTTTAACCACAGTTAATAAGGCTCTTATATAGCACCTCCCTCAGAAGAAAAAAAAAGTTTAAATGTCAAATCCATAATTTGGTATACATTTGTAATAACTGTTTCAGAGATGAGTGTACCGTGAGGGTACATATGTAGCTACACCGCTCCTTATCCGAATTACATCCTATAAACTCGCACTATTACATCAGTGTAATTTTCATGGGTCGACACCTTCAGTGTTTATAGTTGATCAACAAATGTAGGAATCATTCGCCACACTCCCACTCAGAAAACTAATTCTAGAACTATGGCATAGAAGTAGCCTATCAAAAGATTGGGAGCGCGGAACTTGTGTTATTATCTATCCTGTCAAGTATTTGGTGTATGTATTAACTATGTATTTGCTCTGTCGCCAGGCAACGAGCTACTGCACTTGATGACACACAGTCGGTCATACACGATGCGCCTGGACCTGCAGCTGGCTTCAGGGGGATACAGCTACGCCACCCAAGAGATTGTTAGGGTTAATAACGAGGACACAAGGTAAGCCACCAATTAATCTAGTAAAAGAAAAATACATTCAAAGCGCACTCGTACCCACACAGACAGTCACTTATACGCATGTGCCACGTTTACCGTCACACATACACACAGCGAGCATTTCTTTATCGAATATTCTATATCCAAATGACTCGTTGCGTCTAATCATTATCATCATACACTAAAATACTCAATAGGAAATGTCAAATATCAGGTGTGGAACCAATTATTCATAACAACGAGTTAGTATAATTTGCATGAAATTTGCAGCACAATTGATTGTAAATTTATCAATTCACAATACATACACAACTAATTTATTATTTATCGATATGTTAAAATACTGTACTAGAGGAAATGTTAACTTTTCCAAGGTAGAGTACCGTCTGATATGTTCGTGGTACAAACTAGATCATTTAATAACTATCATACTCAATATATATTAATAGATACCTCCAATTTATCATTACCCTTACATCAGGTACAAGATGAGCTTATCAGGATCTCGCCTGGGCACCTTCTCCACCAGCTATGCCTTTCTGTATATGAGTGGACGATCATTCACCAGCAAGGACAGAGACTACGATTCATATTCAGGTGGGTAGGTACAGTAGATATATATAGTAAGTTGATAGATCAGCGGATATATAGGTAGACCGATAACATAATTATGCAATGCGAGGTACACAGAAACTATGAGAGATTTGTACAACTCCAGGAATAGAACGGAATGGTAGTTTAAATTTTAATGAGAGAGAGAGAGACTAGGTACCAAATGTTAAATTATGAAATTCACAGAATGTGATAACTCCATTATATTATTTACGAAAATGAAAATAAGTTATTTGTTTAATCGAAGATTTGCCATTATAATCCATATTCCTATTTTACATCGCATACCAATCATTCTCAATACTATAACCTTGCCAATTAAAGATATGAAACATACTACTAGCCGCGAGCAAAAAAGAAAAAAAAAAAATCTAACAACTCGAGTCCTACAAACAGCATCATTAGCCATGAGTAAGTACATCGTAACGAATTACGTGTGGCTAGTTGAATTTTTCACATGACGTTAATGAGGAATTAACATATAAATCACCTCTACTGACGGCCTGTAACACTCCGTGTAAAACTGACAATCCAACATTCTACCATTACCCGCTAAATAATAGTATATCTATGCTTTTGCTTTCTGCATTCTACAGTATATGTATGTCGTACCATGCCAATATTCCTATAATATTTTACTTTGCTTTTAGTTTTCCATCGTTTATTCTTCCTGTGCTTGCACCTGTCCTTTAGGTGTACATGAACATTGCCAATAAAATTAAGCGGTGTACGCCAATCAGGTAACTGCTCTCAACTTCAAGTGGACCATGTAAAATAGTTTATTCATATCCACAAAAGGAGATACTAAAAGTCTATTCATATCCACAAAAGGAGATACTAAAAGTCTATTCATATTAGACACGTTTCCGCAGTGAAGCACCAAGCTACTACAGGATATATCTACATGTTGAGTTACATTTGTTAGTGGTCACTCGTTGTATTTCGCAAGGGGATGCTAAAATATTCGTACAACTGAACTGAGCATTTCAAATACCTTTTACATATGGCATCGTCTTAACCTGCGACCTCTGCTTCAGGTAACTGTGCATCCAAACAAGGAGGTGCCTGGTGGTATAACAACTGCCAGAACTTTAACCCCACCAAGGCCGGTTTCAACAACACCCTGACCATCAAGGCCTACCGCTACACGTTGACAGTGTCGCAGCTTCAGCTTAAACTCCGGCCCCAGATCTGTGACGCTTCCTTCAAGACAATCCACCTTAGGGATATGGGCTGTGGCTGCAATCACTAGGACAGAACTATTTGTTCTCTCCTACTTGCTTCTGCCAGATATCTTCAAAATGACTCCTCTTATTTGCACTATGGGGTATTAGAGAAGCCATCTAAGCAATCATATTCTATTATTAGTTAGATCTGATTGTCATCAAATTAATGAACAAATAGTTTATGATAGCCTAATGGTTTTTGTATTGCTGAATAAGACGAAGGATTATGTTTTTGTTTTCATATTCAACGAGGACAGGCAAGTAACCGAAAATGAAACTGAGGAAATATTTTATGAATGGGAGAACGTAGGAAGGTTTATAAGGTTACTAATATATCAACTATTTAGTTATATGTTCCTGTTATTATACATCATATGGCTTTATATGTGATAGTTCTATATAACTGTAGCAGGATCCTTTCAAATTAAGGGGAAGGTGATAAGATGTGTCAAATATATCTGGCATACCAAAGCTTATAATTTTGTTTTTCTATTATCTCCAATTAGGTAGATGATATTTTGTGCTGAACGAGGTTAATTAGTAAAACTCAAACCTTACCTGCGTTCTTACTTTGAAATACTTTGGAATGCATTTGATTAAGTGCTTCGCTAAAAGCTGGCAGGTTGATACATTAAATACTTAAATTCTGCAACCATCCAATTCATGTGAACTTCGCATTAAATAATTCCATGCTTGTATGAAATAAAATATATAACTAGCTTCTGCCTTTGTATATTTTTGTAGCCTCTAGTGATTACGTAATTCTTATGCTACATATTAAATGTAACTGGTTGTGTCATGTACAGTAATATACTAATAACATTATAATAAACCGCATTAATTAATATAAACGTATTAAATAATTTAAAGGCATTGTGAGCACTAACGAGAGTGCATAATTATTAATAGCATGAAAGGTAGTGCATTGAAATTGTAATGCCACATTGTAAACCAACTTGCAATAATATTTGCTTTCATAAGCTCCTTGTTTAGGATAACTTAAGAATATAATCCTACTCGACAGGAACACAACTAGCATTACTATTAAGGTTTCTAGTTTACTCAATCACTCCCCAAACACAAGGAGTAAATACAAATAACATTTTATTTCTTAATTACTAATTACATCAAGTGGGCGCATCCGGATCTTAACTATTAAGTATAAGTCCTATGGCAATTTAAAGGTGACTAGGAAAGAGTTAACTATGTTTTACTCGATCATGAAATATGGTGACACTTACAAAACAGAACATAAAATATGATGACAATATATATGTGTATTAGTGTACGCAGAGAGGAATAGAAGATGAACAAATATATACAACCGAGGTAATCGATTCGGTGGTATAGGGGTAAGCGTGGCTGGGGAAAGAGAAGGTCGCCTGACCAGGTCAGCTATCAAAGGGGTGCCACGCGGAAGGTAAGGTCAAGTTTACTGCGGTCACCTTAAACATTATATCTGATTTAGTGCAACGTTAAATATATATCTGATTTAGTGCAACGTTAAATCAGGCGAATAAGATAGAAAGTTATGATTAACACTGGTGATAAGACAATTTAATTTTTACTTTATAATAAAATACTGGGGAATGATCACTAGCACGATCTATGAAAAATAAATATAGGCCTAGTCGTAAATGAGCTATTTTCACAGTGAATGAGGAATTCAGATTCACAAAACGCGTAGTGAATAAATATAGCTGGAATATTAGCTAATTATATACAGCGGGTTTATATATATATATATATATATATATATATATATATATATATTAATAAACCGCTGAAGATAAAATAATTGCACAGAAAGAAGTAGTAACTGAATTTAACCAAATAGTAGGTCGATGAATAATAACTTTAAATAAACTAAGCAGAATACGCAGTAAATTAAAATAACCCCAATAGAGGCAGATGAAATATAAATTAACTCAAAGACAAAACGACTTAGTAGTGACTTATAACAGCCGGAATTAAAGGCTGATGTTACACGTTGAGGTATGATATGAATTCCTCCACTGGTAATAAAATAGGATATTGATCATATATCGTGGTGGATCAAATTATTCACAAGAACTATTATAGATCAGAAATAATGAATATAACTGTAATTAAACTTGACCGAACAGGTTTTACTTTGAACATAGAAAAGATTTTATTAAGAATTAATTAGGTTATAAAATCTTTTCTATGAAAATAGATAGAACACCGATTGATAAGAAGAATAAATTATTCTCTCTTCGTACACTTCACTACAAACTTGGACACTCAATAAATAATGAAACAAAAGTATAAGATCTGCGAGTGTTCACAAATTATTAAGAGTCGTGTTGGGTATATATCTTAGTTATAAAATAGATATAACGTTTAGTATGGAATTTAAATCAGTTACACCCAGGACACTATAATATATAATTAACTGGCATTGTTCTCACAATGCGAGATAGAAAATGGCGTGAGGAGAGCCCAGAATAGGCCTCTAGGATAAAGTTATATTGAACATAACATATCTTATATATCTTATATACCTTCACAATAATACCCAAAACTCAAGAAACACAGACACTTATGTTAAGAGGTGAGGAGAAGTTAGGTCCTTGAGAGAGGATCTGGTCGACGCTAGACTCTTAGTTCTTTCTTCGGTTTTGGCACCAAAGGGAACTGCCACTCTCACACATAACTAGAGAATGTCACTTCTAGTTCCTCTAGCACACTGCCCTGCTCCCTGCAAACATGGGTGTATATTCATCCGATCGCATTAAAGCTAGATTATATTGCCTTGTGTTTTCCTACCGATCATATATTTCGGTCAGGTAATATTCCGCGAATAATTAATTCTTGATTTATTCATTTCGGAATAGTAGGGACATGGGTATTTTGATCTTTTAATTATTGTGAAGTTAAGAGTTGCCTTAAAAAATACAATTGACATAGGAATTGTTACGACCGGGGCTCGTATAAAACAAGGGCTCTTAATCATTGGACTAGGAAAGCACACAGCCACAACGGTAACACTAGATCCAACCCCTGAACTTATAATGCCGGCGCACAAAAACACCTATACCCTCCAGAGTTAAATCTGCGATAACGGGGTATCCTATAACTCAGTATAAGTTAACTACTACTACAGGCTGATGATCTCTGATACAGCCTGATCACAACAACATACAATTACGTTAATAAGGTATACTAGGAAAAGATAGAGATCTTAATTAAATCACTGCAATGATTTAATGCAAACTAGAAGAAGGTATATTTAAAGTTACTCTAAACAATAATGAACTGTCACTCCTATACTAAAGAAAGTGAACGAAAGTCCCAAAGCATCGAGCAGGAATCTTCTGAAGAAAGTCTGATGCTGGGGTAAGATGATCGTATCGGATTTTGAACTGTTCTATAAAGCAGGGTCAATATAGGACAAGTGTAGAGACAGACAGTGTCAACTGACGCGGGAATAACGATAAATGCACACTAGTATTATCTCCAACGTGAATAAGAATGCTGCATACATAACATAAGAGTTTATAATTCTAAACGGGTGTCTGCTAGGCTAATAAAGTCTAGCTGGGATGTCGTTGGCTAGGAAACAATGGCTGAGCAAGCGGCTCGTAGCCTAGCGAGGTCCTTAAGACTGTGCGGCCAAATTACGTTAATTGACGGGGTGCTCTCTTGAGAGATCCAGATCGCTAGTATCTAGTTCTCTCCTGGCGACCCTCTCAAAGTCAAAGCAAACGAGTTAGCACAGTGTTGGGTGGCAGAGGAAAAAGCCCTCACTCGCAACACAGTGCTAAACTCACAAGGTACACAGTCAGAAAGACCACCTAGGCTTCCCACGTCTCCGTTGCGATTGTACAGGTTCAACAAAACCTAGTACACATCGGAAATCACAACAACAATGGCCTCACCCCAGTCTAGCATTAAATAGCCCAGCAGACAGCCAAGGAATAGGCAGGGAGACACCGTGAGTGTGTCGAACCTCTAGACAAAATGGTAACCCCTCCAAAATGCCTAACTAAACATATAATATCTGAGAGCTTCAGCATATAATACGATGGCCGATATATGAAATCGTGCAGAACCAAATGGGAGTTATGATATTTAATAGAGAGGAAGAATGAGAGGTAAGAAGTTGAGAGAGAGAGAAAGTGCTCTATAGGTAGAAGTCGGTGACAGGTGGCAAGGGATATGTTAAGGGTATGCTGGTCAAACAAGCTCTGAAGAGAAAAGCTCCTCGGGACCCCTCCAGGATCACACACAAAGGCATGGTGGTCAGCCAATCACAGGCCACTACATCACCAGGCAGCAGGCCTGCAGAAGGCGCCAGGAACCACCAGCCAATCAAAACCGAGAGAAAAGACCACGCAGGCGAGCAACTCCTCCGGGAGGGAGGAGGGAGGAGGAGGAAAAGCAACAGTCCCCTCCCCCACCCTGCTCGCTCGCTCTCTCTCTCTCCTTCACTACAATGCATCTTATGTTCAACTCATGATATAAAATATAATGCATTGTCACAGGCGAAAATAAAGACCACTTCTATACTGCCTGTGACATGACAATTCACAAGAAAGAAAGTACAACATTGTAGATAGACTGTAGCCCATTTCACTGCCCTGGCGAGCGCTAGTGGCTACCGGGAGGCGATTCTGCCAACGCTGGCAGGCGTCACACCCCGCCCAAGATATAGGATGCTCAACATTAGGCGAGCACGATATCTGACAAGGCAGAATGCCGACAAGACCCGTCACACATAGCCACTCCACCAGAAATGAAATTCAAAGCTCAAGTCTTACATAAAACAACATATCAACATAAAGAAAATCTTATAACCCCTCCCAAACATAATAGTATAATTTAGCCTACTATGCTCCCTGAGCGAGCTTCACAGAGCCCAGCCTCCTAAGTGAAAGACAGGTTCAACTTAGGACTTTAGCTATAATATTGGCAACTTACAATTAACTATCAAAAGAAAGAGTTTTTATGTGATTTTTTTTATTTAATTTTAATGTTGTTTTTGGCGGCTGCTCTACAGGGGCAAGCCTAGTTTTTCTCCACTCTCAACACACACTGACTGAACGGCAAGGGTTCTCCTGCAAACAGACCCTCCCGTGACAAACAATCAGCCAAAACATTATCAGTGCCCTTAGCATGCCACACATCCAACTTGTGTTCCGGCAGCACAACAACACCTGACACTGATAAACTGCCCAGTTCATCACAAGACTAGCACTTCTCTTCGCTCTTTCCAGCAACGGGGCCTGCCAATAACCTTTCACTAGTTCTACCTTCGTGATAGGCGATGCAGCCCCGAGGCGGTCTATGGTGTCGTCAACTTTCGATAAGGTATAGGCATCTGTCAGGGATAATGCACACACACTGATCTTGCCACTTAACACAGGTTGCAAAGTTACAGGCAACAGCCACTCACGACATTCCTTATCCCCCAGACCCTTCGTCAACACGTAATCCAGCTCTGCTTGCACCACAGGCTGTCGAGCAGGATTTATATGGTAGGGAATTAAACTGAGCCTTGCACTATCTCCAGCCTGCATGTCGGATTCTACCCCGTACATCAGGCCTGGAGAAGCAACAAACATGCGGATGCACTGTCACAGCCTAGTAAACAACTTATCTCGCAGAACAACAATCCTCGTGCCCTCCCACAACCCAGCCGAGACTGCAGCTTCTAGCCTGTAGTCTCCCTCCTTCTCCACCTTCGTCCCTAGAACAGCCAGGTCATGAGAGGGACAAGCAGTACCACCTGTGCAGTCACTCCCATAGTTCATTATTGCTAAGGCTTCCCCGCCGATACCGTACATGCGCACCCCTGCATTCCTTACGACTACATCTGCCTGCGCAGCATCACCGCTTTTAGCGACATGGCCAGATACAGTCGGTCTATGGTAGGGCTGTTGCATTCGACTAGAGCAGCATTGGGAGGCTATGCGACGACCGGGCACTTCTATGCCACAGCCAACCTCACCAATCTGCTCAAAGTCCTCCTTTTGACCACCACCCTTGGCAGCCATGGGTCGACCTTGACCTGACAACCATGTCCAAGCCTCGTCGCCCACCTTGAACCACCAAAACAACGAGGCTAGTGGTCTCCCAACATTCACGTGACCTGCCCGCGGAACATCTTGCACCGCCTGAGTTGTGAGGCTCAGGGGCCCGGCACGACCAGTGGGGTATGAACCGAGCTGGTGTTGGAGCGCTGCACACTGCTGCTCAGGCAGGTGCTCTAGCGCTTCCACAGCCACCAGACTCGTATCCCCCGCCCACTGCTCCACCGAGACATGACAATCCCTATTCTCCTCCACCTGTGCCCTACTGCCCCCCTCTCCTTTTTCACCTTGGCCGCTGCAGACCAACGCAGGGACAGTAGGCTGCTCAGGTGGTTGCCTCACAAACTCCTCCAACAGGTCATGTTTCCCCGTCCTCGTGTTTGATCTCGACAGCACTATTACCACACTTCAGAACTTCCGGATCCTCAAACTGCAGTTTACAAATATCTGAGGGAACCAACTTGTCTAGATGCTTCCGAACCAACCCAAGTCCTCCCCCAATATCAAACTGAGTAACCCTTTCTTCTCTCGGTGTGTAACGTTGCTGCCTCGGAGTCTCTTCCTGCCCTACCTCCTCACTAGCTGTGACAGGTCCTGGGGCCTCTCCAGACTCCAACAATGGTGCCAATACTGAGTCGCCAAGAAGCGCTGCTGGTACTAAACTCTCCAAACTTTGACCAACATTAGCCGTCTTCTTCCGACCGTTCCTCCGTTCATCAGAAGACTGAGGAATAGGCTGTGACACTTTGGATGCAAGAGGTCCTGTAACAACGCACGCCATAGGTTGTACTTGACACTTCTCTACCCACTCCTGTTCCTCCCTACTCACGTCGGCCGGCTTCTCGGCAACGACTAAGGGGGAAACCTCAGAAGTAGGCACCGCAAAGTCGTTGCCAAGAAGGAGGTCGACGCCCCCAACAGGCAAGTTCTCCACAATTCCCACATCCAACTCTTGTGTCACACCATCTACCTCCAGTTCCATCCTGACCAACGGGTATGACCTGATGGCATTGATACCTTGCACCACAACCACCCGTGCCGCATTTATTGGTCTACCAGTAAAGTTCTTCATTAAAGTCTGAGAGGCACCCGTGTCTCGCAACAGCTCAACTCCATGCTTCTTACCAGCCCACTTCATGCAGCCATGCCCTCGATGGTCACAAAAGACATCGCGGACAGGGTTCGAGCCTTGCGGATTCTTCTCCACTGGCTGTGTCCCAGCCTCTGACGTTATACCTCGGCGACTTCCGGGACACCCCAATGTTGCGAACCAAAGACACAACTGCATTAGGTAGCTTGCTTGGACAGGCTCTTGCAAAATGCCCCTTCTCATGACAATGAAAACACTCTAACTCCCCTTTGGGCTTCCCTTGAGGTGGGGAAGGGCCCTGACCCTTCTTAAACGGGACGGTATTAGGTTTATGGTCAGACTTAGTATCGTTGCTCTTGTTGTAATGGTTATATGGTGTATCACTGACTCGGGGGGGTGGAGTGTTAAGCCCCTTGTTACCTGCATCGTTCCGTTGTGCAGACCCGCACCCACGAATCAGTGACATCCGAAGGTCAGCCATCTCAGCTGCCTCCTGAAGACTTCTTGGGTTTTTCTCTTTAAGATTCAACGTCAGATCGCTGCCCGTACACTTAAAAAAAATTTCTAGAAGCATCAGCTGTTTCAACTCCTCAAACGTCGATGCCTTCTCAGAACGCAGCCAGTTTCTAAATGCATCGGACAGATCCCGGGCATGCTCAAGAAAGGTGCACTCACGACCCTTCGTTACACCCCGGAACTTCAATCTGTACGTCTCTGGTTGTACCTCATATGCCCGCAGGACAGCCTCCTTCAATACCTTGTAATCGATGCACGACTCCAAGGGCAACGCATCATATGCCTCGAGTCCTTTGCCAACCAATCTAGAGGAAACAAGGGCTGCCCACTTAACCTTGGGCCATTGGTGCTCCCGGCACTTCTTCTCAAAACGCATACAAAATTCAGTGACACCCGACTCATCAAATACAGGGACCAACTTGAGCAGGTGCGATAACGACTGATCAAGACCTCGATTCCCAGAACCGAGACGCTGCCCTGTCGACTCCACCCTAGACTTCTCAAGATCTATGTCTGCACAGTACAGGGCCTTTCTCTCCTCAGACTGAATCCTAAGCTCAGATTCATGCTTTCATTGCTCAAACAGAGCCTCATGTCTGGCCCTTCTCTCCTCAGCCTGAATCTTAAACTCAGCCTCTCGTATGGCCCTTCTCTCCTCAAGCCGAATCCGCCGCTGCTCGAGCTCAAGCCTAAACAACACCTCGGAAGACAAGCCCCCACTGTACACTGATCCGTCGTCCGACATAGTGTCCACCGAAAATTCTCAACGTACCTAAACTCTTATGTAGCACTATTCACTCAAAAATATAAAATGCTTGAAGAGTCTTAAGTGTTATACTATTTGCCAAAAAAAATTCCACGTGTCCACTATATTCCTTTAAACAAAAACAAATGACCACAACACTCCTGCAATATTTTTCTAAGTTCACAAAATCCTAAGCAAGGTCGCCATTTGATACGACCGGGGCTCGTATAAAACAAGGGCTCTTAATCATTGGACTAGGAAAGCACACAGCCACAACGGTAACACTAGATCCAACCCCTGAACTTATAATGCCGGCGCACATAAACACCTATACCCTCCAGAGTTAAATCTGCGATAACAGGGTATCCTATAACTCAGTATAAGTGCACTACTACTACAGGCTGATGATCTCTGATACAGCCTGATCACAACAACATACAATTACGTTAATAAGGTATACTAGGAAAAGATAGAGATCTTAATTAAATCACTGCAATGATTTAATGCAAACTAGAAGAAGGTATATTTAAAGTTACTCTAAACAATAATGAACTGTCACTCCTATACTAAAGAAAGTGAACGAAAGTCCCAAAGCATCGAGCAGGAATCTTCTGAAGAAAGTCTGATGCTGGGGTAAGATGATCGTATCGGATTTTGAACTGTTCTATAAAGCAGGGTCAATATAGGACAAGTGTAGAGACAGACAGTGTCAACTGACGCGGGAATAACGATAAATGCACACTAGTATTATCTCCAACAACAAAAGAAGTCCTTCGTCAGGCAACTCAAAAAACCTGCTCAGGTTGTGCAACTCAACAACAACCAAGGCTTACAGTCAACGTGAATAAGAATGCTGCATACATAACATAAGAGTTTATAATTCTAAACGGGTGTCTGCTAGGCTAATAAAGTCTAGCTGGGATGTCGTAGGCTAGGAAACAATGGCTGAGCAAGCGGCTCGTAGCATAGCGAGGTCCTTAAGACTGTGCGGCCAAATTACGTTAATTGACGGGGTGCTCTCTTGAGAGATCCAGATCGCTAGTATCTGGTCCTCTCCTGGCGACCCTCTCAAAGTCAAAGCAAACGAGGTAGCACAGTGTTGGGTGGCAGAGGCAAAAGCCCTCACTCGCAACACAGTGCTAAACTCACAAGGTACACAGTCAGAAAGACCACCTAGGCTTCCCACGTCTCCGTTGCGATTGTACAGGTTCAACAAAACGTAGTACACATCGGAAATCACAACAACAATGGCCTCACCCCAGTCTAGCATTAAATAGCCCAGCAGACAGCCAAGGAATAGGCAGGGAGACACCGTGAGTGTGTCGAACCTCTACAGACAAAATGGTAACCCCTCCAAAATGCCTAACTAAACATATAATATCTGAGAGCTTCAGCATATAATACGATGGCCGATATATGAAATCGTGCAGAACCAAAGGGGAGTTATGATATTAAATAGAGAGGAAGAATGAGAGGTAAGAAGTTGAGAGAGAGAGAAAGTGCTCTATAGGTAGAAGTCGGTGACAGGTGGCAAGGGATATGTTAAGGGTATGCTGGTCAAACAAGCTCTGAAGAGAATAGCTCCTCGGGACCCCTCCAGGATCACACACAAAGGCATGGTGGTCAGCCAATCACAGGCCGCTACGTCACCAGGCAGCAGGCCTGCAGAAGGCGCCAGGAACCACCAGCCAATCAAAACCGAGAGAAAAGACCACGCAGGCGAGCAACTCCTCCGGGAGGGAGGAGGAGGAAAAGCAACACTCATCTCCCCCACCCTGCTCGCTCGCTCTCTCTCTCTCTCCTTCACTACAATGCATCTTATGTTCAACTCATGATATAAAATATAATGCATTGTCACAGGCGAAAATAAAGACCACTTCTAAACTGCCTGTGACATGACGATTCACAAGAAAGAAAGTACAACATTGTAGATACACTGTAGCCCATTTCACTGCCCTGGCGAGCGCTAGTGGCTACCGGGAGGCGATTCTGCCAACGCTGGCAGGCGTCACAGAATACATGGATATGGTTATTCTTTATTTCTTAATATTAAATTGTCCAGTGTCCACCATCCTTTAACTGTCTTCGTGGTGCGATGCATAAGGTGTTGATTTTCGGTGTGAGCGTCCTGGGTTCGAATCCACGGACTGCCACATGTGTTTGTAAAATTTCATTAATCGATTTTAGGAGTATAGTTGGTTGTTGGAAGGAACATAATAATTCATAGTTTAGTTAGCTTGCATGGTTGTAGGATGATTGATTTTCATTAATTACTCTTTTCCTCTATTCTTCAGGTGGTATGCAAGGCTTCCCAGTATTACTGAATAAGATGGTCACAAATTATTTTGCAATATTTGAAAACACATATGGAATCTATATCCTCTAAACATCATATGAAAATGTGTTTTAAGCCTCGGCAAAAGCTAATAAAAATATTTGGTACTAAAATGGAATTTTTTCGTAACATGGTTGTCAATACTTTCCTATAGACGGCACCGATTCTTACACACGCCATTTTTACCTGTCTCCTGAGGTCTGTCCACCACCTTTTTAGTCAACACTACCTCCAGTTGCCTATCTCTGTCGAAACTACTGGTGTTCATTTCCACACCTTTGCGCATCACGTCACGAGACACTACTGAGTTCGTATTGGTTTCTTTGTGAAGACATCATTATAACGCATAGGCTACGTCACGCTCTGGTCACGCATACACTCGGGAGCCAATCACTCAGGTGTAATATGTTGATTACGTCATTGCAATCAGCCAATCACAGATACCCACCTTGATTTGCCTGAAAATCGCCAGTCGAGTAATGGCGGTAGACTGTAAAGGGTGTTCGCCTCTGCCACACTCTGTTATTGTAGAAACTACAAGAAATACTACTACTGCCCTGAAAGTATTTACAGAACATGGGTGCTTGCCTACTGATGTGACTGTAAGAGGTGTGGTGAAGCCTGTTATTTTTATGAGCCCTTAGAACAGTGGCATTACGGTAACTACTGGTTCTTGGAGAAAACAACCACCCGGCGTGAAAGGTTCCGCACTTCTCACAAAAAAGGAACCTTTCTAGACCAAGCTCATATAGAAACATGGCAAATTCTCGGGTTAATCAATTTGTGACTAAACACAAATTTCCAATACTGGGAGGTGGTAATGAACCTTGGTATATCGTACCACACCAGTGTTGACTGGAGAAGTTTTTGCTAGGAGGTGACTAGTTCGTGGTTTGATAACCAACAACCGATTGGTGGTCCCAACATTGTAGTAGAAATAGATGAAACTTTTATAATCAAGGCGAAATTTCATGTTGGCAGAGAATTGGGAAAGAAACAGTACTGGTTGTTCGGTGGAATTGAGCGGGTGTCAGGAAAACACTTTGTAGTGCCGCTCATTGATGCAAACTAGGACCCTCTCCTTCGTAGCCGAGACGTGTTGCTGCCATTAATTAATAAATATATATTGCCAGGATCAATTATTTACTAAGATTGTTGGAAGGCATACAGTAGCATCAGTGAGCATGGCTACGAGCATGGCACTGTCAATCATAAAGTGAATTTCATCAATCTTGATAATAAAAACATCCACACACAAACAGTAGAGCGGCTGTGGAGGGACGTTAAAGAATACATAAAGAAGCCTGGAATCCGTCCCCATTTCCTTCAACAATATCTTGCAAGATACCTCTTCCTCAAATCAATCACCCGCCGCAGAGCTCTACACGCTTTCCTCGTTCAGGCTGCAAAATTATATACTCCTCAATTTGACACCCCTCTACCATTGCCTCGGGAGCCTGACTCTGAATTAGACATTCGGTATTCTGACTGTGGGGATTCGGATGCTGCCGACGACTCCAGGCCTGCTGATGCTCTACAGTTACCTACATCATCGTCTCCAATAACATATTCACCTCAATGTGCAGGTCCATCCACCTCTTTACCTACACATTCTGGTCGCCGTCCAAGAGGTCGACGCGGCCGACCTTCTCGTCGGAGGCATGATCCGCCACAGTCTCCTAGCCCTGGAACTCAGCCTCAAGAATTTTACTCCCCACAGTCTGACACCTCTCCACCTTAGCCTCAGGATCCTGACGTTCCGCCTTTACACCATCAACAACGTGCTGCGTCAACGTCTCCACCCTCTACCACTGCCAAACGCCCACGTCGTGACTCGTCTCCTCCATGTACCTGCCCATCGACCTCTTCACCTCCACCACCAGCTCCCTCGACCTCTTCACCTCAACGTGCCGATCCCTCGACCCCTTTACCAAGACGTGGGGGTTGCCGTGCAAGAAGTCGACGTGGCCGACCTCCCCGTCGGAGACGTGGATGCGCTTCCTCACGGACCTCACCACCTACTCCCTCCACTTTATCTCAATAAGGTAAGCTATTACGCTTTAATATTTCTCGGGGTTACTCATCCACCCAATGTACTTGGTACCGGTACCCTACTATGGACATATACCTACTAGGGATACTTTTCTATCACACGTAATAGGGACATACTAGGTGTTAGGTGAGGGTTCGTTCGAGCCGCACCACAGCTAGCACCGTAATTTTAATTGGTGATGGCACATTTGTCGCTTATGTTTAAACTTCCGGAAATGAATGAGTAATAGATAGGATTAGTTCTTATTTAAACTTTTGGACAATATAAAGGAGCCGGACCACAGCTAGCTCGGGAATCTTAATGGGTGATCGCAAAGTAACATAAAGTAAAATATTTGTTCGCATAGGTTTAAACTTCCGGAAATTAATGGGTAATAATTACGATAATGGATTATTTTAACTTACGTCCGCCGCCGCACTAATGTTATTGTTGTCAACCTCTAACTGCCGTCGGACGAGTGTGGCAGAGTGTGGCAGAGAGCTAGGGCTAGTTTTGTATCCCACGTACTGGGTACTATGCACCCGCAGTAGCTGGCATGCAAGGGCTAGTATTGTATCCCACGTACTGGGTACTATGCACCCGCAGTAGCTGGCATGCAAGGGCTAGTTTTGTATCCCACGTACTGGGTACTATGCACCCGCAGTAGCTGGCATGCAAGGGCTAGTATTGTATCCCACGTACTGGGTACTATGCACCCGCAGTAGCTGGCATGCAAGGGCTAGTTTTGTATCCCACGTACTGGGTACTATGCACCTGCAATAGCTGGCATGCAAGGGCTAGTTTTGTATCCCACGTACTGAGTACTATGCACCCGCAGTAGCTGGCATGCAAGGGTATACATGGCTCAACCGCCATGGCACCGGTAAGGGTTCGTGTTGTATCCCACGTACTAGGTACTACGGACACATTGTAGGCGTTAGGTGTGGATTAGGCTTGTATCCAATGTACTAGGTCTATGTTACTGGATATTTATGATTTAAATAAGTGCTACGTTTTCGATAAATCTGGTTATATGGCTTTGCAATTAGGGAAAACATGAGCCAATTTCCGACATTTTGTTAAGTCTTTTTCGACTTGTAAAATCCGAGCCAAGGTTTGCCAAAAATTGGCTCGGGTTTTCCAAAATTGGGCTTTTAGGGGTTTTCAATTTAGGGAAACGAGCCAAATTTCTAAATTAGGTTACTGTAATTTGTTTACTCTTAAAACTCGCAAAATCCGAGCAAAGTTTTGCCAAAACTTGGCTCGGGTTTTCCAAAATTCGGGTTTTAGGGGTTAGCAATTTCGGGAAACCTGAGCCAAATTTCTAAATTAGGTTACTGTCATTTTTTATTCTACAAACTCGCAAAATCCGAGCCAGCTTTGGCCAAAACTTGGCTCGGGTTTTTTAAATATTGGGTTTTAGGCCTTTGAAATACCGTAAAAACCCGAGCCAAGTTTAGCTAAAATATGTTTTGATCGCCGTTTTACGCATTTAACCCCTCATTTTCCCTGTACTTCATAGCCCTCCCCACTATCGGGCGGCGTGTCTTAACCCTTAAAGAGCAGCGCTTGACTTAAGTCGTGCACCAATTTACAGCAAGTTAGGAGCATTATTAAGGCTTTTAACTCCCTCAGACATATATGACGCGATCGCGTCATATGGACTAGTGAACCAAAAACTCATATGATGCGATCGCGTCAAATGGACTTATCTCCATACCTCTATAATAAGTTATATGACGCACTAGCGTCATATGGAGCTCAGTAAGTCCGATAAGTTACCTTACGATAAAACCGTTGGTGGCAACGTCAGCCACCTCCGATAGTTCTAACGGCCGCAGTGTTGTTGTGAGTGTAGTGCGAGGCAGTGGCAATGATCCCGGGGTTCCCGCCTCCTTGGACTTATTGGAACATAATATGTCTGAAGGAGTTAAAGGGTTAAAATAGAGTGCAAATGGCCGGGAGCGCAGCAGGCCACACGTCCGACACCCAGGGCTTACCGCCACCCACTGACTCACGCTCCCTGTGTTCTCGAGAGGCCGGCAGTGTAGCCAGTAGTGAGCATAGCTGGGAAAAATATACCGCTATATGCTAAACTCCCATGTTGGTGGCACCACTGCATGAGAACCACGAGTGCTACGTAGCTCGTTCTGGTCTCATTTTGAAGCTTTTAGCGCCTAATTTTTTGCGGAATACATTTCTTTTCATGCAGATACTGGATTGATCATTCAGGAGGGCCTGAATATGCCCAAAATAGCCCAAAACACCCTGCTGGACAAGGGTTAAGATCGTTGTATAATGGGGAAAACGTTTTTTCCGAGGGTTGTAATTATTTCCAAACATTATATACAGTATTGATGAAAACTAACAGAAAAATAAAAAAGTCCATGGGAAAATTAGTGACCATCTTATTGAAATTTTCCGGCTTCCCTTATTCTCTTTTGATTTATCATTATTTATATATACCATTTTCTGCACTGTATATTGGGTTATTCTGATCACAACTGTTAAAATAGAATAGTGGTTCTTGAGGAATTAACATGTCTTCTTTGTTGTAGTTCAAATCGGGTTCTTTCATTGTACACTCCTTTATCTCCTCCCTCGTGCCTTGCGATTGGCCCAGACGAGAACTCATTGATTGGTCCTGGAGAAGTCCTGCAGTTCCCGTAGGACCCGGTAGATGACGTTGCTGCTCTGTTTCTTTACACCATAGAGAAGGTTGGCTTTTGATGACAGGCTGTGTTGCTTCCTTTTCTGCTCTCGTCTGTGCCTTTCGTTTTGCTTTTTTCCTCTCCTTGATGTTGGCGAGCCTGGCTTTGATTGGTGACTTCTCTCCATAGTTTGTGAGAACATCTGATGGGGTTGCTAATTTGTTGTCTTGCAACCCCGTTATCTCGGAAATATCATATGATAATATGCACACAACTCATTCCATTTGACTTATATGAAATGAACTAAATGATGGTTTAACACCTTACGAGCGGCCTATGCGGTTTATTTATGTGTACCGCACAGCGGGGTGTTTTTAGCCAAAATAGGGCTGTTTACGTGATCATTTTCATGCCTAAATAAGACCCAGAACGTAAAACAAGTACCTATCCCTGAAAGGGCATAAACAGAGCTTTCGAATGACACCATAACGATCCTTGTATGATGGATAGTTTTCTTGCAATAACCGTGCAACGCGAGTGCAAAAAACAGGTAATTCGGTACTTTCAGTACATAATTGAGTATGTAGCGAGTGAGAGAGGGAGGAGGGAGCTGAGATTTGTGTCAGTAGGTTCGCCGCGGTGGTCTGGAGCAGTCATACGCTCGCTAGTCTCCTGCCACCACTTGTCTCTCTCTCTCAGCCACATTACGTGCTGAAATTGCCACTCGAGTTATGTCGAGCGCCGCCACATAGTCCAGCTTTATTTAACTCGACTTATGTTGCTCGCCGCTAATTATGGGTTAATAGCATCATTTATCAAAGAGTATGATTCAAGTGAATGCAGTTTTAGGGTGTGAGCAGGGTCAACTTCAAGGAGTTGACCCATGTGCCCACATTTCCGAACTTGGCATCCACCCACTATATCCCTAGTCAATGTCAGAGAGAACATGCAGGTCTGTTCTGCAGTCGTACAATCAATGCCCCATGGTCCTCCGATGATATTAGTGCATGAACAAAATACATACAAGAGGAGGAGCATGTACAGATTCAGAAAAAAAACAAAACATGGAGTGCAGTGCCTTTAGTAAGCATACCTCAATTGTGAAATACAAAATTTACCCGTGGAGTGTTCTCCCAATGCTAACCATGTCTAGAATCATAATATATTGGTGGTATAAGAAAAAAACACTCCAGGTCAATTACAAAAGAATAGATTATATAGAGCAAGTCACTTATTATGTACAGAATATTAAGGTTGGAATATCAAGGAAGTGAGAAAGTATGCAGCTGCTGCTAACACGTTCGTATCTAAGCGAGATAGGGACAGCAAGTGTTGAAAATCTCTCTAAATTCAGAGCTGTAGAGATTAACTGTTTCAGACTGACATCGAGTGTGTTACGACTGACAGTAGTGGCTTCTAGTCCTTGGACTAACACAGACAATTAAATACTCAGCACCTCCGTATCCTCAACTCGAAACACAGCCTATCGCAACAGAACAGAGCTCATACGCAACTTCCAGGCTCTCTGGGGACCAAAGGTACAGACAATCCCCCAACTGGTTCCGTTATACAAACAATGCAAAAACTGGAACCCCTAGCTGTGGTGAAAAGATATCTTGAGCCACAACTATCATCAACACTCAGTACCGAATGGCAATACTGAGGAGGATCTTTTTCAAGCTACACAAAAAAGAGAAAGCTTTGATTTAATTTACATTAATAACATTACGATAAATACATGCCAACAATAAATGCCAAAATAATGAAGCTAGTATTAAGCATAAACGAATGAATCAAGGATCAAACAAACTCCTATCAACAACCACCCACCTAAGATTATCCTAACAATCGTTGAGGCGTCCTAAACCGACTTCAACTCAACAAGTTTTTATAATTGTGCTCGTGCTAAGCGGAGAAATAAAACCTAGGTAGGCAAACACAGCCTACCTGCGGCGCACTGTAACACAAATATAAAACGCCAAAGTCTACTTTGTCCAGTCTATCAGTTGGCCTGGGCCGAAGTAATCCTCCCTGTAACTGAAAGACTATTGAAGTCCTCCACCCTCTACTTCGAACCAGGCATTTCCAATAGACTAGACCCTTAGCTAAAACAATGGCCATAAAAGAAATAATGATCGGCTGGGAATTAATTAAGACACGCCACTGCAGGAATAAAATAAAATGCTAAAGAGTACTAATTCTAGCTATTATGCCAGCAAGGAATAATTATTGGATAAAATTGAAGACAACCCGGATAAGAGCCCCATCGATAATTATCAGTGTTCTAGAAGTTTCATGGACGATACTTTGTTGGTGTACATGTAATTACCGTCGCAAATTCACTAAGTGAAATACGAGAAACTGTTTGATTGTTCACCCATAAACAGGGAACGTGAGCTGGGTTTAGACCGTCTCAGGGGACGTTATACGAGTGCCTGAGGATTAAAATTTTTGCCTGGGGATTACATATTTTGTCACTGGCATTGCCTAAGAAGTGCAGTCACCCTTGTATCCCCTGTATATTGAAATTATGAGGTCTTATGGCCTGTTTATGCTCAAGGAAGTAGTTGTGATTCCATTGGTGGCTTCAGATTGCCCTTCAAAGCGCTTTGTCAAGGCATGCCATCTCTCGGCCCAAGGACTCCAGACCCATACATAGGCTGTGGTTACACCTGGAGAGGTGACGCACTGAGGACCATGGGAGGGCATGCTTAGCCAAAGCATGGAGCCTCCCCTTTGCCCAAAGTTCTCCAGACTTAGACACAAATGTTTTTCTCTTGGCCAGAGATGCCCAAAGCATTTGGGACCATGAGAGTAAATGGTTGCTCAAGGCAAGCGTGAAGGATCGCTGGTTACCATACGGCGCACCATTACGAAAGCTCCATGCCTTAGGTGAAGTCTTAGAGGCTCCGCAGAGGGTACTGCTCGCCACTTACAACACCCAGGCTGTTAAAGTCGTCTGTCTGACGAATGTGCAGGAAACATTGGTATAGCGAGTGATCATTCAAGGGAGGGAGGACTAAAGCAACGTGTCCCATAAATCCCCATGTTGGGACCTCACCGACAGATTTCTTAGGCAAAATGACAGCACTGGTCCGAGCGAAGGATGTAAGTTGCATGCTTGGGGATTACGTGTGTCACTGACGTTGCTTAGGACGACGTGCAGTCGCCACTTGTACCCCTTGTATATTGACATTATGAGGGTTTCTGGCCTGTTTATGCACAAGGTAGTTGTTGTGATTCCATTGGTGGCTTCAGATGTAGTTTTGAGGTCGTGTCAGTGGGGCCTCGGACACTACACAATTTCTCATAGGCAACAACTGACTACTTTTTCCCCCGCTTTCCTCCTAGCGGAAAAGTGTCATCAGTGCTGTCAGGTGCTGACACAGGGCCTTGCCAGCAAGACAGAGCAAAATCGATTCCAGTTTTGGAATCTACGGGTCCGCTTAGCCCCTGTAAGAGTCTTGGAAAAGCCAATCTCACTTGCATAACAAAAATCCAACTTTGTGGCCAGGGGGTGGGTACCCGTCAGGTGGCTAACCTAACACTTTCTGGATCTCCCACTTCCCATGCTCCGAGCTCGATTCAAACGACAGGAGCTAGAGGAAAGGGTCCCACGAGCAACATATTCGAAAATCAGAGCGATTTCTCAAAGGAGTAGGGAGATTATGACCAAGGCAATATTTGGGCAGATTGTTGAAAGAGATGTCTATGTAAGGTCCTAGGGGGTAGCATAGATATGTCTGTCCAAGGTCTCAAGATGGAAATTTTTCGTTTTTCTTGCTTAAATCAACTGGAAAATGCTTGTCTTAGCGCGTGAGTGCGAAAGAAACGCCCCAACTCCTTCAGAAAGGGGTCGAAAAATGCCTCCCAAATCGAGGTGGATAGTTTTATGTTGCCTAAGACAGTAGGATACTTTGCTTGACCATCACCCCCCACCCCAAATATGGTCCGAAATGCCTCAAAAACCGGCAGGGACGTTTTTTCCGCGAGAGATCTATCCAACTAACACCATGGGGACACTCTCTGACAAAGGGTGTAGCCTTTTGCGTAGTGTGTTCCCACGACGCTGTCATGTTGCCTAAGAAATCGTCAGTGAAGACCCCAAATGGAGATTTAGGTGACACGTTGCTTTACACTCACCGTGCCAACCTACAGCGAATGATCACGCGATATGCCAATGTTTCCTGCAGAATCGTTAGACAGACGACTTTAACAGCCTCGGTGTTGTAAGTGGCGAGCAGTACCCTCTGCGGAGCCACTAAGACTTCACCTAATTTTTTTATTTTTTTTTAAACCAACTACTCCCTCTCGGGAGTAGTTGGTGAACACGGTGAACACGGTGAGGCCCGTGTGTTTCGTGATGGTGCGCCGTATGGCAACCAGCGATCCTCCACGCATGCCTTGAGCAAGCATTTACTCTCATGGTTCCAAGTGCTTTGGGCATCTCTGGCCAAGAGACAATACTGGTGCAGTAGGTAGCGAGCAAACACCCACATGATCCCCTATCGTGTACGTCGTCATGGTAAAAACCGTGATCTCGCTGTAGAGTCGGTACTCCTTTGGCCTATAGTTAATTAGGAGGGGTGTATGGGACGATGCAGTGCACAGATCGCTTTCAACGGCGCCTAAATGCTATAGTCATTACATTGGAGCCTCTGGGCTCCTTTTACCAACCTCCCAAAACCCAAAACCCTAGGTTTGCTCAGTTTGGCCCCCTTTGCCTTGTTCTTCAAAGGGAGCCATATCAGGGTTCCTCTGAGAGTTGTAATGAGTGTGGTGCGAGTCTAGATGAGCCGGTTTGCTACCTCTTGAGGAGAAACGCGGTGACCTAGCTGGAATGCTTCCGAATTGTTGGAGAGTCGCACGCCTCTTACAGGTTTTCAGTAGGTATTTCTGAGCAAACAACTGCACTGATCACCCTATCGTGTACGCCGTCACGGTAAAAGCCGTGATCTGGCTGCAGAGTCGGTACTCCTTTGGCCTATAGTTAATTAGGAGGGGTGTTTGGGACGATGCAGTGCACAGATCGCTTTCAACGGTGCCTAAATGCTATAGGCATCACATTGGAGCCTCTGGGCTTCTTGTTAAAGACATTGACTAACCAAAAAGGGTGGGTTAGATCTGTCTCCTCTGTGAGATAACAGCCCCAAGTTCCTTGAGCATAAACAGGCCATAAGACCTCATAATTTCAATATACAGGGGGGTACAAGGGGTGACTGCATTTCTTAAGCAACGCCAGTGACGAAAAATTTAATCCCCAGGCAAAAAATTAATCCCCAGGCACTCCTATAACATCCCCCTGTCGGACCAGTGCTGTCATGTTGCCTAAGATATCTGTCAGTGAAGACCTCACATGGGGATTTAGGTGACACGTTGCTTTAGAGACTTATACACGCACCGTGGGAACCTACTGAGAATGATCACTCGATATGCCAATGTGCCATTCTGAACGGCATCACAAAGACTTCCTTGAGCATAAACAGGCCATAAGACCTCATAATTTCAATATACAGGGGGTACAAGGGCGACTGCACTCCTTAAGCAACGTCAGTGACAACAAATGTAATCCCCAGGCAAAAACTTTAATCCCCAGGCACTCATATAACGTCCCCCTGTCGGACCAGTGCTGTCATGGTGCCTAAGAGTGCCTAAGAGATGGTGGAGTGTGTGAGTAGCAGAGTAGCAGAGTAGACGAGTGCCGCCTGAGCTCTGCCTCCCATGTTACAAAGACTGTTCTATCGAAACCTTTAATTGCTATTGGGATGGCTCCTGACGTAAAGTGTTATAAATGCGATAAAACTGATGGGGAGAGAGAGAAGTTAAAGTGGATTGGATGCTCAACTTGCAAAAACTGGGCCCATATCAAATGTGAACACTTGATTGGCATAAAGACTGAAAACGTAGCGCACATAAACTATGTCTGTGATCCATGTAAGACAAAGCTTGGAGTGTTAACTTCATTTAAGAATGAAATGGAAAACATAAAGAAAGAAATGATGAAAGAATTGATTGAATTCAAAGAAACGATGACCCAAGGTTTTGATGTAATGAGCGATAAACTAAAAAACATCAGGAGTGAATTAAATGATAAGATGACCCAAGGACTAGACGGTATAACTCAAGAACTTTCAACTCAATTGAAAGTAGTGAAGATGGAGATGCAAAGAGTCACTAGTGGTATGGGAAATGTTGTTGATGCTATAAGCGCTGACCCCGCGCAAACGTCAGCGGTTTCTGACTCGCCTGGGTGGTCGGATGTGGTGGCGGGGAGAAGAAAGAAGAAAGAAAAGAAGAATCTACTCGTTCTGAAGGCGACGGATGAGAATGAAAAGGCAACTGACAAGAGAGGAGAAATTTCTCAGGCGCTAGAGGGGATTCAAATTCAGGATACGAAGTTTACCCCTAAAGGGAACATGGTGATGAATTTTGGCACTGTGGATATGCTGAATGATGCAGTTAAAAAGTTGGTAGAGGTGACGGCTGTTACTACAAGGAGTGTGAACAAATTAAAACCAAAAGTGATGATTTGCAATGTTCATCCTGAAGAGTCCAAGAGTGAGATAATTGATACATTAATTGCAAGGAATGATTTTCTGAATTCGATTGATGATATTAAAGGAAAGATTGCCATGATTTTTGATAAACCAGCTGCTGGAGGTACAGTCCATTATATCCTGAAATGTGAGCCTGAAGTCCGTGCGGCTCTCTACAAATATATAGACAAGGTGAACCTTAAATGGGGAATATATAATATAAGAGACAGGTACCATGCATTGGCTTGTTTCTATTGCCAGAGATTTGGGCATGCATAAAATAAGTGTGCTGCTAAACTAAACAGTGATGTGCCTGTTTGTTTTAAAAGTGCTGGAACACATAGGTCGAAGGATTGTAAGGTGACTGTGAGAAAGTGCATAAATTGTATGAGATACGGGAAACAAGACGTGTATCATTCATCATCAGATACCCGGTGCCCGGTCTTTTCGAGTGAGATAGTCAAGGTGAGAGACCTAACTGATCATGGAATCTAGTGCTTTAATAAAGATAAAGGGGGGACTGATAAACATTCAATCAGTGGGAAATAAAACCTTTGAAATTCGAGACTTAATTAATGAGGCAAAATATGATGTACTAGCGGTAACTGAAACATGGCTGAGTGAATACGATTCTGCTAAAATACTTGAAATGACTCCTTTAACGCATACCTTCTTGCACAATCCACGAAGAGGGAAGGGAGGTGGTGGTGTGGGAATTTTTCTTACAAACACGTTTAAGAAGACGAAAATATGTAAATCTGCAAGGTTCGGTAGTTTTGAACATATACAGGTGGGCTGTGAGATTGGAGGCTGGAAATGTACTTTTATTGTTGTTTATAGACCCCCAAATTTAAGTGCCAGTACATTTATTGATGATTTTAGATTATACTTGGAAACAATTGATATGGTTAGTACGAATACATTCGTCTTTGGTGACTTTAATCTGTGGGTGGATGTTCCGAATGATTACTATGCTACTATCTTTATAGAATTGATGGAGTCTTTCCACTTGATAAATAAAGTGCATACTGCAACTTCAAGAGGTGGTCATGCATTAGACTTGGTTTTTACGAATAGAGAAAGCGATATGATAAATGAGCTGTATGTTGAAGATGAGTGTTGTATTTCGCCGGTCCATAAACTAGTTACTTTTACCATGCCGTTTGTAAGTAAACCTAGACAATCTAAGACAATAAAGTGTAGGTCAAAAAGAAAATTTGAGCCACAACTACTAATATCGACTGTTGCAAATGAAATACTAATTAAGAAAAGAGAACACTGTGCTCACGGTGAATTAATAGATGGCTGTACGTCATGTTTCACTAATCTGTATAACAGCATTGCTCGAGAAAAATACGAAGATATGTGCCCCATTATTGAAAAGAAAATAGTAATATTTGATAGTGCGCCGTGGTTTAATGCTGATATTCAAAGAGCAAAAAAGGCCAAGAAGAAATATGAGAGGCTATGGAGACGTCTACGAACCGAAGAGGCAAGAGATAACTATAAAAGAGCTCGGAATATAGAAAACAGGCTCATTGTGCTTAGAAAACGTGAATACTATATGAATAAAGCAAAAGAAGCTGGATCTGACATGAATAAGCTGTATGTGGTACTTGACAACTTGACGGGAAACAAGAAGAAAAATAAGTTACCAGAAGGGATTCCGGATATGACATTGGCGAATGATTTTTCTGACTTTTTTTGTGATAAAATTAATGCCATTGTTGGAAATTTTGGAGTAGTCGAGACTCAAGACGTTGCTGTAGCTGAGCCTACTGTGACTAAGTTAACAGAATTTACTATGACGGATCTGAATACAGTTAAATCCATAGTTACGAAAGTAAAACTTACCCATTGTAGTAATGATCCTATACCGATACGTGAAATAGTGCACAGTAAAATTTTTAACAGTTTTCTGGACATATATGTTGACATAATAAACTGTAGCATTGCAAATAATGTATTTCCATCGTCTGAAAAGAATGCGATTGTGAAGCCTATTATTAAAGGGAGCCTTGATTCTCAATGCTTGAGCTCTTTTAGGCCTGTTTCCAATTTAACATTTCTATCAAAAATTACTGAAAATGTAATTCTGGGTCAGTTATGGGATCACTTGAGTTTAGTGAAGGCTCTCCCAGACAACCAGTCCGCATATAGAAGACTTTACTCTACGGAAACCACGATGTGCTCTGTGATTAATGATTTACTCGTGCAAATGGACAATGCGAAGTCTGGAATCTTAATTTTGTTGGACTTGAGTGCTGCGTTCGATACAGTGGTGTATCAGTGGTGCTTACTAATAGAAGACTGTAAAGCTATTGGTATTGATGGTAATGCGCTGGAATACCTTCAAAGTTACCTTACTAACAGAACTTATTGTGTGCAAATAAGTAATAAATTCTCAGAGATGAAGCATCTAGAGAGGGGCGTCCCTCAAGGGAGTGTTCTTGGACCAATTCTATTCTGTATATATACAATTGCACTATCTAGCATATTAATGAAACATGGAGTGAAATTCAAGCTGTTTGCGGATGACACCCAATTCTATCTGGCACTAAGTGACGTGGTGAATGTTGAGGAGAAGATTAGTGGTTTACTAAAAGACATTGGGAAGTGGATGGAGTCAAAGCAACTGAAATTAAATGAAAATAAAACTGAATGCCTATTAGTAGGCAGACGGGTGAACCTTGAGAGACTGGGCATGCAAAGCCTCAATATCAATGATAGTGTGATGACTGTGAGTAGTGTGGTGAAGGATTTGGGAGTCTTGGTTGATAGTGAACTGTCATTTAAAAACCAGATTAATCAAACAGTGCGAATCTCTGCCTATCATCTGAGGAATATTGCTTTTGTGAGAAAATATCTGGATATTAATAAAACCAAAATGTTGATCCACAATCATGTAATTAGTAAATTAGACTATTGTAATTCTCTATATTATCGACTACCAAATTACTTGCTACGAAAACTACAACTTATAATGAATAGAGCAGCAAGATTAATAAAGAGTTTACCATTCCGTGCGAGTATAACGCCGGCATTAATTGACCTGCATTGGCTGCCGGTGAAAGCGAGGATCATATTCAAACTGTGTGTTATAGTGTATCAAGCTTTGAACTTTGGAAAGCCGGAATATGTGTGAGACTTATTGGAAGACTTCAATGTTGGCACTGATATGATGCTGAGACATGGCAACGTGCTGCATCAATTGAATGAGCCACGGTGCAATCATGAATTTGGATTTAGGGCCTTCGAAAAGAGTGCACCGAGACTTTATAATAATCTACCAGTTAATGTGAAAAGGTGTGCGAACATAAAGGCCTTTAAAAAGTCACTAAAAACACATGTGTTCAGGGAGTGTTATGACTTAGAAGATGGCACTGTGAGACAAGACTACAAGTGCTAGATGGTTTAAAGGGCAGCTGCGACGAGCGTCACATCTAGTGACGGAGCGCGGCTGAGAAACTCCACACCAAGTAAGTAAGTAAGTAAGAAATCTGTCAGTGAAGACCCCACATGGAGATTTAGGTGACAAACTGCTTTAGAGACCAGCGATCCTCCACAAATGCCTTGAGCAAGCATTTACTATCATGGTCCCAAGTGCTTTGGGCATCTCTGGCCAAGAGAAAATCTTGTGACTTCTGGGGGAGATTGTAGGCACCAGTCGAACAGGGGAAGTTATAGGGACGAACATTGGATCTGACAATGCCTTTGGATGCATTACTGAATTGATGCAATTTGTATCAATACTGTAATGCACTGACTACCAAATTGATTAAAACAAAACAAAAAATTTGTTCTTGGTTGACCAAAGCCACTAATCTATATCTAATTACAGAGACCTAAAAATGTCAACCGACGACTCCCTCGACAGCGATCATGATCCGCCTTACGATCCCCTCAGTGATGTAGGGAAAAGAGTCCGGCTGCGTGATCTGTCATCAGACGAGCTAGCCATTGTTGAGAATGAGGCGAGGCTAAAAAGAGCAAAACGGATGGAGCAACCTCTTCTAACAAAGACTCTCAAAAAAGGTGGGTTATGTATTAGTTTGAATCCTTCTTTCCACCACTTATTATGGTGACCACTGAACAGGGAACCTACGGGGGGAGTCGTCTCTGCCAAGAGTGCGGGCTCTCCTCTCCCTAATAAAGATCACTCGATGTGCCAATGTGCCGTGCCGAATCGTCTGCAGAAAACTAAATAAAGTAGGATGTTGTAAGTGGCAGAGCAGTCCCCACTAAAACAATTTCCTATATGGAGGTTTCGTGATGGTGCGCCGTATGGCAACCAGCGATCTTCCAAGTGAAGTGAAGGTGTCTCCACCCAAACTTGTGTTCTAGTCTAGAGAGCTTTGGCCAAACAGGCTGCATGCCTTGAGCAAGCATGCATTCTTTGGTCCTGAGTGCTCACCTCTCTGGGCCAGAGCACACCAGTTGTATGGGTCTGGAGCACTTGGGACCAAGTGAGGGCATGCCTTGATCAAGCATGTCCTCTCTTGATCTTGAGTGCTCGGGACCTCTTGGGCCAGGAAAAAAATAAAATAAAAAATGGCTAAGTCTGGAGAGCTAGGGGCCAAGAGCAGGGTGCATGCCTAGAGTTAGCAAGCACTCTCTTGGGTGTAATCACAACATATGTATGGACATAGCACACCAGTTATTTGTGCTGTTCTTTTTGACAATGTTTTTCTTGTCTGATTTCAACAGAACAGGTGAAGCAGAGGCCTAGGCGGCTAAGCAATGAAATTGGCAAAGAAGTGGGTATGTCGTCAGGAGGTGGAGCCAGCACAGTCCCGAAACATCAGTCTCCAACAGTCTCCTTCTCTGAAGAGGAGCAGGAGGAGGAGGAGCAGGAGGAGGAGGAGCAGGCCGAGGAAGATGAGGAGGCTGATGAAGTGGGTAGTGATGTGATGTCAGATGGCGAGATAGAGCACCTTGCCACTGCGCTGCAACAAAAGACTCACAATGCAGTTATGAATAGCTCGGGCCTATCGGAATGCCAGAAATCTGCCTGGAGGGATGTTTTAAGAGATTTTGAAAAACTCCCAACACCGCGTGTGGTTCAACAGAGATACCAGAAAAAACTCGGCGAGCTCGAAGCCGAGAGGCAGAGACTTGTCATAGCAAGAAGCCGGGACATGGAGGCGGTGAGGCACTACTGGAGGTACTATCATACAAAAAAGTATCCTTACTCTCGTGAAAGTTGAGTTTCATAAAGTGGGGTACGATTCGAGCTCAAACAATAGTTTCCATATTACTTCGTCCATTGAGTCTAAATGGTGCGTGTCATTTTAGTAAGGATACTTTTTTGTATGATAGTACATCAAGAAAGAGATTGAAGGAAGCCTGATGGCCGACAACACTAGAAGCAGGGGGAACATGGTACGCCATCGAAAAACAAGCTACCGTAAGCTTCTCTCGTAATTCTGTCTTCTTGTTATGCATTTATCGGTAAATTGATACGGTGTGAGAGTCACGAGTTTTAGCATGTGTTTTTTATTTTTTTGCATTTTTTATTTGATATAGTGTTGTTTTATACCAAGGACTGTCGCAAATGAGTATTTACCCATTATCCAACAATCTAAAAACACGGCCCCCACTAGTGGGGAGGGCTATGAAGATCAGGGAAATTGCGGGGTAAAAGGGGAAAAATAGGGGTAATATCGGGTGGATGGGACTCGTTAGCCTTGGTCGGCAACTCATCTAGGGGAGACAACCTTATACAAATCCGGGTGGATGGGACTCGTCAGCCTTGGTTGGCAACCTGTCTAGGGGAGTAAACTTGATACAAATCCGTACTGCTTACCTAAGGGTAAGGCAGGTTAGTGGATGGATTAGCCGAACACCACTGTAGAAAAATAGTGCTAACAAGATACAGAGAGGGCCTCGGAGTCGGACGGACCCTAAATTGAGTGGTCAATCCTGTAAGTCCTTCAATAAACTGGCTCGGGTTGTCCCTCTCACAGGTAATAGGTCCGATTGGGGGCATTCTGTGTATGGCCACCCTCGTAAGGGGAGTAAGGCGTCCGGCAATAGATAGATAGATAGATATGGGAAGAACTCTGAAAATAAAATATAGAAAAGTAAGAAAACGATAAAATGTGAAAATCCGAGCCAAGTTTTAGCAAAAGTTGGCTCGGATTTGGGTATTTTTCAGAGTACAAAAACCCCAAAATTGGGAAAAAAAGTTGGCTCGGCTTTTGGCATTTTTCAAAGTAAAAAAACCCAGTAGGCCTAATTGAATTTTGAGAGTTGGCTCGAGTTTTCATTTTTTTGAAACCCATTAAACCCCAAAATTTGAAAACCCGAGCCAACAATTTGCCAAAACTTGGCTCGGGTTTAGCGATTTTTTGAAGTAAAAAAACACAGTAACCTAACCTAGAACGTTGGATACAAGAATAACCCTTGCCTACCAGCTAGTATGTGTCCCTAGTTTATCCCATACCTACCAGCTGATACCTTGTCATGAACCTAACTAAGAAACCAAACCTAACCTAACCTAAAAGTAATACGTGGATAGAAACTAACCTTGACGTTATTTTGATGTGGATGGAGTAGGTTGCAGTGAGCTGGGGTGATGGGAAGCGCGAGAACTGCGAGTCTGGCGAGAAATGGAAGGCTCGTCCGTGGGCTCGTCTGGGTGTTGTTGTTCTGGGTCTAATTGAGTGCCCTGCAGAAAACTACCTTTATAATAGGACACTTGGTAGCCACATGCACACCTTTTCTTAGTTTTGTTTAAATAAAAAGTGTGTTTGTAGGTCCACTGATTTTTATGTTCGGTGTCTTTTCGTTGCACACAATTTGAACCGCACTTAGGACACTTTATAGAGGTACGGAGGACACTGTGATCTTGTAATAGTTTAATTGCAGGTTCGTTTTTATAATGAGTAAGTTCTGTAATCGAGGAACGTGTCGGAGCACAAGCAATACAGATGGCGGCCATTGCACACTGAACACCTGAACCGGCAAGTTGGCCTCCCTCCCCAAAAAATTGCATTGTGGGCTATATGCGCACTTGCACGTGAGAGATGATTGGTTAAGTGGGTGTTACGTCATTGGGGGATTCCCAGGGAAATCCAATACCATTGGTTGATCATTTGACGTCATTATGGAACATGGTAGACATAGGTATCAATCCGCAGGAATAAATAGATATTTAAGAGAATAAAATATAGAAAGATGACAAAATAAGACATGAAAATTATAGGAAAAGAATTGGAAGTTTAAAAAATGTAGAATAATAACTGAATGCATGTGTAATTTAAGAAGAAAATTAAAATGTAATGACGTCATAAAATTATTTGCTTAAGGTAAAAGGTCAATTGTGATTGGCTAAGAAATTTAAAAATAAAATAAAATTAGTTTTTGTTGCGGGAAAGTGTAATCCGGCAGAGAGAACATAAAGTGGGGACTGAAAATTTTATAGGGGAGGGAAAATAAAATGTACGCAATTACCAAAGCAGCACTGGATCGCGCAACTGTAAGGTCCCCCGAGTATGGTAGGAGGGAAAAGAAAAAAATTCTATAACGCAGAAATCCCGTAAAACAGGACTCGTCATTATGCAGACAAGACTCTGTGTTTTACCCTATATCTCCCTTATAATACATTTGCGAAGGGAAGGACATATATAGGACTGAAGACTATTATATAACATACCTATAGTCTACGCAAACATCGATGGGGCTTGTAACCCACGGAAATGTTATCAAATACAAGTTGATTTTTCATTAAAACACTAACATGGGCATTAGCCATAAATAGCGGTATCCAGGAATCACAACGACTTCCTTGAGCATAAACAGGCCATAAGACCTCATAATTTCAACATACAGGGGGTACAAGGGTGACTGCACTTCTTAAGCAACGTCAGTGACAAAAAATGTAATCCCCAGGCAAAATTTTTAATCCCCAGGCACTCATATAACGTTCCCCCTGTCGGACCAGTGCTGTCATGTTGCCTAAGAAATCTGTCAGTGAAGACCCCACATGGGGATTTAGGCGACACGTTGATTTACACTCACCGTGCCAGCCTACAGCGAATGATCACTATATATGCCAAAGTGGATCGTCACCATGTTTAGCTTCCTGAAGGCACGCATCATGCGCCAAAGGAAGCCCCGGACATTTGGTATGCCTCACGTGTATATTTTTTATGTTTGCCAACCCTTTCACTATTAATTCGACAACCACATCCAGGTGTCAATATTTTCCTGGCGAGCGATAGGAAGCCAAGAGGTTTGGCGTCCTCAGGACAGTGACAGGTTTTTGTCTTTTTCTGAATTATTTTGGCTTAAAAATAAAAGTAAAGTAATGGTGTGTAATAGGGGAGAGCATAGGGTGAATCTAGATGTGAGGCTGGATGGGGAAATATTGGAACAAGTAGAGTGTTTTAAATATCTAGGAGGAACGATAAGCAGGAGTGGAGGTATGGAAGTGGAGGTAAAACAGAGAGTGTGTGAAGGAAGGAAGATTTTCGGAGCAATGGGAAGTATGTGGAAGACGAGAAATCTCGGAGTGAAAGTAAAAAGTGCACTGTATCAAGGAATTGTTGTGCCAACAGTGATGTATGGGGCTGAGACATGGGCTCTGAAGAAAAAGGAGAAAAGAGGGCTGGATGTGATGGAGATGAGCTGCTTGAGGAGTATGTGTGGAGTTACTCGTAGAGACAGATTGAGGAATGAAGAGATACGTAGGAGAGTCGGGCAGCAGGAACATTTGTCAGCCAGAGTGGACAGAAGGGTGCTGAGCTGGTATGGTCATGTTGAACGAATGGGAGATGAAAGGCTTACAAAGAGAATATGTGAGTCAGGTACAAGGGGAGATAGAAGGGCAGGAAGACCCCCATTGAGATGGAGAGACTGTGTAAAAAAGGCTTTGGATGATAGAGGAATGACTATAGATCAGGCAGGGGAAGTGGTGGTGGACAGGAGTGAATGGAGAATGCTTGTGAATAGTTGAGTGAACACGTGGTCATTTGGAGTAAGGGGTCGGGCGCAAGTTCGACTAGATAATAGTCCATCAGGCGCCTGGCCCGGGGGGACGATTAATATGAAGGGTGTGCCTGGAAGTGTGGTGGGAGGGCTTGTGGCTTTGGCTCCGCTGCATGTCTGCCTGCCGAGATCGGAACCTCTCCGGGTGGTCAGGGGCCGGGGGAGTGCTGGAGCGACCTTGGTAACCCTGGTCTCTGGGTCTTCTCCTGGGTGACCTGGATGTGTGTGAATTTGTGTTTTTTATCTGTGTTTATTTTTTGTTTTATGTTGTTTTTGTGTTTTCCCTGTTCTTGCTCTGTCTTGAGTCGGCTACCCCCAAAATGGGGATTGGGCCTGAGCATATAGATAGATAGATAGATAGATTTTGGCTTATAATGATGCAAAGTAAAATGCCCCAGAACGAGAAGCCCACCACAGAAGCCACGAACGAACACCACACAGAAACACCCAAAGGAAAGGTCCACAGAACGCAAGGACCAGCTGACCGAGCCAGCCAATTCAGACAGGCCCAAGCCCGCAGGGCTAAGCAGCTCCAGGCCGCACCTAGATACCCCTTCTAAACTGACCATTTTTCCACACCTCACGTACACTACCCCCTCGTGTCCTACACTCCTAACTACAAAGATGATGAACAGGAATATACATTCATATTAAAAACACCCATGCCCTGTCCCGACGTTGAGCCAATGCCAACACATCAGACAGCCATAATTATATCTATGTATGTTCTTACATCCGAGAAGTAGATGTTATATATCTTAGAAGTTAAAACACCCACGCCTGTCCCTAGACCTCGTATATCATTTCCCATGACGAGTATAGATATATGTAACCTGTGCTCAGTCGCCCCCTTGCATTGTTCCTCTAGTAACTAAGTGTCTCTATAATATTAACTGCCACCAGTATTGATACGACATAGCGGCACTGTCCTTGTGTCGTATTGTGCCAAGTACAGATCAACCAGGTTTCATCACCTTATTAGGACAACGACTATAATGTCGTCGTTCATCGATGTATGCAATCCTTAGTTTAAGTATTAATATTAACATTCCATAACATCTTGTCTTGCCAGACTAAGCTTTCTGAAGACCCATCACCCCATAAATATATGTATTCAATCCTTAGGTTAAGTATCTTTATCCGCTATTGTGTTCACCTTTTTCCATTTACTTTTCCACAATTGTCATACGTCTTCCACTTGCCTCCTTCGTATCCACAGTCCACACTACACCAATTTGCTTCGTGTCATACACCTCTTACCCCAACCAGAGATTGTATAGATAACCTTGTTACCAGTATCTGTCATAAGTACCTCGAAACAATAACTAAGTACCCCTACGAACTGCCGCTTTGTTTGGTATACATATTTCATAGAAAACGCAGTTCCCAGGGCCAACTAATAGTATCCATAACCCCTCGGACTGACCACATAATTCTATCTTTTCCAGACTCATATACCACCCCATAGTTGCATTCCCCGGTAGCATTTGGCTAACGTACTTCCACTGCCTTTTCAAACTCCAATATCAACTGCAGCCTAATGCCACCCCCACACCCAGAGACCTTAGGGTCACATTCCCCTATAGCCCCCCTGAACTCCTCCCCTCTCATTATAAGACCCTGCGCTTCTCTACTCTTGTCCGACCTAGCCTCTCTCTCGTACCTCTTGAAGATCCTTGAATTTTCCGTTGCTAACGCTCTCCAACCTTTTATATATATACTCCTATCCAGCCTACCTTCACTTAGTAGGCCAGAACAACATTAGAACTTTACTAACCCCTTGCATGCCATCTATTCTCTTACAACCCATTCACAACCCTGCACCCAATGGTCGTCGGTGCGAGGCTAGCCGCCTCACCAGTAACTAACTTCTATTGCCATACTTCCAGATAAATGTGGCAGAGTTAGCAACCAAGTCTCCACCACATCCAGCAAACCCTACAATTAACAACCAGCCGAGTATAACCAGCTAGCCAAGGCACCTTCGGTTTTGGTATTAAGGACACCCACATCTGTCTCATACTCAGAGGGTTATTACAAACATTGGTGATATGGCAAGCCCCTAGCCACAGCCGCCGGACGACTATCACAGAGAGAGGGCGTCCAGCTACCCCTTTTTACCCACCCGAGGAGGGAGACCCCCACCCCCGCGGAGGTATACCTGGCCCCTGTTTTGACTTCTGAGTCATTGCCAGGTAGCACAGGAATTCTTCCTATCAATGAACTAATCATGCATGACTAACACCTTTACTAACCTCTATTAACTCACAATAAACCATTTACCTTTCTTGCATACTCTGATCACTAAATTAGCACCTCAGCTATACCATAGAATGAAGATTGAACAATCTAAGAGAGACGCTCCTATCACAGCTGTCCCCATCCTCCTCGCAAAGTAGATCCAGTCTCTCTCCCCTAAATACTTCCAGTATAGCCAAAATAGTACCTCTTACTAAGGCTCAGTTATATAAAAATATGAAGGCTTCCTATAGCCATGTGCCACAACAGTAATCACCATCTTACCTAGTCCCCATATCTATTGAGATCTCAAATAAGTACATAAGACTCGAGATCCCTACTGTCTACAGGGTCCAGAACCGAGCCTATAAACCTAGCTCCCGCCCCCAGTCAATTCAGTTGAAAGCTAGACACCAACCAGTGGTCACTACCCTGCAGTTAACCTCTAGCTCTGCCCTTGTGTTGTTCCGGAGTTGAGAGATTCCAGATCCGGCAGACTCCGTGGCAGAGAAGACTAATAGAAGCATCTGTCCATGTAAAAGTCCTAACGTGCACCTTATAACCTTCACACAAATTCGTGGGTATATAAGTGTCTAGCCAGCAACGATCGTCAAGAGATCCGACTTGAGAACTTCCTACATTTTGGACGGCCGAGGAACCAGTCGTTAGCCCCCAGCATCACCGGAAGCAAGATAACCAGGACCAGATCTACAAATACTATTCAAGATTCATGTTGCTAGTACTAAGTGTTATAGTACTAGTTTGACACTCACTTATTAACTTTCTATAAAGTGGCTAAAACCTTGCCCAGTGTAACTCATATTTAACCATTCCATTTGGGACGTACTAAGCGTATCAGTGCTCATTAATTAACAGGCGACATTGACTCTCGTAATTACCTTATTCAGATATTAAAACTCTAGTGATATCTAACGTTCGCCCACTGATTTGTGTTCTACGTATTTCTGCCATAAGAATATAAAACTTAGATCAGTACCCCCATGAGGTTACTAGAGATTCCGTGTTCTACAATATACGCGTGTCTAATCCTAACTGTGAGCTGCTACTTGGGCACGCGACCAGCCAGTAATAGATCAAATCAGTGAAATTGAATGACATGAATATATTGAAGTCTTCCAGTAAAATAAAAACTTGCTAATTAAACCCGTAATCAGAAGAGTATACCTGAACGTTGGAAGTGGGAGACTAGGCTCCATCCAGATCCGCTAATGCTAGCAGTTCCTTTCTATTATTTGTTTTGTGCGAGAATTACTATCTTTCCATGCTCTTTATTTACTTACTTAAATAAACGTGAACTTGTGTCGTGTTACCGTGTGTTTATTTTGTGTTCTCTATTCCTCATACCTTGTATTGTGCATGGAGCCTTATATACCCAGTCATTTAGAACTCACATTACCCAAGTTAAACCTGTAGAAAAACAGGGCATAACACAAATATTTTTTTCAATTTATCTTGTTCACTTAAGTTTATAGCCTATATATATATATATATATATATATACTGTGTATATATATATATATATATATATATATATATATATATATATATATAACCTAATGTATAAACAAAATGGTGTGGCCAATCCTGCCCTTTTGTAGTTCCCAGATTCCAACCCAGACCTACGTGGTTGACAACGACTGTCTTTGTCTGTGTTTGGACAGACGGGGTGTGCCAACGATTGTCCGGAAACGGTAAAGGTAAGTCCTAAAAAGTCCCAAGACATACGGCCTCAGCTACCAGGTCTTGTGGGGGCGTGGCATGGGCGTAGCCTGTGTTTCCGCAAATCGGGCAGCCCATGCGGACTAACGGGGACATGCTTACGCAAGTCGCAAACACGTACGTAGTTCATTACGACTACATTACGACTGACGTAACAATGGCCCCGTCACGGTAAGTCTGTCGGGAAAATGCAATAATCGTGGTGATACGGGCGTACACGGCCGGACTACGCCCGACAGAACAAAAAATTGGCGATTACGGCTGACGGGAGCTGTCGGGAGCAATATACGGGAATGTGTGATCCCAGCATTAGTTATCTAAACTACCTAAGTAATTACATTTGAGTTCGTTTTACTTGCATTGCCTAAACAAATGTGACCACTTTTGTATAAAAAATCAGAATGGTTGAAGGTCACTGTTACTGGCGTGATTGGGGCCATTAACTTGTATTATGAAAAGCATACATTCTCATTAACCCTCTCCGACATATGACGCAATTTTGAGCCTATTAGGGATACTTTAAAACCTTTATTACCATCAGGGGTATTTACAAACCTTTAGTTTAGTTACTTCAACCTCTGCAGTTGTCTTTGAGTTAGCTGTGGGCAGAAAACTAATTTTGGAGAGGTAATTATAAGAGTGAGAGAACTCTATTTCTTATTGCTAATCCGGCAACCTCTGCGTCATATGAGTCTGAAGGGGTTAATGATTCATGCATGCTTGTATATACTCAGGCAAATACCCCATTGCTTGTGGTGGCCGATTTGAGACAAAGTACAAACAGAATCTTGTAGAGTTCCAATGTTTTGAGCCCGGGACCAGTTTCACGTTCCCTCATCCACTTCTCTGTCTCGTTGAGTAGGAACATTTTACAATGGGAAGAGTTGGATTCCTAGCCTCCTGTCCACATGCATACAAAGGAATCTAGACTAGAGAAAAAATGCTTTCATTACACAATGATAACACTTCAAGGAGGCCTTTTTCATAAAAAACAAAAATGCATTTAAATAATCAAATTTATTCTGATATCGCACTCTCCTCTCCCTTGGGAACTCTAGGCAACATAAATGACGTTCCCAAGTGAGGTTGGCTAATCTGGCAACCTAGATATGTCAGTTCCTGTACGCTTAGGTTGGGACAGCTTAACATTATCAGGTCAATTATGGGGACAGCTTAACTTGGCTTAACCCCAGAAAAAGTATCCCACTTGACTCTTAGGCAACATAAATTGTCAGCCTGAGGCAACCAAAATGGGTGTGTCGGAAAGGGGACAGGAAATGGGGACAACACTTGTCAATGTTTCCTATCCCTTAAGAAAAATGTATGTCAGTGAAGTCCCACGTTGCCAGTTGGCTGACATGTCAGTTTTCTGACAAAATGAGGTTGACTGGTCCGACAGGGAGACAGGTTAGTTTTATCCTACTGTTCACACGTTATAACAGTCGTTGTGATAGGTTAGGTTCTTGGCTTGGATTTAGTGGGAGTTAGGTTAGGTTAGGCTAATGTTGAAAATACTATAATGCGACGGTCCTCGGTATTAAACAACGCTGTATATAAAAAAAAAAAAAAAAATAGTAAAAAGGCTGTTCGGGGTCTCCTCAATTTTTACCTAATTATCTTACCCCTCCACCAATACCGAAGTACACTGGCTACCTTAACCAGGCCAAGGTTGCGGCTCGAGTTAAATACAACAGAGAAGAAACATATATGGAAAAACACAGTCACAATACGAGGGACAAACAAACCACACACACCCCTTAGAATCCATCTGATGTTACGTTAATATGCCAATAAATACATACAGTATATGCCAAGAAAGAAATAATTAAATACATAAAGAAACAAATGCCAGTAAGAGAAGAGCGAGAGGTAGCTGTTACTCCCCTAATAGTTGGAGATCGGACTAACTTTCCTAAAGCCGGAATTTACTAAGGCCGGCACCAGATGGAGCAACTTGTTTTTCCCAGCATGGGTGATGGTTCTTTAACGTAACTCCTTAACATAATACTACTATGAAAAATCTGAACACATAGGATTAAACAACTAAATACAAAATGCTTATACAACGCATAATATATTATGTGTACTGTATCAATATACCGGAAAAGCCCATTAATAATAAATGGGTTACATAATTTCGCCACTGTTTAGAGAATGGGAAAATCAAAGAGAGCACGTAATTGAACGAAATGTGTATTTGAAACAGACGATAATATAAGGAAAATATCGATCACTGCTTCATGCCCTATTGTCTTTCACTGCTTCACGCCGTATTGAAATTACTGCAAGGACGGTATGATATTCACCACGTGAATATAATTATGACCAAGGCAACATAATAATTTATGGAGAGTAAAACATAAGGTGGAACAGAAATATGACCTAATGATGATGACCATAAGTTCATATAATTATATGGTATACAACGGTAAACTATAACAAAGCAGTGTGGTGGAGTGGTCATGCCACTGGATTGGTAATCCAATGGACCCGGGTTCAAATCCCGATATGTCAGTGGGAAGATATTATTGGGATTGAATTTGTGCTGTACCTAGCTAGTATCAGTGCATTACCACAAAGCCCACCAAAATACCCTCATTGTTCCCTGATTAAATAACACTGTATGAATATTCCCATATTCAAAATATGTTACAGGGGGACAATGCCTAGTGAGTTCACTGCTCAATAGGTGGCGTTCTGAGAGTGAGGGTCTGAGTCTGGAGGGTGAGACGGTGAAGCACTTGAGCGAAGCAACCAGCCGCTTCAGAGATGGAGCTGCTTCCAGTCATGATGGATGCGTCGCATGTCTCACTCCCCAGACTGGAACAAGACCTCACGGGCTTCACCGTGTTGAATAGTTGGAATATAGAAAAAAAAAAATACGTTTGGAATAACTCAAGAAGAAGACAAGGACGATAATATTGTTGATGATGTTGAAGCTGATGTGAATGACGATGATGATAGTAAGTATGATAAAGTGTCTTGAATTTGATTTTGAATTACTGCACATACAAATAAGTATTATGACTTCTATGATGACCCTATAGAGTCGATCCTAAATAATCGAACGTCACATACATGTCTACTCAAGGGTAAACCCTGGTTCTTTAGTTCAGTGACAGCAACCAGATGTCCATATTATCGGGAGAACGCTTGCAACAGGTTTCTCTTGGACAGTTGAAAATAACTGCAGAGCATATTATGAATTGTATACAAATATATTAGTCGCAACTAAAACAAAATAGTAACTAAGAATACGATTGAGTGGATTGCACCATTATGCACATTGGAATTATCTGCTCTGACAGGCATAACATCACTGAAAACACATTTCCTAAACTATGCTCTCCTAAAACTAAAACAATTGTGTATCTATAGATTGAAGTATTTAATTATTCACCATACATACACTATACACATTATTTGTTTGAAGGTATACTGCAAAAATATTAGTTTGTCAAGATAATGGATAGGACTCGTCAACCTTGGTCGGCAACCTGTGTAGGGGAGTAAACCTTATACAAATCCGGGCGGATGCGACTGTCAGCTTTGGTCGACAACCAATCTAGGGGAGACAAACTTAAATTAACCCATACTAGCAGTTGAAGCAGGTAGAAAATGTGCTAAAAATACATAGAAAGCTTTTGAGTCAGAGGACGGTCCATGAGTTGAATGTTCAGTCCTGCAAGACCTGCATAAACTGGCATGGATTACCCTCATGGGAATTGTTCCATTTGAGGCATTTTGTGTATGGCCACCCTCAACGGAAGTTAGGCGTCGGACAATAGATAGATAGACAGGCAAGATAATTGTATTGTTATAGATTATAAAGTTTGGCAACATATAGCGAATTAGCGGATAAAATAGTGAATACAATATAAAATATTTTCATAATAATAAATTTGCCTGTCGACTTGTCCCATTATATTGTATTTGATGGTTGCACTAAAAATCTTCATCTAGCAGCAGATTTTTCAAATGGTAGTGAAAGAATGTGAAACTGCTTTATGGTTGCGTCATATTAACTTGTAGAGACGGGGTAAATAATAAGCTGTGATTTTACTGGCCTTGGCGATTCTGACATATTTTACAGACATGGAATGAATGTTCTAAAACTATTGAGATATATATTTGCAGAAATGGAATGAACATGTTCTAAAACTATTGAAATTTAAAACCAGTTTGCTCTCCAGCTATGGAAAGCGAAGTTTCAGGCACCCATAGTTCGCGCTCAAGTCCAAGCGTGCCCTGTTACCCGAGAGTGTGGTGGTGTAAAGGGGTCTTCACACAGTCAGGAGTGCGAGCTAGAATCACTGCTGCGAGTGATGACTCACGGCGGTTCGTCTGCAAAAATGACTGCAAGTGTCCAAAATTCCACGTTGCACCACGGCACAGTGGGTGTCAGCAGGAGTGTACAAACGAGTCAGTGAGTGTCAGTACGAGGTAAGGGGTGATGCAGAAGTCCACAAGGAAGGAAGGAAATACAAGAAGAATCCAAGCGCTTTCGTATAGGCTATTCCATCTTCAGGGGGAAATGACATCGAGGTTACATAGCGTAAATTAAACAATAGTGCCAACGGCGGTTACGTGATAAAATAAAATAATGTGAAGAAAAAAGAAAAAAATATCTATAAATTTATAATATAATATTAAAACGAAGCTTAATGAAGTACAGTACTATGATCATGAAGTAAAAGCAGGCTTAACCCTTAATTGGCGGTGCGCTACTTATGTCGTGTGAAATAAATTTGGACTAAGTGGCGGTTCACAACTTATGTCGTGTGCCATTTTCAGCACGTAATGTTGCTGAGAGAGAGAGCTGAGCGGTGTGAGGAGCGTAGTAAGGCTATGACCGCCGCCCACCACCGCGGTGGACCAACTGAAGTGAAAACCACCATTCCATCCCCCCTCACACTCGCTACACAGGGAATTATGTAGGGAAAGTACCTAATTACATGGTTTTTGCACTCGTGTTGCACGATCGTTGCAAGAGAACCAGTGGTCGTACAAGGATGGTTGGGATGTCATTGGAAAGCTCTGTTTATGCCCTTTCAGGGATAGATACTTGTTTTATGCTCTGGGTCTTATTTAGGCATGAAAATGATCATGTAAACAACCCTATTTAGGGTAAAAACACCCCGCTGGGCGCTACGGTCAAATAGACCACCTAGCCCGCTAAATAAGGGTTAATTCATATACAGTATACACATAATATAGTCCATTAAATTAAGGTTCATATGAAGCAAATAAGATTTAAAAGCTACATATTGTTATGAAAAAATAAAGTTAGACAATATAAAGATGATGTAATTAAATTCATACATCGATTTTATCGTGGCCTACAGGTTTCTTATACCATGTATTTCATTCCTATATGTGTCTAAATGCCCGTAAAAATTTATTACTGATACTGAAAAAAATAAAAAAATATCCTCTATATCGCCTACCTCGCAAGAGGCGGGTGGCTTTGTTTACATCCGCCGCGAAGAAGAAGCGTAGGGGAAAATGTTGTTTTTGCCCCCTACTGTTTAAATATATGACGATTTCAATAAATCCTGGGGGGAGGGGGCTTCCCCCCCCCCCCAACATATTTTGTATCCCACGGCAAACGGGTATGGCCAAATAGTTCTTTATCGCGAGTGAAGGGGCGTGTTTTTAGATTGTTTAATGGGTAAATATGCATTTCCGCCTATTATCACACACCATATTCACCCTTACACAACTCTAAACTAGATAAAAACAATCGAAACTATTTTTTAGCAATTTAATTACATCATCTTTATATTGACCATAAAGTCATCTATACAAAACAAAAAGTAAATATCATTAAATAAGCGAATAATCTAAAATCATAGCTCAAAACAAAACCGTGTTTCCGATCCATAATTGTTCAAACCGTACAGTATTATAGTTTTGTTTACAAATAGTGTCTAAGATAAATGGACCTAATTTATACATGCCTAGGCTCATATTCATATTGGTATCATAAGTCTCTTTTAATATATCTTGATTCTATTATATTACGGCAAACCAAAGAATTACAGGGCACCACAGAATCAGCATTATCCAAGTCAATATTATGATCCTTATCTCGAATGTACAAACACAGAGCTCGACTCCTCCCTCCATACATCTTTTTGGTATTGTTTAACTCGAACCTTTAGAGCTTTGCCTGTCTGACCTATATACAGTAATATAAACTAGAGCATGTCTTACACGGTATTTTTTTCAAGGGACTGGAGTTTTCGCAGAGAGGCTCCAGTCCTGACGTTATTCTTGAATTACAGTGTGCTGGCTTAATAATCCAATATGGTTGAGAGCCTCTGAAGTCCTATTTTAACTAATGGTATTTTATATACACTTCCCATTGATTTGTTCGGGGTATTCTTTATCAATATACTTTTGATAGATATATTGCTACTAAATACTACATTTACGTTAACAAGTTTGAGCAAATTAGGAATCTTCTATCATGTGCCTGATATATATATATATACATATATATATATATATATATATATATATATATATATATATAGTTACGAATCTGGACCTCAGTTGCTAGGAGACAGTATACGAAAATAATTACTAATATAAATGCACCTTGTCTCTCTACCAAACAACACCACGACGCAACAGGTAAGAGCACTATGAACGCTTCCAGGCTCTTCTCAGGGCTTAAGGTGCACACTGCCCGGCTCCTATTCTGAATAATAAGTAGAACAGAAATAATCATGTAACTTACTAGCTACGAGAACTCGAAACCAACACCGGGATTAGCAATGCTGGGTTGGATAATCAAAACAGTTAAATACATAAGCTACCAGCAGACATCAACGAAAAAGAAAGAGTGCAGGTGTACTTCGAGCATAACAGGCTATGCGCGCCCTCGACAGTACTAAACCGTGCGCAAACCAGCCACCGGTAATCCACTCTCAACCCAAGAGAGTTGCACATAATATCTTATACATATAAGAATGGTCTAACAATACAAGGCAGTGTCCTAATATGACTACTAACCTTGGGGTGATATTAGTGGAAACAAGTTGCCCTGACCCCCTCTATTATCACACCAATATATCCTGCTTCAAGCTGCCCCCCCCCCCCCCCAGTGAGATACCGCCCGAAACAATGAACTCTTAACACTCAACGAGCGGCCTAGGCGGTAATTTCTATGTACCGCCCAGCGTTTTTTTTTACAAAATGGGGTTGTTTCTGTGCTCTTTTTCATGCATAAACAAGACCCAGAGCGTAATAAAAGTATGTATCCCTGAAAGGGCGTAAATTGAGCTTTCCAATGACACCCGAACCATCCTTCTACGATCACTGGTTATTTTGCAATGATCGTGCAACCGAAGGGCAAAATCGCTAAAATACGGTAATTTTCTTACATAATTACGTGTGAAACGAGTGAGAGAGGGTGGAGAACAAAGGAGTACATCTCAGTAGCTCCACAGCCACCGTGGCGAGCGGTCAGGAGGTAATCTACGCTCCTCCCACCGCTCATCTTTCTCTCAGAGCACATTACGTGCTCAAAATTGCACTCGACAATAGCCGGGCCCCGCCACATAGGCCACATTTATTTCACTCGACAATAGCCAGGCGCCGCCAGTTAAGGGTTAAGAGTCCACCTCCCACACTCACTTAACTAATGGGGGGGGGGGGGGGGGGGTGTCCAGACTGAAGCTGGATTCCTAATTAATATTAAACACTCCGTTGCCTCAGTTCGAAACCCGAGAGAGGGAACACACAATTGCTGGGGCAGAACCGTCAAGGTTGCTATCGGGTCCTAAGCACAAAAACAGGGAAAATATGTAGGGATTATGGATGTGTGTGTGTATGGACTGTATGGGATTAACGGTGCTTAGTATTGAATATATAAAACAAAGGGAAAGATAATAAAATGCGGATCAGAGTAAAAGGATAGTTAAAAGAAGAAATGAATGTCTAGGATTCTCTGTTAATTATGTTTACGTTAATAAATGTGCAAGCAAGGACAAACAAAAGGGGGCCGACTGATGGGTCACAAGAGAGAAAGGATAACACCCATCTAGTCTGACCGCCGAGCAGAGAATGAGGGGGCCTGGTGACATGTTGCAGAGCAACGCGGAGGCCAGCCTCAAACGAAGAGGTATGTCGAGTGAAATAAATGTGGCCTATGTGGCGGGGCCCGGCTATTGTCGAGTGCAATTTTGAGCACGTAATGTGCTCTGAGAGAAAGATGAGCGGTGGGAGGAGCGTAGATTACCTCCTGACCGCTCGCCACGGTGGCTGTGGAGCTACTGAGATGTACTCCTTTGTTCTCCACCCTCTCTCACTCGTTTCAACCTCTTCGATATCACACGATATGATAAGACTAAGACACTTCACAAGAATAACTTCTACTAAAGTATTCCTGAGTTAACAAATTAACTAAAACAGTGTGGCAGATAAAATAAAGTACATCTTTATATTGTAACACAACTGAACTTGCAATGATCACATAATTAACCCGGGAACAGCGAGGGGGGGGTAATGAACTAGCTCCCCATGGGCGAGCATAATTATGGGCTCCATTCAGGCCTATAATCGTCATTTTAAGATAAATATCGCTATTACCTATTCATATGAGCCTATTTTACCTTCACTATGAAGATAGTAACCTGTAACAACAATCAAACCAGTGAAAATATAATTTTTCTGGTCAAAATCACAAATATAGATGAACCAGCCCATTCATGAATTTTGGAGAAAATTGAGGCAACCCCTCCCTCCACGAGGCCTCAAGCCACTCTGAGCCTACTCATACACACACTCGCTTGTGTAACACACCTGCTAGGCACGTAAGCACATCCCCCACACAGTTTGCTAATGTTAGCACAAAAATATACCAACAAATTAGGGCATAACAGGGAAAATAGGTGATAATTGAAGGGGGAGGGGAAAGGGAGGAAGAAGGGGATGTGGAGGAGTGATATGAGGTATAGGGGGAAAAAAATAAAATAAAAATTGTTTAGTGCTGTTTAAATGGTATTTTTAGGCCTTCCTCTTAAGAGCTTTGCCGCCGTCGCCCAGTAAGACCTCTTAAGAGCTTTGCCGCCGTTTACGGGTTAATTAAACTCATGTTGCTTAGCAACATTACCTCCCGTGAGGCAAGAGCGACAAATAGTCAACACCTCCCTCGCCAGCCACCTCTAGCTTGCAAACTACACGTTGCCACTAACTAACAACTGGTTAGACGAAACTAATAACACTATGGGCTCATTCTACACAAATGTTTTCTCCTGCATTTCTCTCTCTTTCTCTTCTCTTTTCTCCTGCATTTCCAATCTCTTCAACTCTAGTTGTACTAGAGCATCACTCGATAGCCCTACCGGGGCAAAAGTAGGGGATGGTGTAAGAACTTAAGCAGGACAGTAACGTGGCTGAATCGTAGAAAGTCCGGCTGGGATAAATTGGGGGAGGGGGGGGGGGGGGTGTAACCTGGTTCTGTGCCGCCCAGCCAGCGGCAGGAGTAGAGTGTAAAGGATAAAAATGGGGTCGAGTAAGTTGGGGCACACCAGGGGGCACGTCAGGCAACAACGGGGGAACAACAGTAGGACATGTAAACTGGGAAGACGTTATGCTCTCATTAAGAGGACTGGGTGTGCGCGGCGGAGAGCGTGCAGGTGTGATATAGCCTCCTGCCGGCACAGTTGTTGGCTCAGCCTCCTCTCGAACATCATAATAATACTGCCATATATACTGCTGACATGTTTCCCTCGTGGTAAGAAGAGACCACTCTACTCCCAACACTGATGCTATCAACCTCAATTCCTCCACCCTTCTCAACTGCATCTGTGCCCATTCTGGAGAACTCCGAAGGAACACTCTCGCATCCTCCTCACTGGTGATATGCAACGGCACGACACTCTCCCCCTCCTCTCTTGCTTGTTGTTCAGACATAATAAAATAAAATGCTAGACACCTATTATAAAAAAAAATCCTCTGATCAAAATAAATCTTATTAATACTGCTGGTATTATTCTGATTATCCTAGGCAAGGTCGCCACTGTTACGAATCTGGACCTCAGTTGCTTAGAGACGGTATACAAAAATAATTACTAATATAAATGCACCTTGTCTCTCTACCAAACAACACCACGACGCAACAGGTATGAGCACTTTGAACGCTTCCAGGCTCTTCTCAGGGCTTAAAGGTGCACACTGCCCTGCTCCTATTCTGTACTGAACCGTGCGCAAACCAGCCACCGGTAATCCACTCTCAACCCAAGAGAGTTGCACATATCTTATACATATAAGAATGGTCTAACAATACAAGGCAGTGTCCTAATATGACTACTAACCTCGGGGTGATATTAGTGGAAACAAGTTGCCCTGACCCCCTCTAATATCACACCAATATATCCTGCTTCAACCTGGGCGCCCCCCCGCCCCCCCCAGGGAGATACCGCCCGAAACAAAGAACTCTTAAGAGTCCACCTCCCACACTCACTTAACTATGGGGGGGGGGGGGGGGTCCAGACTAAAGCTGGATTCCTAATTAATATTAATCACTCCGTTGCCTCAGTTCGAAACCCGAGATAGGGAACACACAATTGCTGGGGCAGAACCGTCAAGGTTGCTATCGGGTCCTAAGCACAAACACGGGGAAAATATGTAGGGATTATGGATGTGTGTGTGTGTGGACTGTATGAGATTAACGGTGCTTAGTATTAAGGACCCCTACAAGCCTCCCAGCTCTCCCCTATCACGGATTCCGAAGTAGCCACCGGAGGTACTGAATATATAAAACAAAGGGAAAGATAATAAAATGCTGATCAGAGGAAAAGGAAAGTTAAAGAAGAAATGAATATCTAGGATTCTCTGTTAATTATGTTACGTTAATAATTGTGCAAGCGAGAACAAACAAAAGGGGCCCGACTGATGGGTCACAAGAGAGAAAGGATAACACCCATCTAGTCTGACCGCCGAGCAGAGAGTGATAGTGTGGTGCGTTATGTCACAAAAATAGCTCCCGTAGGATTTGCTTGCTAAAATTGATTTTATTGCTTTTTTGGGTTGATTTAGCATCAGACTATTGAAAAATGATTGGGTTCAAATTTTCTGACCCCGAACCCCCACTGGGGGCCCCTTCAATTACAGTACCCCCTTGAACTGACTACTTCGCAAATCTCAGCTGATAATGAACCAATTTTTTTGATTTTTTAAATTATTTCTAGGGTTATTGATGATGCTGAGTAGATTCCTGATAATTTTGACACTACCAGAAGTGGCAATCATCGACTTCCAGTTATAAATAACATCAAAGATGTCTTTTTGGTAGAAAAAAGTCTAACAATATTGTGCATTTTTTTTGTTAATTTTCAGGCATGACAATACGACCGACCGTGGCAATCATGCTGATACTAGTAATAGTATAGTATAGGCCATAATAGACTATAGATGCACTGCTTTAAAGACTTATGTCTTTTCAGGTGACTGAGAATGGATGTACAACACCCACCAGACATGTCAAACAACAACAGTCTGTGTATTGTCTGCAACGAGGGTGCCACCACCAACAAAATACTAATAAACAACCCCGCAATGATAGAAGAATTGACTTCTTGCTGTATTGAGTGTGTGTCTCTTGGTCAAAATGAGATACAGTAATTATTGATCGCCTGGAAAATTTAAATGAGTCTGAACACAAGCAAGTTTGTTACCAGAGTGAGTGTCGAAAACCAATTGTCAACAAGACCATGATCGAACGACTCAGGGCTAAGCGTGCTCACTCTGCGTCTAGTGCTCATCATACCCCAGGACCTGGACGTCCATCCATTTCAGCTGAATCGTGTTGGCCTAAAAGGACAAAATTTACCCCAAAGGCAGACATTTTTCTCTTTTCAGCCTGCAGCTTCTGTTCCAGTGATAGTATAGAACCTCTTCACCGTGTTTTGTCAGACAAGAAGGGTGAAAACCTCCTGGAAATAAAAGTAAAAACTCAAGAAGATCAAGTCAGAACTGCCTACATAATCCTGGGGATGCCTCAGCTCTCGAGAAATACTATCATCGGAAATGTTTGCGATATGCTCAACGTTCCTTCAGTCCAGATGATTGTGGCAGTGTTGAGCTTGTACGTTTTCTCTGCGATGAACAGTTGCTGTTCTCTGTTCAGAACTCACTCACAGAAGGTATTAGCTTGAACATGGCTGACGTTAATGACGAGTATTTGTCTATTTTGAAGAGATATCATGTTGAGCTTACTGAGACAACAAACTATCGAAAGCAGTTAAAAAATCTCCTCACTGAACGACTCCCAGACGTGCAGTTCATCAAGTCCCTATGCAGAAATGAGTCTGACCACCTCGTCCTTCAAGCAGCATTCAGCAAGGCAGTGGACAAAACTCTAACTGACAACATGGCACAATTGGCCAGTTGAAGACCACGGCCAACATTTTGTGAGAGGAAATGATGAATCTCCGAAAGTGGTCATTCAAGGGCTGCTTTGAAGGCTTTGAGAATCCTACACTACTCCAGTTCTTTTTGACCCATCTCCTGTTTGGAAATCATGTCCACAAAGTTTCTGGAATGCGTGATGAAGTTGATAAAACTGTTGATGTTGCATGCCAATTCCTCATCCAAAACTTGCACAGTGATCGGCAGGTAAAGTTTCAACCAAAAACAAATGTTGGGTTTCGGCAAATCGTCCAGACACCACTCTCAGTTGGTCTACGTTTTGCTATCCATTCACGAGTACGAGACAAGAACCTTGTAAGTAACCTCTCGGATGTCTACATTGGCAGTGACTACAAGAAAATCCTTGACCTCAAGAAGTGTGTGGAACAAGCTGTTCTCCAGCGCATGAAGGAGGCTGGAGGGTTTTGCCTTCCTGATTTCGTGAAGAGAGGAGTCAATGTCTGGTTTGCTGTTGATAACATTGACCTCTTAGAAGACACACCAACTGGACGGAACACATTCCATGGTACAGATATCGTGATCAACTAGAGAGCAGAAGATGGTGAGCCTGTCAATGAGCCATTAGTAATTCCAGACAAGCTCGCAGCGACACCCATTTCATTTGGTGTCAAATACATGCAAGAGCCAATCATCAGAACCAAGCCAATCCGATTCAACGAATATACGCTGAGCAAACAAATGAGTATGCTTTCCACAGGGTTCAGTCGCATGTGGGCACTTGCTAACTACTTTTCTGGTGAGGACAATCAAGACCAAAATCCAGGCAATCAGATTGTAGACACTCCCGACAATCAGGACAATTATGAACTTGACATTCATCCAGAAGCTCGTGAGCAACCAAAAACCCAGGAAAAAACAGAAATTCAAGAGCACCCATACAGACAAGAGGTTCAGGATGACCAAACTCCAAATGAGTATTCTTACAGTGAATGAGCGAAAACGAAAGGGCAAAAACATCAGCAAAGAAACAGTCATGCCAACCTGGGCTGCTACAAAATCCCTCCTATTAGCAAGCTCATCTCAAAATCATGGCCGAACTAACACAGAGGTAATTGCTTCACTGTTCAAGACATCACCAACCGATTACGCGACTCTTTATACTGTTCTGATGTTGACGCAGGGCATCTCGGCTTCAGTAGTGGGTCCTGAGAGAAGAACCCTCATAACACTAGATCTGGATCTCTACAACAGGGCCATTCATGTTGAACAGTCTGTGGGCAACAAAAACTGGATCCTTCGCGCAGGTACATTGCATATTGCATTTGCAGCCCTACATGCTCTAGGAAAAACGATTGATGGGAGTGGCATTGATACCTGTGCAATCAAAAGTGGTACATACACTTCTGTGGCACTTCGTGGCATCTACAGTTGTAAAGCATACAAAAGAGGCATGGAGTATCACATAACGACAACTCTGGCAATCATGATGCTGAAGTTTGATGCTATATCCTCATCCCTACCTCCAGGGCATAGACTACATATAACCTAGACACGAAAGCGTGACGTCACACGGTTAGTTTTCCGCGCGTCCTAGGGATTTGGTGGCAGCACTATTGTATTGTACTGTAGCAAAGCATCTCAGTGGCTTGTCCTTATTATATAGATAGTCTGTGCGCCGCGCGCACCTGCCAGCTGGCTTGCTGCAGTGTTTCCAAAGTTAAGGGAATATCCGCAAAACGAGGGAGCAATAGATTAAAGAGGGAACGTATTTAAGAGTTAATTAATGTTGGTAAAAACACTTGTAAATTATTTAGTATAAATTAGATATATATATAAGCAAGATGAAAACATTAAGTATACATATACACTATAAAACATAGGCTACTCATATATGATGCAAGCTGTATACCTTCAAGCAACACAACAAGAATTAAATTGTCATTTTGAATATATATTAGTGTGTTACATGTTATGTAGATGTTAATTTGTCAAGTAGCACTAAAACTGGACATTTATACTTATGACATCTAGGGATATTTTGTCCCACTATTGACGTTGGCAGCTCCCGAATCTCACATCAACAATGGCGGGTGTTGGAGGAGTTTTGCTTGTGTACCTCCTCATAATGACGACAATTACACGATGACTGGCGCCTTACAGTAGCCTCTACTTATGTCTATTTAACTATGTCATGTCTGCAGAGTCTCTGGATAATGTTCAATTGCTTATTAATAGCGTTATTAGTACAAGGTAGGGATTATTACGAATTAATGAGGACCAAGGACAAGGATAGTCAATATAATGTCTGTGTGGGGACCCTCCCCTCCCATTGTCCTTTGCGATTGAACTGCCATCTCTCGAACGCGCGGCTCACTATTTACAGATTTGTGGCATCTTCTTTCGTGTCTAGGTTATATGTAGTCTATGCTCCAGGGCCTCTGAATGCCAGCTGTATAGCTCTCAGGAAAGCTTTGCATGAGCGCAGTCCAGACATGGTAGAGATCTTTCATGACATCCAGTCCAAGTTTTTTCAATTTCCTGAAGTGTACATAACTCTTGACAGAAAAAATTTGTTGCACAAATGATAGCATTGCTGATATTTCCATCCTTAATAACATATGAATGATATAAGACGTAACCAAGTTTATCAATAAACTTTGTTTCACCAAATTTTCAATGTTATTTTAGCATTAAAACCATAAGTCAATTTTTGTCACTTCTGGTCGTTTCAAAAATAATAAAACTCAACTCAGTGTCATCAAAGAACCCCAAAACGACACTAAGATCATTAAAATCGGTCCATTATTGGCGAAGATATGTGTTGGATTCATTCCAGGGGTGCCCGAAATTGACGGGGGCCCCCACCGGGGGGTCCGGGCGAAGAAAAATTTGAACCCCATTATTTTTCAATATCTCGCACCCAAAGGTTCACAATAAAACACTATGAGGGGGCCTGGTGTTGCAGAGCAACGCTGAGGCCAGCCTGAAACGAAGAGGTTGCAATATATCACCACACGATATGATAAGATTAAGACACTTCACAAGAATAACTTCTACTAAAGTATTCCTGAGTTAACAAATTAACTAAAACAGTGTGGCAGATAAAATAAAGTACATCTTTATATTGTAACACAACTGAACTTGCAATGATCACATAATTAATTAAACTCGTGTTGCTTAGCAACATTACCTCCTGCGAGGGAAGAGCGACAATCATTCAGCACCTCCCTCGCCAGCCACCTCTAGCTTGCAACTACACGTTGCCACTAACTAACAACTGGTTACATGAAACTAATAACACTCTATGGGCTCATTCTACACAAATGTGTATGGAGACAAAAATGCATAGAGGTACGGCAAAACTAGTCATGTGTAATTGGAAGGGACGAAGGGTATCTGAGTGAAACTCACAATACCAGGTCTTTCTAATAGACTTGGCACAGGTGCTTTAATAAATCTGGCGCCAGTCGAGTCTAGCTACTCATAAAAGACCCTATAGACCCTGGTCATTGTGACAATATCAATATATATATATATATATATGTGTGTGTGTGTGTACATATTTGTGCATGTAGTTTTATTGTGTGTTCTTGTACCAGTGTCTAGGAGGCAAAACCAATAATGTTCACATGGATTAGTATTCAAACTAGTTTAAATCAGTACCTTATCCTTTGTCCTATATTGAAATTAGTCCACACTATAGCTTTTGTCTTTGGAGTTTGTTCCTGCTATGTTATCATCTGCATACCTTCCTCATCCGACTTAGTCCAGTTATCCCCTACTTATTAAAAGGATTTATCCCCTTGAGGTTGCTGACCAGCGTGTCTGCCTGGCCCCTGTTCTGTGCGTATCTGTGTGCGTGACGCTGGCTGTACATGTGTGTACCCAGGGAGGTCGCCACAGGTGTCCTCGGTTGTGACAGTCCATTAATGAGAGTTTTACGAGCATTATAATATGAAAATAGTCACAGGAGGAAGTATCTTGTGACTATTTGCATCCCTACACCCCCTCCCTCCAGGAATGAATTATGTATATGTTATATGTATATTAAAAGTTGTCCTAATATTGATTACGTACCCAGTGGGGAGACACTAAGTCTCTGTGAATTAGAGGTTAAGTTAATAAAGTTAGCTGAATTGTGCTTTAATATACTCCTTGTTCCAATTGTGCTTTAATGTACTCCTTGTTCCAGACTCTTTGCATGAACGTGATCCCAATTTTAGCTTCTAATATAGCAGCATATCAGTACTGACTTGAGCGTGAATTCTACTGCGTATAAGCTAAGCAGTTGACGCTTTTACACATGTTTGTTACTCCATGTCTCCTATACAGTTGGCACTGTATGTAATACATATTCATAAATACACTGTATTATGTTATAATATGTTTGTCTTGGCGGTATATTTAAGTTGGGAACTTTTTACCGTCTACTGTAAACAAACAGACCATAACATTGAACAATGCTCCAATTGACTTGATAATAATTATTATACTGGTCTACTTTTCCTGGATGTCCAAGTGTGAAGTGGGACAGATGGGCAATGACTGGGAATATTAGCTGGTATATTAAAGTTGGTGTTGTTTCGAATAGCAGGTGAAACTCCCAAGTCCGTGGAATACTAGACTATTGTACAGCCAGACAACCAGCACCTCTACAGTCTCTCTACCAACCATCCACCATTCTGCAGCAGATAGAGCACTTAACGTATGATTCCAGGCTCTCTGGGAACAAGAAGTGCATACAAATCCCCCAAACGAGTTCTGCCAGATATCTACGACTAGAACTCAAGTGTTCAGTTTGAATTTTATGCAGGAAACTCATTCACATGCTTAACTTCAAATTAAAACAATTGTATTTCAAATTAATATAAATTAATTTCAAATTAAAATTCATTAGGCTAATTCGAATTAAAACTGAACTATGATTTAAATTATATGAACTTTAATTTAAATCAGATGAACTTTCATTTAAAACAAATGGATATCAATTTAAAATGTGAAATTCATATTAATATATTTTTTATTAATTTCACCACAACACCAAGCACCTCCAATTAAATTAATGAAAGCATATAATTATGTTATCCACCAGGATTCAAACCCGGGTTATCACACACACACAGATTTAGACATCTTAACCATTACACCACCAAGACGGTTAACTAATGAGGTAAACAAAAATACATTTGATTTAAAACATATTTTGTTCAAAGTAATGATATTTCCAGATTCAATTGAGATTTCCTACAAAATAAAATAAATTATTGAACGTAATTTGTTAAGAACATAAGAACATAAGAAAATGGGAGTCTGCAGAAAGCCGATTGGCCTAAGCAAGGCAGATCCCTGTCCCACACAACCCCAATTACAAAGCCCAATTATAGGCTCAACACTCTAATACCCTGAGGATCATCTTACCAAACCGGTTAGAGATTATCGCAGGAGCGCTGATTGGCCCAACCCGGCTGATCCCCCTTCACACCCAACCCTTCTCGTCCATATGCTTATCCAATTTTTTCTTAAAGCTCCCTATCGTTCTTGATCCCACTATATCACTTGGTAGCCTATTCCACCCATCTACAACTCTGTTACCAAACCAATATTTGCCTATATCTTTTCTGAAACGAAATTTATCTAATTTGAAACCATTGGTACGAGTTCTTTCGCTATCACTGAGCTTTAGTACATTTGTCATGTCCCCTTTGTTAATCCCACTAACCCACTTGAACACCTCTATCATATCCCCTCTAACTCTGCGTCTCTCTAACGAATGTAAACCTAATTTCTTCAACCTTTCTTCATACGGAAAATTTCTAATATTATGGATCATTTTTGTCATTCTACGCTGAATTCTCTCCAATGAATCTATGTCCATTCTGTAATAAGGACACCAAAATTGGACAGCATAATCCATATGGGGTCTCACTAATGACAAGTAAAGTTTTAAGATAACATCAGCAATTCTGTTACTCACACTCCTAGAGATGAACCCGAGAATCCTGTTTGCCTTATTACGAACGCTTATACACTGTTTTCTAGGCTTCAAATCATTGCTAACAAACACACCTAGATCTTTCTCGCAGTCTGAATTTTCTAATTCTAAATTAGCTAGTTTATATTTAACATTTGTTTGCATCTTCCCTATCTTTAATACCTTGCATTTGTCAATGTTAAACTTCATCTGCCAATTTACTGACCATTCATGTAAGGTATCTAGATCCCTTTGGAGGCACTCTATATCGCTATCTGAATCAATTGATCTCCCCATTTTAGTATCGTCTGCGAATTTACTTATCCTACTAGTTATACCTAAATCTAGGTCATTTATGTATATAAGAAACAACAGGGGACCTAATACCGATCCCTGGGGGACACCACTTTTGACTGCTCCCCACTCTGACTTGGTACCATTTATGCTGACTCTCTGTTTCCTACCAATTAGCCATGACCTAATCCATCCCAACAACGACCCTCCTATTCCATGTGCCTCAACCTTTCTCATCAATCTCTCATGAGGGACTCTGTCGAAAGCTTTACTGAAATCTAAATATATAATATCATATGACTTGTCACTATCTACTGCTTCATATACCTCTGAGAAAAAGCTAAGCAAATTAGTAAGGCACGAACGTCCCTGAGTGAATCCATGCTGAGAAGAATTTATTAAGTTAAATTTTACTAAGTGGCTTCTAATTTTCCTAGCAATAATAGACTCTAGCAACTTTCCTATGATTGATGTGAGACTAATGGGACGGTAATTGGATGCTATCGATTTATCACCTTTTTTGAAGATCGGAACTACATTTGCAAGCTTCCAAGCTTCTGGAACTAAACCTGTTTCTAATGACTTGTTAAATATAAATGCTAATGGACTACTTAACTCATCTCTGCATTCTTTTAATACTCTAGCATATACCTCGTCAGGACCAGGCGATTTTTGAGGTTTCAGTCTGTCAATTTCCTTAAGCACATCATTTCTACTTATACTAACTGTACTTAACATATTTTCTATACTATCACTATATACCATATTGACTTCTGGAATCTGTGCCAAATTTTCATTAGTGAAAACGGAAAGAAACTGACTATTTAATGTACTGCACATTTCTAAATCATTTTCTGTTATTTCTCCTATTGAAGTTTTTAGGGGGCCTATTACATCTCTAACTTTAGATTTATATTGTTGGTAAAAAGCTTTAGGGTTATTTTTTGAGTCGCTGGCTATCCTTATTTCATAATTTCTTTTTGCTTTCCTGATTTCCTTTTTGACCTGTCTTGATAGAGTCTGATAGTATATATGTAAATGATTTTCACCTTTCTTTATTTTTCGATATATTCCTTTCTTTTTTCCTATAAGATCTATTAGCTTATTAGTCATCCATTTTGGTTGGTTCTGCGTCGATCTAAATCTTCTTTTAGGGATATATTTATTTTGAGCATTGTGGAGTGAAGCAATAAACTGGTTATATGTAGGTGGCAAGTTTAACTCTGGCATATCCTGACTTAATCGCTTAACAATAGGGTCCACCCTTAAGTCTCTTCTTAGCCCACCATAATCGGCTTTTCTGAAATCTGGGATAAGTGTCGTATTCTCTTTAGCATTCCCTGTCCATTGTATATTAAAATAAATAGATTTATGATCGCTATTTCCTAGGTGGTCACCAATCTCTACATTATTTATCATATGTTCATTGTTACTGAAAACTAAATCAAGAATATTAATACCTCTAGTCGGCGTATCTATGAATTGAAATAAAAAACTATCTTGTACTACCTCAATAAACTCTACTGAATCGGAGTCGCCTATTTGGTGCTGCCAATCAATGTTCGGAAAATTAAAATCCCCCATAATGCACACATTGCTAAACCTTGATGCTATTTTAATTTCCTCCCATAACGATTTTCCGCCATTTCTACTCATATTAGGCGGTCTATATATAACTCCAATAACTATAGTCTCACTACCTTCGTTAACCTCTACCCAAACACTTTCATTATCATTATTTAGTCTAATACCTGATTTAATACAGCTTTTTAATGTACTCCTGACAAACACTGCTATACCCCCGCCCCTCCTACTTGTTCGGTCATATTTAAACAAACTATATCCTGGAATATCAAATTCTGCTAAAAAATGCCTAGATTCTGTATTAATCCACGTTTCAGTTAGCGCTATTATGTCTATATTTTCTGTGCTAACGAGTGCTCTAAGTTCGTTCATTTTGTTACATAAACTCCTACAATTTGTATAATATACCCTCAACCTATTACTTTTATTTGCAACTAATTTTCTATTGTGTTTAGCTAACTTATTATTTCCTGTTGAACTACTAGCTCTAGACGGAAATTCTACTCTATCAGTATTCTCATCTTTACTATCAGTTACATGTGTAGTGTTATCGATACTACTATTACACATCACTATATCCGCACTATCTTGACTGATTATTTCTATTTTACTCACTGGTTTGTCACATGAAGTACCTGCTCCATATGGAGACAGTATTTTACTTACACACCCAGGTTTTTTTAACGAAACCCCGCAACAATCTTGTCGAGTGAGCTGGCCAAGGTCGAAACTCCTAGTCGAGAGAGATGTACTCCATCCTGGGCATACAGTTCATCCTTACCATAAAAGAGGGACCAGTTATCCAGGAATGGAATAGTATTTGCCTTACAATACTTCTCCAGCCGGCTATTTACACCAATAGCCCTGGAGGACCATTCCTTCCTTACCCCTCTTCTAGGCAGGATACTGTTTACCACAGGAACTCCACCTTTTTCCTTGATCCTCTCCAACATTTCCTGATACTTGGAGAGCAACTCCTCAGTCCTGCATCTCCATATGTCGTTGCTCCCTGCGTTGAGGAAGATGATGGGGTCCTCCCCACTCACTTCCATGACAGCATCTATCTTCTCAGCCACCCTCCCGACTCCGGCACCAGGCACGCAGACAACTTTACCGACCTGAGTGTTTGTTGCCCTGCCAAGGTATCTAACCAATGAATCACCGACAATGAAAACAGACTTAGCTTTTTCCTTTTGTCGGCGTGTAGCAGCAGTTGTTGCAGCAACAGCAGCAGACTTCCCCCCCTCCCCTCTCACTGCCTCGATGATCGCCACTTCATCGCCATCACTCTCATCAGCCAAGGTGCTGAAGTTGTTGTGGGTCTTGACTGGCTGCCTTTTCAGCTTGCAGGCCGTTGCACTAGTTGACACCACTTTCCAAGGGGCTTCACGATCCCTGGGAACACTTCCGGTAGCCTCACACTTCTTCTCCGCCATAGCTAGTCTCAAGGCCAAATTTTCATCTTTGAGACACTGAATCTCCTGCTCCACACTCTCCAGTCTCTCTTGCAAAGCAAGACAAAGCTGGAGAGTATGGGAGGAGACAGCAGACTCATCAACAACAGCCATCACTATGAAAGTTCACTAGGACCTCACTAAGGGTAAACAGGTTCACTAGCGGTCACTGGGGACGTCCGCACAGGTCAGGGGTCAGAGAGCAACTGATGTTGTATCTTAGTACATATAATTGTATAGATACAGCAACACAGGATAAAGTAACGTACAGCTATTACGTGTATGTTAGTACACATACTGTAGTTATACAAGAAAAAACAAAAGTTACATGATAATGAATGGGTATTTCCTATTTGTTAATATTACAAAAAAAAAAAGTATGATGCATTACGTAATGGTCATTTTTTGTGTGTGTATATAAAATTACATACATTCCGTTATCACCTAAGTGTAAATCCTGTAGCTGCATCACACTAGCAAAATGTTTTTGGACATGGTTGCAAGTTTTCAGACACAGCATTGGTGTGATGGTTGAAATGGCAGTATCAATGCAGCGTTCTGCACGTACTGCATTCGATGCTCTGTGTCATATCAACTGGTGAAGTGTTCATCATAGTAGCAAAATTAGCTGTCAGATCGCGCTTCATAGCGGCTTTCATGACGCTCCAACGCTCTTCTATGGGGTTTATTGGAGCACTACTGTATATGGGCTTGCACGTAATATTTTGACACCGTAGAAATCTTCCTCCTCAACAACGCTATCAAGGCCAGCATGAACGGGCGCATTCTCACAGACAACAACAATGCTGTCGAGAGGCTCAGTAATTGTGCGGAGCATTCGTTGCAGCCATTCGTGACAGTCTTCCCTTTTATAGCTGCCACTTCTGCGTTCCCAATAGACGATGCCTTGCTGTGAAATTCCACCAAGTATATTATATGAATGTTTTTTTCCTTTTGATGTAAAGACTATTTACCATGCAGCGAACTCCCTTACGTGCACGCCCCTGAGATCGTCGTAGGAAATTATTCGCATTAGTTTCGTCAATATAGACTATAGTTTTCCCACGTCCAATCCTATTCAATAGTTTCGTCAATATAGACTATAGTTTTCCCACGTCCAATCCTATTCAATAGTTTCGTCAATATAGACTATAGTTTTCCCACGTCCAATCCTATTCAATAGTTTCGTCAATATAGGCTATAGTTTTCCCACGTCCAATCCTATTCAATAGTTTCGTCAATATAGACTATAGTTTTCCCACGTCCAATCCTATTCAATAGTTTCGTCAATATAGACTATAGTTTTCCCACGTCCCAATCCTATTCAATAGTTTCGTCAATATAGGCTATAGTTTTCCCACGTCCAATCCTATTCAATAGTTTCGTCAATATAGGCTATAGTTTTCCCACGTCCAATCCTATTCAATAGTTTCGTCAATATAGGCTATAGTTTTCCCACGTCCAATCCTATTCAATAGTTTCGTCAATATAGGCTATAGTTTTCCCACGTCCAATCCTATTCAATAGTTTCGTCAATATAGGCTATAGTTTTCCCACGTCCAATCCTATTCAATAGTTTCTCCACATATTTCTTACGTTTATGTTTATTTGCCTCGGAGTTCACCAAGACAGGTTCTGGGATTACCTTTGTCATTGTGTACATCTGACCGTCGAGATACTTGTGTACTGTGTTCGTGCTCACAGTGATGCCAGTTTTATTAGCAAACCTGGCAGAAATCTCCTTCAGTATGATAACTGGGTTTTCCTGCACATAATGTATCTTGTCAATGTGCTCTTGGCGAACCTTTGCCTGACGAAAACCACCGCGCTTTTTTGTCAGTTCATCTGCTCGACGTATCCACCCATGTGCTGTAGAAATCGTGATACCGTTGGCTTCTGCAACAACTTCCAGTCTATCGGCATCATTTTCAGCTACTGCTATGATTTGTTTTTAGCTTCACCAGTTGTGTCAGTTTTGGAGTACTTGCCCCGCTTCGTACCAGTCTTCACTCGTCTTCTCTTCCACATGCATCATCCATGTCAGTACCATCTCGTGTATGCGAGCCACTACCTTCCTCACACTCCATCACTGGTCAGGTCAGGTCCACTTTGCAACCTATGACTTGAAAAATGATCGAATAACAATAGATTATAATAATATTGAACATAATCAAAATTGATAAAACAAATATTCAAATCGAAACTTGCACCCAATAAAACACAAAATCTGGTATTTCACTCCCATGATTTCGCTTACTTTATCCCCTGATTAGAGCTGAATTATACAATCCAAAAAATAACAACTGTCATTTCTTAAATATACTGGTACTGAAAAGCTCTGGAAACTCTTTTAAAGATAATATAAGAAGTACATTAATAGCCCTGGCAAATATAGTTCAATTGAACCTATCTATCTATCTATTTACTCAGATCCAATCCCCACTATTCCTATTTTTTATTTTTGTTCACCAATTGAACCAACGATTCTAAACCGAAAAAAGGGAAAACAAATAAAATAAAAAACACCCTTCACGTTTACATCTGCAAGAAAATGTCCCCAAAAGCTATGAAGCGAGGCTTTTAGTATGTTAATCTACAATAAATTGCGGTTCTCATGGTACCAAACATGTCTTGATGCTAATTACTTCCGGGTTTGGCCCATGTTTAGCCTAATTCGCTTAGACTATAGTCTCGACCCCTATTAACTATACATACAAGTGCTTCAATAGTTAATACACTTTAACTGCAAGTAACAAGTGCAAACATAAAGCAAACGAAATACTAAAGGCAAAATCAAAAGGATGCTTTCCCAGGACAACTGAAATATGCTAAGTCCAGCTATAGTTTACAATTATTGTTAATACAATAAATACTAATAAGGTGGGTGTGAATCAACCACAACATTCGACAAATACAATAGTGCCATGCCGCAAGTTATTATACAATGCAGGACAAGTAGGCTTACTGCAACAGGCACAGGAAACAAATAAATAGAAAATATAACTATGTGCGGATGTGCAAGGATAAGTGCTTATATAACAAATTACTGCAGGTCCATTATGTGCTGGACAACTAGAGAATGTCTAGGCGAGGATTGCATGTTCATTAACATTAATTTGTGCCTGCTAGCTATCACAGTCCTCGGACCCCTGGGTAGTTAAACTTACGTTAATTTAAATACACAATACAAAAGGGTAACAGAGACTGCCTCGATCTGTTCACCATGCTGTCTAGCCCCGGAGTGGGGTGTATTTCAAACCCCAGTCACCTAGTCGCCAAGGTTTCTACCAACGAGGATCTAATAAGAAGGAAGGAGCTAAATGGGGCTCCCAACTGATCCCTAGTTTTGACCAAGCACCCCTGCAGATGGCTCTGCCAACAGTGGTGCGTCGTCTGCATGCTTACAAATGTCACAGTGAGTGGCCAGAGGGCGTGGCGGCAGATACAAACATTGCACCAAAACAACACGGTCACAGCTGTGTTTGTGGAGAATACAAGCAGAAGTATAAGAATCTCACATATCACTTCTTTCACAAAGGTAAGGCAAAATGTTTAGTCATAAGTAAGGGTGTATCTACGAGTATATAGTATACTCACGAGTATATACATTTATATTCCAGAGACATCATCTCAGTAAATGGCTGATTCATTAATGCTGGTATTTGTATTGTTACAGATGTGTGTAATGACTGAAGAACCTTGATATCTCCTATCAGAAGACGAAAACACCCGATCAGGTGAACAAGTCCTGTTTTGTGTGTAGCTGCCACTTCTAAGATGACCAGTATAGCGGGGTTAGCTGTCTGCCGTCTGATGCTACACCGATTACAGATGTGTTTAATAATAACAAATATATAATAAAAAGCAAAATCTATTCACATTGATTTTATGTCATCCATCTGATCGGTTATCTTTAATTCAACACATACCCTTAATTTTATGTTATTAGTTTTTGTGGAGTGTACCCTTAATTTTATGTTATTAGTTTTTGTGGAGTGTACCCTTAATTTTATGTTATTAGTTTTTGTGGAGTGTAAGGTTGAAATTACTTGCCTCTAGTATATTGTTGACGAATATACAGAAAAGCAACAACCGGTAGTGAAGCAATGTCACTAGCATTGTATTATGCTTCAGTGGTCAACCTGGCCCAGGCGGGAAGAAAAGTTATGTATACATATATAACTTTTTATGGCAATTACATCGATAAGAAGTTGATGAAGCACTTTGTCTAGGGTGGGAAATTTGAGTTAATGGTTTGCCTTGAAGCTTATACGTTCGCTAGTCTTTACATACCTAACCATTCAAGGCCCAGTATGCTGTGATGCATAATGGTTATAGGACATTCAGATGCAGAAGCAAAACAAATTAAGATCATATTAAATTGAAGCCAGTGTGCAGTTAAAATATTAGGAAATATAGTAATTTAAGTAATAAGGACACTAATAAACAATAGTAAAAATTTAACATCGAGAGAAAATATATCTATAAAAACAAAATAGAAAAAAGGCTGCTCCATACATTTGGGAATGTTGTTGGGAAGAGATATGTATTTGTGAGTGTATGACGTGTATGGGTAAAGCTGTAGAAACATACCAGAGAGATTGTTGTGGTGGCAATACATAATTATTCTTTCATAAGATATAATTAATAATGTCTTAATTTACTCTTCAGTGCAAGCACCATATACCAAGCAGTTCAAGCACTAAGAGAAATTATATGGTTCGTAGTGTGTTTGTGGTTTATTTACTTTAGAGTAAAAGTACGAACACTATGAGGAACATTTGGCTGAAATCCATACAGGTACTGAAACAAATTTAATAGTAACGAACAAAACCATTACAAGATAAAGACGTTCAGTTACCTACACATATAACGAAGAATTACATTAGATACGCATTGGATAAAGTATTTTATTACTGAAACAAAAATTGCTGCAAAAATACTAGATTGTATACTTGAAATGTAGCACACTATAATTATGTAGTATCATATGGATTATAAGGACAATAATGACAAAATGGAGGTCACAATTAAAAGATCATGAAAAACAACAGTACTATTATGATGTTTAACAGTTATTATGAATTGTGAATACAAAAAAAGAGATATTGAGTAGTGCAAGTGGTGTGGATATTAGAAACTGTTTAGTAATACCTTTTCTATAGAACGTAAGTTCTCTAGTGATAGGTATAAACTATAGTTACTGTTCGAAATTAACCGTTCTCTATTGATGGGTAACAAGACAGTAACAAGAAATAGGGTGGTCAGTATGGAAGTGAAGAAGTCCTTGCATGACAGTGTGGTAATCCCGACACTGACTTACGGAAGCGAAGCATGGACGTTGGTTTTGAGACTCAGACCAAGAGTGAGAGCAGTGGAAATGAATTACTTAAGAAGTGCGTGCGGAGTTACTTGGAGGGATAGACAGACTAATGAGGAAGTAAGAAGGAGGTGTGGTGTGGAGGTAGATGTGCTGGAAAGTGTGAAAAGGAACAACTTGAGATGGTTCGGCCATATGGAACGTATGGACAGTGAGAGAATGACTAAGAGGGTGTACGAGAGCGAGGTGGAGGGACAGAGAGGGAGAGGTAGACCGAATGAGAGGTGGAAGGATGGAGTGAGGAAGTACATGAACGAAGGTGGTGCTGGTTGGGGGGAGGGGCGTCGACTGACTGGGGACAGAGGTGCATGGGGGCGGTTCGTTCGTGGCCACCCCTTCGGGGATCACGGCGTCAGGCAATAGATAGATAGTTAGATATTGATGGGTGCTTGTCGTTATATGGGGTAAGTAAGTATCAGGGGTCTACAACCAAAAGCCAAGAGTCGTCTCTCCTTATTAGATCCGAGATCCTCGTTGGTTTCTATGATTACTCTTGCCAGGTATCGCCAGCACAAACAGCTAGACCTCATATCTACCTTATAACATGTGTACTTCATTGTAAGGCAACACACACAGCCACTACATATAATTATTCAGCACAGAAATTACCTTACATCGATTGCGGAAGATTGCCATGAAAGGGGAAATACCCTTTGAATATCCCATCCAAGCAAGGATCTCTCTGGCCAACCAGGAACGAGGGTGTGTGATGCCGGAACCAATCAACAGGCAGTAGGGAGGAAACCATCATTATACCATAGAGTACAGAAGGATAGAGAAGAAAGAGAGACGCCACAAATCTTAAAATAGTGATCCGCGTGTTCGAGAGATGGCAGCACGATCGCAAAGGAAAAAGGGAGGGTCCCCATTAATTCGTAATAATCCATACCTTGTACTAATACTATTAATAATAAATTCTACGCCATCCAGAGACTTTGTAGACATGACAGAGTTAAATATACATTAGTAGAGGCTACTGTAAGATCATCGTGAAATTGTCGTCATTATGAGGAGGTTTACAGTCACGTCTCTTCTACCCTCACCATTGTTGTTGTGAGAGTGGGGAGTTGCCAACGTCAAACATGATGTAAAAAAATATCCCGAGATGTCATAAGTATAACCTAAGAACGTATTTCGTGAACTGTCCTGTTTTAGTGCAACTTTATAAATTAACATCTACAGTACATAACTTGTAATTAATAATAATATATATTCAAAATTACATTTTAATTCTTGTTGTGTTGCTTGGAGTTATACAGCTTACATCATATATAATTAAGTATTCTTTATATTGTATATGTATTCCTAATATTTTCCTCTTGCTTTTATATATCTATTTTATATTAAATAATTTACAAGTATTTTTACCAACATTAAATCACTCGTAAAGACGTTCCCTCTTTAATCTAACGCCCCCTCATTATGCAGACTTTCCCTAACTATGGTAACACTGCAGACAAGCCAGGTGCGCAGATATCAAGGAATATTTAATAAGGAAAATCCACTGTGGCCTTTTGCTCATAATATTATGCCCAACGATAGTGCTGACACTCTTAGTTCGCGCGGCGAAATAACCCTCTTTTGCCTCTATTCTTCTGTACTCTATGCATTATACTAGGGTGGCTTAATATATTCTACCAAGCTGTTCTCGATATTATATCTATTCTGTCTCAATCATTATAATACGTTAACAAATATCATATACCATACGATACCGAAATAAATACCAATACAGCCTGCAATACATTATAGGCCAAATTAAAAGGTTAAGGACGTAACATTAATTACAGTGAATTACGTTAAGGTGGACATAGCCAGGCACACATGCGCGCACACTCCACGCAACCAGATCAACGAAACAGTATTTACTGTAACTGAAGTGGTTGTAATAATATAGGTGTAACTTTGGTTTGAAGGCATTTTAGAAGAGAGAGAGAGAGAGAGAGAGAGAGAGGGGGGGGGGGGGGGTAAGTGAACACAAGCAGACATTGAGTAGCACGATCTTCTGCTTGAATTCTAAATAATTATAATTAACTGTTTTGATAGCGTAATGCATAGTGCGTGGAATTTCGATGTGAGTATCCTGGGTTCGAGTCCTCGGAGTGCTACAGGTATTTGTTGATTTCATTAATTGAGTTTAGATGTGAAGTTGGTTGGTTTAAAAAACAATAATTCCAAACCACTTATTTTTGTTTGTATTAGGCCTATCCATGATTGCAATAAAAGCACAATCAAAATTAAATGTTCCATTACAAACAACCTATAGTAGTAATAAGTAGATACCAACCTAATGTAATCATTATTCTTACTAAAGCAACCAAAAATACACTTCTAAAGCAACCAAGAATACACTTTCAATCTACTAATACTAAAAACTGTACGTATACTGTAGGATATTAGATTTAAGAGTAATTAACCCGTTCAGTACCAGTTCCGTCCTTTCAACTCTATTCTGGCTACTATTAGATGAATGTATTCAGTTTCAAAAGTCTCCAGAAATTTACAGGCTTCGAACTATCTGACTTAACCCATATTGCTACCACAGATCCTACCTAAACTGCCCAACATCGTCTAAATATAGCTAGAACATGTTGTATAAGACGTCACCGGTACATAAGGGGTTAACGGTAAGTATGTTCACGGAAACTTATAAGTGGAACCTTTACAAACTTACTGTAGCATCTTGCATACCGTATTGCATATAGAACTTTGAGCAATATGGACGCGTTTGAAGCCGAAACGTTGGTACCACTAATAAGTTCCAGGCCTACAGACAGCTGCCACTTTAACTTTCACGGTACACGGAATAGGAGAGCGGATGTGTAGAATGTAGATTGGTAATAATAAGAGAGCGAGAGTATATTTATAACTAACTTATGGTAGCAATATCTCAGTTCGATAATTATAAGTAAACATTAAAGGTAACACATGGGCTGATTCTTGTTACATTGTGAGTGTAATAACTTTAACTTTTAACGCATTATAGCACTAAGAAATGTGTTATTTTGTTTTTAAGCATTGGCAGATTAAATAATATTTAATATATTATGTTCATCATTTCATAAACAGTTTACTTTACACATGAGCAACAATAAATTAAATGGTGTTCATTATTCAAGAGTATATAAAGTTGTAGTGTAATGTGCTTATCAGTTTTTTTTTTTTTTTTTTTTTTTTTTCTATATTCCAACTACTCCCTCTCGGGCATAGACTGAGAGCCTGTACATTCCACCGCTCAACACGGTGAAGCCCGTGAGGTCTTGTTCCAGCCTGGGGAGTGAGACATGCGAAGCATCCATCATGGCTCGAAGCAGCTCCATCTCTGAAGCGGCTGGTTGCTTCGCTCAAGTGCTTCACCGTCTCACCCTCCAGACTCAGACCCTCACTCTCAGAACGCCACCTATTGAGCAGTGAACTCACTAGGCATTGTCCCCCTGTAACATATTTTGAATATGGGAATATTCATACAGTGTTATTTAATCAGGGAACAATGAGGGTATTTTTTTTGGCATTTCGGTGGGCTTTGTGGTAATGCACTGATACTAGGTACAGCACAAATTCAATCCCAATAATATCTTCCCATTGACATATCGGGATTGGAACCCGGGTCCATTGGATTACCAATCCAGTGGCATGACCACTCCACCACACCTCCCTTAATATAACATACTGTAGATATACTCAGAACTGCCCCAAACATTATATTATATTAGATAGAATGTAAAGGTGTATCTCAGGAGAATTTAAACAGACCCCAACATTCACAATATGAGCTGATGGAATCATAGACAGAGTTTGCGAATATAATCACACTATATCTAATGCCATTTATTAGGATTGTATTTGGTGTATTTCAAGCTTTCCTTTTTATTCCAAACTTTCGAAATGAAGTTGTCTATTAACACATCATACAATAATAATAATGAGTGTAAAATGGAGGGAGTGTAAGAAACTGATCTGAAAAAGGTCAAGAAAGTTAGGAAAGGTAGCAAGGGAACTAGTAAGGGTGTGAAAGATAAGAATGGGCGAGTGATAGTCCAGAAGCAAGAGAGAGTCGAAATATGGAGGGAGTACTTCAACGAATTGCTGAATGTAAGGAATGAAACGCCAGCAAACATAGTTGGATGGGGTATGGGAGGGAGAATTGAATTTATTGATTGAAATCTTGGCACCGTAACAGCAAGATCATATGGCGCCGAACAAGCTAACATATTTGCAGAAAACTAAAATCGTAAAAACAACGTGTAAAATTAAATATTAAAGTAAAATCAATGTAATCATAAAAATTGAAAGAGGCCAGCCTTTTTCAAAAATAAAAACACATCATCTCCAGGGGAACCAGCCTCCCCTCCAAGCACCGAAGAGAGACAGTAAGTACCATCTGCCTTCCAGTGCCGCAAAAGCAACCTCCGGCGTAATTCGACCAAACTGGGACACTCAACCAGCAAGTGCCTGACAGTAAGGGGAACTAGACAGTCATCGCAGAATGGCGGTACACCTCCACACATAAGGAACTCGTGTGTTAGTCTGGTATGTCCAATGCGGAGGCGAGCCGAAGCAGTTTCCAATTTGCGAGGAATGGTAGGGCAAGTTCTTGGCAAGACTAATTTGGTAACTTCCCTGAGCTTATTAACAGTAACACAATCCCACCGTGCCTGCCAACAAGCACGAACAGCAAACATGAGAGGTGGGAGGGAAAAGAAGAAAAGTTGTGGAGGAGGAGGAGGTGGGGATTAGGAGGTCAGAAGTGTGTGAAGCCATGACAAGAGTGAAGATGGGGAAAACATCAGGAATAGATGGAGTGTGTGGGGAAATGCTGAGGTATGGTGGCCCGATAGTGATCGAATGGGTTTGGAAAATTAGTAAACTAGTATGGGAGAAGGGGAGTGCACCAGATGACTGGAAGACAGGCATGATAGTCCCCCTGTATAAGGGAAAAGAGGAAAGATGAGTGTGTGGTAAATGGTAATCACCGAGGAATATGTCTTCAAAGCGTAGTAGGGAATGTGTACAGTAGGGTAGTGATTGAGAGAGTGAGAGCGAGAACGGAGAAATGGATAGGTGACAAGCAGGGCTGGTTTAGGAAGGGAAGAGGACGTGTAGATCAGATGTTTACCCTGAAATGTGTTGTGGAGAAATATCTGGAGAAGCAACAAAAGTTGTATGTTGCCTTTATGGACTTGGATAAGGCCTGTGACAGAGTGGATAGAGAAGGCAGGGAGTCAGCACGGAAGAACAGTTTTTGAGTACAACAGGAAGAACACCATCCGGTCCGTACGCCTTCTTAGTATTAAGTCCAGAGAGGACTGAGAGGAAGGGCGTCGACGGACTGGGGACAGAGGTGCATGGGAGCGGTTCGTTCGTGGTCACCCCTTCGGGGATCACGGCGTCAGGCAATAGATAGATAGATAGGACTGAGAATAGAGATTATGATATTTCATTGATTTCATTAGTTAAGTTTATTTGTAAATATATTGGTGGGTTGGAGAAAACCAATATGAATAAGTAAGTAAGAGGGGGGTGGAGAGGAGGGAACAGCACCGAAATCATCCAAGGTTGATTTTTTAACGAAGGTTTGAGCGAAGAGTTCAGCTTTGTCAGAGGAAGGAAATTGTTGGAGAGGTATTTGGCTAGATACCAACAAGCTTGTTAAGAGCTCGAGTTGGAAAGTTCAGAGCATTTGTTATTGATGAAAGAGTTTTTGGTGAGTCTAAAGACAGATTTGGCTTGCTTCCAGGCAGAGACATATAAAGTACGGGATTCTTGAGTTTGAAGGCGACCAGCCAGTCAATCATCATGCCTGCTGAGACTCCCAGTGCCACCACCAACTTCACTGGCCATGTCAAATGGTTTAACGTAAAGAAGGGGTTTGGTTTCATCACCTACAGTGGAGGGGACATGTTTGTTCACTCCACAGGCATATCCAAACCTAATCCTCTCCATCCTGTGCCCTCTCTTGCCACCAATGAGAGGGTATAATTCACCATCAAGAGGAGAAGGAGAGGAGATGAGGCCATCAATGTCATGGGCCCTGATGGAGAGATCCTGAAGGGTTCAAGACATGGTAGAAGAGGCAAAAGGGAGGAATACCACCACGCCACAGCAGCAGTCAGTTGTGCTAAACAACCGGATTTGCTCCAGGTTGTTGTCACAACTGCAGTGACCCTATGCAAAGGGGATCACAAGCTGCTTCAGGAGTATCTTCCTACACTCCTGAAGGCAAACAACCTCCTTCCCATCATCATTCCGCCTCTTCCAGGACCACCTTCACCGCCCTCCCTCATTCCTACCCAGGCTATGAGGCCTAGAAGTCACCCAAGAAGGCGTCTGGATCTACAGAAGCCTCTCTCAAAGACCACTCCACCACCAACGCATACAACACCACCAGTCAACTCTGCGGGACCAGCCTCAACCTCCACTCCATCACCAGCCACCATTGACCATCCGGTGGCAGCCTCCTCCTCTTCATCTGATTACTCCGAGTCCACCATGGGAGAAGATGTCGACGTAAAGGAGATAGAAGATGATGAAGATGAAGACATCGACTTGGGGGCTACAGCCAGCGAGCTGTAGGAGACCTTCCGTGAGCTGACCAAGGAGATAAAGAAGGCTGCGGCAGAAGGAAAAAGACCCTCACCAGCGATCCAGAGAAGACTCTCAAAGTGTCAACTTCAGAGGAGCATCAACAAACTCTAAAAACAACAGCAATGCAGACCGCCTGCAAGCTTTTACCTACTACTTTACTTCCATATCTCCCCCACCTATATCTTCAACTAATAGTCTTATATCCTTCACACTTTTCTATCCCAAACATTCATTCATTCATTGAAGGCGACGGTACCGTTTGAATGCTTCCTCCTTATTGCGAACAGCAGTAGAACAAGCATGAGTAAACAAGGATTTTTGTGAGTTAGTCTGAGAGAAAGAGAATGGGATGTATTCTTCCATGCCCGAAAGGATTACCTCAGTAATGCGCTCAACACTCTATGAGGCTTCCCGGCCACGGAAGCAAAAATAATTCCATGGGAAATCAAAGAAGTACTGCCGCAGAGCCTCCCAGCCGGCAGCGCCAAAGTGCCACAAGCGCCGCCAGTTGGGGGGATCAGAAGGCCGTACTGGAGAGACAGGAAAGGTGACAAAGATGAGGTTATGATCAGAGGAGCCCAATGGAGAGAGAAGATTTACAGTATAAGAAGAAGGATTAGAGGTTAGAAATAAAAAATTAGTTAGAAATAAGTTGGTTACCGAGTATCAGCAGACGTGGACATTAACCCGGGAACTGCAGGGAGACTCTTAAGAGTTCCCCCGGCGGACTGCGGGGAGACTCTTATGAGTGAGTGAAAAAAAAAATCAACTTTTGACATCGAAAAAAAAAAATATATATATTTTTATTTTTTTATTTTTTTTTGGCCCCTGGGCCATGCAAAATCTCAGTCCTCTACCTCCCCTCCTTCCCCACTTTCCTCCTCTCCTTCAGTTATCACCTATTTTCCCTGTTATTCCCTTATTCTGAGGTATATTTTCGTGCTAACATTAGCGAGTTGCAAGCAGGGTGTTGTCATCACTGATGGCAAGCGAGTGCAAGAGAGAGAGAGAGAGAGTATCGATCGACTGTGTCTCAGTGGCCTTGGGGGAAATTGGCGGGAAAGCAGGTTGCCTCACCCATACATTATACAACTCGCGGGCTATATCTCCGATTTTGACCATCCAAACGCTGTTTTCACTCGTTTTATTGTTGTTTCAGGTTAATACCTTTATAATCAACCCATAATAGGCGCATATGGATAAGTATTAATGCTATTAATGGCACAATGAATATTTTAGTGACGGAAACACCTCAAATACGTCAGCACAGGGGGACGTTTCCAATTACCCCCATGCGCACTTCAGAGGTTAACCATTTCACAAAGATGTCAGTCGTATGATAATTATAGTACAAATACAATAATTTGACCATTTGTACAATGTACAATACCACGTACAATGATGCAATAATTCAGGAATATGTACAACAATTTAGTGCAGATATACGATAATTCGACAATTGTTGAGCAAAAAAAAAAAAAATGCATCTCTTTCTATCTATCTCCTGAACCGAACGTGAATAAGTCTCGTGTTCCCGCCTGTACCCCCATCACTGCTCTGCTGTGCCTGTGCTGGACCTGCTACCGTAAGCGTAGTCCTTAGTCAGTTGCCCTTTGGGTACAGAGTGCATGCAAAGTATACTTCTACCAGTATTATCAAGAATTGATCATTAAACCCAAACAAACCTATACAGTATGAATAAGCCTCATATTTATGAAGTGTTCAGCTGACACACAGGGATCGAACCTAAGTACTGCAAGCTGTGTCACTGGCAGCTAAGCAACTCGTATATTAAGCCTATTTAGGTGAAATCCATGATGATATATGATGGTAACTATATGTATGATAATACTGATGAGAATACGATAATTTTGACAAGTTTGGTTCGACATTTTGGGCAAATCAACTTGGCATCGCTGCATTTCAGTACCGGTGCCGTCCTTTTAACTGTATTCTTGCTACTATTAGACGATGCTATTCGGTTTAAAAAGAGGCCTCCAGCAACTAACAGGCTTCAACATATCTCTTTTTACTACCACATATCCATCTTAAACAGCACAACATCGTCTAACTATAGCTAGAATAAAATTTTAAAAGACGTCTCCGGTACAGAAGGGGTTAATACAGTTTGTTACCAAGGTAACAGTCATAAGCCCAGCTTTATAGTGACGTATATTTGCATGCCTACAGATTAAGGCAGAGCTATCAACATTTTGATTCGTTTTATGATATCGATTATGACACTTGTATTTACAAATAGAAAATTATGGTCACGTGAATATTTCTTAAAGTTAATGCTAGTTTGCAATCACCCATCGAGATTGCGGTGCTAGCTGTGATGCGGCTGCTTTATATTGTCCAAAATGATTAGGATATGTAAAACATGTGATGGCATAAAATACCTCCATATATACTTCTTCGAATATAGGCTCCTGTATTCTTTATGAAGAGATATATGTTCGTCCGGGAATAAATATATGCACATTTACACGTCAAAACCAGTGAACACTTATTCAGATCTTGTTTTATGCTATATCATCATTTGAGTACATAAATCATAGATAAGTTGTTCACAGAGTGTTTTCTCAATCAGTCTCCTATTTTGACTATTATTAATATCACAATAATTAATTATATGAAGTCTAATTAATTTTGTGTATTATTATTAGAGTTGCATTAACTCTTATGTCGTTCAAGTCGCATTAACTTATTGTTTGACTAGAAATCTCAGACACGCATATATGACTAATATCCACATTTAATCTATTCATGAATTTATATTCATAACTATTACTCTTCGAGTTATTTGAGATTAATCTCCTGTTCAAATTAATTTAACTTACTGTATTGTTTATTTGAGAATCAAATAGTGTCTTATTTTACATACCTTCAGTGCCGTGTGTATGCTATCGCAGTAACTAATATTTACTCAACCCGGGACTTTACCTCGAGTTTCCCCGTTTTCTATCAAGACACTATTTATTGTATTTGAGACTTAACATCTCTGTGTATGATTATTTATATGTTCTAATAGTTAGGCCTACATCCTGATTATTTATATGTTCTATTAGTAACATTATTATATTTATATGTTCATTTAGTATAATTATTAATTTATTAGTGGCCCCTCCTTCATTGACGATATGCCTATTAGTATAATAGTCCTCTTTCAAGTAGCCTACCCACGTTCAGCGTATTTGAAAACCCCGCCGCAGGGAGAAAGAGTTCTCATCATAAGTGTAACGCTAATTCTCTTATGGAATCGTCTTTATGATTGGGTACTCACTACGAAAAAACTTCGTAAAAAAATAAAAAAATAAAATTAACTTAATTATTGTTATAATAAGGCTTTCCATTACGTGGATGTCTTATGTGGATTCTAGTCCAGACGCTGCTCCAAGCGCCGCCATACTTCCTTCCTCTCCCTGCATCCACAGCGTCCAGACGTGCCTGCCTGTGCTCGGCTTTATTCTTCGTTCACTCAACTCTAGTGAGTCTTTTGCTCATTTGTATCTATCCGAGTTGTACTAGAATAGGTTTAGACTAGACTAGCCTGCAGGAGAGTGTTAAAATAGGGTACTATTGTACAGGCACTTTGTTGCCCCCATTGGGCAATGGGCCCTCGCGTTCATGTTGTGTTCTTGTTTTGTTGTTGTTGTTGTTGTTCCCCAAGCTGCCTGGCCGAACAGCCCCAAAGCCCCAAGCAAGGCCAAGGCCATAACCGTGCGCCCCCACAGAACCCTCACTGCCGACCACAATATAGCCTGGGTGACCGAAGCCACTCTGTGGCGGGGAGCTGAGGAGGGCGCAGAAACGCCCGGGAAACCAAAGCCACACCCAGGGCCCTGTGCCCCTCACCAATTATGAAGAGAAAGTTGAGGGGCAAAGGAAAAATCTGACGCTTTGGCTTCCAATCTAGGTAGATTGGGAGGTCAATCCACGGAAGAGACGCCGTCACTTGAGATCTAGAAAATATATAAGTAAAAGGAACAGTCAGAGTAAGCTATGGGTATGGCAGAGATCGCTCAGTTCTCACTCTGATAGACCAGCCCATCTGTGCCTTAGTGTTTGCTACTTAACTCTTAGTTAGGAGGCTATCTTTTCGCAGGATAATGCTTCAGGCCATCGCTATGAGGCAGTTGCATTTTATCATTTATTTTAGCAGACGCTCTGGTCTAAGAGTTGTCACACGTGGTGTGGAACTTTCCAGGGTCCGTGTTTTGCTTTCCCCTAGGCCGAGGGGCTTTTCTCCGCTCGTCGCTGCTTCTTCAGAGGTAAGACTAAGAGATTCATTATATTAATGACTATGAGCCTCGTGGCCAGCCTCATTAGGGGTATTTTTAGTTGGCTAGGGGTATGAATTATTGCTTAATTTTACTATTTTAGCCCTAAGATGTGTATATTGTTGTCATAAAGGGTATTTTACATGATAACAATGTGGCAGGAGATGCCCTGTCTATTTGGTGGGGTTTTGAGGGGTTCTGACTTTCTCATATAAGTCCGTCTCCTTCAAAAAAAAAAAAATTTCCTCCGGCAATCTTTCTGTGTATCGTTGCCGGAGACTCGCCTTGCAGCCGAGAAAGGAACTGGCCAAATTACCCGGAGTGGTGTGCTGTACCACTATTCCCGGCGGAAATGCGGATTCTCAAGGGAATCTCGGCCCGGCCGAGTGAACTCGCCCAGACCAAAAGCCTCACGCGGCATGACCAGACTTATACGCGCCCGGCGAAACAGTCTAGTGATTACTATCCTTCCGGTCTTTTAGAATAAGGGTTAGTGTGCTTTTAAGGTTATTACGAGCCAGTGACACTTTGTCACAGGTAAGCAGTGGAGAAAGTGCAGAGGAGAGCTAGCAAGCTAGTACCAACGTTGAAGAACGCGGGCTATGAGCAGAGGTTGAGGACACTGGGGCTTCCGACACTGGCATATAGGAGAAAGAGAGGGGATATGATAGAGACTTTTAAGATAGTGTCAGGAAAGTATGATGAGGATGTGTGTGAAGGTATCTTCTTGATGCGGGAGGGAACAAGAACGAGAGGACACTCCAAGAAAATTTACAAAGAAAGAAATAGGCTTGAGAAGGCAAAGAACTCATTTTGTGATAAAGTGGTAAATGAGTGGAACGCACTGCCCCAGTATGTAGTCGATTCCGAATCAATAAGGGAGTTTGAAAGTAATCTTGATAAAGCATGGGGAAGACAAGATTTGAAGTTTGATTATAAAGCAAAAATACAGAATAGTAAAAATGTTGCGTCTTCTACCGCCGCCGCCAACACCGTGAACGACCGCAGCAGTGCAAGTACTGGTACTGAGATGAATACACAGGCCTAGTTTGCCTTTTTCCAGAGGATCTACTGTAAGAAACTGTAAGAAAAGACGACGAAATCTTTAGCGGTGTTGTCGCAGACAAGTACAGCAGAAGGTTAGAGTAGCGGTTGGTCTACAGCTAACTTTCCGGCGTATTTGTGAGTAAGGATGTGTGTACCTCTCGGTTTATCCTTATGAGCATTGATTTCTGGAAATTTTCTATTTCCAGATCACGGCACATCGGTAGAGGCACAGGTCGGCAGCGGAAGGGGCCGATCCCGGCGGGAGGGGGGGGGGTTTAGCTCCATCATGCCTCTAGTTGTTCTCTGTGCTATGCCTACTTGCTCTCTTATACCCGTGTTTGCACACAAACTTTGTATAAAGTGTGTAAAATGCCTCGATAGCTCACAAGGCATTTGGGTATCCAAAAAGTGCGCCATTTGTTCCGAAGTTCTTTCAAATTTATTTGGTAAGAAAGATCATTCATGTCTCAAAGAAATAAAAAAACACTTTTAATGCCTACAGGAAAGACATTGCCCATAAGGCCCTACACTGTGACGATGAGGCGCTTTGGGAGCACTTGGTGATAAAGTCATCAGTGCTGAAATTAACGCTGGCTAAATCTACTAAATCTAAATCCAAAATTAAATGTCTATCTAAAGAGCTAGTGAGTAGTGACGAGAGTAGTGATGCTAGCAAGGCAACCCCCCCCTCCCCCCCCCGGCCGCCATAAGAGGGGACGTTCACCTTCACCGAGTGACCGCTCAAGGTCCCGGTCGAGGACCCCCCTCAGGCAATCTACACACTCTTCAGTAGAGTCTTCAAGATCTCACAAGAGGCGAAAAGATGACGAGGCGACATCTAGCCATAGAAAATCAGAGAAGGGACATAAAAGTTCCCGCAAGGAGGAGACGCAGTCGCGGCACCGGCCAACGCCGGTGCTGCGGCCATTTCCCAGATCAGATCAGATGAAGTATTGAGGGATAAGCCTTTGCAACGGCACCTCTTATTTACATTCTACTTTTCCTATTTTTCTGAAGCGTGTAGAGAGGGGAGAAGGGGTGTTGGAGAGAGAGGAAGCTGTTGGAGTGGCTTTGTTATGTGTGTTTAGTATGTATACGTCGTCAGGATGTTCCCTGACTGGGTGCGAGCATGTGAAACATGCTAGGACGTACTACCACACCCACTAAATGTCCGTCGTAGCAGGGATTCGATCCCGGGTCTTGCAGATTCACACGTGAGCGTGCTCACCACTCGACCACCACCTTCCCCCTAACGTCCAATCTGGTAGCTCAGAGGTGGGGACGGAGGGGACTGAGTCCCCCCCCCCCCCAGGGAGGAGTCGAGGGAATATTTAAGTGTGAATCAGGACATACATTTTGCAATACCAAAATTGAACTTACCTGTCAGTAGGCCCCAATAGTGTCACAAAGAGTGTTAGCTGAACAGTATCGGGGATATACATCAGGCAGGCATCAGGACCTTATTAGTTCACAGGGTAGTCAAGTGATACTTGATTCTCAACCTCCTAATCCAGGGTCGAAGTGTGTGGAGACAATCCGAACCCTCATTAGTGGAAAACAATGTACGGTTTCAAGACAGTGTCAGGGACATAGAGGATGTTGAAATTATCCCTTCCTCAGTGCCGGATTTACCTTGGCCGGCTTTTACACCACTGTCAGATCCGCAGTAACAACAGCCGGAACCGTTAGAGGTACAAGAAGAACCGGAAGTGGTAGAACTACCTTCGGCTCAACCACCACACACAGAGGATGGTTCGGAAGTGGGGTCAGAGTCTTCTAAGGAGTCACACAGTAAATATATAACTACTGATGATTTAGATTATATCTTGCATAAAGTTATGCGCCAATACAATGTACCAAAGGCTCGATCAGTATACTCCCATAGCTCCGCTGGGAGCTCCCCCAATAGGATCGGCTGTGCGGCTCCTAGAACCTTCCAGACTTGTCCCTAATAGATCACTCTCACAAAGTAACGTAATCCCAGTGAACACCACGGTAAGTGGCACTATAGTGCCCGCCTCCTTGACCACTACCAATGTTCGCGTTAACACGGATGTTACCCCTCATATAGAAGAGGCCTTATGCCGCTTTTATATGGTCCCGACTGCTCGTGGGTGCCGGCTATTGCTAAAAACCCGAGCCTGGCACAGACAACAGTATCGGGGGAGATCCCAGTGCCTACGGAATGGGTGATAGAAGTTAGTAAAAGTAAGAAATTAAGGGCCAAAGACTCACAAGGGCAAGTTTTAGATGTCACTATCAAAGCCATTCCAAATGTGTATTCTCCTGAATTCTTTGTATACTCTTCTACTCTGGCATTACCTCCCGCCTCATCTGCACGACTTTTTGCGGATTGGACGAAGTCTGACGGCGTGAACGATATAAAATCGCTCAACGCACTAACGCCGGAGTTGGATACAACTCCAGCTCTGGACCAGTCTCATAACCCAGTTCTGCAGGTGGGGCAGGTAGGTGTTAGCCCTTGGGTGGACTGGGAGGCAGAAGCTTAACAGTTTTCTACCACTATCACTTCAAAATCCTCCCACCAAATTCCACAAAATAACCATCTATGGTTTTCCATGCTCGTCAATAAAGCCGGAGGTGTGTCCCCAGCTCTTTTTTATTTCCTGTCGGCTCCCAAATTGTCTCTCTATGACTTACAGGAACCCTTCTCAACTCCCCCTCCTGCACACTTAGACTGAGATTTCCAATTGAGAAATAGAGCTCTCAGACTATTTTCCCAATTTTTGTTGAGCCGCCAAATAGCCCAGTTCCTCACGAGGTCCATAGCTGCTATTTCTGATCAAAATGTACGGAAGGCCACTGAACTATCTAGACTGCTTCTGTTACAAAATTCCATCCAAACTGTGGGCGACATCCGGATAGCCTTGTTGGAGGCGGTCTGGGCACGCCAAGACTTAAGAGTGTACATGGTTAAGAAGTTACCGGAAGACATTGGTCGCCGGGTAACTCTTTCCCCAGTTTTAACTGCTTCTTTGCTCAGCCCTGACACATGGAGGGCAGTTTATAATATGGTTGACAACTTGCAGCCGGGTACCTCCCAAGATAAAAAGGAGAACTTTAAGAAACCATACTCCAAACCTAAAGGTGGAGGTAAGTCACATCCTTCTGGTGCTAAGCAGCCCTTTCAGGGCCCCATGTCTCCCCAAGCACAAGAAGGTACCCAGCACAAGCCTAAACAGGGTAAGCACTCAGGTAAGTGGCATAACAAGAATAGGCCACAACATAAGTCAGGACAGGGAACGACACCAGCTAAAACCAGCCAACCGTCCACACCTACCCCACCACCAGCAAAAAACTAGTCAGTCAAACTCTCTCTCTCCCAGGGCCCATCGAGGGCGAGTTGGATCCGAGGGACATGCTGCCGGACAGACCCAGTCAAGTAACTGGGTCTTTTCGGGCGTGTCACCGGGCCTGGCCCCGGCGAACTTGGGCAAGGACAGTGGTACGCAAAGGGATCACCTGGCGGTGGCTCTGGCGACCTCGTTTACGTCAGACTCAAGAAGTCAATCATGTGTCTTTAGAGGTGGAGTCACTAGTCCAGGAAATGATCACCAAGCATGTCATTGTCCCGGTCGATCCAACTTGCCCTGTATTCATGTCCATACTTTTTCTAGTGCCAAAGAGAGACAGTGTTCAAATGCGACCAGTAGTAGATCTCTCGCGTTTGAACGAATATATTCACAATGTACCCTTCAGGATGCTCACTGTGAATCACATCAGGCTAACCCTTCCACCACTAGGGTGGATGTGCTCGTTAGACCTGACAGTTGCCTACTGGCATGTCCCCATCAACAAACGGTTCCAAAAATTCCTCGCCTTGAGGGTCAGGCAAGAGACTTATATGTCTTTCAAAGAATGCCATTCGGTTTGAAACTGGCACCGAGAATTTTCACAAAATTAGTCCGGCAGGCCCTCATGCCAATATTAAATCAGGGGATCAAGGTGTTGTGGTACCTGGAAGATTGGCTGGTAGTGGCGGAGTCAGAGAGTTTATGCAAAACCCATGTCAAGCTCGTTATCAATCATGTACAATCCCTAGGGTTCAAGGTCAACTTGGCAAAGGCGCATCTTGTTCCCACACGGGCGATTCAGTGGATAGGGCTGGTCTGGGACACAGCCAATCTTACTCTCAGCCAGAGTGTGGACAACCGCAACAGATTTCGAAAGAAATTATTTGCGTTTCTCCACAGTCTGAACATGACGAGGAGGATCTGGGAGTCTCTGGTCGGTTCTCTCAACTGGATCCAACTAACTGTAAAGTTGGGCCGGTTGAAAGTAAAGAGATTAATCTTGGAAGGCAACAAATATTTCTCGCTATTGCTGGCAGGAATATTGTGGAAAATTCCTCACTTAATTCACAACTTACTGTCGGTCTGGGCAAAGAGAGAGATATTGCACTCAACAATGACGTGGGTTTCTCCCACACCTACGGTATGGATAGACACAGATGCTTCGGGGACAATAGGCTGGGGTTATCAGTCAAGCCTAGGCCACCAAGGGCAAGGGCTTTGGTCCCAAACCGAGAATTATCATATCAACGCGCAGGAACTGTTAGTCCCTTTATTTTTCCTTCAGGCTCACGGCTCCTCATTGCTAGGGAAATCAATAACGTTTCGGATGGACAATTTGAATGCGGTACACTGCATTCAAAAGCAAGGGTCAACGAGGTCTCGGAAGTTGCTAGAGTTGTCAGAGAAGATTTTTTGCTCTGGCCGAAAAGCTGAGCATTCATCTCCACGCCTCTTATCTCCCAGGCATTGCGAACGTTTGGGCAGACGCACTGTCCCGGCAACAGAGCAACACAGTAGAATGGGCTATCAAGCAAAACGTCTTCAACAAGATGATTGCAGAGCCTTACCGTCCACAAGTGGATCTATTCGCATCCGAGGGGAACCACAGACTCCCTCTCTTCCTAACCCGCCGGGTAACAACTCCGGCGGGGGTCCAGACGCATTGACGGAGGACTGGAATAGGTGGAGTTCCATCTATCTTTTTCCGCCTCCCGACGCTTCACTCATGTGTCAAGTAGTTCACAAACTACGGGGTTACCGAGGCCTAGTCTTGATGATCGCGCCTCTATGGCCGGCTCAGACGTGGTACCACCAGTTGAAAACGTGGTGCGAGAACCCGGTGTCGCTCCCGGTCTCGTACTTCCACTTGGAGACAATTGGCAACCTAGAGACCTCGCTGACTTTTGCCTTTTGGACATTGAGAAGGCTACATGGTTAACTCCGTATGGGGAAAGTGTCACAAATAAATTACTTAATCAGTATACTCTGTCTACCAGGAGGCAGTACCAGTCACATTGGAAAACTTTCACAACCTGGATAGTGGAAACGGCGCAAACAGACACATCAGTAGCTCTGGTTTTTAAGTACTTGAATTATTTGTTTGACCAGCAGCGCTTTTCTGTAGTTACACTAAAAAATCATCTGTCTACCATTAGAACTGTTAGAAATGACTTTTGACAGTCACTGTAAGTATGGGTTAAGATTAGGAAGACGTTTTGAGGTACGCTCCTATCTTATCTTTTAAGGGTTAAGTATGATCTCTTAGTAAGGATGATTTAAGGTGTCGATGTCCTTAGGAGTTAATATATATGTTTTAGTTATAGGTTGATTGTAGATTGAAGATTGTAGGTAGATCTCAGCTCTCGTTCACTGCTCGTAGTTTGATAATTATATTTAGTAGATAATTGTATCGCCGCCACCACCGATTACCATATAAATATTAGATTGAATACTTATAGGTAAAAGGAAAGAATGTTTGGTATCCAAAACCAACTTTGATATTTATTCAAGTACAAACTGAAATAGTATACAGAAGTTCTAAATATAAGTAAGTGAGAGAGACTTCCCTATATTGAGAGGGAACCTCTAAGGGCTTCTTGTCTTGCCCGTGGTTAAAGCCTATATGTCAGTTTACCTTCCCAACTAGCTATGATAATAATAATAATAATAGTTCGTAAAGCTAGCGCATGCTAAGCCAGCTAAGGGTAGCCCAATAAGGCCGATTAGGCGTATTTCCATTGGGGTCCTGTACTACTACCCCATCCCCTGGCTCATGAGAGATGGTAACGACTCAGTGCTTGTGAAAAATCTTTAATGCGCCGAGCGTGGGCGCGATCCCGGGCCTTCTGGGTGGAAGTCCGAGACGCTAGTCACTACACCAGCGTGGTCTCACTACACACCTCCTCCCTACCTCCCAGAAGTGAAGGAAATTTCCCTCACCTTCCGGTCATAGGATGAGGGCATGAGAGAGAGAGACAAATGCACGATTGCTTAAATGGCATGGGAACGGATCCTGACTCATGAGTTTTAGAAGGGGGAAGTTACAAAGAGTTACAATGAATGATTGCCATGTAGGCCTACAGTCTCCCACCTAAATATATGGACACTGTAACTAAAGCATCTTAAAATTATCTGAGAGATGGATATAGTGAATCCTTAATAAATGATTGAATAGTTAGATGTAATAGAACTCCCTTTTATGAACTCACTGGTCTATCCATACCACAGGCGGAGGAGAAAGGGTTAATGAGGGCGTGTTTCAAGCTTCGCCCATCACCCCGTCAGCTCATGCCTACCTGGTCACTGGACAAGGCCTTATCCTTGCTTCATTCGTGCAAGTATAGTCTTGCGCCGGATTTTGACTCATTATTAAAGAAGGCTGTGTTCCTTATGGCCTTGGCCACAGGAAACAGGGTGTCAGAGCTGGCGGCGATGAGCAACGAACCTAATTGCCTCAGGTTTGGTAGATTAAATGAACATTTACAAATTGCACCATCTCCCACGTTCGTGGCAAAGAATGAGCATAGCGAGCATGTGTTCTCAGAATTTACAATCCTGGCTCTCAAAAGGTGACATACTGTACACATCATAATTTATGCCCGGTGCAGGCTCTAATCAAGTTTATGAGGGCATCACAGCCTCAACAACAGGGAGCACTATGGGTCAATAACACAGGTACGCGCATCACAAGGAGAAAACGGGCTTCCTTACTCGTGGATGTAATTAGGGAAAGTAACCCTGGAGTAGTGGGCCGAGCTCATGACATCAGGAAGTGGGCAGTCTCTTTGCGGTTTTTACACAACTATTCTATCTATCTATCTATCTATCTATCTATCTATATGCTCAGGCCCAATTCCCATTTTGGGGGTAGCCGACTCAAGACAGAGCAAGAACAGGGAAAACACAAAAACAACATAAAACAAAAATAAACACAGATAAAAAACACAAACTCACACACATCCAGGTCACCCAGGAGAAGACCCAGAGACCAGGGTTACCAAGGTCGCTCCAGCACTCCCCCGGCCCCTGACCACCCGGAGAGGTTCCGATCTCGGCAGGCAGACATGCAGCGGAGCCAAAGCCACAAGCCCTCCCACCACACTTCCAGGCACACCCTTCATATTAATCGTCCCCCCGGGCCAGGCGCCTGATGGACTATTATCTAGTCGAACTTGCGCCCGACCCCTTACTCCAAATGACCACGTGTTCACTCAACTATTCACAAGCATTCTCCATTCACTCCTGTCCACCACCACTTCCCCTGCCTGATCTATAGTCATTCCTCTATCATCCAAAGCCTTTCTTACACAGTCTCTCCATCTCAATGGGGGTCTTCCTGCCCTTCTATCTCCCCTTGTACCTGACTCACATATTCTCTTTGTAAGCCTTTCATCTCCCATTCGTTCAACATGACCATACCAGCTCAGCACCCTTCTGTCCACTCTGGCTGACAAATGTTCCTGCTGCCCCACTCTCCTACGTATCTCTTCATTCCTCAATCTGTCTCTACGAGTAACTCCACACATACTCCTCAAGCAGCTCATCTCCATCACATCCAGCCCTCTTTTCTCCTTTTTCTTCAGAGCCCATGTCTCAGCCCCATACATCACTGTTGGCACAACAATTCCTTGATACAGAGCACTTTTTACTTTCACTCCGAGATTTCTCGTCTTCCACATACTTCCCATTGCTCCGAAAACCTTCCTTCCTTCACACACTCTCTGTTTTACCTCCACTTCCATACCTCCACTCCTGCTTATCGTTCCTCCTAGATATTTAAAACACTCTACTTGTTCCAATATTTCCCCATCCAGCCTCACAACTATTCAATAGAGGATATTGCTATTACCAAACTGTGGGCTTCCAACCATACTTTCTTAACGTGGTACCTGTCTGTGGCCCTAGATAAGCCAAAAATGACCTGTGTGGCCTTGCATCAGCGGGTCTAGTAAGTCTATGTGCTATTTTTAGTTTAAGTGAAAAGAAAGGGGGGGGGGGGGGGGCGGCTACTGGAGAGCTTAGACATCTAGACACTCTGCCGGACTATGTGATAAAATCACAAGCTTTGATACTTGATAAGTCGAGCTGGTTCTACAGCTCAAGAAATTTGTATTTTTTATATTATTTTTATTAATCTCACCACCACACACCCAATGAAATTAATTAAAGTATATATGATCCACCGGGATTCGAACCCGGGTTTATAAGATAACTATCAGAGAGTATCTAGAAGTTAGTAAATGAAAATGTACAAACGTTATACTATGTACAAAGTTATTTTAAGGACATAAAACATATTCATATCATTTATGTGCCTTGAACCTAGTGAATCTCAATGTGATATTCTCTCTAATGTACCTGAATGGTCATTCTAAGCAGACTTTCTTTGAAGTAACGCACTGCTTTCTTTCCCATTTTTTATATTTTATTGTATGTAAGCAATAAACACTTAATTTGTTATATGATTCTTTTTCTCTACCTATAGGTATTTGTTAGTGGTATGATATTGTCACGAATGTCCCCCTCCAGTCTTGAGATATCAGGCATATCGTCAATGATGGAGGGGCCACTAATAAATTATAGGTTTGAGTCCCGGAGGGAAGAATGAAAACCTAATATTTAGTAGTGGCCCCGAAATCATTGACGATGTAGGGCCCTCCCTTCCATCCCCTTCCCATTCGTGCGATGTCTTAAGCATTGAAGGAAGTATGGCGGCGCTTGGAGCAGCGTCTGGGCTAGAATCCACATAAGACATCCACGTAATGGAAAGCCTTATTATAACAATAATTAAGTTAATTTTAATTTTTAATTTTTTACGAAGTTTTTTCGTAGTGAGTACCCAATCATAAAGATGATTCCATAAGAGAATTAGCGTTAGGCTACACTTATGATGAGAACTCTTTCTCCCTGCGGCGGGGTTTTCAAATACTCTGACCGCGGGTACTTGAAAGAGGACTATTAAACTAATAGGCATATCGTCAATGATTTCGGGGCCACTACTAAATATTAGGTTTTCATTCTTCCCTCCGGGACTCAAACCTATATTCTAGTGATCATACATTATTTACTATTATTTATTTATTTATTCATAATTCTTTTTTTGTTTTCTCCCTAGGCCTCCATCAGACTTTAAAAATATATCCCCTAGACCCCTTTATACTCGAAATGGACTACAGTAAAGTAATTGAGCTAATATATTTACCACTTGGGGAGAGTCAGCTGAAGTAGCCTATACTGTAGGTGTGGGAATACATAGCCCATTTGTTCTAGCCCTTTTTGAGTTGCGGAAAATTATATTCAGTTAAACATATGCGTATCTCAAGATGATTTGATGTTTAACCTCTTTAATTCCTAGAGGTCCTTCGTAAGTTGAGGAAAATCTAGTTATAGCCTGAGGCAAAAAAGGAATACGAGTCATCGGATATTGGAAGCCTTAACCCTTTCTCTATAATCTGACTACTATTAAGAGATTTGTATAAGTTTAGAAAAGAGCTATGTGGATCAGAGGATTATTTAGGATTGAGTTTACCGCTTTGATTGCTAGAGGTCTTTTGTAAACTGTATACAATCTCTAGTGTTAGCCACAATAAGAGGGTTAAGGAGGGGGGCTATATCAGGGTTTTTACCAGGGTTGTATATTGGTTGTGGTGAGTTTTACCTGACTGGAGAATTCTAAGGTCATACAATACATGCATAGAAGTCAAATAGAGGATACATATAACACCGAGTATAATTATAAAGAACAGTTTTATTTATCTTAACTCTTACTTATACTTGTTACAGATGGTGATATATGAATAAATGATAAGTTTATACAACAGAATACTGTCCTAGCACGATCGAAGATCTAGATGGAGCTCAGGTATTCAATAGATTTTTAGGTTGCCTCTTAAACAATGGAATACTATAGAAACACTTATAAGTCGTACAACAATATGTGCTAGTTCAATATTTATACATAACACTCTAAGCACTTGTACAATAGACAAGGATTTATATTGAGTCAATATAATGGACTCTAACTAAAATACCCCCAAAAGGGATTTCCCCCACCAACCTCCCGACCAGCAACTATTGTTTTCTTGTGCATATATAACCATTATTCTGCCTAGTGTTTTGGAGAATAAAGCTGCATTATAAACCATTCTTTTGGTGTTATCCATACCCTCTATTGATTCCATTTGTGTCCTGTGCATGAAGTCCTATAACCCAATCTTGTAGAAGCCACCTATACCAAGTAAATCCTGTATAAAATCAGGGCATAATATTGGCGGCTAGCGGTGGTTCTGTATTCGGATAGAAGATTTCATTACAGTACATTTTTGAAGCAGTAGAAGCATAATAACATAGAAAAATGGCAGCCCGTTCTCACATCCCCATTCCGAAATACGATTGGGAGACCTACAAAATAGAAACATACATGGACATTGTGAAGCCCGTGCTAGATTTGGCATATACTACGGATCGAGAGAAAATTGCCGTATTATTGTACTTACGCACTTGGGAAAAGCCGTTTCCCTGGTCGCATCACAGGTAATCCCTGAACTCTCGTGGGACGAATTCAGGCCCATAGTTATTGAAGCCATCAAACTCTCATTGGGCATCTTTGTCACCCACACCCGTATTCAGGATACAAAGTACGAAGGTGATTTGGATGCAACGTTGAACACCATTTCACAACATATCAAATCTTCATTCCCAACCCTACCTAGAGTTCAACAAGAACAACAAATCCTTGTCAATTTAGTCTCAGTGTTGCCCTCAGCAGTTAAGGAATATTTCGCGGTGCACGACCCCGTCGGGTTCCAAAAAGATCTAATCACCATCCGACGAATCCTAGCAGTGCAACCCACGAAAATGCCAAAAATTGCCGCCATAAAGAGGTATACCAACCACCCGCAAAGTGCTACGAACCCTAGAGACACCAGCCTCTATCGCCATCCACAACACTCCAACTCCAAGACAACCTATCACTCCGGAAAACCTCAGCCTAGCAGACCACGATTCCAACCCAACTCCCTGCGGCGGATTTATAACAGGATCAAGGCCTTCAGCGGCAGTCAAAGTAAGAACCCCACTCTTGTCATTATAAACCCCTATGATTTCCCTGCGTGTAGTCCAAAGTGTGCCCTTCATGAAATTAGCGACTCCGCAAAATCCCGATCGAACCAACCTCGCATATCAGTAAATGAGGAGGAGTTTGTTGAGGAAGAAGACGTCGATGATTTTGAGCAGGAGGATGTTGCTCACCTCATGAGCCCTGCAGATACAGAAGGAATACTGGAAGAGTCAGAAATAGACCACCAGGATTTTTAGAATCTCCCCCGCCCACGATGGCCTCGGCGGGGGACGCCCTCAATGACAGAACTGCCCCTATTTATCATCTCGCCAAGATTAAGGACATCCCTGTCCGATTATTGATCGACACTGGCGCCGCTAGATCATGCCTGTTCAATTCCTTCTTTTACCAACATCACCGCAAATTTGGGGCACTGTTGCCCACTAAATCCAAATTAATCAGTGCTGGAGATACTCCCTTGCAAATCCGGGATGAAACACAACCTCTCAGCGTAACTACCCCTGCTCCCCATGCCAATTGCTACCATTCATTCATAGTTTTTCCATCCGATTGTCAGCATTACGACGGATATTAGGGACTTGACCTCCTCCAGAAGCTCCAGGCCCAAGTTGATTGCGGCCAACGACTTATCTCTTTCAAAAAAACAAAAACAAAAACCCAAATAAAAAAATAAAAAAACCCGAGCCCATAAGCTCCACCAAAAAGAAGTCCATTCGACGATCCTGTTGCACCCTGAATCACAAGACTGTGAATCAGCCTTGCATCCCCAGAACCAGAGTAAAATAACCTCCACAAAACCTCAGCCTTCTCAACCCTCGTCTGGGAATAAAGAAAACCTTTCACAAAACAGTCACAAAATAACCCCTCAGAACAAACAAAACAAAAAGAATTGTACAACCCCCAAAAATCCTGCCCACAAGACCTCCTTGAAACCTAAAGACTCAGCCCCTACCCCCATGCAAGCTGCAAGAGAAAAACCCATATCTTTGTGTAATGCCCATTCTCCTAGCCCATATTCTGCTACAATTATTTCAGAAAATGCCAGGCACCCTTCTTCAAATGTTTTGCTGAATACTCCCAATAACATTGACCATCCTGTGCAACCTTCCATGCCACCTTCTTTCCAGATCACCCCTGATAAATGTCCTATGCAGGCCCTATCCAATGACCAAATGAATGTGCCTGCACCACCCAAATCACGCACGCCCCCCTCTGAAATCCTGTTTTCTATGTTTCCCACTCTCCCAACCACAGCCGAAATGTCGCAGGTACCCCTTCCCCCCGCGTTTTCTATGCCTAACCCTGACACACAGAAAACGAACATACCCACACACACTAAAACAAATCACATGCCAGGACCCCCTTTAAACTGCACTCCCATTGTTGTCAGCCCCGCCATCATCCAAGATAAATGCAACAGTTGGGCGTGATGCCCAACTGTTTAATTACAAGTTAAGGAACCATATTTAAGACACCACACCCATTAACCCATCTATAACATTACTTCACACGACCGGCCAACCTGGACGGCCCACGGAGATTCAGAAGACATCAAGCAGCTAATGTTCTAACGCGAGTATTTGAGCCTATAGCTTTATCAATTATACTCGTCTATCCTGACCTTTATATTAACCAGTGATGAAGTTCTGTTAAGGTACTCTTGTAATGGGTTTTTTAATATTGTGCCTTATGGGGCAATAATTGCCCCACTGCATAAAGGAGGGAGTAAAGCACTACCAAAAAACTACCGCCCGGTAGCTCTAACCTCCCACATCATTAAAGTTTTCGAGCGAGTCCTGCGAAGCAAAATCTCAACATTCATGGAGGCAAATGAACTACACAACACCGGTCAACATGGATTCAGAGCGGGAAGATCATGTCTCTCACAACTTTTGGAACACTATGACAAAATTCTTAAAGCGCTAGAAGAAAAGAAAAACGTGGATGTCATTTACACCGATTTTGCTAAGGCATTTGATAAATGTGACCATGGTATAATAGCCCACAAACTCAAAGCAAAAGGTATAACGGGGAAAATCGGAAGGTGGATATACAATTTCCTAATAAACCGAAAACAATCAGTAGCAATAATTACCAAGTAACATCTGAGCCTTCGGATGTCAAAAGCTCAGTGCCTCAAGGAACAGTGCTAGCGCCCCTTCTGTTTCTCATACTAATTTGCGACATAGATACCAACACTAGACAGAGTACGGTGTCGTCTTTTGCTGATGACACAAAATTAAGCAAGATAGTAAACACACAAGAGGACACGGGCCGACTGCAGGAAGACATGAATGTAGTGTTCCAGTGGACCAGGGAAAACAACATGCAATTCAATGAAGAAAAATTCCAATAATACGGTACGGAGATAATAATGGCGTTAAAGAAATTACAAATTACTTAACAGAATCTAACCACATAATAGAACGGAAAGACAGTGTGAAAGACCTTGGGGTATTAATGTCTGAAAATATGGGTTTCAAAGTACATAACCAGGTCAAAGTTGCGGCTGCGAAACGTCTAACGGGTTGGATTCTACGTACATTTAAAACACGCGGTGAATTACCTATGATAACGCTCTTCAAATCTCTAGTGCTACCGCGGCTTGAATACTGTAGCATATTAACCTCCCCATACAAAGCAGGTGAAATAAATGACTTAGAGAGTGTACAAAGAAATTTCACTTCGCATATAAGTTCGATAAAACATCTACACTATTGGGAGCGTTTAAGAGCACTGAATCTGTACTCACTGGAACGTAGAAGAGAACGTTACCTAATAATATACACGTGGAAAATCGCAGAGGGTTTAGTACCAAACCTACATACTCCGATAGTCATGAAATTCAGTGATAGGAGAGGCTGGGAATGCGAAATTCCCCCGGATGAATAACAGGGGTGCTATGGGCTCCCTGCGAGAGGGTTGGTTATCACACAGAGGCCCACGTCTCTTCAACAAACTCCCACGGCGAGTAAGAGACATGAGGGACGTCTCGTTAGACAACTTCAAGAGAGCCCTCGATGTCGAACTGCAAAAAGTGCCAGACGAGCCCATCCTCACGAGGGAGCGAGCTGTCGCTTCAAACAGTCTACTACACCAAAATCACCACCCATAACGAGGGGCGCCGCGCTCCTTGGTGCCGCTAGAAGAGTGGCGAACACATCAAAAGTATCAAAAGTAAGTAAGTAAGTAAGTTATGACGAAATAACACAATATCGGATGAACGCAAGAAGAGTTTTAGTACATCTCTTCTTGACTGTCTCTAACCGTTTTAAGAGGTTCAAAGAACTCAGGGCGATGTTAACCTTTTAGTTGCAAAGTCTAATGGGATACGACAGACAAAATGCACCTAGAACTTATGTTTGCAAAGTCCCTGTGAGGGTGTCTCGTTAAAGCTCGGTTCACACATGCACGAATTAACGTCCCGTCCGTCCCCGACCCTTAATTCGCCGTGCCTGGGCGCGTCCTTTTTATGCATGCATAAAATGGTCAGTATGAGTCGGGGCAACTGCCAGAAAAATTGTTATGTCGGGGACACCCAGGGGACACACACGGGAGCAATCGTCGTCTAGGCGCAGCCTGGTGGCGTCTAGACGACGAATATAACGGGATGAGAACGGTGGCAAAAAAACGTTGGAACAGATGGAACGTTGGAACGGAACATGGGGCCTCCAGATTGATGCCGTCCTGCCTATTTTCTTGGTCGGGGACGGACGTGACGTTAATTCGTGCATGTGTGAACCGAGCTTAAGCCCTTGTTACACAAAAGATCGTGGGATGCCAGATCTTCTGTGAGAAGTGGTAGTGTAACTTTCACTAGTAATTTGTTGAGAGGTAGGGATGCCTGAGTCCCTCAACTTTTACTAAGGAAAGTGTACTTATAAGAAGGTGACTATGTTAAATACTGGGATGCCAGTACTAACAAAGTTCCTCTAATAAGACACTTGTGAACTTTCAACAGTGAAAGAATTGAGGAGTAGGGATGCCTGTGTTCCTCAACTTTCAACTAGGGAAAGCGTAACCTAGAGAAGGTTACTATGTTAATCACTGGGATGCCAGTAATAACAAAGACAACCGCTGACCTCAGTACCAAGTGGACGTGTTACCTGTGCTCTGACCTTTGGCCTTAGTGACCATTGTACCCTAGAGACATGGCTAGTGTTAACGAGGGTGCTACTTCCGAAGTTCTCCAGTTGTGCCTTTCACTTCAGGAAAGGCTGGAGAAAGTAGAAAAGGAAGTAATAAGCCTAAAGGACGAGAACTTAGCATTGAAGATGGCATTAGAGGAAACTAAAAATGCCACTAGTGAAGGAAAACCGGACTCTTCCTGGAAGGTGGTAGCTTCAAGTGGAACAAAGTGTACCTTAAAGAAGCAGTGTGTGTCTGTTAAAAACAAGTATAGCACCCTGGAGGACGAGTGTGATGGCAGTGAAGGCAGAAAGGGGGAAGGAGATGACCTGTCGTTCAGCGGGGCAGTGAGAAGGGAGGGAAGGAAGTCTCCAATGAAGGCTGCTGCTGCTGCTACTACTACAGGCCACAACAGAAAAAAGCTAAGTCTGTTTTCATTGTCGGTGATTCAATGGTTAGATACCTTGGCAGGGCTACAAACACTCATGTTGGTAAAGTTGTCTGCCTGCCTGGTGCCGGCGTTGGGAGGGTGGCAGAGAAGATAGATGGTGTCCTGGAAGTGAGTGGGGAGGACCCCATCATCTTCCTCAACGCAGGGAGCAACGACCTATGGGAATGCAGGACTGAGGAGTTGCTCACCAAGTACCAGGACATGTTGGAGAGGATCAAGAAGAAGGGTGGAGTTCCTGTGGTACACAGTATCCTACCAAGAAGAGGGGTAAGGAAGGAATGGTCCTCCAGGGCTATTCGTGTAAATAGCCGGCTGGAGAAGTATTGCAAGGCAAATACTATTCCATTCCTAGATAACTGGACCCACTTCTATGGTAAGGATGAACTGTATGCCCAGGATGGAGTACACCTATCTCGACTAGGAGTTTCGACCTTAGCCAGCTCACTTGACAAGATTGTTGCGGAGTTTTGATAACAAAAAACTGGGTGTGTAAGTAAAATACTGTCTCCATATAGAGCAGGTACTCCATGTGACAATCAAATAGAATCCCAGCCACATGTAATTGATAGTAATGACGAGAATACTGATAGAGTAGAATTTCCGTCTAGATCTAGTAGTTCAACAGGTAATAATAAATTAGTTAAAAACAATATAAAATTAGTTGCAAATAAAAGTAATAGGTTGAGGGTATATTATACAAATTGTAGAAGTTTATGTAACAAAATGAACGAACTTAGAGCACTTGTTAGCAAAGAAAATATAGACATAATAGCGCTACCTGAAACGTGGATTAATACAGAATCCTGGCATTTTTTAGCAGAATTTGATATACCAGGATATAGCTTGTTTAAATATGACCGAACAAGTAGGAGGGGCGGCGGTATAGCAGTGTTTGTCAGGAGTACATTAAAAAGCTGTATTAAATCAGGTATTAGACTAAATAATGATAATGAAAGTGTTTGGGTAGAGGTTAACGAAGGTAGTGAGACCATATTTATTGGAGTTATGTATAGACCGCCAAATATGAGTAGAAATGACGGAACAGCATTATGGGAGGAAATTAAAATGGCATCAAGATTTAGAAATGTGTGCATTATGGGGGATTTTAATTTTCCGAACATTGATTGGCAGCACCAAATAGGCGACTCCGATTCAGAAGAGTTTATTGAGGTAGTACAAGATAGTTTTTTATTTCAATTCATAGATACGCCGATTAGAGGTAATAATATTCTCGATTTAGTTTTCAGTAACAATGAACATATGATAAATAATGTAGAAATCGGGGACCACCTAGGAAATTCTTTCTATTCTATTCTATTCTATATGCTCAGGCCCAATCCCCACTTTTCCTATTTTTTATTTTTATTTTCCTCTATTTTATTATTTTTTTGTTTTGTTTGTATTTTCTTGGGGGGGGGGGGGGGCAGACTCAAGACAGAGCAAGAACAGGAAAACACAAAACACAAGACAAAACAATGAACAAACACAGACAAAGCACAACATTCACACACATCTAGGTCACCCAGGAGAATACCCAGAGACCAGGGTCACCAAGGTCGCCCCAGCACTCCCCCTGTAAAGTCAGTGAAAATAGGCTAGCCTAAACAGACCTCGGATGTGGAAATACCCTGAGCCGAACAGGCCAAGTGGGATATCTCTATTGGTCTAACTGGTAAGGTGTCTGCCTCACACCCAAGGGTCGAACGTTCGTGCCCCCACCAGGGCATGATATTTTCGTGAGGCTATTTCCGCATTTAACGAAGTTTAGGTGTGTTGGTAAAATTGTTCAGATGGTTGAGAGTAAGATCGGAGTTCCATAAATCCTCTTTCGGGCATGGTGTAAAAACCGATCCCCACAGGACAAGGAAGAGGATAGGAGAGAGCAGGGAGTGTTGTGAGACGCGCTTGGGTAGGGTTGTGGAAGTTGCCAGCCGCCCAAGCGAGTTGCCAACTGGGCAGTTAGTAGGTGCGTGTGGTGCACCGCTCAGTGAAGTTGACTCACCATTCCCGTTCATCTCTCTGACGGACTCTCGGTCGATTCGGCTCAAGCTTGTTCCTCTCTGTTCGTTCCTCTCTGTTCGGTGCTTTCGCTTCCCGGAAGGTGAAGCAGTGTAAAGTCAGTGAAGATAGGCTAGCCTAAACAGACCTCGGATGCCGAAATACCCTGAGCCGAACAGGCCAAGGAGGATATCTCTATTGGTCTAACTGGTAAGGTGTCTGCCTCACACCCAAGGGTCGAGAGTTCGTGCCCCCACCAGAGCTTGATAATTTCGTGAGGCTATTTCCACATTTAACGTAGTTTAGGTGTGTTGGTAAAATTGTTCAGATGGTTGAGAGTAAAGGCCGCGTCATACAGAACTCGAATCCACCAGAACCCACTGGAATCGAACTTTTCACCGGAATTGACGAGAATTACGCGGCCTTAATCGAGTGTGACTTCAGAGTAGAATGCGACCCGTCAATGACCGGAATGTAACTCGAACGTAACTCGATGGACTCGAATGTAACCCAAATATGAGTCGATGTTAACCAGTAAGTGACTCGAAGGAAACCGGATGTGGAAAGAAGAATATTCGATCCCAAGTCGAATGCAACTCGAATGACTAGAATGAGACCGGAATGTCAGTATATCATGACCAGAATTACATGAAGTTAAGTCGAACGTAAGTGGAACTAAGTTGAACGTAACTCGAACGTAAGTGGTACGTGACTCGAATAGGCAGAAGGTGACTCGATGAGGAACCTTTGAGTATATAAAGGGAGGATTGGTTCACAGGCACACCAGTAGTAACAGGGCACTCACCACGGCAACATAAGCACTTTCAATCACATACACACATACACGTACACGAGGGAAGGGGGTGGGGGGTGGATATAGGGTTTTTCTGGACCCCCTTCTCCCTCATGTTTAGCCTCATTAGTTTTTGAGATGTTATGACGTTCATTCCATTAGTTTGGCGGTTATAAAAAAAATTGCCCTATTTCTTTGTTAATATTAAGACCTTTTGTGCCATTTAGGCATAGGTTTATTTCCTGGCGAGCGATAGCGAGCCTGTAACTTTAGGAGGAACTGGCCATCGGCTGGGACACTTTTCTACCGAAAAATGTACAAATTAATCTCGAATTGAGTGTGTTTTTAAGCTTTGATGGATGTCTAGCGAAGAAAGTAAAAACAAAAAAATATATATAGGCTAAATAAAAAATAGACCAAAAAGTAACCCTACCCCCTTAACTCACACAGCTGGGGTGAAGGAAGAACACTTTTCATTGGTAGACACAACTGAGGGGAAGCCGGAGTTAAGGTGTGGAGAGTTAGATGAGTAAGTTTGATTCCAGGTACTACTTGAAATACAATGGCCTCGTATAGGGCTGATTTTATATTTTATTTTATTTATTATTATTATTATTATTTTTTTTCAATCCGTTGCCGTATATATTTGGGGCCGCACCTAGTCAAGTTATATTCTGGTTGTATTCCAGTTACCTTCTAGTTGGATTCCACTTGTATTCTAGTACTTATAGTCATGTTCGAGTCGACATCCAGTGTACACTCGATACATCAAGCAAGTATGCAGTAATCTACCAGTCATATTCTAGTCGGCATCCAGTTGTATTCTTCTTAATTCGGGTTATATTCAACTCTCATTCCATTACATTAAATTTTAAAGTGGAATAATCAACTTGTCATCCAGTTGACTTCCGGTCATTATCGAGTGGCATCGAGTTACATTCAAGTAATTGGAGTCGGCATCGACTATAAAAATTACATCAGAACATGACCAGAATAGGTAGAATGCGACTCTAATGCGACCAGGATACGACTAGAATGTAACTCGATAATTTTTAACGGTTTTTACACTCGATAAATCGTAGAAAGTTAACGCATGCACTAACTTTTTGCTCACTCACTCGATCAATCGAGTGACGACTAGAACATCACTCGAAACACAAGAATAGACAAGAATCTAACCAGAACACGTACAAGAATAGACCAGAATGGGGAAGAAGTGGCTAAAATTTGAATTTTTGAATTCATTCCGGTGGGTTCTGGTGGATTCGAGTTCTGTATGACGCGGCCTTAAGATCGGAGCTCCATAAATCCTCTTTCGGGTATGGTGTAAAAACCGATCCCCACACCCCGGCCGCGAAATTCTTTTTAGCTGGCAGTTCCGCAAACCGGACACACGGCACCACTGTACACTCAGAAGTTTGGCAACACTGCCCCACCATAATCATATTATATTAGATTAGCCTAAATTAAGGGGAAGAATAACTCATGACGCCAAGGATGGAAGGGAAGGAAGGAGAGAGAGAGAGAGAGAGAGAGAGAGAGGCCCAACCGCGTTTAAATATAGCCTTCAAACCGTAAATAGCATGTCACCTCGTAGCTCAGTTGGTAGGAGTCTGACCACCCACACAAGAAAGCCAGTGTTTGAGTCCACTTGGATCCAGTGTATTTTATGTTTTTATTTTGTTATTTTAGTTATATAATATTAGATTATATTAGGTTAAGTTAGGTTAGGATCTGGTGTATTTTATATTTTTATTTTGTTATTTTAGTTAAATAAAATTAGATTAGATTATATTAGATTATGTTAGGTTAAGTTAGGTTAAGTTAGGTTAGGTTAGGTTAGGTTAGGTTAATCTAATATAATATGATTATGGTGGGGCAGTGTTGCCAAACTTCTGAGTGTACAGTGGTGCCGCGTGTCCGGTTTGCGGAACTTCCGGCTAATTTTGTTTTCGCCCCCCGGCCCCCGACCACCCTAGGAAATAGCGACCACAATTCTGTGTATTTTAATATACAATGGAAAGGCAATACCAGAGAGAATACGACATTAATACTTGACTTCAGAAAAGCCGATTATGGTGGGCTAAGAATTGCCCTATTAGCGGACCCTATGGTCAAACAATTAAGTCGATCCAGGTGTTCAAATGAGTGTACCCCTTCTTGGGTATCTGTCAGCTTAAGTCAGGAAGATACGTCAAACTTGGTAGATACATATGATAATTTTATAAATTCAGTATTCAATGCTCAAAATAAATATATCCCCAAAAGAAGATTTAGATCAATACAGAACCAACCAAAATGGATGAATAATACGTTAATAGATCTTCTAGGAACAAAGAAAGGAATATATAGAAAAATTAAGAAAGGTGAAAATCACCTACTTATTTACTATCAGACTCTATCAAGACAGGTCAAAAAGGAAATTAGGAAAGCAAAAAGAAATTATGAAATCAGGATAGCAAATGACTAAAAAAATAACCCTAAAGCTTTTTACCAACTATATAAATCTAAAGTTAGAGATGTAATAGGCCCCCTTTAAACTTCGATAGGAGAAATGGCAGAACCTCATTTAGAAATGTGCAGTACATTAAATAGTCAATTTCTTTCCGTTTTCACTAATTAAAATTTGGCACAGATTCCAGAAGTCCGTAAGGTATATAGCGATAGTATAGAAAATAGGTTAAGTACGGTTACTATAAGTAGAAATGATGTGCTTAAGGATATTGACAGACTGAAACCTCATAAATCGCCTGGTGCTGATGAGGTATATGCTAGAGTATTAAAAGAATGCAGAGATGAGTTAAGTTACCCATTAACATTTCTATTTAACAAGTCATTAGAAACAGGCTTAGTTCCAGAAGCTTGGAAGCTTGCAAATGTGGTTCCGATCTTCAAAAAAGGTGATAAACCAATAGCATCCAATTACCGTCCCATTAGTCTTATATCAATCATAGGAAAGCTACAAGAGTCAATTATTGCTACGAAAATTAGAAACTACTTAGAAACATTTAACTTAATCAATTCTTCTCAGCATGGATTCACTCAGGGACGTTCTTGTCTTACCAATTTGCTTTAGCCTTTTCTCAGAGGTATATGAAGCAGCAGATAATGACAAAGTCATATGATATTATATATTTAGATTTCAGTAAAGCTTTCGACAGAGTCCCTCATGAGAGATTGATGAGAAAGGTTGAGGCGCATGGAATAGGTGGGTCGTTGTTGGGATGGATTAGGTCATGGCTAATTTGTAGGAAGCAGAGAGTCAGCATAAATGGTACAAAGTCAGAATGGGGAGCGGTCAAATGTGGTGTCCCCCTGGGATCTGTATTGGGTCCTCTGTTGTTAGTTATATACATAAATGACCTTGATTTAGGTATAACTAGTAGGATAAGTAAATTCGCAGACGATACCAATATGATTGATTCAGAACAATAGATTCAGATAGCGACATAGAGTGCCTCCAAAGGGATCTAGATACCTTACACGAATGGTCAGTAAATTGGCAGATGAATTTTAGCATTGACAAATGCAAGGTATTAAAGATAGGGAAGATGAATACAATTGTAAAATATAAACTAGCTAATATGGAATTAGAAAACTCAGACTGTGAGAAAGATCTACAGTAGGTGTGTTTGTTAGCAATGATTTGAAACCTAGAAAACAGTGTATACGCATTCGTAACAAGGCAAACAGGATTCTCGGGTTCATCTCTAGGAGTGTGAGTAACAGAACTTCTGATATTATCTTAAAACTTTACTTGTCATTAGTGAGACCCCATATGGATTATGCTGTTCAATTTTGGTGTCCTTATTGCAGAATGGGCGTAGATTCCCTGGAGAGAATACAACGTAGAATAACAAAAAATATCCATATTAGAAATCTTCCATATGAAGAAAGGTTGAAGAAATTAGGCTTACATTCGTTAAGAGAGACGCAGAGTTAGAGGGGATATGATAGAGGTGTATGCCCTTTAACTCTGATTTCCAGCCATAGTTGCAGGTTGTATTTATAATGAGGCTAAACAATTTGTTGTAATCAACACTGGAGAGAGAGAGAGAGAGAGGTTTATGAATATGATCCTATATCCATTGTGATTTTTATATTAACCCCTTCTGTACCGTCGATGTCCTTTTAACTCTATTCTGGCTACTTTTAGACATTAGTCAGTTTAAAATGGGCCTCCAGCAATTAACAGGCTTCGAACAATCTCACTTAACCCTTTTTACTACCTCAAATCCTTCTTAAACAGCACAAAATTGTCTAAATACATCAACAATAATATTACGAAAGACGTCGCCGGTAGAGAAGGGATTAAGGGGAGATTTCCACTTGAGGGATTTTTTTCTTGACTCCTTTCTCCCTCATGTTTAGCCCCATTGTTTTTCTAATTTTAAGACGTTTGCCCAATTATTTTGACGATTTTAAGAACTTTCAACCCATTTCTGTCAATTTTAAGACCTTTCGTGCCATTTAGGTGTCGATTGTATCCTGGCGAGCGATAGCGAGCCTGTAATTTAAGAGGAACCGGCTTTCAGCCGGGACATTTTTCTACCGAAAAATGTACAAATTTATCTTGAAAGGGGCTTAAGCTTGAAGGATATCTAGGGACCAAACTAAAAACCTCCCCTTAAGCAAATTATATCCTTGAATGTATATTATATCCTTGAATGTATATTATATCCTTGAATGTATATTATATCCTTGAATGTATATTATATCCTTGAATGTATATTATATCCTTGAATGTATATTATATCCTTGAATGTATATTATATCCTTGAATGTATATTATATCCTTGAATGTATATTATATCCTTGAATGTATATTATATCCTTGAATGTATATTATATCCTTGAATGTATATTATATCCTTGAATGTATATTATATCCTTGAATGTATATTATATCCTTGAATGTATATTATATCCTTGAATGTATATTATATCCTTGAATGTATATTATATCCTTGAATGTATATTATATCCTTGAATGTATATTATATTTATACTTCTATAGCGAAAAACCTATTAGGTCCATTATTTTTGTTTCGTTAACCCTTTCGGTACCGGTGCCGTCCTATTAACTTTATTCTGGAAACTATTAGACTATTTTATTCAGTTTGAAAGGGGCATCCAGTTATTAAAAGGCTTCGAACTAAATCACTGAACCGTTTTTACTACCACATATCCTTAGAATGCACAAAATCGTCTATCTATAGCTAGGTTAGAATTGAAAAGACGTCGCTGGTACAGAAGAGGTTAATATATATATGGCTGTAATTGTAACTTTGAATGTACAGTCGCCTTTACAATCCTGCATCACAATGTACGTATCACATAAAAACACTCATTTACTGAACGAGGTCTACTGTACTTCAACAATCAGAAAAACTCCATAAACAATACGAAGATGCCCCTGAACCTCTTCCTGTCAAAATTATATTGTAAATTTCCTTCCATTATATTTCCAAGAAGTAACAAAGGTAATTGCCGCCTTAGGAAACAATAGCGACAATAGCTCCTGTGTTTATTGTTACCACCAATGTCCTTAGATTACTTAAGCCGGTATCACACGAGAGCTTTTATAGTCAACATTCGATGATCACCATTTTTCTGGGAACATTTCTCAACCATTTTGCACTGGTATCGGAAACTAGACTGTTGGTAGCTGAGTTTAGGTAACCGAGATAGTGTAAATGTTGACCTCATAAGTTGCCAGACCATGCAGTGTTGAGGATAAATGTTGAGGGAAAAAGCGCTCGTGTGATACCGGCTTTAGAATACTTACCTGTCATCTTAGCTGTCACGCGCCTCTATCTAGATCTATAGGCGCGTCCACAGCAGCCGCATGATCGACAATGCTTTATTTATTTATTTATATATTCATTATTATTATTATTTTAATTAGTGTAATTCGTTTGATTAATGGCTAGATATGGGCCATAGCGGACAATCCAAAAATCTTACCAGGGTCAATCAATGTCATTTAAAATCATTACTGTCTCTACTTCAAAATTTGATAATTTCCTCTTTAGAAAAGATCTAGGTAAGCACTGGTTTGGGAACAGAGGTGTAGAAGTGTGGAATAGATTGCCTAGTGCAGTGATTAGCTCAGAAACGGTAGAAAATTTCAAGTGCAAACTGGATAGTCATATGAATGATTTGGGTTGGGTGTGAATGGGATCTGCCTCGTATGGGTCGGTCGGCCTTATGCAGATTTCCGGTTTCTTATGTTCTTGTGATCTTATGTTCTTGTTGATCTTGGATGGCATCGTTGAACAAAGTTTAGCCAGTTAGCGCATGACTTAAACACAAAACCCCAATGGAAATACGCCTAACGGCCTTATTGGGCTATCCTTAGTTGGAATTATGCAAGGCTGGTACATGTCATTTTTGTAACATACTATGTGGTACCAACTCTGTAAATTGCTAACTGAATAAATATTATTATTATTATTATTATTATTATTATTATTATTAACCCCACTTATGAACTCGCATTTTTGACAAAAAATCATCAATTTGTTTATAGACGTCCATAGGTTCTCCCTTAGCTGCATAAAATCGTATACGTATAGCAGAATGAAAGGATAAGTAAACAAGGCCGTCGTTATTGTCGAGTGGCTGAAGAGAGGTCAACATAATTATGTACCCTCCTATATTTAGCATAATTCATGAACTAATCCAACCTTTGTTCACTACCTCCAAGCAGTTTTATTCAGCTCAGGAAAACTCTACTATTGTCAGGCTTAAACGGATAGTTTGTGTTTACCCTTTAACACAGAAAAGTCCTCCCAAGCCGAATACAAATATAAAGCTTTCTGATTGACTTAGAGATGTGAGATAATTGATTGTAATGATAACGATCACCCATTCCCTTACAGCTTTGCAGAGTCACGTGCTAAAGTCCTGCAGAGCTTTCTATCTTTGGGATTACGTTTCTTTCTAGTTGTATGACCAAATGGCTTCCTAAGTTACACAAATGGAGAAAGCAACAATAAAAGGATCTGATCGTATGGTATTGGGTGGATGCTACTTCAATTCAAATTCAATTAAAACATCTTTATTGTCACAAAATAAATACATAGTAATCAGTAAATATTTGATAAATTTTACAATATGTGACAATGAGGATCAGATACCTTAAGCCTTAAGGTATATATGTCCTCAAGTGGATTAGGTCATGGCTGATTGGTAGGAAGCAGAGAATTAGTATCAATGGTGTACAATCGGACTGGGGATTAGTTGAAAGTGGGGTCCCCCAAGGATCGGTTTTGTGGCCCCTTCTGTTAATTATATACATAAATGATCTTGACGTAGGCATAAAGATGGTACTAAATGATACTGATGATACAAAAATGGGTAGGATAATAGAGTCAGCTACCGACAGGGAATGTCTTCAAAAGGATCTCGATCATTTGCACGAGTGGTCCATAAATTGGCAGATGAGTTTCAATGTAGACAAATGTAAGGTATTAAGGATTGGAAATCGTAATTTAGAAGCGAAATACAAACTAGACAATGTAGAATTGGATAACTCAAAGTGTGAGAAGGATCTGGGGGTGCTCGTTAGTAATTATCTGAAACCCAGAAAACAATGTATAAGTGTTAGGAACAGGGCAAATAGAGTTCTAGGATTCATATCTAGAAGTGTTAGCAACAGGACTGCCGAAGTTTTCTTAAAACTATATTTAGCACTAGTAAAACCCCATTTAGACTATGCTGTCCAATTTTGGTGCCCTTATTACAGAATGGATATCGACCCTTTAGAGGCAGTCCAAAGAAGAATGGCGAAAATTATACATAATATTAGAAACTTATCGTATGAGGAAAGGTTGACTAGAAAGACGAAGATGTAGGGGAGACATGATAGAGGTATTTAAATGGATAAAAGGTATAAATAAGGGCGATATAGATGAGGTATTAAAGCTAAAGAACGGCGACATAACCCGCTCAAATGGTTTCAAGTTAGATATGTTTAGATTTACGAAAAATATAGGAAAGCACTGGTTTGGGAATAGAGTTGTTAGCATGTGGAATGGACTGCCCAGAGCAGTGATTAGCTCAGGAACAGTTGAAAGTTTTAAGCGTAATTTGGATGATATGGGCTGGGTGTGAATGGGAGCTGTCTCGTGTGGGCTGCATGGCCTTATGCAGTTTCCTGTGATCTTGTGTTCTTGTGTTCAAGTGGGTTAGTGGGATTAATAAAGGGAACATGACAGATGTGCTAAAGCTCAGTGATTGCGAAAAAAAATCGAATTTTGTTTTCAAATTAGATACATTTTGTTTTAGAAAAGATATAGGCAAATATTGGTTGGTTACAGAGTTATAGGTAGGTGGAATAGGCTACCAAGTGCTATAGTGGGATCAAGAACGGTAGAGAGCAATGCAGTATCAGACTGCTTCGTCGAGGATGTGATGTGCGATATTCCAGACGATAAACGGTTACAGATATTTAACCTCTCGGCTGCGCATGGGGGGTATGAGACACCACACTCCTGTGCTGACGTATTTGAGCTGTTCCCATCACTAACATCGTTATTTTACCATAAATAGCATTAATACTTATCCATATGTGCCTATTATAGGTTGATTATAAAGGTATTAACCTGTTACAACAATAAAACAAGTGGAAACAGCGTTTTGGATGGTCAAAATCGGCGATACAGGCCGGGAGTTACATAATGTATGGCTGAGGCAATCTCCCTTCCCACCACTTTTCCCCACGTCTGGAGAGAGATTGTCGATCGATACTCTCTCTCTCTCTCTTGCACTCGCTTGCTAACAGTGATGACAATGCCCTGCTTGCAACTCGCTAATGTTAGCACGAAAATAGACCACAGGATAAGGGAATAACAGGGAAAATAGGTGATAACTGAAGGAGGTGAGGAAAGTGGGGAAGGAGGGGAGGTGGAGGAGTGATATTTTGCATGGCCCAGGGGCAATACAAAAAAAAAAAAAAAAATTGTTTTGGGGTGTTTTAAATGGACATTTTTAATAGCCTTACTCTTAAGAGTCTTCCCGCAGTCCGCCGGGGGAACTCATAAGAGTCTTCCCGCAGTTCCTGGGTTAAGAAACAGGGAACCAGTATGATTTTCGCCCAAGGGAAGTGGCGAGTACGTCAAAATGGAGCTTAAGTTATCGCCCAAATGAAGAGATAACTGGCGCCCAAATGATTTGTTTTCTCGCTCAAATGAAGTGCTTAATCGCCCAAATGAAATGCGCCTGCTTTAAGATAAAATTAGATAGGCATATGGACGAGATGGGTTGGGTGTGAGGGGGATCTGCCAGGTGTGGGCCAATCGGCGCTCTGCAGATCCCCGTTTTCTGACCTCTGACTGTTTTGGTGAGGTCGGTCCTCATGGCATTAGTGAGCTGGGCCTATAATTAGGCCTTGTAATTGGGGTTGGGTGTGAGAGGGATCTGCCTTAATTGGGTCAATCGGCTTTCTGCTGACTCCCATTTTCTTATGTTCTTATTCATTAGTTTAATTGATTGCATTAATTAAGTTTATTTGTAAGTTAATGGGTGGGTTGGTGGGTTAGTGATAATATGAATTCAGCATGATTGGAAAAGAGAATGAATGTTCATTCAGCCTATGCTATCCTAATCATTTACATCGGTTGACATAATTTATCTGCAATCATGAAATGCTCGAGCATGTGATAAATAGTGATACAGTTCTTACTTTCCTAGCGATACCTGGTAAGCTTTACCTAATGCATATTATCACCAACCCACTAATTAACTTACAAACAAACCTAATTAATTAAATCAATGAAGCTAATGAATACATGATTGTGGTACTCCAAAGATTCGAACCTAGAATACTCACACCGAAAATCAGCGCACTATCATAGGCTAGTCATCATCATTTGTGTTTGTAGCATCTAATATAGTAGTAATAATAGTTCTGCTGCTCACGCGTATTATAGAAATCGGTCTAGTCTTCAGTCATTTAACTACAGTAGGCTACACATAAAAAGGAAGACTTGCAATTAACATGGCAACTTGATAGTAGTTTTAGGGGGAATGGGCCGGTTTTCTGGACCATTTTCTCTCTCATGTTTAGCCCCATTAGTTTTCAGATGTTAATATGTTTGCCCCATTATTTAGTCGATTTTAAGACCTTTCGCCCCATTTTTTCGTCAATATTTAGACCTTTCGTGCTATTTAGGTGTCGATTTTTAATTTGATGGGGGTTTAGGGAGGAAACTAGAAAAATAACGAATACATGCAAAAATCGCCCAAAAAGTGAACCATCTCCCCTTAAAGTTTCAGGCTATAAGGAAGTTCGGCCTGTAAACATCTATAATAAACACAAATACAGTCATTATGTAGGTTTCTGATGGATAAATAATATGTTGAATTTGGTTTTATGTATTTATGAATGTACTAAAACTGTATTATAGCTATAACAGCTTCCTCGCTCTCCAACACCCCTTCTCCCCTCTGTACACTCTTCAAAAAACAAAACAAACACAAATAATAAAAAATAAATAAATAAATAAATAATAATAATAATAAAAAATAATAAAATAAAAAGGTGTAAGTAGCTACGAGGTACCGTTATAAAGGCTTGTCTCTCAATACCTTCACCTGACCTGATGCTTCTAAAGGCTTACGGATACCTCCGCACCTATGCGCAGTCAGTATGTACCACTCAGTAGTAGCAGGTTAGTACAGCTCCGTACCTCAGTCGGGTACTGAAGGGTACTAAGGGCTCTGTCACACTATGCCGATATAAGTGCCGACGCTCCACGACTTAAGGAGTGGCGATACAAGGGGGAGACTACTGCCGAGTATCGTGGGTGATAGAGGGGCGGGACGCCCACGGCGGGCAGTATGGTCGGGTAAGCCGCATAACGGCAACTGGAAGGGGTCGAGAGGCAACCATGCAAGACCTAAGGAAGATAAATGACGCCGCTGGGGCGGCGTCATGAGCCGTAGCACGCAAACTGGTTGGCGACAATGGTCCTGACGAGCGGCGCCTATAGGAGGTAGGGCGGCGCCAATAGATACTACGGCGGCGATGGACAGCCACCCTGTCACACTGGACCCCTACTCCGTCACACTTGAGCCCGACCGAGGCAAACTGGTCCGTCGGAGGCGACGTTTGTGTGTGTGTGTGTGTGTGTGCGTGGAGGGGTGGGGGTGGGGGTGGGGGGGGGAGTTAAGGTTGAGATCTAGGGAGGAAACTAAAAACATAATAAAGATCCATAAATGAGCAAACAAATGCACCCATCTCCCCTTAATTAAGTGTTAGTTTTGTTTGAGTAATTGGTAAAACAAGGCCATCTGTAGTTAACCCTTTCAGTACCGGTGACGTCTTTCTCGTTATAGTCTGGCAACTATTAGGTTATTGTATTATGCTTACAAAGGGCCTGTAGCAATCACAAGACCTCCATTCCTCTCATTTATCTCTCTTAACTCCCACAGACCGTTCTTAAGCTGCATAAAATCGTCTAAGTATAGCAGAACTATGGCAAAACAGACGCCACCGCTATTGAAAGGGTTTATAGATAGTCACTCGTTGATGGGATCGGATTAAGGGGACAGTGGTGATTTTTGGGGTCTATTTATTTATATATTAATTTATTTTTTAGTTTCCTCGCTAGACCTCCATCAAGGTTAAAACAAAAACACCCCCAAAACCATCTATCAACGATGTCCCGTGCGACTTTGCCAGGTCGTGGACTCACGGTATGCCCTCCCCCTATGACGGCGCCTGGGCGTTACCGGATCGCTGCCTGAAGGCGACCTACCTTATAAGCGGCGTCTGACGCAGACAGGCTGGCGCCCTTGTAACGTATGACGCATACCGGACGCCGCCCGACGCCGCCAGCCTACCGTCCCCGTGCCGTCAATTTACTAGCCGCCGACTCAACTCATGAGAGTTGTGCATGTCGAACTTTTCCTGAGGCCCCTGACGACCTCTCCCGACGGCTCTCTTGACTAGGCGCCCACCCACGTCGCGCGGCGATGTAGGCAAAGACCTGCTCCTGACCCTTAAGTCGTGGAGCGTCGGCACTTAAATCGGCATAGTGTGACAGAGCCTTATTTATTAGTGGCCCCTCCATCATTGACGATTATGCCTATTACATAAGGCCTCCTCTTCAAACGCTCATTTACCGTAGTTTGAATATACCGCGCAGAGCATAAAAAATTGAGGAGCCTTCATCATGAGCGCACGCAACCTCACTCATGGTTCTGTCATTATGAAATTGGGTTCTCACTACGAAAAAAAATCGTAACAAATAATAAATAAAAAGAAAATAAGAATAACTATTCATAAGCTTTCCATATACTCGTGGATGTACTTGTGTGGATATTTGACCAGACGCTGACTTCAGGCGTCATACTTCCTTCTCTGCTCTGCTTTCAATCTGCCCTGACGTGTCTCCCCACGCTCCGCTGATTCCGCATTTGCTGCGTCCCTAGTGAGTTTTTTCTCATTTGTTTACTCTGGGATGTATCGAGTAAGGTTAGGATATGCATAGCAGGAGTATCAGGGACGGGTTTCCCGCAGTTCAGTGTATTTGGGTCGTGTGTTTGGGACACCTATTTCGGGTGTACCCTCGTGGTCCCGTGGTGGACGCGTGTTACATTTTTCGCGACTAGCTAGCCTAGTTATTTAGTTGGCTTTAACTACGCGTTATCAGGCTTCTTCTTATCTTTCTGATGAAGTTGCCTTATTGTTTGTTTACTGACATTCCTAGCGTATTTTTCTTCACACTTAGTGAAGTTTTTTCTAGGTCCCGAGTCAGTGCTTCCCTCTCCCGGGATTTTTTCTACGATGTGGTGATGGCGGATGTTCCTGTTGTGATATGTTACAGTGCTTTTTGTTTATATTACGACGTGATTAAGTGTTATTTCCGTCTGCTTAGGCCTAGCCAGCCACTCGTAGCTTTTTACATGTACAAGTGTTATTAATTTATGGTTTAAATATGTAATACCGTGTCATGTGTGTCCTGGATTAGTTGTGTTTTGGCTTAATCCAGGGCCTATTTGTGTTTATCAGATTGCGTCTGGTTAGTGTGGGTTGCCTTTTCCGGCGGGTTTTCTCGATTGCTCCGAGAAAATCCGGCTGGTTGCCTTTTCCGGCGGGTTTTTTTCGATTGCACCAAGAAAATCCGGCTGGTTGCCGAGTTTTATATCACGCGTGGTTAAAATAGGCTAGTTTCCCCCGGCGAGTGGTGGCCTGAGGGCTCTCCAGGACTGCGTCTCTGGTGGAGCCTGTGTTCAGGCTTACTGGGTGTTTCCCGGCGGGATGGCTATACCCATTTAACGAGGTGTTCATGCGGACACCGGTTGAATATAATTTTTCCCGGTTTTTGCAAAGCCATTGAAAAACTAGGCTGTTTTGTTTGTTTGGTCTTTCCACCCCGGCGATCTTTTGCAAAGAAGTGGGGATAGGAACAATTGGGGTTAACATTTAAATTACTTTCACACCCGGCGGTTGAACCTTGGGGAGGTGGGATTAACGGATTTGCAATTCGGTATAGTTAGCCAGACAATTGAGGGATACAATTGGGTATCGAGGCCTTCAAAATACGGCGATCTATGAAGGCTTCGAGTGAAGTCAGATCAAAAAGTTTAAGATAGGCTTACCCCCTTGTTAACTGCGTTATAATAAGGAGGCCGGTGTCTTAATATGGGTTTCCGGTGGACAAAAAACCCACTGGGAAGACTGCGTCATTTATAAAGATGTGCTCGTCTTTATATCATGTCAGAGGATATGCTTAAATCTTTTGGACAAGTAAAGATATTCTAAAATCTTTACATAAGAACCTACAGGGTAACAAGAGGTAATAGTGGTGTATTACGTCTTGTTGCCCGGCGGTTCATTAACACTTGTGTTAGAACATTTTGGGGTAACCTTATGAGCATTAATTCCTGGAAATTTTCGTTTTTCCAGGGCGGAGTTCCGGCGAGTCAACAGAGAACCAAAAGGAGACCGGGGGTGGGTTAGCTCTTCTCAGTCTCTGTCATGGCGCCACTAGACCCTGTTTTTGCTCTGTTCTTAACACCCTCCTGTTCAGGGATCCCCATTTTTGCGCATACTCTATGCATCAGATGCGTCAAATGCTTAGACCGGTCAAGGGGTCTGTGGGTGACTAAGAATTGTACTTTTTGTAGTCAGTTGAGTATCAAAGTATTACAGCAAGATAATTTGGCCGCGGCGGTTGCATTGTGCGAGGTCAAACAACTCCTATCTACGTATGCTACTTCAGTGGCTCATAAAGCTCTTCAGTGCGATAACGTAGTTCTGTGGGAAAGATTGGTTGCTCAGTATCCCCCACTTAAACGTCCCCCTTCTAGAAGTAAAGTTAATGTGCGTAAGTCGGCAGAGACTGGGCAGGGTACAGTGCTTATTCCCTCCCCCGGCACATCTAAGAGACCTCAAGAGCCGACACCCCTGGCGACAACTTCCAAGTCAAGATCGAGGTCCAGGTCACGGTCTCCCCTCCGACAGCAGACACATAGTCACTCTACTTCACCTTCGAGAAAGAAGAGCAAGGAGGAGAAGACCAGGGACAGTCCTAGTGCAAAATCAAAGTCAAGGCGAAGTCACAAGTCTTCAATAAAGGATACTCATGTACGAAAGACCTCCCGGCGTTCGCCGGAGCCTCGTACCTCGCTTTCTGCCTCTACTCCCGACATGTCTCATGTCCAATCTGACAGGTCGGGAGTGGAGTCAGAGACTGTGGTGGGGGATATACCGGCAGACAAGTTGTCACCTAATATTAGTCCCAGTTCACATGTACCAGCTTTAGAGAGTTCTACCAGCAGTTATAACCCTCTAGAGGGCTCAAGTGAGGGCTCAGTAATTGGTGTGGTACCTAGATCACAAGTGAGTTCCGGCCAAGACCGGGGAGTTTGGAGGTACTCCCAGCCATGGCGTGATGGCTCACATCATTCTCATGCACCAAAAGTAGTGGCAGACGTCCACCGGGACGCTGAGATCCCATCGTCCATCCCGGACTTGACATGGCAGCATGAGAGGGTCCCGGCTTCGGCGGAATCCTCTCCTGAGAGGCCGGGGGAAAGGGATGAGGGTTCTATAATTTCTGAGATGGAGATTCAAGAGTCAGGTTTATTGATTGACGACTCTCAGAGTAGGAATGATTCGCCACATAGTTCATCCTCTGCTAAATTTGTCACAGCTGATGAAATTAATGGGTTACTAGCAAATGCACTAACTAAGTTTTTTGGTCAGCAGCCGGAGACTCCTACAGTTGGTTTGGGAGCTTCCACGACAGCATCGAATGTCCGACCTCTGGCTACTTCTATTGCTTTGACACAAATTCCGCACCCTCCCCCTGTATCACCTACTATGGTTACTAGGCCAACTTCGGCGGCACTGACTATTTCCAATGTGAGAGTAGTAGCAGATGTAAATCCTCCCCCTTTAGACAAAGCGCCGGTCAGAAAGGGAGCTATGCCCCTCCTATACGGGCCGAATGAGTCATGGGTAACAATGTTCCCAGCAAAGCCAGAGGTAGCACAGTCCACTAGTCAGGGGAGCTTCCGGTACCACGTGAGTGGGTAATCCAAGGGAATAAATCTAGGAAGTTACGTGCTGTAGATATTCTAGGGAATGTACTGGATGTTAATATTAAGGCCATTCCTAACTATTATCACCATGATTACTTTGTGTATACTTCTACACCTGCCCTACCCCCTGCGTCAGCTGCAAAACTGTTTTCGGACTGGACCAAGTATGATGGTTTCAATGATATAAAAGCACTGTCAGCTTTAACACCAGAGTTAGGTTTAAAGACGTTCACGGACACAGCCACAAATCCAGTTTTGAAGGTGGAGCAGATGGGTCCGGAACCTTGGGTGGAATGGGAAGTGGAGGCTCAGAACTTTGCAACAACTTTTACCTCTAAATCTTCACACCAAATTCCACAAGAAAGCCATTCTTGGTTCTCTATGCCGGTATTCTCTGCCGGCGGAGTTCCCTCTGCTTTATTTGCATTTTTAGCTGCCCCTAAAATTAATCTATGCGAGCTTAAAGATCCCTTTTCCACACCGTCCACTACTCACCTAGACCGGGAGTTTAGGCTATGTGGGAAAGCATATAGACTGTTTTCCCAGTATATTGTCACACAACAGGTAGCGAAGTCAATGCTAAGATCCAGAGGTGGGCAGGTGCGCGCCATTTGGCGCTCTGCGCTCTGCGATCCGGTGCGCATTACCAATATAGAGGAGCGCGGAGCGAGGAGCGGCAAAATTCTGAAATCGGAGTGCAGGCGGGCAGCGCAGCTAGAAATTCGCGCTCCTTTCTGGCGCTCCGGAGGCGATTTTTCGTGTCAACAACAGGTACAAGAACGTCATTATCGTGTACAGTCATCGTACCGTTCGTACGGTGTTACCCACGGTGTTAGTGAACTGTGATACAGTGATACTATGATAGTGACAGACTGACAGTGTTACAGTTGTTAACTTGTTATTTTTTTTTTTTTGGCTTTTGCTAACGCAAAGTAAACCTTACAGGCAAGTTACAGCTTACGAAGGGGCCTAAGGGTAAGTCTGGCAGTGGTATAGCCCGAGCCTGTCTGACTGTCTGATAGTCAAAAGACACTATAGACTTCAGAGACTTTTATCATTTTATGGTATCGATACTATCGGAATGTTACTTGAATGTATGGGTGGGAGGGTGGTTTGGGGGATGGTGGGGGGAAGGTAGAAGCGTAATTGACTGTGTTACAAATATGAAGCCGATTGGTGAGGTAGTTTCGCCACCACAGATTTTATTTGTTTTCCTTTTCTTCGTACGGATACGCTGGAAGTGGGTTGTGGGAGGCAGTTGGGGGTGTGGTGGAGGGAAGGCATAAGGGTAAGGCACTTGTCACACAAATATGGAACCGATTGGTACAATCGTTTCGCCGCCACAGATTTTCTTTTTTTTTTCCTTGTGAGGCGACCGATAGTCAGCGAGTGGGTGGGAGGAGGGGTTTGGGGTAGTGGTGGTGCCGTGGTGGGTATGCAGAAGGGTAAGGTACATGTGGTAAAAAACTAAAAATATGAAAGCCATAGGTGCAGTCGTTTCGCTGCTACGATTTTTTTTCGGCGAGTCAGTATATAATTATATACGGACCTGGCACTGGGCGTGACAACTGACATCTGACAAGACCCTAGTCCCGGCCGTATATATATATAATTATTATAAATTATATACCGTCGGACCTGGCAGTTTCGGACCTAGTTTCTCAGTTTCTGTAATTCTTTATGTCATATCATAGATATCAATGGACAGTCACAATGTCACAAACTCACAATGATATCAATCATATCATATCATTGATATTTGATTCATTGATAATTATGACATAAAGAAAAACAGAAACTGAGAAAGTGAGAAACTTAAACAGTTTAACTTCAGAAAGACACCATGACTTGAGGTTTTTTGAATGTTTTGAATTCTTGGAATTTAGTGAAGTGAAAGACAAAGGACAAAGTGAAGGACAAAGGTAAATCATTAAATAACTTCTAGAAGCTGTTTTTTTACTTGTTTTTTTTTTATATACCTATTTTTGGGAGCTCGGAGCGCAGGAGCGCGGAGCGGGAAGCGCATCGGGTCTGCTGACAAAAGGAGCGCGTGAGCGCTGCCGCATTACCTTATGTCTGATGAGCACGGAGCGCTGCCGCATTACCGGTCCCACCAGAGCGCGCCCACCTCTGCTAAGATCTGCTCAGGCAATCTCGGACGCGGAAGTCCGAAAGGCTATCGAACTAGCTAGACGCTTGCTACTCCAGACTTCTATACAGTCACTGGGAGATATCCGTACAGCCTTGCTAGAGGCGGTGCGGGCAAGACAAGATCTAAGGATGTCTCTCGTGCGGAAGCTCCCGGATAGGATTGCAAATCAAGTGGTTATGTCCCCTGTTCTAACTGCCTCTTTAATGTCCCCGGAGGTGTGGAAAACAGTGTTCAACATGGCTCAGGCCTTTAAGCACAGTCCCGCCCCATCTAAGAAACACGCTTTCAATTTTACCAAGCCCAAACCAGTCGCAAAAGCTCAGCCTGGTGGGGCAAAGCCCTTTCATCTGCCTAAGTCCTCTTCCACCCAAAGTCAGGCTCAGTACAGATACAAGCAAGGAAAGTTTTCAGGTAATAATAAAGGACAGAAGTATCAACGACCGGGCCAGGGCCCGTCTCCTGCCAAACCCGGCCTGTCGTCAAAGCATACACCACCACCACCACCAAAAAACTAGGGTCTCTCTCACTCCCAGGGCCAGTCTTACGGCGGGTGGATTAGAGGGTAGTCCCGCCGGTGAACCCTTGTCTGCTAACTGGGTCATTCCGGGCGTGTCATCGCGCATGGCCATTGAACACATGGGCGAGGATGGTGGCACGCAAAGGCATCACCTGGCAGTGGCTCCGGCGACCTCGCTTACGTCAGCCGGCAAAGGCAAATTTTGTTTCATTAGAGGTGGAGTCACTGATCCAAGAGATGATCGCCAAGAATGTCATCATCCCGGTCCCTCAAAATTACCCAGTATTTACGTCCAAACTCTTTCTAGTGCCCAAAGGGGACAGTGTTCAGATGAGGCCGGTCGTAGACCTGTCTTATCTGAACCTCCATATTCACAACGTTTCCTTCCGGATGCTGACAGTGAATCAAATCAGGCTAACACTTCCGCCGGAAGGGTGGATGTGTTCTTTAGACCTGACAGACGCGTATTGGCACGTCCCGGTAAACAAAAGGTTTCAACGATTTCTGGCCTTACGAATAATGCATCAGACTTATGTCTTTCAGAGGATGCCGTTCGGGTTGAACCTAGCACCTCGCTTACTCACGAAATTAGTCCGGCAAGCCCTGATGCCCATGTTAGAACAAGGGATCAGGATTTTGTGGTATCTAGACGATTGGCTGGTGGTGGCAGAGACGGAACAGGTATGCATCAATCATGTCAACATAACATTAAATCATGTAAAATCTCTAGGGTTCAAGGTAAACCCGGTAAAGTCAATCTTTGTTCCCTCACGAGTGGTCCAGTGGATAGGGCTGGTCTGGGACACAGCTGCTCTCACTCTGAGTCAGAGTGTGGACAATCGGAACAGGTTTCGCAAGAAACTGTTTATGTTTCTTCACAGTCTGACTATGACAGGGAGAATCTGGAAATCTCTGGTCGGCTCTCTCAACTGGATTCAACTAACTGTAAAGTTGGGCCGGTTGAAAGTCAAACGTTTAATATTGGAGGGCAACAAAAATTTTCCACTATTGCCGGCGGAAACATTATGGCCCATCCCAAAATTAATACACAGCTTACTAGCGGTCTGGGCGAAGAGGGAAACATTGCACTCGGTCATGTCATGGACCTCTCCTCCGCCGACGGTATGGGTAGACACGGATGCGTCAGGAACGATAGGTTGGGGCTTTCAGTCAAACCACGGCCATCAGGGTCAAGGGCTTTGGTCCCATTCAGAAACCTCCCACACCAATGTCAAAGAGTTACTAGTCCCCTTGTATTTCCTTCAGGCTCACGGCTCTACTCTACGGGACAAATCGGTGGCCTTCAGGATGGACAATCTGAATGCGGTTCACTGCATTCAGAAACAAGGGTCAACAAGATCTCGGAAGTTGCTAAACGTGTCAGAAAAGATTTTTGTTCTAGCCGACAAGCTGAAGATTCATCTTCACGCATCTTATCTCCCAGGCGTAGCAAACGTCTGGGCAGACGCTCTGTCTCGGAGACAGAGCACAACAGTAGAATGGGCGCTCAAGCAAACCATTTTCAACCAAATGATTGCGGAGCCCTACCGTCCACAAGTGGATCTGTTTGCGTCCGAGGAGACTCACAAACTCCCGCTATACCTCACCCGCCGGACAATAACGCCGGCGGGAGGACCCGACGCACCGGTGACGGACTGGAACAAGTGGAGTTCCGTTTATCTGTTTCCACCACCAGACGCTTCTCTAATGTGCCACGTAGTAAACAAACTACGGGATTATCGGGGCGTAGTCTCGTTAATCGCGCCCCTGTGGCCGGCGCAGTTGTGGTACCAGCAATTGAAAACGTGGTGCCCGAACCCGGTGTCGCTCCCGGTCGGGTATTTACACTTAGACACGATTGGCAACCTAGAGACCTCGCTGACTTTTGCTTTATGGACATTCAGGAGGCCAAGTGGCTAACACCGTATGGTAGAAACGTGACCAATAAATTCATGAGTCAATACACCCAATCTACAAAGAGACAGTATCAATCGCACTGGCGGTCCTTTACTTCTTGGATACTTAGGACAGAACAAACCGTACCTTCGGTGGCTTTGGTTTTTAATTATTTGAACTATCTGTTCGAGCAGAAACGACTATCTGTAGTAACGTTAAAAAATCACTTAACAGCGATTAGGTTGCCATTCTTTGACCTTACAGGTCTAACCATACCACTAGCGGAGGAAACAGGTTTCATGAGAGCATGTTTTAAACTCCGCCCACCTCCCCGTCAGCTCATGCCTACCTGGTCTCTGGACAAAGCGTTGTCTTTACTTCATTCCCGTCTGTACCAAAATACTGCAGATTTTGACTTTTAAAAAGGGCAGTATTCCTTATGGCTTTGGCTACCGGGAACAGGGTATCTGAGCTGGCGGCAATGAGCAACACACCTAATTGCATAAGGTTTGGTAGGCTCAATGAGTGTATTCACATTGCACCTTCCCCAGGGTTCATCGCCAAAAATGAACACAGTGAACACGTGTTTTCAGAGTTCACGGTGCCGGCGTTGAAAAGGGGAAAAGTGCACCATAACTTATGTCCAGTGCAAGCTCTAACCAAATATTTGAGAGTAGCACCTCTGAATCAACAGGGTGCTTTATGGGTAGCAAGTACGGGCAAACGCTTAATGAAACGTAAAATAGCTTCTCTCCTAGTAGAAGTCATTAAAGAGAGTAATCCCGGCGTTGTGGGAAAAGCCCACGATTTACGTAAATGGGCGGCCTCTTTGCGTTTCCTTAAGAATTTTTCTGTTGAGGACATAGCGTCCACGCATCTATGGTCCTCTAATCATACGTTTTTGACTCGATACCTTTCAGTAGCTCTAGACAGACCTTCCATGCCATGTATAGCTTTAAGGCAGAGGGTCTAGGTGGCCTCTAAGTCACTTATTGTTTAGATTAAGAAAAGAGGGGGGGGGTGCAGTCAGTGTAACATAGGACACCCTAGACCCCGCCGGAGTATGTGTACGGAGAATACGAGCTTTGATACTGTTTGTAGGTGTGATATAAAATTTCTCTGTAGTATTCATTACAGGAAATTGTGCTAAAGTACAATAGTAGTAAAACAACAATTCTTGTTGTCAGTAGTTTTGGCTGTGAAGCAATATAATTTTAAGAAATCTCAGTAGTTGCAACTACGACTTTTATTTTTGATGTAAGTACTTATGCATAAGTACAAGAGTTCGGTACTTCTGCGAAAGTGCAAGAATTCATTTTATGTTTGGGTATATTTTTAGGAATATATCCACTAGTTGTTGTTGTTGTTGCTGTTGTTGTTGTTGTTGTTGTTCCCCAGGCTGCCTGGCCGAACAGCCCCAAGGTCCCAAGCAAGGCCAAGGCCATAGAGCGCCCCCACAAAACCCTCCCTGCTTACCACTAACAAAACCCAGGTGACCGAAGCCACTCTAAGGCAGGTAGCTGAGGAGGGCGCGGAAACGCCCGGGAAACCAAAGCCCCACCCAAGGCCCTGTGCCCCTCAGCAATTATGAAGAGAAAGTTGAGGGGCAAGGGAAAAAAGTGACGCTTTGGCTTCCAATCTTGGTAGATTGGGAGGTCAATCCACGGAAGAGACGCCGTCACTTGAGATTTAGAAAATATATAAGTAAAAGGAACAGTCAGATTAATCTATGGGTATGGCAGAGATCGCTCAGTTCTCACTCTGATAGACCAGCCCATCACCACATGACTAGAACCCAATCCTCTCAGCATCAGCTAGGAAAGGCCCTAGAAAGCCACCTTTGGCGGGGGGATAGCTCCCCTATTTCAACCCCTTTCGGGGTTGGGCACCCGCCTTATCCACTAGTTTAATGGGGTTTATATGTGCACATGTAGACTTTTAAGTTTTTATTTTTCACCACTTACTTTAAGTGGGGTGCCTTCTTAACTAGCAGATCTGTGTACAGAGTCTCAGAGTTAACCCTTTTTTTCAAGCAGGCTTCTTCGAAGCACGCTCCTGCTTGTACCCTTTTTTGTATATATATGCTGTATAAAGTTTATGCGCAAAAATATATCTTTTTTACAAAGTAAGAATACTATGTGGTTGTTTGATTATCTGCTTTTGCTAGAGTTATGATATGATTACGAATGTCCCCCTCCAGTCTTAGATATCAGGCATAATCGTCAATGATGGAGGGGCCACTAATAAATAATAGGTTTGACTCCTGCAAGGAGATAAAGAAAACCTAATATTTAGTAGTGGCCCGTAATCATTGACGACTGGGGCCCTCCCGACCATCCCCTTCCCATTCGTTGATGTATTAAGGATTTTGGTTTACTTGATATGTCAGTGAAGGAAGTATTACGCCTGAAGTCAGCGTCTGGCCAAATATCCACACAAGTACATCCACGAGTATTATGGAAAGCTTATGAATAGTTATTCTTATTTTCTTTTTATTTATTATTTGTTACGAAGTTTTTTCGTAGTGAGATCCCAATTTCATAATGACAGAACCATGAGTGAGGTTGCGTGCGCTCATGATGAAGGCTCCTCAATTTGTTATGCTCTGCGCGGTAGATTCAAACTACGGTAAATGAGCGTTTGAAGAGGAGGCCTTATGTAATAGGCATAATCGTCAATGATTACGGGGCCACTACTAAATATTAGGTTTTCTTTATCTCCTTGCAGGAGTCAAACCTATAAAACAGAGGTCCTTTCTGACACTACCTGCCTTGCAGATTGGACAGCTCCGCAATAGTACGGAAGGGTAATAAATACAGCAGTCCCTTATTATACGCTGCCTGCCTTGCAGATTGGAGCCTGGATCGAGACTTACGTAAATGCACAATAAATATATGGTTATAGCCTTGTGATTTGTGATTGTATAAAACTTTGTGTGTAAGGGTGACGATTAAAATAAGACATAAGGACATAAGAAATGTGAGTCTACAGAAACCCGATTGGCCCACACAAGGCAGAACCCTCTCACACCCAACCCTAATTATAGGCCCAGCTTACTAACGCCTTGAGGACCGACCTCACCAAAACGGTCAGAGGTCAGAAAACTGGGTCTGCAGAGCGCCCATTGGCCAACACCCGACAGCAGATCCCCTTCACACCCAACCCATCTCGTCCATATGTCTATATAATTTTATCTTAAAACTCTCTATCGTTCTTGGTCCCACTATAGCACTTGGTAGCCTACTCCACCTATCTACAACTCTGTTACCATATCCCCTTTATTCCTTTATGTCCATTCTGTAAGAAGGACACCAAAATTGAACAGCATAATCCATATGGGGTCTGACTAATGACAAGAAATGTTTTAAGATAACATCTGCTCTGATTCTGCAGTTCTGTTACTCACTCCTAAAGATGAACCCGAAAATCCTGTTTGCCTTGTTACGAACGCTTATACACTGTTTTCTAGGTTTCAAATCATTGCTAACAAACACACCTAGATCTTTCTCACAGTCTGAGTTTTCTAATTCAGGCATGCCAGTTAATTAGCAAAATAACCTAGAATAAATCATTTATGTCTAGCCTAATTTAAATAACCTAGAGTAAATCACTTGTCTAGCCTATTTGTATCAGACTCATATAGTCTAATCAAGGCTATCGACATCTTATCATTTACAAACTTCCTTTCTTCAGATGATGAGGACAAAATATATAATTAAGCTACGGTATGTAGCCTACGGAGATTATAAGCTAAGTTAAAATAGCACACTTAATTGAAACTACTCATCACACTTAAACTATAGCTTATATTTATCAAACGTATTTTATAATTATCTAGCTTATACAAAATTATTATAATAATCAACAACGTATTTGGCTACAGAATCTTCACGGTAGCTGAGTAATCAAAATGAAGACATGTAATTTACCTTCAGCTGAAATACAACAGACTATAGTTATACAATTTACGGTCTCAGTGTTGTATTCTGAAGGTAGACCACAGCTAAACATATTACGTAATATTTAATAGGCCTACTGTTTTCGGTAGCGGTATTTTACGGTCTTATAGTGTATTATGGAGATGTGTTGACAGTGTAGGTGTACTGGTGATTTATATTGTTAATGTCAACAATAATTAAGTGTCATCATAGCGTTTCATCTAACTATATTTCTAAGTATCATAGAAGAGAGGCAGAGAATCAAAAGTTGATGAAGCTGAGTTCGAATTTAATTGAAACTTAAGACAACGTAAATAATAGTAACTGGATGAATATATACTTATACAGTACCGTACAGTAGTAGGTTTAAGTGAACTGGGAAAATTAATACAGTAGACAATGAAAAGGTTTGAGCATTGCATAATTACGAACATAGGAACATTAGAGGTTTCGTTTAAAACTGTTATTGTGTGAATTGCTCTGCGATTAAGCCATTATTGACAATTATTGTAAGGATGGTGAACACGTAGGCCTACTTCCCAGAGGTGTAAATATTCAGAATAAAACCTGATCTGTAGTTAATTTGTTCAGAGATGGGTAATAGAAGGTGATCAACTTAACCTTTTCATTATTATTATTATTATTATTAATCATACATTTAGTTTGTATTACAGTTAAATCAGGAAAACATGCTTAGATTAATCTATATGAGATTTCAAGCAAATTAATTAACTGTCATATTTGTATTTATTTTCTATGAAACGAGTCACTCAGACTGAGTGAAATCCAATGCGCTGCAACATTTAGACCAAGTGGTTAGGTTCGAATTTGATCTGTCTTTAGCTGCCAATTATTTCTTAGTCCATAATTATATATATATGTCCTACATCAAACAAAGGTGCGAAGTGGGTGTCTGGGAACTTCAGGGATTTACACCGGAGCACTAATTAGTAGGTGGTCAGGACCAATAATATTTACCTTATATATTTAAATACCCCCAGTCGCGATCGAACCTCCGACATTCAGAACGAGTGTCCAAGCTTGATAAAGTAATCTTAACCTTTTCCTGTATATATTAAGGAGAAGGGAAATCCTACTTGAAGAATGTATTTCAATTCATACACAAGTCGTACGATCCATATTCCAGGATACCATACAGGTATATTCTCCAAGTAGGATTTCCCTTCTTTATATACATAGGAAAATGTTAAGATTACTTTATCACGCCGTGGTATGGTGGGTTAAAAGCTTGGACACTATTTCTGAAAGTCGGAGGTTCGATCCCGGCTGGTGGTATTCAAACATTTATTAGCTCACGTGTATTTGTGATATATAGGCTATATATATATATATATATATATATATGCACATAAGAAAACAGGAGTCTGCAGAGAGCTGATTGGCCCACACACGGTAGATCCCTTTGCCACCAAACCCATCTCGTTCATATGCCTATCTGATTTTATCTTAAAACTCTCTATCGTTCTTGATCCCACTATAGCACTCGGTAGCCTATTCCACCTATCTACAACTCTGTTACCAAACCATTATTTGTCTATATATTTTCTGAAACGAAATTTATCTCTCAGTGACCTGGTCAGGTAGGCTACTGTACGGTACTTTTGTACACACACACACCACATAGTTACCTAAATGTATTTTAAATTATTTCAATGAACCCTGTACTGCCTATCCGTTTTTGTTCCCATGTGTTTATAATGTACTATTCATAAATACTTGTATCTATATGCATTCCATATTCCGCTGTATGGCAACACCCTGTGTTCTCTGTAAGAACATAAGAAGATGGGAGTCTGCAGAAAGCCGGTCGGCCCACACAAGGCAGATCCCTGTTACACCCAATCCCAATTACAAGGCCTAATTATAGACCCAACTCACCAATACCCTGAGGACCGACCTCACCAAAACGGTCAGATATCAACACAAGATTACGGGAGTCTACAGAGAGCCGATTGGCCCACACCAGGCAGATCCCCCCTCATACCCAACCCATCTCGTCTATATGCCTATCTAATTTGATCTTAAAGCTCCCTATCGTTCTCGATCCTACCATGTCACTCGGTAGCCTATTCCACCTATCTACAACTCTGTAGATAGGTGGAATATATATATATATATATATATATATATATATATATATCCGGTAGCTTAATTGAATACTTTATCCTTATCAACTGAATAAAGGTGGTTTGTAAATGTGGATATGATGTGGAATAGCCTTAATTAGACTTGAGTTTGCCATATTAAGCTAGTTAAACAATGTTTACTGTATAGATTATTTAATGAATTGGCTAAATATACAGTATTTGTTAGTTATTTTGTTAATTAAACGAAATTTCTTAATTTAATCGTCACACATACACACACAGTCTTATACAATCACAAATCACAAGGCTATAACCATATATTTATTGTGCATTTACGTAAGACTCGATCCAGACTCCAATCTGCAAGGCAGGTAGCGTATAATAAGGGACTGCTGTATTTATTACCCTTCCGTACTATTGCGGAGCTGTCCAATCTGCAGGGCAGGTAGTGTCAGAAAGGAACTCTCTTTTTAGTACCCTTCAGTATCCTACTACGGTACGGAGCTGTACTAACCTGCTACTACTGAGTGGTACATACTGACTGCGCATAGGTGAGGAGCCGTCCAGATCCCCTACTAAATATACTGTAGATGTCTACAGCTCCAACTTCCTTACAGAATGAAACTCGCATGTACTCAATTGCTATCTAAATCCTATCTACTAACTTGCAAGCGATAATCATAATGTGATCTATCGTGTAAATATGCTGCGTTAAAATTATGCTCACAGCTGGCGAACATTGGCATCATTCACGACTCATTGGGCCACTCATCAAGGATTCCTAGGAACTTCAACTCGTCTCGTCCAAGGACTCCGACCGTCGCCGCGTCGCGTCACCACTCCCACTGTCTCCCAGTGTGAAGTCAACAGTTGTTAGGGGAGGGTTACGTTCTTACCAGTGGAATCTAATGTCTCGTGGTTAGATTGTTAAAAGATCTGTATGTGGTGACCCAGGTTCGAACCCCGGGAGTATTACTTACTTTCATAGATGTCATGGCATGGTATGGCATTGATGTTGGGAGTGAAATCAATTATTTTGTGGAACACTACTTTTTTGTTATAGCCTACCGTGAAAGAAAAGTGAGCTCTAGGAGGTATGATGCTACAAATTATGCTTAAAGGTGAGTGTCACAAATTTTAGAAGATGTATAATTGTGTATGGGCCGATCGGCTTTTTGCAGACTCCCATTTTCTTATGTTCTTATGTTCTTATGATTTAAAGGTAACGTGGTGGGCATGTTTCCAAAGGGCATTGTGTAGGCCTAATTCGAATATTCATCGTTTCACTGATGGTTATATTATTTATATATTATGACATGGGCTCTACAACTGGAAGTACGGTAGTATAAGTATCGCCAACTATTGCTACAACTTAATGATGCTTTATCCCTTTCAGTACCGGTGACGTTAATTTAACTTTGTTCTTGCTACTGTTAGACGATTTCATTCAGCTTAAAAAGGACCTCCAACAAATAACAGGCTTCGACCTACCTCAATCAACAACCCTTATATTACCCCCTGACCCTTTTTAAGCTGCACAAAATCGTCTAAATATAATAAGAATGCAATTTAAAAGACGCCTCCGGTACATTAGGGGCTAATAGAGTAGCCTATAATTTGGCCACTTGCGCGTTTCGTTCTATAAGGAAGTTGGAGCTGTAGACATCGATACTAAGCAGACTGATCAGCTAAAATATGGGTGCATTGCTTTTACAAATACATGCAATATAATTCAGCCGGCTGAAAGTTGTTCGATATTGGACTTTGGACTTTGGACATTCGGATGTAAACAAAGCGACGAATCTCAAGCGATCTTGAACGAAGCAAGCTGGTTTGCTTAGATACGTTTAGTATGATCAATACGTATATTATTTATGTTGTATTTAATATTTCTTGGCAAATCTATTATCACACAATTAAAATTCATATTATAAGTAATTTTAACCAGAAAATAAATAATTTTATATACCGGTAGCCTATTGTTATGGAATAACAAGCCATAGTAAATACCGATGACACTGCAGATCCTGAAATTCCTGAATATGCAATAGAATCCTGAAAACTGTTGGACATTGGACTTTGGACATTGGATATTGAACATTCAAACATTACTGGATAGTGAGTAGCCTATTGAATATCCAATACATTCCTGAAAACTGTTGGATATTGGACTTTGGACATTCAAACATTACTGGATATTGATTAGCCTAGAGTTGAATATCCAATACAAACCTGAAAACTGTTGGATATTGGACTTTGGACATTGGACTTTGGACATTCAAACATTACGAGATATTGATTAGCATCTAGTAATGTTTGAATGTCCAAAGTCCAATATCCAACAGTTTTCAGGTTTTTATTGGATATTCAACTCTAGGCTACTCAATATCCAGTAATGTTTGAATGTCCAAAGTCCAATGTCCAAAGTCCAATATCCAACAGTTTTCATTTTTTTATTGGATATTCAACTCTAGGCTAATCAATATCTAGTAATGTTTGAATGTCCAAAGTCCAATGTCCAAAGTCCAATATCCAACAGTTTTATATATTATACGTCTCTCAATCACAGTCTTCTAATAATTATACAAACTGTTATGCCCTGTTTTTCTACAGGTTTAACTTGGGTAATGTGAGTTCTAACTGACTGGGTATATAAGGCTGCATGCACAAGACAAGGCATGAGGAATAGAGAACACAAAATAAACACACGGTAACACGACACACGTTCAAGTTTATTGAAGTAAATGAATAAAGAGCATGGAAAGATAGTAATTCTCGTACAAAACAAATAATAGAAGGGAACTGCTAGCATTAGCGGATCTGGATGGAGCCTAGTCTCCCACTTCCAACGTTCAGGTATACTCTTCTGATCACGGGTTTAGTTAGCAAGTTTTATTTTACTGGAAGACCTCAATATATTTATGTATTCAATTTCGCTGATTAGATCTCTTACTGGCTGGTCGCGTGCCCAAGTAGCAGCTCACAGTTAGAATTAGACACGCGTATATTATAGAACACGGAATTTATAGTAACCTCATGGGGGTACTGATCTAAGGTTTATATTCTTATGGCAGAAATACATAGAACACGAATCAGTGGGCGAACGTTAGATATCACTAGGGTTTTAATATCTGGACAAGGTAATTACGAGAGTCAATGTCGCCTGTTAATTAATGAGCACTGATACGCTTAGTACGTCCCAAATGGAATGGTTCAATATGAGTTACACTGGGCAAGGTTATAGCCACTTCATAGTAAAGTTAATAAGTGAATGTCGAACTCGTACTATGACACGTTCATACTAATAAAGTGAATATTGAATCTTATTTGTTGGTCTGGTCCTGGTTATCTTGCTTCCGGTGATGTTGGGGGCTAGCGACTGGTTCCTCGGCCGTCCAGGTGGTCCAAATGTAGGAAGTTCTCAAGTCGGATCTTTTGGCGATCGGTGCTGGCTACACACTTATATATCCATTCATTTGTGTGAAGGTTATAAGGTGCACGTCGGGACTTGTACATGGACAGATGCTTCTATTAGTCTTCTCTGCCACGGAGTCTGCCGGCTCTGGAATCTCTCAACTCCGGAACAACACAAGGGCAGAGCTAGAGGTTAATTTCAGGGTAGTGACCACTGGTTGGTGTCTAGCTTTCAACTAATTTGACTGGGGGCGGGAGCTAGGTTTATAGGCTCGGTTCTGGACCCTGTAGACAATAGGGATCTCGAGTCTTATGGACTTATTTGAGCTCTCAATAGATATGGGGACTAGATAAGATGGTGATTACTGTTGTGGCACATGGTCATAGGAAGCCTTCAATTTGTCATATAACTGAGCCTTAGTAAAAGGTACTATTTTGGCTATACTGGAAGTATTTATGGAAGGGAGACTGGATCTACTTTGCGGGGAGGACTGGGACAGCTGTGATAGGGGCGTCTCTCTTATATTGCTTAGTCTTTGTTCTATTGCATAGCTGAGGTGCTAATTTGACTATCCGAGTATGCAAAACAGGTGAATGGGTTATTGTGGGTGCAGAGAAGTGAGTAAGGGGGTTAGGCATGCATGGTTAGTTCATCGATAGGAAGAATTCCTAGGCTACCTGGCAATGACCCGGAAGTCAAAACAGGGGTCAAAGGAGTACAAAGGAAATCAAGCAACAACATCTAGTGACCCTTCTAGGCTGCTTGTCCTCCAAAACACTGAGGATCAAGTGTCCAAACAGTGGTTTAGAGTGGGTAAGGGAACATTGGAAAGGGAACTACTGCCCTATAACGTACTATAACGTGGCAGGACTAGGAAGTTAGTAGGGGACATATGGGTTAGTAACTGAGGGGAGGATAAAGTTATTCATTTACAAACGCAGTCAGTCGCGGGTTTGATGCGAGATATTTGTCTAGGCGGAATTTAAATGAATCAACGGTGCTGCAGTCTATAACGGGTCAGGTATACCTCCGCGGTGGTGGGTGTCTCCCTCCTCGGGTGGGTAAAAAGGGGTAGCCGGGCGCTCTCCCTCTGGGATGGTCGTCTGGCGGCTGTGGCTAGGGGCTTGCCATATCACCAGTGTTGGTAATAACCCTCTGCTTATGAGACAGATGTGGGTGTTCTTAATATCAAAACCGAAAGTGCCTTGGCTAGCTGGTTGTAATCGGTTGGTTGTTAGTTGCAGGGCTTGCTGGATGTGGTGGAGACTGGTTGCTAACTCTGCCACATATATCTGGAAGTATGGCAATAGAAGTTAGTTACTGGCGAGGCGGCGAGCCTCGCACCGACGACCAAGGGGTACAGGGTTGTGAATGGGTTGTAAGATAATAGATGGCATGCAAGAGGTTAGTAAAGTTCTAATGTTGTTCTGGCCTACTAAGGGAAGGCAGGCTGGATAGTAGTATATATATAAAAGGTTGGAGAGCGTTAGCAACGGAAAAATCAAGGATCTTAAAGAGGTATGAGAGAGAGGCTAGGTCGGACAAGAGTCGAGAAGCGCGGGGTATTATAATGAGAGGGGAGGAGTTCAGGGGGGCTATAGGGAAATTTGACCATAAGGTCTCTGGGCGTGGGGGTGGCATTAGGCTGCAGTTGATATTGGAGTTTGAAAAGGCAGTGAAAGTACGTTAGCCAAATGCTACCGGGAATGCAACTATGGGGTGGTATATGAGTCTGGAAAAGATAGAATTATGTGGACTGTGGGGCTGGGGGGGGGGGGGGGAGAATGAGGTGAACTGTAGGTGTGTGCTTGACTGTGGGTAAAGTGGCGAAAAACATGGTGTATTATTCTTCGTCAGGACGAGGGATTATGGATGCTATTAGTTGGCACGAGCTTTTTCACGTCTAGTTGTCCCTGGGAACTGCGTTTTCTATGAAGTATATACCAAGAAAAACGGCAGTCCGTAGGGGTACTCAGTTATTGTTTCGAGGTACTTATGACAGATACTGGTAATAAGGTTATCTATACAATCTCTGGTTGGGGTAAGAAGTGTAGGACACGAAGCAAATTGGCGTAGTGTGGACTGTGGATACGAAGGAGGTAAGTGGAAGACGTATGACAATTGTGGAAAAGTAAATGGAAAAAGGTGAACACAATGGCGGATAAAGATACTTAACCTAAGGATTGAATACATAGATTTATGGGGCGATGGGTCTTCAGAAACTTAGTCTGGCAAGACAAGATGTTAGGGAATGTTAATATTAATACTTAACCTAAGGATTGAATACATAGATTTTATGGGGGCGATGAGTCTTCAGAAACTTAGTCTGGCAAGACAAGGTATGTTAGGGTATGTTAATATTAATAACTAACCTAAGGATTGAATACATAGATTTAGGGGGGGCGGATTGGTCTTCAGAAACTTAGTCTGGCAAGACAAGGTATTTTAGGGTATGTTGATATTAATATCCTAACTTAGGGACAGGGCATGGGTGTATTATAATATGAATGTATTTTCTTGTTCATCATCGTGTAGGTAGAAGTGTAGGACACGAGGGGGTAGTGTACGTGAGGTGTGGGAAATGGTCAGTTTAGAAGGGGTAGATAGGTGCGGCCTGGAGCTGCTTAGCCCTGCGGGCTTGGGCCTGTCTGAATTGGCTGGCTCGGTCAGCTGGTCCTTTCGTTCTGTGGACCTTTCTTTCGGGTGTTTCTGTGTGGTGTTCGCTCGTGGCTTCTGTGGTGGGCTTCTCGTTCTGGGGCATTTTACTTCCCTCTCCTTCATTATAGGCTCGTCCTCGAGCCTCAAGGGTGAAGTAAAAAGAAGCATGGTTATGGTGGGTAATTTTTTGGGTATTTAGAAGTTTCCACCAAGCAAGAGAGCGACGGTCAGGTTTCTTTTGTAGGTCAATGTATACCTGTAAGAATGTGTCCTCTGTGTTGTGACGGGCGGTTGCCCGGGCTTGATGTGGGCGTTGTAGACGTATGTGTCCAGTGGGGGTTTTTACTTTAACCTTCCGTATGAATGGTTTGTAGCTTTTCCCCGCGGGGGTCGGAGTGAGGTGTGTGGGACTGACAGGAGGTCTGTTTAGTGTGGGGAATGGGTTACTAACCGACGGGGGATTAGCGTCTGACAACAGAGCTGGGGATGAAGGGGAAACATGAGTCTGGATTTCTTTTGGTTTTCTTGGGCGGTGTTGTAGGTTGGAAAAATCTATTGAGGCAATGCGCAAGATAGGTTTAGGTAAGGTGGGTGACGGAGGTGTGAGAGAAGGAAGGGGTGTGTGTGTTGTGTGGCTTGGGTCTTTAGTGTCGGAACGGGGTGTTATTTTTATCTCACCGTCTTTAAATCTGATGGGTCTGTTGATTATTCTACCTCGGGCGGTTCTGGTGGGAAGGTAGAAGTTTGTCGTGGGACTTGAGTCGCTCGACGATGTTTTATATTGAGGGGAGGAACGTTTTACAGGTAAAGAACATGTGGGGGTCTCTCAGGGGTGACTTTGTGGGGGGGTTCTTTTGGGGGTTGGTGGGTTGGGGGTTCGGTGAGATGAGGAGGTTGGTCGATGTGTGGGTGGGGTGGTGGGGATCGTGGAGGGGAAAGGGACGGATGCGGGGGGGGCTAGACGGGGGGGTAGGGAGTGTAGATTTAAGTTGGAGGGTTGGGGTAGGGACGTGTGTGGGGTGTGTCGTTTGGTGAGGTTGGTGATTTGCTGGTGGAGGAAGTAGGCGGTTTTATGGGTGTTTGGTGGGGGTTGAGAGGGGATGAGGTTGAAGAGGAAGATATGTGTTTTCGTGCGGGGGTGGGGGTTGTTACTTCTGGACTATAGTTAGAGGGTTTATGGTGTTTAGTGGTGATTATTCGTCTTCTTTCCCTTTGTGGAGGAGAAGTCGACGAAGAAGAAGAGGAGGAGGTTAGGGGTCTGGCAGCCCTACGGAACTTGGTGAGCAGGGCGTGTTTCCTGGAGGTCTTAAAAATGTTTTTTCGTGGGCGTAGGTTGTAGCGTGAGGTAACTGAAGTAGATTGTGTGGTGTGTTTGGGTGTGTACTTGGTTTTGGGTGGGGGGTGTGGTTTTCTTAGTGTGGTGCCTGGGGAAGGTATGTCAGGGCTAGACGGCAGAGTTTCTGTTGTGGTCGGGGTTGTGGGGGGAGGCTTTCGTGTTTGCATAAGTGGGGGAGGTACTTGATTATCAGAAGTGAAAGAAGGTGTCATGGTGGAGGAGGGTGTGATAGTGGGGGCTTGGGGCTTGTGGAGGTTAGTTTGGGGGGTATGTTGAGGAATGATCTGTCTGTTCGGTGTCGGAGGGCTTAAGTCCTTAGGGGTTTGTGTGGGGATTTTCATATCTGGAGTGTACGGTTTAGTAGGGGTATTTAATTCTGGTTCAGCCGTGTGTGGTGGGGTATTGTCTTGTGGTTGGAGTGGTTTCAACCCCCGGACGAATCTAGTTCGGAACGTGCGAGTCACGCCGTGATAGTCGATGGTGACTTGATAGGCGTTTGGGACTTGTGTGATGGTGTAGGGCCCGACATAGCGAGGGCCTAACTTGTTGGTGATGGGAGGTTGGCTACCATTACGGTCTCATGGATGGCGAAAGGGTTTTTGTCATTGGTGTTATCAGTTTTGGTGTCCTGACAGGTTTGGGCGGTATGGAGGGTGTTTTGCAGATGTTGCAATGGGTCAGTTGTGGAGGTGGTGGAGGGAAGGTGAGCGTGGTGGTGGAACGGCAGTAACAGGGGGAGTACGCCGTAAACACGTTCATGAGGAGAAATACCGTCCTCTTGGGGACAGGTGTTCATGCCCCATTGTATCATTTTTAGTTGTGATGGCCAGTCTGCGGTGTTAAAAGCAATCATTTTTGTTCGCAACTGATTGTTGATGGTGCGATGGCTGCGTTCGCATATAGCATTTCCTTGAGGCCAGTAGGGGGATGAGTGTTTAATCTTAATGCCACATTGTTGGGTGAACTGTTGCCAAACGTGTCTGCTAAACTCGGGGGCATTGTCGGATAGAAGAGCAAGGGGCAGACCGAATATAGGGAATACTTCTGTGGCAAGCAGTGTGGCAACTGTGGTGGCTGTGTGGTCTTTAGCTGGGCAGGCTATTAAAATTTTTGAATAGACGTCAACAAATGTGACGATATAGCGCTTGCCAGCGTAAGGAGGAAACGGGCCCATGATGTCGAGGGATAGGACTTGGAATGGTTTGGTAGCCGACAAGGTACCAGCTGGGCCTGGGGTGCGTGATCTATCCTTGCCCAATAAACACGGTTTGCAGGATTCTGTCACTTGTGCAATTTTTGAGGGGTTGGGGGTCCAGTATTGGTCGGTGAAGATCTTTAACATCTTCTTTTGTCCAAGGTGTATGCCGTTTCCCTCGTGGATGGCAATCATGTAGTCGTGGGCAATGGTGGGGTCCAAGATTATGTACCCAGTGTCGGTGGCAAGTTGATCTCCCAGCGAGTCAGTCCCCTGAAGACATTTAACGGTATCCAGGGGGGTCTGATTCTTGCTTCCCAAGATTGAATTAGGGAGGGGGCTGCGGGAAATTTATGTTGGGGGGTGGGGGTAGATATCAATTCAGTGTGTTGTAAGGCGGCTAGGTTGGTGGGGGGGTCTTTTGGTACTGGCAAACGTGACAGGGCGTCTGCATTGGTATGGAGTTTGCCTGGACGATATTGTATGGTAAAGTCGTAGTCTTCTAGTGTCTCCCTCCAACGTACCAAAATGGCTGAGTTGGTTTCGCACCTACGCAGCCATTGTAAAGATTGATGGTCGGTGATTATGTCGAGTTTTGCGCCCAACACAAATGACCGGAAGTGGCTGAGTGCCCAAATGATCCCTAAGCACTCTCTCTTGGTGGCTGCATAATTCTGTTGTGTTTGGCTGAGGGTGGAGCTGGCATACGCTATCACATGTTCCTCTCCGTCTCTGACTTGAGCTAAACTGCACCCATGGCGTACAGAGATACGTCGGTATAAAGACGGAAAGGTTTTTGGTAGTCAGGGAAAGCGACAATTGGGGCTTGGATTAGCTTTTGCTTCAAAGTGTTAAACGCGAGGTCTCTTTCAGGTGTCCAGGTGAACGGGGTGTCTTTGTGGGTAAGTTGGTGGAGGGGTCTGGCTATGGTGGCAAAGTTGGGGACGAAACGTCTGTAGTATGTGGCTAAACCTAGAAACGAACGTATTCCTTTAACAGTGGTGGGTGGGGGTTGGTTTTGTATGGCTTGAAGTTTCTTTGGGTCTGGCGCAATACCATGTTCAGATATCACGTGTCCGAGGAAATCTACCTTATTTCGGGCAATCTCGCACTTTGAGGGTTTTAGTTTTAACCCGGCGGCTCGGATTCTTTGAAGGACTTGTCTCAACCTGAGGAGGTGTTCTTCCCAGGTTGGTGAGTACACAATAATATCGTCCAGATAGGCTAGGCAGGTTTCCCAGGTTGGGCCCTGTAATACGCTTCCATCAAACGGGAGAAAGTGGCGGGTCCGTTACAGAGGCCAAAAGGTAGGACGTTAAATTCATATTGACGGCCACCACTAGTGGAAAATGCTGTTTTCTCTTGGTCCTCGGCCTTGATAGGCACTTGCCAATACCCTGCTTGCAAGTCGAGGGTAGTGAACCATTTGGATCCGTATAGGGAGTCAAGGGAATCGTCTATTCGGGGTATGGGCGTAGCGTCTTTAATGGTTACGTCATTCAACCTCCTGTAATCGACACAAAAACGGGTTGTCCTGTCTTTCTTTTTGACTAGGACAACAGGGGAAGACCAGGGACTTGTGGACGGGGTGGCAATACCGGCCTCTAACATTTCCTGGACTTGGCGTTCCTCTTCCTGACGTTGTATGGGATTCTTTCTACGGGATGGTTGTCGTATGGGGGGGCCTGTGGTGTTAATGATGTGTTGTTCTACATCAGTCTGTCCGATTTCGGTGGGTTGTTGGGCAAACACGTCACTGAATTCCAGCAGTAGGTCGTACATGCCGTTCTTTTGGTGGGCAGATAATGTCTCAGGGAGAGGGGGCAATTGGAGGCTGGTAGGGGTGTCGTTAAAATCTATGGGGAGGTCATCGAAAGTTTCGAGGTCTCCTATAATGAGACCTTTTGGTAGTGTCAGGGATTCCTCTGAGATATTGGCCACGAGAATGTGGTTGATGCGAGTGGAAATGATGGCGGGTTGTAAGAGGCAACGAGGGGGGTTGGGGGACGTGGTGATGGGGGAAAATATCATGTGAGTTTGGGGTATGGGCCGCAGGTTCACCCATTTTTGATGGTGGGAGGGAATGTGGCATCTATCCTGAACTACAGCTGGGCTAATGATGGTGGGGGATTGACTGGCGAGCAGGTGCTGGCTACTTATAAGGGGGGCAAGGTCGCTTTGGTGGGGGTCACGCGTGAGGGGGGGATTAACGGCGCGTGTGAGAGGATCAGTGGGGCGCGGTGTGAGGGGGTTAGAAAACGGGATTTGTGGGAGGGACTGCGGAGGGTTGGTGGGGGAAGCGTGAGGTATAGAAGATGGGTTATTGGTGGAGGACTGATGTAAGGATATGTGGTTGTTAGAAGGAATTTGGGGAGCGTTATCGGTGGCAGTGACGGTTTGTTTGGAGTTTATGTGGATTTGGTGGTTTTGTTTATCATGAGAGGGCGAGTCAAGCGTGGGGTTGTGGAGTTTTCTAGGGGTGTGAATTGTGTGGGGGTGGAAGGGAGCTACTGACGGAAAACTGTCACAAGGGGAATTGGGGTGGGTGTGGACTAGCTGGGCATTTCTGGGGGCCTGGTGAGAGCATGGTTGTGTCCCTCGGTCGGCACACGTGAGGGGGGGGGGGCGGTTCAGAGTGGTGAGAGGTGAGCGAGTTAGAAAACAGAATTTGTTGGGGGGACTGCGGAGGGTTGGTGGGAAAAACGCTAGGTGTCGAACATGGGCTATTGGTGGAGGACTGGTGTATTGATGTGGTGTTGTTAACAGGACGAACGTGGGGAACTTCCTTGGTGGCAGTCAAGGTATGGTTAAAAGTGATGTGGGGCGGGTGGGTTTGTTTGTCATGAGAGGGTGAGTCAAGTGTGGGGTTGTGATTTTTTTTAGGGGTGTGAATTGTGTGGCAAGGGAGCTACTGACGGAAAATTGTCACAAGGGAATTGTTGTGGGTTGTGGGATAGCTGAACATTTCTGGGGGCATGGGGGAAACATGGTTGGGTACATTGATCGGCATTTTCCCTGAAAACATGTGTACATAAACATTGGATGGAATTATGGTTACATATATCAGAGTTTGTCCTGAAAACATGGGAGGATTTATCCGGGACAGAATTACGAGAATGGAGGGGATTACCGAGAGGGAGTTGCTTGGACTTGTCTTCTTTCGTTGGGTGAGGCATTTGGTTACTGAATGGGGTGAGATTTTGAGGAGACTCAGGGCAAGGGGAGGATTTAGGGGTCACCTTAGTGCTAGCTGCAACTTGGTAACCCTGACGCAGGGTTTGTTGAGGGGAAAGGTTTTTTTTTTTTTTTGGATGGGTTTCTGCGTGATGGGTTTGTCAGAGGCTTTGGGTTGGAATTTTTTGAATGATATCAGCCTTTGGCCGCAGTCGACCTGGGCCTGGAGTTTTTGAAGGAGGTCAAGTCCAAGGAAACCATCATAATGTTTACAGTTGGAGAAAAATACTGTGAATGTGTGATAACAACGAGCATGGGGGGCAGGAGTGGTTACTGATAGGGGTAAAGTGTCTCCTAGGAGATTTAAGTAAGTATCAGCAGCTGAGATCAGTTCTGCTTTGGTGGTTAACAAAGGGCCAAATAGTTGGTGATGTTGATCATAGTAAGATTTGAACAAACATGACTTGGCAGCTCCCGTGTCGATTAGCAAGCGGACAGGAATGTCCTTGATTTTGGCCATGTAATAAATGGGGGCAGTGCGGTCAGTTATGGCATCCCCCGCCGAGGCCATCTTGGGCGGGGGGTACTTTAAAAATCCTGGGAATCGGTATCTACCTCCTCCAGGGTTTCCTCGGTATCCTCTGAGGTCATGTTAGGGGCTATTTCTCCAGTGTGTCTTTCTTCCATCTCTTCCTCTTGTCCCAACTCTTCATTTACAGAAATGCGAGGAGTAAAGGGGCGAGGTTTGGCAGAGTCACGAATTTGATGGAAAGCACACTGAGCATTACAGGCAGGGAAATCATAGGGGTTGATAATTACTAAGGTAGGGTTTTTACTTTGGTAGGTGTTGTAGTTCCTGTTCTGGTTGAAGATTCTGCGTGGCTGGGTAGGTTGGAACCGGGGTCTACTGGGTTGGGGCTTGCTGGAAGGGTAGGTGGGTCTGTTGTTGAAGGATGAGGCTGGGTAGGCATTCTTGGAGTTTTGGTGGTCGGGTTGCTGCGGGTGCGTGGGAAACCTCTTGATTGCAGCGATTTGGGTGGGTGCTTCTGTGCGCACGGCCAAAATACGTCGGATCGTGATGAGATCTTTTTGGTATCCGACAAAATCTTGCACACGGAAATGGTCTTTTACTGCTGAGGGCAATATCGACACAAGGTTGACCAGAATTTGCTGTTCTTGTTGGATTCTGGTCAACGTGGGGAAAGAATTTTTTATATGTTGGGCAATCTTATTCACTGTGGCATCTAAATCGCCTTCGAATTTAGTGTCTTGGATACGGGTGTGGGCCACGAAAACGCCCAACGAAGGCTTAATGGCTTCTATCACTATTGGGCGAAATTCGTCCCAGGTGAAAGCAGGGTGCACTTGATAGGCAACCAGGGAAACGGCTTTTCCCAGGTGCGTTAATGTTACGGCTATTTTTTCTGCGTCCGTGGTATAAACTAGATCAAGTACGGGTTTCACTATGTCCATGAATGCTTCGATCTCATAAGTTTCTCCATCATAATACATACATAAAATTTTAAGACTGAGTGTTCCACACATAAGTGCAGTTTCAGTCTCTTGTCCTAATGGCGGCATTCCAGGCAACCCTGTTAAGGGCTGCTTCACTTGTCAAGTTCTTGGATTTGAGATCGGCGCGTATAGTCCGATCCCAGGTCTTCCTCGGTCCACCCCTTGGTGCAGCTCCCTCCACAATCACAGACCTGCATTTTTTCACCCAATTTTGTTCATCCATTCTCTCCACATGTCCATACCATCCCAGTCTACTTGTACGCATCACCTCGCTAATACTCTTTATACCTAAACGTCTCCTCAGCTCAACATTTGTTATTCTATCCTGTAGCCTGGCCCCACACATCCATCTCACCATTCTCATCTCATTACGCTCCATTCTGTTGACATCCTCTACTTTAACGGCCCATGTTTCTGAGGCATAAGTCATTGCACTTCTAACACATGAGGCATACACCTTTCCCTTCAGGGGGAGAGGCATTCTTTTCATGGTCAGGATTGGCATCAATTCTCTGAACTTCCCCCAGCCACACCTAATTCTAGCAACAGTGGCAGCCTCGGCCCCACCACCGGCAGAGATGGTATCTCCTAGGTAACAAAACTTGTTCACCAGCTCCAAAGACTCATTTCCAAAATTCACAGCCACAGGATCATCACTTAGCACAAGCTCGCATTTGCACACTACGCACTCAAATTTATCTATTTCTGACTTATCCTTCGGCAGGGGCCCCTTTATTCTACTACAGCGCTTACTCCCATGGTGTACCCAACATCGACAGATGCTACATTGAATTGAGTTAACGCCCACTCCCTTTCCACACACTGCACATGGGTATGCACCGCTCTTTTCCACATTGCCTCGTCTCAAACTACAATGCATAACCTTGGTTTTGTTAATATTGACTCTTAAACCCTTGCTCGCCATGCCCTCTCTCCACTCTCTGAATTTGGCCTCAGCATCCTGCATACTGTCAGCTATTAGGACTAAATCGTCTGCATAAAACAGTTCCAACGGGAGTCCGCCTCTAAAAACTCTAGACAGCGCCTCCAAGACCATAATAAAGAGGAGGGGGCTTAACACTGAACCCTGATGGACTCCAACACGGACTGCGAACTCATCACTCAGTACACCCTTCACCCTCACCGAACTTCGTGAATCCTCATACATCTTCATTATCACACTCACCAGCCACTCTTCCACACCAAGTTTCCTCATAGCCCACTGTACAACATCTCTAGGTACCCTATCAAAGGCCTTCTCCAGGTCCACAAACACAAAGTAAAGATCCCTGCCTTTTAGTAAGTATCTTTCCTGTATCTGCCTGACTATGAAGATAGCATCGGTTGTACCACGTCCTGGCATAAAACCAAACTGCATATCATCAATAGAGATGCTTTGCCTGATCAAACCCTCAAGGACTCTCTCACAGACCTTCATGCTTTGGTCAAGCATTTTCAGGCCCCTATAATTTCCTCTATCTAGCGCATCCCCTTTTCCTTTGTATATATTTATTATTACACTTTTGAGCCAATCCTCTGGGATTTTCTCATCTTTAATAATGGTGTTTATCAACTCAGTTACACCAATCTCCCCTGAGGCTTTTATCATCTCAGCGACAATGTCGGATGGGAATGTGAAAACGGTGCGCCATGATGTTATCGTGTTCTGGCTGTTCCAAACTTGCAATGTAATGCAACCTTTTATCCGAATCAAGAACCACCGCTGCCGCCAATGTTATGCCCTGTTTTTCTACAGGTTTAACTTTGGTAATGTGAGTTCTAACTGACTGGGTATATAAGGCTGCATGCACAAGACAAGGTATGAGGAATAGAGAACACAAAATAAACACACGGTAACACGACACATGTTCAAGTTTATTGAAGTAAATTAATAAAGAGCATGGAAAGATAGTAATTCTCGTACAAACAAAATATAGAAGGGAACTGCTAGCATTAGCGGATCTGGATGGAGCCTAGTCTCCCACTTCCAACGTTCAGGTATACTCTTCTGATCACGGGTTTAGTTAGCAAGTTTTATTTTACTGGAAGACCTCAATATATTTATGTATTCAATTTCGCTGATTAGATCTCTTACTGGCTGGTCGCGTGCCCAAGTAGCAGCTCACAGTTAGAATTAGACACGCGTATATTGTAGAACACGGAATTTATAGTAACCTCAAGGGGGTACTGATCTAAGGTTTATATTCTTATGGCAGAAATACATAGAACACGAATCAGTGGGCGAACGATAGATATCACTAGGGTTTTAATATCTGGATAAGGTAATTACGAGAGTCAATGTCGCCTGTTAATTAATGAGCACTGATACGCTTAGTACGTCCCAAATGGAATGGTTCAATATGAGTTACACTGGGCAAGGTTATAGCCACTTCATAGTAAAGTTAATAAGTGAATGTCGAACTCGTACTATGACACGTTCATACTAATAAAGTGAATATTGAATCTTATTTGTTGGTCTGGTCCTGGTTATCTTTCTTCCGGTGATGTTGGGGGCTAGCGACTGGTTCCTCGGCCGTCCAGGTGGTCCAAATGTAGGAAGTTCTCAAGTCGGATCTTTTGGCGATCGGTGCTGGCTACACACTTATATATCCATTCATTTGTGTGAAGGTTATAAGGTGCACATCGGGACTTGTACATGGACAGATGCTTCTATTAGTCTTCTCTGCCACGGAGTCGCCGGCTCTGGAATCTCTCAACTCCGGAACAACACAAGGGCAGAGCTAGAGGTTAACTTCAGGGTAGTGACCACTGGTTGGTGTCTAGCTTTCAACTGATTTTACTGGGGGCGGGAGCTAGGTTTATAGGCTCGGTTCTGGACCCTGTAGACAATAGGGATCCTATTGGGGTCCTATAGGGATTTGAGCTCTCAATAGATATGGGGACTAGGTAAGATGGTGATTACTGTTGTGGCACATGGCTATAGGAAGCCTTCAATTTTTGATATAACTGAGCCTTAGTAAAAGGTACTATTTTGGCTATACTGGAAGTATTTATGGAAGGGAGACTGAATCTACTTTGCGGGGAGGACTGGGACAGCTGTGATAGGGGCGTCTCTCTTATATTGCTTAGTCTTTGTTCTATTGCATAGCTGAGGTGCTAATTTGACTATCCGAGTATGCAAAACAGGTGAATGGGTTATTGTGGGTGCAGAGAAGTGAGTAAGGGGGTTAGATATGCATGGTTAGTTCATCGATAGGAAGAATTCCTAGGCTACCTGGCAATGACCCGGAAGTCAAAACAGGGGTCAGGTATACCTCCGCGGGGGTGGGTGTCTCCCTCCTCGGGTGGGTAAAAAGGGGTAGCCGGGCGCTCTCCCTCTGGGATGGTCGTCCGGCGGCTGTGGCTAGGGGCTTGCCATATCACCAGTGTTGGTAATAACCCTCTGCTTATGAGACAGATGTGGGTGTTCTTAATATCAAAACCGAAAGTGCCTTGGCTAGCTGGTTGTAATCGGTTGGTTGTTAGTTGCAGGGCTTGCTGGATGTGGTGGAGACTGGTTGCTAACTCTGCCACATTTATCTGGCATTATGGCAATAGAAGTTAGTTACTGGCGAGGCGGCGAGTCTCGCACCGACGACCATGGGGTACAGGGTTGTGAATGGGTTGTAAGAGAATAGATGGCATGCAAGGGGTTAGTAAAGTTCTAATGTTGTTCTGGCCTACTAAGGGAAGGCAGGCTGGATAGGAGTATATATATATAAAAGGTTGGAGAGCGTTAGCAACGGAAAAATCAAGGATCTTCAAGAGGTATGAGAGAGAGGCAAGGTCGGACAAGAGTCGAGAAGCGCGGGGTATTATAATGAGAGGGGAGGAGTTCAGGGGGGCTATAGGGAAATTTGACCCTAAGGTCTCTGGGCGTGGGGGTGGCATTAGGCTGCAGTTGATATTGGAGTTTGAAAAGGCAGTGAAAGTACGTTAGCCAAATGCTACCGGGGAATGCAACTATGGGGTGGTATATGAGTCTGGAAAAGATAGAATTATGTGGACTGTGGGGCTGGGGGGGGGGTGAATGAGGTGAACTGTAGGTGTGTGCTTGACTATGGGTAAAGTGGGGAAAAACATGGTGTATTATTTTTCGTCAGGACGAGGGATTATTGATACTATTAGTTGGCACAAGCTTTTGCACGTCTAGTTGTCCCTGGGAACTGCGTTTTCTATGAAATATATACCAAGAAAAACGGCAGTTCGTAGGGGTACTCAGTTATTGTTTCGAGGTACTTATGACAGATACTGGTAATAAGGTTATCTATACAATCTCTGGTTGGGGTAAGAAGTGTAGGACACGAAGCAAATTGGCGTAGTGTGGACTGTGGATACGAAGGAGGTAAGTGGAAGACGTATGACAATTGTGGAAAAGTAAATGGAAAAAGGTGAACACAATGGCGGATAAAGATACTTAACCTAAGGATTGAATACATAGATTTATGGGGCGATGGGTCTTCAGAAACTTAGTCTGGCAAGACAAGATGTTAGGGAATGTTAATATTAATACTTAACCTAAGGATTGAATACATAGATTTTATGGGGGCGATGACTCTTCAGAAACTTAGTCTGGCAAGACAAGGTATGTTAGGGTATGTTAATATTAATAACTAACCTAAGGATTGAATGTATAGATTTAGGGGGGCGATTGGTCTTCAGAAACTTAGTCTGGCAAGACAAGGTATTTTAGGGTATGTTGATATTAATATCCTAACTTAGGGACAGGGCATGGGTGTATTATAATATGAATGTATTTTCTTGTTCATCATCGTGTAGGTAGAAGTGTAGGACACGAGGGGGTAGTGTACGTGAGGTGTGGAAAATGGTCAGTTTAGGGCCTGGAGCTGCTTAGCCCTGCGGGCTTGGGCCTGTCTGAATTGGCTGGCTCGGTCAGCTGGTCCTTTCGTTCTGTGGACCTTTCTTTCGGGTGTTTCTGTGTGGTGTTCGCTCGTGGCTTCTGTGGTGGGCTTCTCGTTCTGGGGCATTTTACAAACCACAATACTTTACTCACTGACATTCTTGATGTACCACCTAAGTATGTATTTAATTATGTAACCACCATACAGGCTATAATACTTTCATTGTGTAGGTTCGAGGCAATCTAAAAGTCACCTTAGCTTCCATTTCACACCAAATCAGATCGTGATTACGTCAGCCCTGTATTTAGTTATATAACAATCATAGTCCCCCCCCCCCCCAATTCTAGCAATTATATGTCTCTAACCTCCCGTTGTTTTATCCACTAACTATATATATTCCCAACCTTCCTAATACAGCCTCCATTTCACTAGACAAAATACCTAGGAGTAATTCCGAGATTAATTATGAAATTACACTAGACAGCCCCATAACTCACTGAGATCCACATTGCTATTTTATTGATGTACCAACTCCCTAATGTTAACATAATTTAGGGAACTTGTAAAAAGAGAAGACACCTATCTTCGTTCCCCCATTCTTAGCAGTTAGCTATACATAACCTCACGTTGCATTGTGCATTGCATTGCATTGCATTGCATTGCATTGCATTGCATTGCATTGCATTGCATTGCATTGCATCCTCACTTGAGTGAGGACTCTGCCAGATAACTCCTTGGCAACAATCGACTGTCTTACCCCATCAGCATTTGTTGCCAAAAAGGTGCAAAACCACCCGCAAGAAGCCCATCTGCAAAACCTTATCTACACTACCGGACAGCTTGGACGGCCCCCAGAGCTACTGTTAACCCCCAACATCACTAACGCAAGATAACCAGGAAAACTCTATCACAGTGTTACTTCGCAAAGTACCAGTGTTACGGTGCTATTAACTCAACCATCCAGTGAATTCGATTATGTCTCAACTTTCTCTGATGTTAGGAAACAAGTGATTATTATGCTAGTATGTGTTAATATATATCAGTGAAATTTAGCTTAGGCGAACTGACTCCCGTAATTATTCTTGCCATCAGGTTTAACCTGATTCGCCCTCACTGATATTTTCGGTCCGAAGTATCACCTAGACCAGTGCAACTAGTTACAGTTATCCCTTTACGTTAATTCTTGGGAAATAACCACATTACTTATACTTTCATCCTTGATTAAGAGTCATATTACCAGAGAGAGTTAACAAAGCGAATTACCTAACCTGTGTGATTCATGTACCCTACGTATCATAAAGCAATGTGCTCAGAAGAATAATGCCTGAACGTTGGAAGTGGGAAGTATGTCTCTATCCAAATCCGCGATAAGTGCTGGGAGATTGTCAGGGGCGTCATCTGCTCTCCAAAAGTGGGGGGGGGACATTCAGAAATAGATATAGGAAAAACAGGGGAGCGAAGCGAGAGATCAGCTGGGGGGTTCGGGGGGGGGGGGGGGTCTGTAAGCCCCCCCCCCGAGAAAATTTGAGAAAACTTAACAATATTTGGTGCATTTTAAGCCCACATAATTATGAATAAATGATTTATATTAAGGGGAAAAGATATGTGTTGTTTATCAATGTTAACCAGTGCAAGTTTAAACACCTATAGTTCACAGATAGATTTCAAGTCTACTCTGATATCCTCAAATTCTCATTATACTACTTAAATCAGCAAACACTACGATCAGTATTTAACATTAAAAGGATATAAGGATACAAATAAAATAATTATTATATGGCAATGATAGTACATTATAAACTTTTAACAAATATACAGAAATATGTAAAAATTGTTGTTTCCTCAAATTCCTGGTTGTAATGAGAACTGAAAATAAAGTAATTAATACAAATGTAGATTTACTAATAAAAATATATTCAATGTATCAAATAAATCTGTAAATTCTCTTGTACATCATTACCGGGACCCATTTGACTAATATCTCCAGGTTGAAAAGGTTGATCTGGTACTGTAAGCTGGACGTACTTGAAGATTCACCGGCTGGACTCTCTTGTACATCATTACTGGTACCCATTTCATCCAAAGATTGTTCAAGAATTCTTCCTTCCTCTGTTGATCACTGAGATTGTGCCTCAGTACTTGCTTCTCTTTCCTGACAATAATGACCATAAACTATAATGTGTAGCTACCAAAGTTACCAAACTAAACCGTCGGACCGTACCATTCCAGTCTACCGTGCACGTCTTGCTAGTTTCAAATATTGTTGTAGAAGAACAATGTCTAATAGTGAAGGCATTACCTTAGATCATCATCCAGGAAACCAGAATACCATCCTCAAAGCCTCAAAGGCGGCCAAAGCTTTAAAAGGCCGCTAATGTTGGCTTTTGCCGACCTACAGACTACAGAACTTCCGTCTTCATGTAAACACTAAACAGTGGGATACGTCACACAATATTTACGTAAGAAATTTAGCTGACAACGAGCCTAACAAATTACTACATCAATAACATCATAACATATTATATTTGTATGTGGTTAGTATATATAATATTCTATCTTATTAAACATTTCAGTGACTTCTATCTAGTTTGTAGTATATAAAACTTGGTGAAAAAAGTGGGGGGGACAATCGATATGTTGTCCACCCCTGAATGAAAAGTGTGGGGGATATGTCCCCCCCGCCCCCCCCCCCCCCGCAGATGACGCCCATGGAGATTGTAATAAGTCCAATAACCTACCTGAGTGCTCCAACATCTATTGTTCGTGGGAATTCTTTTACGTACCTTCTACCTGAGTGTTATTTAGAATAAAGCTGTATTACAAACCATTTATCCGAGATTATCATATGTCCTCTGTTGATTCTCTTTATGTATTTTGCAAGAAATCCAATAACCCAGTCTTGCAGAACTCACCTATACCAAGTTAATCCTGTATAAAATCAGGGCATAACAAAGTAAATAAATATGAAAGCCAAATAGCCTACTGCAGGATTGAAAAAACTAAAAAGCTCATTCCTAGGTTAATCCACCATTAAGGATAAATAAATTAGGGTCCATAGATAGGTTATTGCAAGGTTTTGTTGTTGGTATTGAATTGGTAATGGCCGCTTGTAAGATATAGCAGGTATAGATGAAAGATTATAGATTTTCGTTACAAAAAGTGTCATCTTAAAGGATTAGGGACGCTTTACGGTATGATATCCGCTGATTAGGATGGATTATTAGGTGTCATTTGAAAGTACATTCCATTGGCTTTCCAATGGTGTAGGATTGGTAATGGCCGCTCGAAAGATATAGCAGGTATAGATGAAAGATTATAGATTTTGGTTACAAAAAGTGTCATCTTAAAGGATTAGGGGCGATTTACGGTATGAGATCCCCTGATTAGGATGGATTATTAGGTGTCATTTGAAAGCAGATTCCATTGGCTTTCCAATGGTGTAGGATTGGTAATGGCCGCTCGAAAGATATAGCAGGTATAGATGAAAGATTATAGATTTTCGTTACAAAAACTGTCATCTTAAAGGATTAGGGTCGATTTACGGTATGATATCCCCTGATTAGGATGGATTATTAGGTGTCATTTGAAAGCACATTTTATTGGCCTTCCAATGGTGTAGGATTGGTAATGGCCGCTCGAAAGATATAGCAGTGATAGCCTACCAGATCAAACTAGTGAAAAGTACCAAATTATTCTAAAGTGGAATCACTGCCCGGTAAACGAACATGTGCTGGACCTGGACATTTGAACCGTCGCATAATTGCCATTTCAGACATATCCAATGTAATAGCATGTCACTAAAATATATTCCATCATATTTCCTCACTGATTTCGTATTTAGTACCAGATATGGACTACTTTATTGGAAAATGTATAAAATGTACTTGAGAGTCAAATGTACCAAATCTGGTACTTTAGTACCAACAAAGCGGCAACACTATGACTGAGGACTGGAAACAGAAAATTGAATGGATTTAATTTTAATTATTCAATTTTCTATGGCTAAACTCTTACAATATATTAAACATTAATTCATACAGTTCATTTATGATATTTAAGAAATATACACATTCACATCGTCATTAACTTCTGGTAATTAATTTCTTAGTAATTTAATTAACGTTTGTTGGTGACATAAACATAATTACCAGTTCTTGAAGGATGAAATAAGGATTGAATTATTCGCTATTCGTATTCGTATTCGCAAATTTTACAACAAAAAATTCGTATTCGTATTCGTATTCGCAAATAGTGAAAATTGATAGGCCTAGGCCTATTCGTTCCATCTCTAGACTACAGACTATCTCAATCAACCCTTTGACTTCCATATACCGTTACTAATCTGAATAAAATTGTCTAATAGTAGCCAGAAAACAACAGAAACGCATATTGGAGCTTGAAAGGGTTAATATTGATGTCTATACCTTTAACCCTTACAGTACCGGTGACGTCCTTTTTGTTTTTATTTCAGCTGCATATAGACGATTTTATGAAGCTTATGCTGGGGTCACACATTCCAGTATATGCTCCCGTATGCTCCTGTACGAAGGTTTATTGGTAGTTGGCAACCGATTACGTAAAATGTAAGGGCATAGTACGCAAAACGTAAATGAAATTGTGTATAGTCGTGGGGGTTGGTACGCATGACGGGAGTAGCCACGCTGGTCGGGGAGGTGGTGGGTGCGGCCAAGGCCGCCCGGTATGTTTTGAATTTGAAATCACAGTCGGCTCACGCGCTCCCGTATGTCAAAAGTCGGGAAATCTTACGTCTGACCGGGCGAGCGGCTACGTCTGACGGGAGCAGCCCCGTCAGACGTAGCCGCTCGCCCGGTCAGACGTAAGCTGCTCCCGTCAATCGTAAAATATTCCCGTCAAACGGGAAAGTTTACGTTAGTCCGGGCGCATCTGGCAGCACCGCCGCACTGCGGGTTGGCGGGAAGACGCGGCAACGTTGTACAGGGGGGTATATAAGGACCAGCGGGGGACACTCCAGTCACACCTCTCACCACACCGGAGCAGCAACCAACAAGCCAACCCTGCCACCCTGCCACCCTCTGCACCCTGCCCTGCCCTGCCCTGTACCTCCAGCCACCCTCTGCATGCTGCCCTGCCCTGCCCTGCCCTGTACCATGCATAAGAAAGGCGTGAAGAAGGCCAGGAAGGCTTCCCCTGCCACCTCGACGCCTGTCACCTCTCCGCCTGCCACCTCGACGTCTGCCACCTCACCGCCTGCCACCTCACCGCCTGCCAAATGATGGCCTGGCAGGTGTCTGGAACAATTTGGCTGATGGTGTTGTGGGCAACACGAAAGTTGTATTGCAGGCTCTTATAGGAATCACCCGTAGCGAGGAAACGTAGGGTGATGGCCACCCACAGACCAAGAGGAATGGGTTTCCGCCAGAACGTAGGTTTCCTCTGAATGAGGGGGGTGACACGTTCCACTATCTCATCAAATAGTTGTTTGTCTACCCGGGTGAAGTTTTTGTACAGTTGTGGACATTCTGTGGCCAACTCTTGCATCAGCTTCTCATAATGGCCATGTTCAGGCCTTCGTTGTAGATATGGCCACACCCACACTGTCCTCTTGCTCCTTTCCTTCTTCTTCTCTTGTTCATCTTCATGGATGTAGTTTGCTATTGCAAGCAGTTCTAACATTTCTATGTAGGAAATGATCCATTTAATGAGCCGAGTGTTATGCCTGTTCTCCGGTTTGATTAGGGAGTTCACCATCTTGAACTCCTCCAGGATGTATCCTGTGATGTTCTTCATGGTGCCGAGTCAGGAGTGGGAATTGGAACGTTGTGGCCAGCCCTGCCCTTTTGTAGTTCCCAGATTCTAACCCAGACCTACGTGGTTGACAAAGACTGTCTTTGTCTGTGTTTGGACAGACGGGGTGTGCCTACGATTGTCCGGAAACGGTCCACGTAAGTCCTACAAACTCCCAAGACGTACGGCCTCAGCTACGCAGGTCTTGTGGGGGCGTGGCCATGGGCGTGGCCTGTGTTCCCTGCAAATCGGGCAGCCCAGGCGGACTAACGGGGACATGCTTACGCAAGTCGCAAGCACGTACATAGTTCCATACGACTACATTACGTCTGACATAACACTGGCCCCGTCACGGTACGTCTGTCGGGAAGTGCAATAGTCGTGGTCTATACGGGCGTACACAGCCGGACTACGCCCGTCAGAACACAAAATTGGCGATTACGCCTGACGGGAGCTGTCAGGAGCGATATACGGGAATGTGTGACCCCAGCATTAGGAAGGATATTTGGCAGCTAAAATAATTAATTGAGAAAGTCTGTTGTTTTTCAACGGGTAGAAATCGTTCCTAAGCTGAATAAAACCGTATAGGCTACTAATAGATGCCAGAATAATAATGAAAAGGATGTAATTAAAATCCGTTCATTCTAGGTTGGGTAGAAATTGTAAACTCTAACCCTGTAACTGAAAAAGGGCTAAAGCAAATGAGCTGTCAATTTCCACACATATTCCCTAGCTAAAGCCTGGTTCACACATAGCTGAGTCGGTGCGCGAGTCCAACACTAGTCACACTCGTCGATTATCGCCGTCGCTGGAGGCCGAGTCGGCCGCGAGTAGCAATTGATCCCGAGTCAACGAGAGTGTAACACGAGTTAACTCGAGTCAATACGAGTCAACACGTGTTCATGCAAGTCTGTACGAGTAACTGAGAGTCAAAACGAGTGTAACACGAACCCAAGACGAATGTCAAAAATTTGAAAAATAACGGTCAAATTCCAGGGCACGTAAACAAAGAGTAGGTACCAGTCACGACGAGTGTAACACGGATCAACACGAGTGTAACACGGGTCAAAACGAGTGTAACACGGGTCAACACAAGTGTAACACAGGTCAACACGAGTGTCAATATTAACAATCCTCTACATGATTATTTATTTTCTATATTTATTTCAGCGGTAATATTCATTACTATGATTTTATTTATATTTTCTCATATATTTGGGTAATGTTCACCAGAGAAATTGAGATAACTTTTTGTTTTTTCTTTTTTCTGTCTATTTAATGCATCTATCTCCCTACATATATATAACTATGTCTTATTTGGTCTTTTTTTAATCTATGAATCATTTCTAATACGATGGAATTGAAAATAATATTACCCTTCTAACACACAAATAATAACATGAAAAAGAGTTAATAAAGATAGTCTACAAAATATTTCAACCCTCCCCTCCGTCTTGCTGTGCGAGGCCCGAGCTTCGGAGACAAGATTTACGTTTGATAGATTTTGTTTTTTTTGTTCCCACGGTATACACAAAATGATAGGGAAATATTGTAACATGTTTTTAATTGACATTTGTGTCGTTTTTGCTGATTATGATTTGGTGGAAAAAAAAAATCTTTAATTCCATCATATCGGAAATGATTCACAGATTATATAGAAACCAAATAACATACACTTAAGTATGTTCAATAGTTTTGCATTATCAATAGGGTGTAGCACAAGGCTTATCAACATTATCACAGTAACGGGGGTCGGGGTTGAGGCCAGGACGGGGAGGGGAGCGAGTATGCCTACAGCGCCGGGAATATTTTTGTTTTTGTTTGTTTTTGTTTTTTCCATGTGAAATGTATCATATTAATGACAAATACGACCCTTATTATGTTTTCAGGGACAGTACAGCGCATAGTATTATGTTCTTATATCCATAACAGTATTATAATAATTTTCAGCATATTTCCTGTTATGCCCTGTTTTTCTACAGGTTTAACTTGGGTAATGTGAGTTCTGAATGACTGGGTATAGAAGGCTGCATGCACAATACAAGGTATGAGGAATAGAGAACACAAAATAAACACACGGTAACACGACACAAGTTCACGTTTATTGAAATAAAGAAATAAAGAGCATAGAAAGATAGTTATATTTGCACAAAACAAATGATAGAAGGGAACTGCTAGCATTTGCGGATTTGGATGGAGCCTAGTCTCCCACTTCCAACGTTCAGGTATATTCTTCTGATCACGGGTTTAATTAGCAAGTTTATATTTTACTGGAAGACCTCAATATATTCGTATAATTCACTGTCACTGATTTTACCTCTTGCTGGCTGGTCGCGTGCCCACGTAGCAACTCACAGTTAGGATTAGACGCGTATATTATAGAACACGGAAATCTCTAGCAACCTCATGGGGGTACTGAACTAAGTTTGATATTCTTAAGGCAGAAATATGTAGAACACGAATCAGTGGGCGAACGTTAGATATCACTAGAGTTTTAATATCTGAATAAGGTAATTACGAGAGTCAAGGTCGCCTGTTAATAAAAAACACTGATCGCTTAGTACGTCCCAAATGGAATGGTTAAATATGAATTACACTGGGCAAGGTCTTAGCCACTTTATAGAAAGTTAATAGGTGCGTATCAAGCTAGTACTATAACACTTAGTACTAGTAACATGAATCTTGAATAGTATGGGTAGATCTGGTCCTGGTTATCTTGCTTCCGGTGATGTTGGGGGCTAACGACTGGTTCCTCGGCCGTCCAGATGGTCCAAAATGTAGGAAGTTCTCAAGTCGGATCTCTTGATGATCGTTGCTGGCTACACACTTATATACCCACGAATTTGTGTGAAGGTTATAAGGTGCACGTTAGGACTTGTACATGGACAGATGCTTCTATCAGTCTTCTCTGCCACGGAGTCTGCCGGATCTGGAATCTCTCAACTCCGGAACAACACAAGGGCAGAGCTAGAGGTAAACTGCAGGGTAGTGACCACTGGTTGGTGTCTAGCTTTCAACTGATTTGACTGGGGGCGGGAGTTAGATTTATAGGCTCGGTTCTGGACCCTGCAGACAGTAGGGATCTCGAGTCTTATGGACTTAATTGAGCTCTCAATAGATATGGGGACTAGGTAAGATGGTATTTACTGTTGTGGCACAGGGCGATAGGAAGCCTTTATATTTTCATATAACTGAGCCTTAGTAAGAGGTACTATTTTGGCTATACTGGACGTATTTAGGGGAGAGAGACTGGATCTACTTTGCGAGGAGGATGGGGACAGCTGTGATAGGAGCGTCTCTCTAGATTGTTCAATCTTCATTCTATGGTATAGCTGAGGTGCTAATTTAGTGATCAGAGCATGCAAGAAAGGTAAATGGTTTATTGTGAGGTAATAGAGGTTAGTAAAGGTGTTAGTCATTCATGGTTAGTTCATTGATAGGAAGAATTCCTGTGCTACCTGGCAATGACTCGAGAGTCAAAACAGGGGCCAGGTATACCTCCGCGGGGGTGGGGGTCTCCCTCCTCGGGTGGGCAAAAAGGGGGAGCTGGGCGCCCTCTCTGATATAGTCGTCCGGCGGCTGTGGCTAGGGGCTTGCCATATCACCAGTGTTTGTAATAACCCTCTGTGTATGAGACAGATGTGAGTGTCTTTAATACCAAAACCGAAGGTGCCTTAGCTAGCTGGTTTTACTCGGCTGGTTGTTAATTGTAGGGTTTGCTGGATATGGTGGAGACTGGGTTGCTAACTCTGCCACATTTATCTGGAAGTATGACAATAGAAGTTAGTTACTGGCGGGGCGGCTAGCCTCGCACCGACGACCATTGGGTGCAGGGTTGTGAATGTGTTGTAAGAGAATAGATGGCATGCAAGGGGCTAGTAAAGTTCTAATGTTGTTCTGGCCTACTAAGTGAAGGTAGGCTGGATAGGAGTATATATATAAAAGGTTGGAGAGCGTTAGTAACGGACAATTCAAGGATCTTCAAGAGGTATGAGAGAGAGGCTAGGTCGGACAAGAGTCGAGAAGCGCGGGTGTCTTAATGAGAGGGGGGGGGGGGGGGGGGGAGTTCAAGGGCTACAGGGAAATTTTGCCCCTAAGGTCCCTGGGCGTGGGGGTGGCATTAGGCTACAATTGATATGGAAGTTTGAAAAGGCAGTAGAATACGTTAGCCAAATGCTACCGGGGAATGCAACTATGGGGTGGTATATGAGTCTGGAAAAGATAGAGTTATGTGATCAGTCAGAGGGTTATGGATACTATTAGTTGGCCCTGGGAACTGCGTTTTCTATTAAATATAAAATACCAACCACAGTGGCAGTTCGTAGGGGTACTTAGTTATTGTTTCGGGGTACTTATGACAGATACTGATAACCAGGTTATCTTATATAATCTCTGGTTGGGGTAAGAGGTGTAAGACACGAAGTAAATTGGCGTAGTGTGGACTGTGGATACGAAGGAGGCAAGGGGAAGACGTATGACAATTGTGGAAAGTAAATGGAAAAAGGTGAACACAATGGCGGATAAAAATACTTAACCTAAGGATTGCATACATAGATTTATGGGGCGATGGGTCTTCAGAAGCTTAGTCTGGCAAGACAAGATGTTAGGGAATGTTAATATTAATACTTAGTTACTAGAGGAGCAATGCAAGGGGCGACTGAGCACGGGTTACATATATCTATACTCGTCATGGAAAATGATATAAGAGATCTAGGGACAGCGTGGGTGCTTTAACTTCTAAGATATATAACATCTACTTCTCGGATGCAAGAACATACATAGATATAATTATGGCTGTCTGATGTGTTGGCATTGGCTCAACGTCGGGACAGGCATGGGTGTTTTTAATATGAATGTATATTCCTGTTCATCATCATTGTAGTTAATAAGTGTAGGACACGAGGGGTTAGTGTACGTGAGGTGTGGAAAATGGTCGGTTTTAGAAAAGGTAAATGGGTGTGTCCTGGAGCTGTTTAGCCCTGCGGGCTTGGGCCTGCCTGGAATGGCGGGCTCGGTCAGCTGGTCCTTTCGTTCTGTGGACCTTTCTTCCGGGTGTTTCTGTGTGGTGTTCGCTCGTGGCTTCTGTGGTGGGCTTCTTGTTCTGGGGCATTTTACTTCCCTCTCCTTCATTATAGGCTCGTCCTCGAGCCTCAAGGGTGAAGTTAAAAGAATCATAGTAATGGTGGGTCATTTTCAGGGTATTTAGAAAGTTCCACCAAACACGAGAGCGACGGTCAGGTTTCTTTTGCAGGTCAATGTATACCTGTAAGAATGTGTCCTCTGTGTTGTGGCGGGCGGCTGCCCGGGCTTGGTGTGGGTGTGGTACACGGGCCAAGTGTCCAGTGGGGGTCTTTACTTTAACCTTTCGTATGAATGGTTTGTAGCTTTCCCCCGTGGGGGTCGGAGTGAGGTGTGTGGGGTTGACAGGAAGTCTGTTTAGTGTGGTGAATGGGTTACTAACCGAAAGGGGATTCGCGCGTGACAACAGGGCTGGGGATGAAGGGGGAATGTGAGTCTGGGTTGTATTTGGTTTTCTTAGGCGGTGTTGTAGGTTGGGAATATATAGTGAGGCAATGCGCAAAATCGGTGTAGGTAAGGTGGGTGAAGGAGGTGTGTGGGAAGGAGGGGAGGTGTGTGTTGTGTGGCTTGGGTCCTTAGTGTCAGAACGGGGTGTTATTTTTGTATCGCTGTCTTTAAATCTGATGGGTCTGTTGATTATTCTACCTCTGGCGGTCCTGGTGGGAAGGTAGATGTTTTGTCGTGGGACTTGAGTCGCTCGACGATGTTTTATAGTGAGGGGAAGCATGTTTTATAGGTAAATGACATGTGGGAGTTTTCTCGGGGGTGACTTTGGGGGGGGGGTTTCTTAGGGGGGGGTTGGTTGGGGGTTCGGTGAGATGAGGAGGTTGGTCGGTGTGTGGGTGGGGTGGTGGGGATCGTGGAGGGGAAAGGGGCGGATGCGGGGGGGGCTAGACGGGTGGGTAAGGAGTGTAGATTTAAGTTGGAGGGTTGGGGGTAGGGGCGTGTGTTGTTTGATGAGGTTGGTGATTTGCTGGTGATTATTCGTCTTCTTTCCCTTTGTAGGGGAGAATTCGACGAAGAAGAAGAAGAGGAGGAGGAGGAGGAGGAGGGTAGTGGTCTGGCAGCCCTACGGAACTTGGTTAGTAGGGTGTGTTTTCTGGAGGTTTTAAACGATGTTTGTCGTGGGCGTAAGTTGTAGCGTGAGGTTACTGAGGTAGATTGTGTGGTGCGGTTGGGTGTGTACTTGGTTTGGGGTGGGTGGTGGTTTTCTCACTGTGGTGCCTGGTGGAGGTATGTCAGGGCTAGACGGGAGGGTTTCTGTTGTGGTCGGGGTTGTGGGTGGAGGTTTTTGTACTTGGATAAGTTGGGGAGGAACTTGACTATCAGAAGTGAAAGAAGGTGTCATGGTGGAAGAGGGTGTGATATTGGGGGCTTGGGGTTTGTGGAGGTTAGTTGGGGGGGTATGGTGAGAAAAGATTTGTCGGTTCGGTGCTGGAGGGCTTAGGTCCTTAGGGGTTTGTATGGGAATATTCGTAGCGTGAGTGAGGGGGTGAGTAGGGGTATTTACTTTAGGGTCGGACGTGTGGGGTGGGGTAATGTCTTGTGGCTTTAGAGGTTTAAACGCTCGGACGAATCTAGTTCGGAGCGTGCGAGTTACGCCGTGATAGTCGATGGTGACTTGAAAGGCATTTGGGACTTGTATTACGGTGTAGGGTCCGACATAGCGAGGGCCTAACTTGTTGGTGATAGGGAGGTTGGCTACCATTACGGTGTCATGGATGGCGAAAGGGTTTTTTTCATCGATGTTGTCAGTTTTGGTGTCTTGACAGATCTGGGCGGTATGGAGGGTGTTTTGCAGATGTTGCAATGGGTCAATTGTGGAGGTGGTGGAGGGAAGGTGAGCGTGGTGGTGGAATGGCAGTAACAGGGGGGGTACACCGTAAACACGTTCATGAGGGGAAATACCGTCTTCCCGAGGACAGATGTTCATACCCCACTGTATCATTTTTAGTTGTGATGGCCAGTCTGAGGTATTAAGAGCAATCATTCTTGTACGTAACTGGTTGTTGATGGTGCGATGGCTGCGTTCGCAGATAGCATTTCCTTGAGGCCAGTACGGGGATGAGTGTTTAATCTTGATACCGCATTGTTGGGTGAATTGTTGCCAAACGTGTCCACTAAACTCGGGGGCATTGTCCGATAGAAGAGCAAGGGGAAGGCCGAATATAGGGAACACTTCGGTGGCAAGCAGTGTGGCGACTGTGGTGGCTGTGTGGTCTTTAACTGGGCAGGCTATTAGAAATTTTGAATATACGTCTACAAATGTGACGATATAGCGGTTGCCAGCGTAAGAAGGGAACGGGCCCATGATGTCGAGGGATAGGACTTGGAACGGTTTGTTGGCAGAAATGGTACCAGCTGGGCCTGGGGTGCGTGATCTATCCTTTCCCAATAAACACGGTTTGCAGGATTCTGTCACTCGTTGTGCAATTTTGGAGGGGTTGGGGGTCCAGTATTGGTCTGTGAAGATCTTTAACATTTTCTTTTGTCCAAGGTGTATGCCGTTTCCCTCGTGGATGGCAATCATGTAGTCGTGGGCTATGGTGGGGTCCAAGATTATGAGACCAGTGTCTGTGGCAAGTTGATCTCCCCAGCGAGTCAGTCTCCTGAAGACGTTTAACGGTATCCAGGGGGGTCTGATTCGTGCTTCCCAAGATTGAATTAGGGAGGGGGCTGGGGGGGCATTCTGTCGGGAGGTGGGGGTAGATACCAATTGAGTGTTTTGTAAGGCGGCTAGGTTGGTGGGGGGGTCTTTTGGTACTGGCAAACGTGACAGGGCGTCTGCATTAGTATGGAGTTTGCCGGGACGATATTGTATTGTAAAGTCGTAGTCCTCTAGTGTCTCTCTCCAACGTACCAAAATGGCTGAGTTGGTTTCGCACCTACGCAGCCATTGTAAAGATTGATGGTCGGTAATTATTTCGAGTTTTGCGCCTAACACAAATGACCGGAAGTGGCTGAGTGCCCAAATGATCCCTAAGCACTCTCTCTTGGTGGCTGCGTAATTCTGTTGGGGTGGGGTGAGTGTGCAGCTGGCATACGCTATCACATGTTCCTTTCCATCTCTGAATTGAGCTAATACTGCACCTATGGCGTACAGAGATACGTCGGTATAAAGACGGAAAGGTTTCTGGTAGTCAGGGAAAACGACAATAGGGGCTTGGATTAGCTTTTGCTTCAAAGTGTTAAACGCGAGGTCTCTTTCAGGTGTCCAGGCGAACGGGGTGTCTTTGTGGGTAAGTTGGTGGAGGGGTCTGGCTATGGTGGCAAAGTGGGGGACGAAACGTCTGTAGTACGTGGCTAAACCTAGAAACGAACGTATTCCTTTAACCGTGGTGGGTGGGGTTTGGTTTTGTATGGCTTGAAGTTTCTTTGGGTCTGGCGCAATACCATGTTCAGATATCACGTGTCCGAGAAAATCTACCTTATTCCGGGCAATCACGCACTTTGAGGGTTTTAATTTCAACCCGGCGGCTCGGATTCTTTGCAGGACTTGTCTCAACCTGAGGAGGTGTTCTTCCCAGGTTGGAGAGTACACAATAATATCGTCCAGATAGGCTAGGCAGGTTTCCCAGGTTAGGCCATGCAATACCGTTTCCATCAAACGGGAGAAAGTGGCGGGTCCGTTACAGAGGCCAAAAGGTAGGACGTTAAATTCATAGTGATGGCCACCACTAGTGGAAAATGCTGTTTTCTTTTGGTCCTCGGCCTTGATAGGCACTTGCCAATACCCTGCTTGCAAGTCGAGGGTAGTGAACCATTTGGATCCGTATAGGGAGTCAAGGGAATCGTCTATTCGGGGTAAGGGCGTAGCGTCTTTAATGGTTATGTCATTTAACCTCCTGTAGTCGACGCAAAAACGGGTTGTCCCATCTTTCTTTTTGACTAAGACAACAGGGGAAGACCAGGGGCTAATGGACGGGGTGGCAATCCCGGCCTCTAACATTTCCTGGACTTGGCGTTCCTCTTCCTGACGTTGTATGGGGTTCTTTCTACGGGATGGTTGTCGTATGGGGGGGCCTGTGGTGTTAATGATGTGTTGTTCTACATCCGTCTGTCCGATTTCGGTGGGTTGTTGGGCAAAGACGTCACTGAATTCCATCAGTAGGTCGTACATGCCGTTCTTTTGGTGGTCAGATAGTGTCTCAGGAAGAGGGGGCAATTGGAGGCTGGTAGGGGTGTCGTTACAATGTATGGGGAGGTCATCGAAAGTTTCGAGATCTCCTATAATGAGACCTTTCGGTAATGTCAGGGGTTCCTCTGAGATATTAGCCACGAGAATGTGGTTGATACGAGCGGGAATGATGGCGGGTTGTAAGAGGCAGCGATGGGGGTTGGGGGATGTGTTAGTGGGGGAAAATACCATGTGAGTTTGGGGTATGGGCCGCAGGTTCACCCATTTTTGATGGTGGGGGGGAATTTGGCATTTATCCTGAACTACCGCTGGGCTAATGATGGTGGGGGATTGACTGGCGAGCAGGTGCTTGGTACTTATAAGGGGGGCAAGGTCACTTTGGTGGGGGTCACGCGTGAGGGGGGATTAATGGCGCGTGTGAGAGGATCAGTGGGGCGCGGTGTGAGGGGGTTAGAAAACGGGATTTGTTGGAGGTACTGCGGAGGGTTGGTGGGGGAAGCGTTGTCGGTGGCAGTAACGGTTTGTTTAGAGGTTATCTGGGGTTGGTGGGTTTGTCTGTCATAAGGGGGTGAGTCAAGTGTGGGGTTTTGAAGTTTATTAGGGGTGTGAATTGTGGGGGGGTGGAAGGGAGCTACTGACGAAAAACTGTCACAAGGGGGATTGGGGGGGTGGTGGAATAGCTGGGCATTTCTGGGGGCATGGTGGGAACATGGTTGTGTCCCTCGGTCGGCACGCGTGAGGGGGGGATTAACGGCGCGTGCGGGCGGTTCAGAAGGGTGCGAGGTGAGCGAGTTAGAAAACGGGATTTGCTGGGGGGACTGCGGAGGGTTGGTGGGGAAAAAGTTAGGTGTAGAACATGGGTTATTGGTGTAGGACTGGTGTATTGATTTGGGGTTGTTAACATTTCTGGGGGCATGGGGGAAACATTGTTGGGTACATTGGTCGGCATTTTCTCTGGAAACATGTGTACATAAACATTGGATAGAATTAGGGTTACATATATCAGAGTCTGTCCTGAAAACATGGGAGGATTTATTCTGGGCAGAGTTACGAGAATTGAGGGGATTACCGAGGGGGAGTTGCTTGGACTTGTCTTCTTTCGTTTGTTGAGGCATTTTTTTACTGAATTGAGTGAGGTTTTGAGAGATCTCGGGGCAAGGGGAGGTTTTAGGAGTAACCTTAGTGCTAGCTGCAACTTGGTAACCCTGAATCAGGTTTTGTTGAGGGGGAGGTTGTTTTTTCTTTTTGGGAATGGGTTTCTGCGTGATTGGTTTGTCAGAGGCTTTGGGCTGGAATTTGTTTTTGAATGAGATCAGCCTTTGGCCGCAGTCAATCTGGGCCTCTAGTTTTTGAAGGAGGTCAAGTCCAAGGAAACCATCATAATGTTTACAGTTGGAGGAAAATACTGTAAATGTGTGATAACAACGAGCATGGGGGCCAGGAGTGGTTACTGATAGGGGTAAAGTGTCTCCTAGGAGATTTAAGTAAGTATCAGCAGCTGAGATGAGTTCTGTTTTGGTGTTTAACAAAGGGCCAAATCGTCGGGGATGTTTTTCATAGTAAGATTTGAACAAACATGACTTGGCAGCTCCCGTGTCGATTAGTAAGCGGACAGGAATGTCCTTGATTTTGGCCATGTAATAAATGGGGGCAGTGCGACTAGTTATGGCGTCCCCCGCCGAGCCCATCGTGGGCGGGGGATACTTTAAAAATCCTGGGGGTCGGTATCTACCTCTTCCAGGGTTTCCTCGGTATCGTCTGAGGTCATGGTATGGGGGGCAATTTCTTCCTCTTGTCCCCACTCCTCTTCATTTACAGAAATGCGAGGAGTAGAGGGGCGAGGTTTGGCAGAGTCACGAATTTGGTGGAGGGCACACTGAGCATTACAGGCAGGGAATTCATAGGGGTTGATAATGACTAAGGTAGGATTTTTACTTTGGTAGGTGTTGTAGTTGCTGTTCCGGTTGACGATTCTGCGTGGCTGGGACGGTTGGAACCGGGGTCTACTGGGTTGGGGCTTGCCGGGAGGGTAGGTGGGTCTGTTGTTGAAAGATGAGTCTGGGTAGGCATTCTTGGGGTTTTGGTGGTTGGTTTGCTGCGGGTGCGTGGGAAACCTCTTGATTGCAGCGATTTGGGTGGGTGCTTCTGTGCGCACGGCCAAAATACGTCGGATCGTGATGAGGTCTTTTTTGTATTCGACGAAATCGTGCACCCGGAAATGGTCTTTTACTGCTGAGGGCAATATCGACACAAGGTTGACCAGAATTTGCTGTTCTTGTTGGATTTTGGTCAACGTGGGGAAAGAATTTTTTATGTGTTGGGCAAGCTTACTGACTGTGGCATCTAGATCGCCTTCGAATTTCGTGTCTAGGATACGGGTGTGGGCCACGAAAACGCCCAACGAAGGTTTAATGGCTTCTATCACTATTGTGCGAAATTCGTTCCAGGTGAGATCAGGGCGCACTTGATAGGCCACCAGGGAAACGGCTTTTCCCAGGTGTGGTACTGTTACGGCTATTTTATGTGCGTCCGTGGTATAAGTAATGTCAACTAAGGGTTTCACTATGTCCATGAATACTTCGATCCCATAATTTGTTTCCTCATAATTTGGGATGAAAACGTGGTTAGGTTGCGCCATGATGTTCTCGTGTTTTAGCTGTTCCAAACTTGCAATGTAATGCAACCTTTTATCCGAATCAAGAAACACCGCTGCCGCCAATGTTATGCCCTGTTTTTCTACAGGTTTAACTTGGGTAATGTGAGTTCTGAATGACTGGGTATAGAAGGCTGCATGCACAATACAAGGTATGAGGAATAGAGAACACAAAATAAACACACGGTAACACGACACAAGTTCACGTTTATTGAAATAAAGAAATAAAGAGCATAGAAAGATAGTTATATTTGCACAAAACAAATGATAGAAGGGAACTGCTAGCATTTGCGGATTTGGATGGAGCCTAGTCTCCCACTTCCAACGTTCAGGTATATTCTTCTGATCACGGGTTTAATTAGCAAGTTTATATTTTACTGGAAGACCTCAATATATTCGTATAATTCACTGTCACTGATTTTACCTCTTGCTGGCTGGTCGCGTGCCCACGTAGCAACTCACAGTTAGGATTAGACGCGTATATTATAGAACACGGAAATCTCTAGCAACCTCATGGGGGTACTGAACTAAGTTTGATATTCTTAAGGCAGAAATATGTAGAACACGAATCAGTGGGCGAACGTTAGATATCACTAGAGTTTTAATATCTGAATAAGGTAATTACGAGAGTCAAGGTCGCCTGTTAATAAAAAACACTGATCGCTTAGTACGTCCCAAATGGAATGGTTAAATATGAATTACACTGGGCAAGGTCTTAGCCACTTTATAGAAAGTTAATAGGTGCGTATCAAGCTAGTACTATAACACTTAGTACTAGTAACATGAATCTTGAATAGTATGGGTAGATCTGGTCCTGGTTATCTTGCTTCCGGTGATGTTGGGGGCTAACGACTGGTTCCTCGGCCGTCCAGATGGTCCAAAATGTAGGAAGTTCTCAAGTCGGATCTCTTGATGATCGTTGCTGGCTACACACTTATATACCCACGAATTTGTGTGAAGGTTATAAGGTGCACGTTAGGACTTGTACATGGACAGATGCTTCTATCAGTCTTCTCTGCCACGGAGTCTGCCGGATCTGGAATCTCTCAACTCCGGAACAACACAAGGGCAGAGCTAGAGGTAAACTGCAGGGTAGTGACCACTGGTTGGTGTCTAGCTTTCAACTGATTTGACTGGGGGCGGGAGTTAGATTTATAGGCTCGGTTCTGGACCCTGCAGACAGTAGGGATCTCGAGTCTTATGGACTTAATTGAGCTCTCAATAGATATGGGGACTAGGTAAGATGGTATTTACTGTTGTGGCACAGGGCGATAGGAAGCCTTTATATTTTCATATAACTGAGCCTTAGTAAGAGGTACTATTTTGGCTATACTGGACGTATTTAGGGGAGAGAGACTGGATCTACTTTGCGAGGAGGATGGGGACAGCTGTGATAGGAGCGTCTCTCTAGATTGTTCAATCTTCATTCTATGGTATAGCTGAGGTGCTAATTTAGTGATCAGAGCATGCAAGAAAGGTAAATGGTTTATTGTGAGGTAATAGAGGTTAGTAAAGGTGTTAGTCATTCATGGTTAGTTCATTGATAGGAAGAATTCCTGTGCTACCTGGCAATGACTCGAGAGTCAAAACAGGGGCCAGGTATACCTCCGCGGGGGTGGGGGTCTCCCTCCTCGGGTGGGCAAAAAGGGGGAGCTGGGCGCCCTCTCTGATATAGTCGTCCGGCGGCTGTGGCTAGGGGCTTGCCATATCACCAGTGTTTGTAATAACCCTCTGTGTATGAGACAGATGTGAGTGTCTTTAATACCAAAACCGAAGGTGCCTTAGCTAGCTGGTTTTACTCGGCTGGTTGTTAATTGTAGGGTTTGCTGGATATGGTGGAGACTGGGTTGCTAACTCTGCCACATTTATCTGGAAGTATGACAATAGAAGTTAGTTACTGGCGGGGCGGCTAGCCTCGCACCGACGACCATTGGGTGCAGGGTTGTGAATGTGTTGTAAGAGAATAGATGGCATGCAAGGGGCTAGTAAAGTTCTAATGTTGTTCTGGCCTACTAAGTGAAGGTAGGCTGGATAGGAGTATATATATAAAAGGTTGGAGAGCGTTAGTAACGGACAATTCAAGGATCTTCAAGAGGTATGAGAGAGAGGCTAGGTCGGACAAGAGTCGAGAAGCGCGGGTGTCTTAATGAGAGGGGGGGGGGGGGGGGAGTTCAAGGGCTACAGGGAAATTTTGCCCCTAAGGTCCCTGGGCGTGGGGGTGGCATTAGGCTACAATTGATATGGAAGTTTGAAAAGGCAGTAGAATACGTTAGCCAAATGCTACCGGGGAATGCAACTATGGGGTGGTATATGAGTCTGGAAAAGATAGAGTTATGTGATCAGTCAGAGGGTTATGGATACTATTAGTTGGCCCTGGGAACTGCGTTTTCTATTAAATATAAAATACCAACCACAGTGGCAGTTCGTAGGGGTACTTAGTTATTGTTTCGGGGTACTTATGACAGATACTGATAACCAGGTTATCTTATATAATCTCTGGTTGGGGTAAGAGGTGTAAGACACGAAGTAAATTGGCGTAGTGTGGACTGTGGATACGAAGGAGGCAAGGGGAAGACGTATGACAATTGTGGAAAGTAAATGGAAAAAGGTGAACACAATGGCGGATAAAAATACTTAACCTAAGGATTGCATACATAGATTTATGGGGCGATGGGTCTTCAGAAGCTTAGTCTGGCAAGACAAGATGTTAGGGAATGTTAATATTAATACTTAGTTACTAGAGGAGCAATGCAAGGGGCGACTGAGCACGGGTTACATATATCTATACTCGTCATGGAAAATGATATAAGAGATCTAGGGACAGCGTGGGTGCTTTAACTTCTAAGATATATAACATCTACTTCTCGGATGCAAGAACATACATAGATATAATTATGGCTGTCTGATGTGTTGGCATTGGCTCAACGTCGGGACAGGCATGGGTGTTTTTAATATGAATGTATATTCCTGTTCATCATCTTTGTAGTTAATAAGTGTAGGACACGAGGGGTTAGTGTACGTGAGGTGTGGAAAATGGTCGGTTTTAGAAAAGGTAAATGGGTGTGTCCTGGAGCTGTTTAGCCCTGCGGGCTTGGGCCTGCCTGGAATGGCGGGCTCGGTCAGCTGGTCCTTTCGTTCTGTGGACCTTTCTTCCGGGTGTTTCTGTGTGGTGTTCGCTCGTGGCTTCTGTGGTGGGCTTCTTGTTCTGGGGCATTTTATTTCCCTTATACAGTATGTTCTACCATGAACTACACAGTATGTCCTTCAAATTGCTTAATCATAATTATTTTATCTATTCTTCCAAATAGTATTTAATTCATATTACTTATTTGTTTCTCTGTTAACAAGTCATTTAAAACTTGAGTAAATGAAAATTGTAAATTAAACTTATTATTTTATGTGAATAAAGTAACTATATATATTAATTGGATGCAAAACAACACCTGGAGTCACATACATTTGATTTTGACATACAAAATACAACGTCGAAATGATGATAATCGACGAATCCGCAAAGAGTGTTACACGGGTTTACACGAGTCAACACGAGTTAACACGATAACGAAGAGTTATTCAGAGTCAAACACGAGTTAACACGTATGTACACGGAGTCTACACGTATGTAGGCCACACTCGTGGGTACTCGCCAAAATTTCATGCATGCATGACATTTTTGGACCCCGTGGCGAGTACCCACGAGTGTGTCGAGTAAACAAAGAGTATACACGAGTCTAACACGAGTGTTGAGGAGTCTCGACGAGTCATTGCCGAATAGTAAAATTTCATCACTCGTGTTGGACTCGCGCACCGACTCGGCTATGTGTGAACCACCCTTAAGTCTTCCTATTTGGTAGACATATTAGCTCGATTACCCTAGTCATTTTTTACTTATGAGAGGTTAGGGGTTACGATTTCTACCCAACCTAAAATTAACAGACTATAGTAGTGAATGGGCTAACTTCCTTAGAGTAACAACCACGAACAATATTCTTAGACGAGGGGTAGGTGTCATCCAGTCCATAACCATAGGCCTAATGAACGAAGATATTGGAACTGAGTGTTAAAACTTGGGAAATTTCAAGTTCTCGTTCATTAATTAAAAGCTTACAAGTTGTCTCGTCTTATTTCGTTCATTAATCCATTCAGTACCGGAGGTAGACCGAATATGAGGTGGAAGGATGGAGTGAGGAACTACATGAACGAAGGCGGTGCTGGTTGGGGGGAGGGGCGTCGACTGACTGGGGACAGAGGTGCATGGGGGCGGTTCGTTCGTGGCCACCCCTTCGGGGATCACGGCGTCAGGCAATAGATAGATAGATAGTACCGGTGACATTCTTTTAATTATATTCTGGCAACTATTACGCAGTTTTATTCAGCTTAGGAAGGACATCTGCCCACTCGATAGAAGAAACAAAAAGAGCAATAACAGTATTGGAAGAAGCAGCTGGAGAATGTGGCCTAACCATCAACAAACAAATAAGTAATTTAATTGCCTTTAATACATTTTGCCCACCACACGAAATACAAAGTATAGCAGTAACAAACAAGATCAAATACTTGGGAGTCACAATCACAAAGAACAGAAACTGCTTTGGAGAACACATAGGGGCCTACAATCAGTCAGAAAGTGAACAAATTAGCTAACGTTTCATACTCTGTCATGGCAAGAAGCTGCAATTTTAGGTTTGATTCCCGGAGGGAAGTAAAGAAAACCTAATATTGGTCAATATAAAGGAGCCGAACCACAGCTGGGATCTCATTTCTAATGGTAGTTTTGGGTTCCTATAATTTTATGCTTCATTGCTATATCCAATGTAATCCAAAGGTCCCGGGTTCAAATCCCGATGTATCAATGGGAAGATATTATTGGGATGGAATTTGTGCTGTACCTAGTATCAGTGCATTACCACAAAGCCCACCGAAACGTCAATAAAATACCCTCATTGTTCCCTGATTAAATAGCACTGTATGAATATTCCCATATTCAAAATATGCTATAGGGGTGCAATGCCTGGTGAGTTATCTGCTCAACAGGTGGCGTTGTGTGTGTGTAAGTGTGAGAGTCCGAGTGTAGTGGGTGAGACAGTGAAGCACGGGAACGAGATGGCTTCAGGGATGGGGTCGTTTCGGGCCATGAGTGAGCACCGTGCCTCATGTGAAGGCAAGATGGCAGGTGCTCGTTGTGCTCTACGTGCTTCACATGTCTCACTCCCTAGACTGGAACAAGACCTCACGGGCTTCACTGTTCATTGTAAAGCGGTGAATGTTAAGGCTCTCAGCCTATGCCCGAGAGGAAGTAAGTTGGAATATAAAAAAAAAAAAAAAAAAAAAATACTTTTTATCCACCGGAATTTTTTTTTCTTGTCTTTTTTTTTTTTTTTTTTAGCATTAACCTAACCAAACAACCTAGCCTAACCTAACCTAAATGTATTTGGGGGCGTTAGGTTAGGTTAGGTTAGGTTTTTTGGTTAGGTTAATGCTTAAAAAAAAAAAAAAAAAAAAAAAAAAAAAAAAATCCGGTGGATAAAGAGTATATAGCAATGAAGCATAACATGATAGGAACCCAAAACTACCATTAGAAATGAGATCCCAGCTGTGGTCCGGCTCCTTAATATTGACCCTAATATTTAGTAGGGCCCCGTAATCATTGACGATATTGCCTATTAGTATAATAGTCTCCATTCAACATCCCGCATCAGCATTTTGAATCTACCACGCGGAAGGATAATGGAGGACTCCTCATAAGTGCACGCTTAATTCCCTCATGGGATCGTCATTATGATTGGGTACCCTACAGAAAATACTAAAAACTAAAAAATAAAAAATAACTTAATATCTGTTATCATATGACTTTCCATATGTGGATTTCTTGTGTTTTGCTACCCCGACACCAGGAGGTGGATTCACTAACGGTCGTACGACCCGAAAACTCCCCTACCGTTCCCTTACGACTCAACGCTGGTATTCACGAAGCGTCGTAGCGGCCATCTTTGATCGTAGGAAGCCCCTTTCGCAAAGGGTGGTCCAGACCACCCTTACATGAATTTGACCCGGATACAGGTACACAAATATCGATAACACAACTCGCGACCATAACAAATTCGTCTGCAGTATAGCTCTTATAACATACTAAGTCATTATTGAGGCAATAATAGCGCAATATGATTGTTAACTTGTGTTTACAACACCATTAAGGCATTTAATACAAAGTATGAATATATTTGTATCCTTAATGTCTTATGACAGGCCGAATTAAGCTATGAATAGCCTACATATGCCATCCTAGACCTAGTCAAGGTTAATTGATGCACAAATTCATGTGCTGCGACAACACACGTAGCCTACCATTAGTAGATTTTAACCCTCATTTATTGCGGAAATGTTTTATTCCAACTCCCCACCACCTCTGAGTTAGATTAGGGTAGCCTATTCCTCAACAAATTTGAAAGTATCACAGGAACAAAATGATGAAAAGAATTACCCTAGGCCTAGCCTAAAAAATAAATAAATAATAAACGGTGTTGTGAATAATTTTGTTTAGTCTAGCCTAGGCTATAACCTAGCTTTATTATGAAAAAGTTAGGGCTATTTAGGCTAGAAAAGTTAGGCCTATGTATGGTATTTTGGTTAGGCTAGCAATGCCTAGCTGGGTTATATTAGGGTAGCCTATTTCCTCAACAAATTTGAAAGTATCACAGGAAAAATATTATGAAAAGAATTACCGTACCCTAGGCCTAGCCTAAAAAAAATAAAAAATAATAGGCTAGCCTATATGGTGTGAATATTTGTGTTTAGCCTAGCCTAGGCTATAACCTAGGTTTATTTTGAAAAAGTTAGGGCTATTTAGGCTAGAAAAGTTAGGCCTACGTATGGTATTTTGGTTAGGCTAGCAATGCCTAGCTTGGTGTAGCCTAAGCATGGTAAAGTAGAAGCCTAGCAGGTAAAGATGGTGTTTGCAGGTGTACCATCCTCATTGTTAACTAGCTGTTATTAGCCCCATGCTGGTAATACATTTGATGATGGCAATAAGCCATGGGAGGTGAGGGGGACAAAGCCCTCCTCAACCTATCATTATATCCCATGGCCAACTGTTGGTTAATAGGTTGAGGAGGCCTATGCTAGGCCTATTTTGAAAAGGTAGATAGGCCTTGAGGTGTTGTGAATACAAAAATATTACCCTAGGCATATTTTGAAAAATTAGGCCTAGGCTAAGTCTGACATTTTGGCTTGGCTAAAACTGCCTGTGTAGGCATAGACATAGTAAAGTCTGGCATTTTGTTTTGGCTCGCCCTGTCTAGGTGTAGACATGGTAAACATGGCTCACTAATGCCTTCAAAATTTTCTATGACAGAGCTCCAGAGTATCTAAAGAATGATTTTGTTAAAGCAAATGAGAGGAGTGGACATAATACAAGAAACAGGATGTTTAATTTTAAGGTCCCGAGAATCCAAGGACTGGGTAAGGAAACATTCTTCTTCACTGCCATCAAAGACTGGAACGACCTACCCCAGTCAGTCCGTGAAAAGAGAACACTGTATTCCTTCAGACGTAGCCTGAAGGAACACCTGAACCGGACAGCTGCGAGAAGGGAGCACCAAGCTTATGTCTACTACTAAATACGACATAAGAGATAGACAAACCAAACTGAAATGAATACTGATTATGGATTACTGATATTTACTATAGGATGTAAGGTATCTTAAAATAACCCCCTAGAAATACTTTCTCTAAAGTATCTATTTCTTTATCCTCCACATTTCCCCAGCTAACCTAATCCCACAAGGACCCCAATGGAAATACGCCTAACGGCCTTATTGGGCTATCCTTAGTTGGAATTATGCAAGGCTGGTACATGTAATTTTTGTAACATACTATGTGGTACCAACTCTGTAAATTGCTAACTGAATAAATATTATTAGTATTATTATTATTATTATTATTAAAGTAGAACAATATACTGTGGTTAAGGTATAAATAATACACTAATTTCCCAACTAGCCTAACAGATGATTATCAATGATCAATCCGTCGGAAATCCTTTAACTTGGGCCACTAACAGGCTTCCCTGTAGCCTAGCTAGGCTAATTTCTTATCATCAATTCACAAGATACTCTATTCTTCTTCTTGCTGGCTGTGGTGGATCGAATTAGCCATGATAAACAATGAAAAGCTCATAAATTAAATTATATTAGGTTTTTCTTAGCGCTTCGGTCATGTGGGTGACATATTGGTTTTTTACAAAGGCCAAGCGCCTGATTGGTCAAGAGAAGCCTCGGTGAAAATAACCGAAAGGGAGTCGTAAGGGAGCTCAACGATGCGTTTGTGAATACACCTTCCACACTCCCTTAGGAACGATCGTAGGTTGCTGTACGACATCCCACGCTACGACCGTTAGTGAATCCGGGTCAGGCCCTCTGGCGGCCATCTCGTCCTTCATTGAAATACCAAGATCAAACTATAGAAATCAACGAATGGGAAGTGGGATGGTTGGGAGGGCCGTTTATCGTCAATGATTACGGGGCCCTACTAAATATTAGGTTTTCTTTACCTCCCTCCGGGAATCAAATCTATAATTTAATAGTGGCCATCATTGACGATATTGCCTGAATACCAAGATTGAAGGGGGACATTCGTGACAATATCCTTAACCTCGGGGGACAAAAAATCCATATAAATTTTTTTAAGTTTCATTGTATGCAAACAATATATTCTTATTAAAAATTACAGAAGATTGCAAGCAGTGCGTGACATCAAGAAAATCTGCTTACTCATAACCAGATCTCACTTCAAGATCTATGCATGATACTTTGTGGGGACACGCATGTGTTCCCCTAGATCGAACTATAATTCTGAAGAATTTCGTTCTCACCTTAATACTATTTGTACAATATAATCTGTTTGTACAATTTGGTAAAACTGCATAGTTGCAACTTATGCTAGATTTATACTTAATCTTAACATAAAATAAAATATCTTTAACTGTATAACCAGTTTGATCACAGCTCGTGATTTATCACAGTCTCCGGCGGACGGGGACTTAGTGAGGTATGAGCTATTCCGCACCCCCCCCCCCCATTTTTAAAACACAACTTACATAATAGCACATAACCTACTGGACCCATTGTCGTAAAGCTACACAGGTATGCTTTGGTTTATCTAGAGCGACCGACAGGTAACGTGTTAAGAAAGTATGATTGGAAGCCCAAAGTTGAGTCTTAGCAATGTCTTCTATAGAAAAATTCTGGAGGAATCTAAGGGAGACTGCCCATTTCCTGATGTCGTGAGCCCTGCCCACGACGCCGGGGTTACTTTCTTTAATAACGTCTACAAGCAAGGAAGATAACTTTCTTCTCGTAACACGATTACCTGCCTGGTTCACCCACAGAGCACCTAGTTGGCGAGGGTGAGCAGCCCTCATAAAATTAGATAAGGTCTGCACAGGGCATTAAATATGATGAGTGTGTCCGCGTTTCAATGCTGGAACCGAAAACTCCGAAAACACATGATTGGAATGCTCGTTCTTCGCAATAAATGTGGGAGACGGCACGATTTGTACATGATCGTGTAGCCTCCCAAACCTAAGGCATTTCGGTTCGTTGCTCATCGCCGCCAGCTCAGACACCCTATTTCCAGTGGCGAGAGCCATAAGGAATACAGCCTTCTTTAAGCGCGATAGGCCTCACGGAAGGCTTCCTATAGGGAACGCGATGGGCCTCACGGAAGCAAGACCATAAAAAAAACCTTCCAAAAAAAAAAAAGGGCCTATCAAAACAAAGGAATTTGTCTCTAGGTGAGATAATTCCCCTCCAGTACTCATTCATGTAAATCTCACCCACCCCCCTCCCCTCTTTCCCAACCTTATTCCCCCCTCCCTCCCCTCCTCAATTATCACCTATTTTTCCTCTTATTATCATAATTTATCGGTTATTTTTCTCTCCCGCGATAATGTAGCACAAGTGGGTTGCAGAAAAGATCGTTATGTAACACCCAGACACCGGCCCATACCGCCCCGCTCGTCTCAGTTACCTCACAGACAGCGAGAGGGGAGGGTTGCCTGTGGCTCTCTCTCGCCTGAGATTATGACCGTGTGGCCAATATCTTCGTTTTTCACCACCCAAATGCTTTTCCCACTTATTTTAGCACTCTTGAAGGTTCATATATACATCATATATGTAAAATAAAAGCATACCGAAAACAAATAATGCTTTATATTGTAAATATAACTAATTCTGTCAGAATCCAAGGCTAGAAATGCACAAATAACTACCCTAGCCCCTAGGTCTATTTCGCGCTTGTCAGGTTAAGAGTGAATCAAAATCCGGCGCATTATTAATTATATTTAGTAATGATAGGGCTTTGTCAAGTGACCAGGTGGGCATGAGCTGACAGGGTGGTGGGCGCAGCTTGAAACACGCCCTCTTAAAACCTTTCTCCTCCGCCTGCGGTATGGAAAGGCCTGTGAGATAAAAAAAGGGAGTTCTGATGGCAGACAAGTGATTTTTTAACGTGATTACTGAAAAATGTTTGTGCTCAAATAGATAATCTAGGTATTTGAAAATCAAGGCTCCCGAGGCATCTGTTTGCCCTGACTCTACAATCCAGGTCATAAAAGTTTACCAATGTGACTGGTATTGTCTCCTGGTAGACATAGTATACTGGTTCAAAAGCTTATTTGTGACACTCTCCCCAAATTTAGCTATCCATTTTCCCTTGTAAATGTCCATAAAGCAAAACTGAGCGAGGTCTGAAGGTTGCCAATCATCTCTAAGTGGAAGGCGGAGACCGGGAGCGACACTGGGGTCTTGCACCATTCTTGCAATTGATGGTACCATGCCTGGGCCGGCCATAACGGCGCGATCTTCGAGACTAAGTCCTGGTAACCCCTCAGTTTGTAAATCACTCTGCACATTAGTACAGAATCTGGTGGGGGAAAAAGATAAATTGAAGTCCATTTGTTCCAATCCTCCAGTAATGCATCTGGTCCCCCCGCGGAGAGTTAGGAAGAGAGGGAGTCTGTGAGTCTCCTCGGATGCGAACAGATCCACTTGTGGACGGTAAGGCTTTGCAATCATCTTGTTGAAGACGGTTTGTTTGATAGCCCATTCTACTAGGTTGCTCCGCCTCCGAGACAGAGCGTCTGCCCAGACGTTCAACACGCCGGGAAGATATGCTGCATGCAGATGGATGCCCAGCGATTCGGCTAGGGCAAAAATCTGCTCTGATAATTTTAGCAACTCTCGAGACCTCACTGAGCCCTACTTCTGAATACAATGGACTGCGGTGAGGTTGTCCATACGGAACGCTATTGACTTGTCTTGCAAGGACATCCCATGATCTTGTAGGAAAAAGAGAGGAACTAAAAGCTCTTGCTTGTTGATGTGACAAAAGTTGTCGTGGGGCCAAGTGCCTTGCCCTTGATGGCCTAGATTCGACTGATAACCCCAACCTAGAGCCCCTGAAGTGTCTGTGTCTACCCATACCGTAGGCGGGGGAGAAACCCATGTCATTATTGAGTAAAGCATTTCCGGCTTGGCCCAGACCGATAGCAAGCTGTGGATTAATGGAGGAATTGGCCATAATTTCTTCTCCGGCGAGAGAGGAAAAACTTTGTTACCTTCCAAGATTAATCTCTTTACTTTCAACCGGCCCAACTTCACAGTTAATTGGATCCAGTTGAGAGAGCTGATCAGGGAATCCCACATGTTCCTGGTTGTATTCAGTCTGTGGAGAAAGAGGAACAGTTTCCGGCGAAATCTGTTCTGGTTGTCCACACTCTGAGTAAGAGTGAGATTGGTGGTGTCCCAGACCAGCCCTATCCACTGAATATTCCTTGTGGGAACAAGGAGAGACTTCGCCAAGTTCACCTTGAACCCTAGGTTGTGCACATGATTTAATACTTGGTTTACATGGTTGTGACATAACTCCTTTAACTCTGCCACCACTAGCCAGTCGTCTAGATACCAAAACACCTTTATGCCTTGGGCTGCCATTTGGCTTCTGATGGGGCTTACCTTTATATCCTGAGTATTTACCTTGTCTGGGTTTGGGCAGAGTACCTCCCGGCTGAGGAGGGGTACTGGGATCACGAAAGGATTGTTTAGCATGCTGCTGGTGAGACTTACCTCCACTCTTAGGCTTGTGAAAAGGTTTCTTAACAGGGTCCTTCTTAACTTGGGAGGTACCCTGCTTCCACCCATTTACCAAATTGAACACTACACTCCAAGTTTCTCCAAGAAGGGAGGCCGTGAGAACCGGCGAAAGAGTTACCCGGTGGCCAATGTCCTCCGGTAACTTCTTCACTAGGTGCACCCTTAAATCCTGGCGGGCTCGAACCGCTTCCATGATTGCAATTCTGATGTCACCTAAGGTCTGAATAGAGTTTTGCAATAAAAGTCTTCTAGATAAATCAGTGGCCTTCCTAACCTGAGGGTCAGCAATGGCTGATATGGTTCTGTTAAGGGAGACAGCAATCTGGCGACTAACTAGATACTGAGAGAACTGCCGGTATACTTTGTTTCTTAGTTTAAAATCCCTTTCAAGGTGAGCTGCCGGAGGGGTACAAAAAGGTTCATCTAATGAGTTAAGGGCTACTTTGGGTGCCACCAGGAAGGCAAACAGAGCCGGCGACACCCCATCAGCCTTAGAGACAGGCAACGAAAAATACTGATGCGTTTCCTGTGGAACCTGATGTGAGGACTTGGAAGTGATTGTTGAGGCAAATACCTGAGCCTCTAATTCCCAATCTACCCAGGGACCTGCCCCTATCCACCCCATCTGCAGGACTGATGTATTCGTTTGGTCTAGTACCGGAAGTGTATCCATTTCCGGCGTAAGAGCATTTAAAGCCTTGACATCATTCACGCCATCAGCATTTGACCAGTCTGCAAAGAGCCGTGCAGAAGCGGCGGAAGGGACTGCCGGGGCAGCAGTATACACAAAAAAGTCTGGATTATATGAACTGGGGATACCTCTAATCAATACATCCAGCAACCTCCCTGCCTCATCTTTAGCTCTAAATTTCCTGCTCTTGTTGTTCTCAATATTTCATTCAGTGGGGACCGGTAGGTCTCCTGAAATGGTGGGTTGTGCTAATTGTGGATTCAGTGGCATCGCCGGAACCCAAGAACAGTCAGGGCCATAGAGGAGAGGCATATGGCCTTTCTTCTGTGGTGCCTTATCTAGTGGGGGGGGGGGGGAGTGATATCAGCAATGACCCTCACATTGGTGGTAGTCATCGTGGCCGGCACTGTAGTGCCTGGAACCGCGGAAACCGCCAGGGTCAGAGAAGGCAGAAAACCTGGAGGTACTAGAGATCTTATCATTGAATAACTGGGGGCAACTAACGGTTGACAAGCAGGAGGATCAGAAGAGACAGGGAGATTATACTGTTGCATAACCCTATGTAATATATCACTGATTTCATCCGAAGTAACACACTTACTATGAGAGCTCCTCGAGGATTGTGAGCTTACTTCAGACTCCTCACCTGTAATAGTCTGTTGAGCCGGGGCTAAAGGCACTTCCTCCGGCTCCCTACTTAACTCAGAATTATCCTGTTGTGGCTTCGGTACCTGTTCCGCCGGAGGCCACACTAAAGCTGGGACTGATGAGGGTAACATGTCCATACGATCCTCATCCCTTAGTTCGTGGAATTCCCTTATGTGTCTCTGAGACGGTTCTGACTGCCGCCAGCACCCACCTACCGCGGGTGGCTGAGAGTCCTGAATTATTTGAGGGCTGTCCTCAGCTTGTGACTCTGACGGAAAACCCCTATAATGTTCAGCCAGGACCCGTCTTGGGCTGGCGGACTGGACACTACGTGGCACATAATTTAATTTGGGTATTGCAAAGGTAACTTGAGATGGGACACTTAATGACTGTTCATGACTAGGAGTGGAACCCATAGCCTCTATCCCCACTTCCGAGTCGCCAGAATTGACCTGAGGCGTATCAGACGCCGGGGTAGAGGGAGGTGGTTGCGTGGTCTCCTTCCGGCTCCCATTATGCTGCGTACCAGCCGATGACTCAGAGTCCTCTTTCCGGCGCTTGAGGGACCGGGAAGAGTCAGTTGAAGAGTGCCGAGACTGCCTTCGAGGGGATCTAGACCTGGACTTAGATTTTCGCTTCGGAGAGGGTGATCGTCTCCTCTTCGGGCGGTTGGGGGGGGGGGGGGAACCTTAGCCAGTTCGTTGTCAGTGCCACTACTGCTACTCACTACCTCTTTGATGAGGGCTTTCGACTTGACTTTAGGCTTAACAGATTTACATGAGGCGAGTTTAGTTAGAGGAGACTTGATAATGAACTATTCCCAGAGGGCCTCGTCATCACAATGAAGTGCCTTATGGGCTGTATCTTTAGCATAAGAATTAAATATAGCTTTTATCTCTTGCAGTGCTGCCAAGCACGAGAAGTCTTTCTTGGTGAATAAGGCGTCTTTGAGTTCAGAACAAACAGAACAACGCCGCGAAACCCACAAGCCTCTAGAGCGGTCTAAACATTTAACGCATTTCAAACATAACTTATGAGCGAAAATGGGCAACATGGAACAGGTAGGAGTAGCGCATAACACAAAGCAAGGCATGATGGATAAACGCCCCCCCCCCCCCCCCGCAGGAATCAGCCCCCCCAACGCCGCCGGTGCTGCAGTCACTAAGGAGCCGGGGATTCTGGAAATAGAAAATTTCCAGGAATCAATGCTCTTAAGGATAACCTGCGAGGTGTTAATACATCCTACCTTGAGTCCGCCGGAAAATTAGCTATAGTTCACAACTACTCTAACCTTCCGCTGGACCCGCCGTGAAAAAACCTGGGTTTTTTTTCGTATAAGCTGATTGAAACTGCTTACCTATGGCAAAAAGCCACAGGCCCATTGACTAATAGCATATGATTATCCCTTACTAAGGCACTAGAGAGATAATGAAACGAGTTTGTATAACGAATCTTAACACTTGTACACTCGACTATGGCGCCGCAGGGCGATTAGTCGTGTAACTATTACGGTCAGGCCGAGTTAACTCGGCGGGCCGAGTTATAAGCTCCCGTAGAAATTTGCACTTCCGCCGGAAGGGACGTGGTTCAGCCATACCACTCCGGGACATTTGGTTGCTCCCTACCCGTTTTGAAGACGGATAACCTGGGCCCTGCTGCAAGAGGCCGCCGGAAAAAACAACCAACATTTTAGAGAGGGGAGACAAAAGCACAGCTCCCTCTTCCAAAACCCACTGTACATCATTTTATATTATATATATAAATATAGGGACGTCTCCCAAACCCCCAAAACATGCAAGCACACATGTCCATCACTAGGGGCACACAAAGGCAAAAATAAATACAGAGAATTCAGAATCCTAAATTACCTGTAGCCTAGACCGGAGACCCCTAACCAGGCTGACCATGAGGTTCGAAGCTATATCCCAGCCGACGACGCTCCGAAGACCCAGCCAGAGCACACAAACGAGGGGAGGCCTACGATAGGGGCCTAAAAGCAAAATACGAACTCTGGAAGGTGGAGCACGACGTGCAGGCACCCTTAGACCAGAGCATTTGCTAAATCATATAAATAACTATGCTACTGCCTCAATATTGACGGTCTGCAGCATAAAATTGTAGAATGGTAGCCTCCTAGCTATGTAACAAAAGCTAAAGGCACCAAAACAACATAAAATAACACACGTGGCGCGACGATCCTGGGATGCGTAGGCGCCTGTTACAATAGTACCCTAATTTACACTCTTCCTGCGGCCATGGCACCAATAGGGTAGCCGTTGCTAGCTAATCTGAACCTTTTTACTACAACGCAGGTGTATACAAATGAGTAAGGACTCACTAGAAGCTCTGCGAACGAAGAATAAAGCCGAGCCTGGCCGCTAGGGGGCCTGGTGTCGGGGTAGCAAAACACAAGAAATCCACATATGGAAAGTCATATGATAACAGATATTAAGTTATTTTTCTTTTTTCTTTTTTACAGAGTTTTTTCTGTAGGGTACCCAATCATAATGACGATCCCACGAGGGAATTAAGCGTGCACTTATGATGAGTCCTCCATGATCCTTTCGCGCGGTAGATTCAAAATGCTGATGCGGGATGTTGAATGGATACTATTATACTAATAGGCAATATCGTCAATGATGGAGGGGCCACTATTAAATAGGATGCTTATCGGAAAAAACCCTATTGGAAAGGCCTGGCTCTACCTGCAGTACTGTTTGTGACAGAGGTTATGTGCTTCACCAAAGAAGACATGACAAGTCTCCAAAGCACTGACAACCAAGTATAGAGAAGCATCCTACAGACTCCAAGGTACACAGCATGCTGTACTCTACGAGCTGAGGTAGGGGCATCATCAAGCAAATCAAGTGACATGACATCAAAACTTCTGTTTGTGAGGCATATCCTAGCTGACAATGCAAACCGACTACTTGAAGGTGTTATTCCTACACCAATATGAGACAAATTATACCAGATGGATGAGGCAAATCCAATCACACCTTAATGAATTAAGACTAACAGTCGACGGCCTCACCACAATTAAAGTAGATGAACTGAATATACAAATCAAACAGCAGGACAGAGAAGAAATGAACACAAAATCAACTCTCAACATATAACATATACAGACTTCAAGAACAATATCAAGGAGGAAACCTGGTTTGACAACACTGAAGGATCAAGCCTATTAGTAAGAGCGAGAACAAAGACCCTACAACTTAATTGGAGAAAGATATATAAATTTCAAGATACCAAATGTCCCGCATGTGAAGAGGAGGAGACACAAGAACATTTCCTACTACACTGCAGAGCACATGAAGACATAAGAAGAACATATTTTCCCTGAAGACAATGAAGAAGAGGAGGACCACATGGCACACCTACTACTATTGAATAACTACAGTGAAGACGAAGCGGAAGATAGGACAAGATTTATCACTCGTATGTGGAGAAGAAGGAACTTAATAATAAAAAGAACACAACCTACATAAAATCATTTCAAAGCAAGGGAGCCGCTACAAAGGCTATCCCGAAACTACTACTGTACTGTACTGTCCGTTAAATGATTACAGACTATCCTTTTAGCTACCGTACCATATATCCTTCTTAGCTTCATAAAATCGTCTAAATGTAGCTGATATAAAATAAAACAGACGCCGCCGGTACTGTAATGGATAATGAGAACTTGAAATAAAACAGACGCCGCTGGTACTGTAATGGATAATGAGAACTTGAAATAAAACAGACGCCGCCGGTACTGTAATGGATAATGAGAACTTGAAATCGCCCAAGTTAGCTTTTCAAGCTAACAAATTATCTCGTCATATTTCGTTCATCAAAGGGGGATGGTTGCTTTTTCTGGACTCCTTTCTCCCTCCTGTTTAACCCCATTAGTTTTAAGTTTTTAAAACGTTCGTTCCATTAGTTTAGCGATTTTGACACGTTTCACTCAATTTCTTTGCCATTTCGTGCCATTTAGGTGTCAAATTCTTCCTGGCGAGCGATAGCAAGCCTGTAAGTTTAGGAGGAATCGGCCTTCTGCAGGGACATTTTTCTACTGAAAAATGTACACATTTATCTTGAAGTGGGGTCTAAGGGGTGTCTTTTAAGTTTGATGATGGTCTAGCGAGGAAACTAATACAATCATATACATTAATTAATAAATAGAACAAAAAATCAACCATCCCCCCATAACCCCTTCTTTACCGGCGACGTCTTTTTAATTTTCTTATTGCTAGCTATAGTTAGACAATATAAGAAGGATCTATGGTTGTAAAAAGGGTTAAGTGAGATTGTTCTAAGCCTGTTAATTGCTGGAGGCCCTTTTTAAAACTGAATACAATTGTCTAATAGTAACCAGAGTAAAGTTAACAAGTCCAAGCTGGGCTATATACCGTGCGGCCTTATAAACTCCGAGGCGGGTTGCGCGACGCTCAGGATTAAACGTCAACAAAATAAGCTCCGTTACAGCCTAGAGGAAAATTAGAGTATACGCGCTCTATTGATCGTCTCCAATATTTAATCACTTCTTACTTGGAGCATATTCTATATTCTCACCAAATTTCGTGGTCATCGGTCCATAACTTTTGAGATATATTTTACAGACAATCAGACAAACGGAGGCAAAAACATAACCACGGTAACAATGAGGGGCACTCTGGAAAGCACGTACCGTACTTCCTCCTAAGCTATCGGAGGTATGCGCTCTACCAATTGCCTCTTCAATTTAATTGCTTCTCCCTTGGTGCATTCCTATCTGCCCACCAAGTTTTGCGAACATTGGTTCATAACTTTGTAAGCCATCTACGGTGGCGGAGGTATGCACTCTACCAATCATATCCACAATTAAACGAATTCTTCCTTGGTGCATTATCCTATCTGGCCTCCAACTTTCGTGACAATTTGTTCATAGCTTTTTGATAGGCTTATCTTGTTTCAGACAAACAAGTAAACAACCAGACAAACAAATGGAGGCAAAAACATAACCTCTTCCAACTTCGTTGGCAGAGGTAATTAAAATAAAGTGCCATTGTATGTAATGTATTTCATTACCACCGGATCACAGTTTCTGTCACTCCTGCAGAAGGGAATCAACAGCGGGGCGCCCTGGGCTAAATTTGAAAATAGGACTCTGACCATTATGTCTCCGAAATAGATGAGATTATGTAAATGTTCAAGTAAAAATGAGCACTATCCCCAAACTATAACCGTTTTCAATTTCCCGTCACTCCTGTAGAAGGGGGCCTGTGGTAGGGCGCCATGGCCGACATGTTGGATGCAATTATTAATTGAAAGTATCTGTATGTATTATATGTGAGTTCATTAATCACATAGAAATATCTGATCTCATTTTCGTCATTCCTGTAGAAGGGAAACAGTAACGAGGCGCCCTGGTCTAAGGTTGGAGATTGGACTCCATTATGGTCAGGGAATAGATCACGCTACAGTATACAGTATGCATGTGAATGAAATTAGCAAAGCAAAGACCCCAAAAGACATCCGATTATTTAATAGTGGCCCCTCCATCATTGATGATGTTGCCTATTAGTATAATAGTCTCCATTCAACATTCACATCAGTCGTTTGAATCAACTGCCGCGAGGAAGAATAAGAGTCATCTTCATAAGTGCAACGCTACTTCTCTTATGGAATCGTCACAGATGGGTACCCACTACGAAAAAACTTTGTAAAAAATAAGAGAACAAAAAAGGGAAAAGAATTCCCATCTTAACACTGTTAATCACAAGCTTCCCACATTCGGTAGATTTTCTTGCGTTGTGGCTTCTTGCCACCTCTCGCCAAGCGCAACGATTCGGCCTTCTCTTCCTCGCGGGCCTAACGTCAACACCAGTGCCCCCGTGCTCCGGCTTCATTCGACGCTCGCTCTCCTCTAGTGAGTCTTTGCTCATTTGTATATATTTGGGAGATAGTGAGCAGGGTTTAGACTAGCTAGCACGGGTTGTGTTATATTTGGCCCGCAGGAAGTGTTAAAATTAGGGTACGATAGGCGCTTCTCCTTGTGTTCAATTTTTGCCACCCCTCGTGGTGTTTTTTCATTGTTGCTAGGCGCTTTAGTTTTTGCTTTTTACTTAGTTAGGAGGCTTTCCTTTAAGTTTCTTGCTGTTCCTAGGGACGGCTTGAGGATCTACGGATCCTGTCTTTGTTGCAGACGCGCCAGGATTAAGGTCGCTCCATGTGGTTGGGGCGTCCTCCGGCATTGGAGCCTGAGGAGAGGCCCCTCGTTTGTTTTTTTCTCTTCGCCTCGTGGCAGGGTTCTGAGTTCTTCGTGTGGTCTGTGGTTTTTTTCCCGGATAAGCTGATAGGTTATCTAGTTCAAGGGCTGTGTTATTATTACTATGATTGTTTTTTATCATTATCATGTCCCCTGTGAGTTGTGGTCTCCCGGTGGTTAGTGTGCCACTTGCCGGGAGTCCGGCAACGCGTTCCTAGCGTGGGAGTGAGTGCGTTTAGGGTGTTTCCTCTCAGCAGTGCCTTGCTCAGGTTTCCCCCCCCCCCCCTCACTTTGCTGGGCTCGCCGGCCTACGGTTTTAACCGTTGGTCGGTCCGCCGTTCCGGCGTGTTCACGAGCTCAGATCTCCCTCGCCAGGGCTTTGCGTTGGTGGGTGTGGCATCGCCACTAACCCCTGGTCCCTGGTTCCTTCGGAATCCGGCGGACGTTGTTGTAGATCTGGTAGTGCTTTTCAACCCCTCGGACCTTGGCCCCGCCTCCCGGCGGTTACGAGAGCTACGAGTCCTCCGGCGGGTCATGTTTTTCGTTTACGATTACCCACCGTCAGGGGCCCCCTCCCCGGTCTTCGGCCTGGTCAGTTCTTGAAGGGGGAATATTACGGTCGTTTACCCCGCCGTGCCGGCGGTCTAGCCGGTAATAGACCCCGGCGAACACCGCACGTGTGTCCATCGATTAGCATGCTTACCTTAAATGAAGTTTATCTCGCCTTACCGGCGGCTCAGTTGGTAAACTAATCTGGGACTGCTTGTGTTTTACAGAGCACACAGCGCTCCGCCGTTAAAGGGCTCCCTGCGTTATGGCATACACCGTCACAGGGGCATGGGAGGAGGATCTTCATGCCCTCTTAGGGGTGCTAAGAAAGGGGAGGCCGTGGCCTCCTATTCTTATTACGCCGGGAGGTTAGGATAAGTGAGACTCTCCCTTTATGTCCTTATGAGCATTGATTCCTGGAAATTTTTCTTCCAGGTGGACACCCAGGACAGCTGGATACCGCGCCGTTTCCGCCGGGGAGAGGAGCTTCTGCATCATGCCCTTGTTTACAGTATGCTCGACCCCCTCGTGTCTTTTGCTACCAATACCGGCCCATAACAAATGTATCAGATGCATTCAGTGTTTAAACAAAACCTCTTTCGAGTGGGCATCTCGTACGTGTCCAGTTTGTTCCGATTTGTTTGCAGAATGGCTGGCGGGCCAAGATTTGTCATGTTTACTCACGCTCATTGAAGTAAAGACTAAATTTAAAACCTATGCTTTTCAGGTAGCAAACAAAGAACTATCATGTGATAACCCGGAACTTTTAAGGGTCGTTCAGCTGTACTCTTTTCATGATCATATAGCTCACCAGTCACAGAACTCCCCCCATACCCTTGTTGACCATTGGGTCCCCTACGTCCTCTTTTACATCCGATCACAGCTCCTCTCCCCCAACAAAGAGAAACCGCTTGATATCACCGGACCGCCTCCACCTTACCCAACCGGCTCCCCCAGCGGGCGACCTGAGGCGCATGGACAGTACGGAATACCTGCCTGACAAGATCCGACGGCTCTCGAGCCCACCACAACGTGTGTTACTGGCTAATGAAACTCCTAGTTCTGTACTTGTAAGTGAATCCCACGGGATCACCGGGAGTGGGTCCGGCGACATCCTCAGAGACGCAGGGGGTTAGTCCCGGCCCATCTCACCTTGCCACTAGACTAAGACAATCTGTACACATTAGGATTCAAGGTTCTCAGTTAATTTTGTCACATAAACAGGCTCACCAAGTCAGGGCTCATACCCCTACTCAGTCTCTGGGTGTACGTACATCAGACGCGGTTACGACCATCAGGTCTCACGCGACAACCCTGGCTCCTTCTAAGGACCAGCCCGGCTTAACAGCCGCCCTCAAAGATATAGGTTCGCAGAATGCGAACAACCCATTAACACCCCAGCCACGTGACCAGAAGTCACCGGCTTGCGGTGCGCCCCACCCGGCTATGGCTAGTAGCAGTATGTCTCTGATGACCACTAATAAGACACAAGTGGCACCTATCACACGGGCTGCCACTCTGATACAAGCAGACCAACATGATAGGCCACCAACACAAACAACTACTGCAAAGTTGACAACTGTACAACTAAATGAATTGTCACGACAAGTAATAAACCAGTGTGCCATTAAACAGGGTCAAACCCCTCCTCCGGCACAGGGACCACTTCACAATGTAGCTAGGCCCCTCTCTCATATTAATGTCTGCATTCCCTCTCTAGCAGTCCCCTCCGCCGGGCCAGCAACGACCCGTCCAATTGACTACCCGCAGCCCACGGGCCCACCACTAAACGAACCAATTCGTCCTCGACCTGCGGGGCAAGAGTTGCAACCGCAGGCCGTAACAGTTCCCCAAAGTTCGTTGCCAGACCCATTAGGCCGGCCCTCAACACAACTCCTCGGCTTAGGAGACCTGGAGTTCATGGGTGGGTTCAAGTCCCACAATATAACTCCCCCTTCCGCCGGTCGACCCGAACAGGAACCTCCGGCGGAACCTTGGGCAATTGTGCCCCCTGGCCTTAGACAACCCTGGATTAGCCTGGACTCTGAGTCAGTTCATAACCAAGAGCACCTAAGTTTGACTAGTTCTGATGATACCCAACATTGCTTATCACCCTCAATAGGCAGAACCCATATGGCAAGTAACCTACTGGGTCCCTCTTCTGCCCCCAGTTCTCGCCCCGGGGCCCCACTGGCCCAGCCGGTGGTCCCATTAACGTCTCAAATAGTTAAAGCGCCAGGCAGGCTCTGGCTTCCGGTTACGGCAGTAACACAGGGTAAGGGGCATAAATCAATACAAGGGGAAGTCCCGGTGCCGGTGGAGTGGGCTATTGAAGTAAACCGTAAACAGGTCTTTAGGGCAAAAGACGCTAATGGTATAGTCTTAAAGGTTCCTATTATAATTATGCTAAACCAGACCTGGAACATTTTAAATATTTTGTGTATGACCCATGTCAGCTGGTTCCTCTTCCGGCGGATTCCCCGGTCCAGGATCCATCTCACCCAGACACTCCCATTTGCCCTGATTGAAATAAGCGATGTGGCCCTACTGGCTGTCGTCCTCTGCCTACACGGCAGGAGCCTTCTCATAAGTTTCATAGATGTGGTCCTCATAGAGACCAAAGGGAGTTGAATCTGAGTGAGGTGGGCGATGGGCCGTGGACAACGTGGGAGCAGGAACTGCAACAATTTGCTATAGATGTTACATCCAATGCCTTGTCACCAGTTCCCCCTCCCCCCATTACCGAGTTTGACTGGCTAGCACAACGACCGGGCGGAGTTCCGTTCTCTGTTTTTAATTTTCTCATACCCCCTCAATTGACGGCGGAAGATTTTCCCCTGCCACTCATTACTCCTGAACCTATTGAACTTCAATGCAAATTTTTGGTCAGAGATAAGGCCCACAGAGCCTTTATTAGCTTCCTGTTAACTAGAGACACGGCCCAGGCTATTGCTCAACCTCTGCCGAATCCCTCTCTACGAACCCAGGAATAGAGACACGGCCCAGGCTATTGCTCAACCTTTGCCGAATCCCTCTCTACGAACCCAGGAATTAGTTAAAGTTTTCCAACAGTACCTACTCCCAGCCCCGGCTAGAACTCTCTCGGAAATCCGAACAGCCCTGTTTGAGGCAGTCCGGTCACGTCAGCTCCTCAGACTCGGTATGGCTCAGACGTTACCTATGAATGCTTACTATAGAATATTGTTCTCCCATGTCTTAACTGCGAGAGTAATAGATGAACAGACGGAACGTGATGTTCGGGTAATGTTGCGCTTGAAGAACAAGAAACACCGTTAGCTCTCCCGGGCGGTAGGTGGACGGATTCACCTCTGGCTCTGATGGTTAAAATCACATGTACTATTATCCATGATACTCCAGTCCTCCCTGGGTCTTCCTCCCTCCCTCGGCCATGCTAGCGCAATAGGGTTTTTGAGGTTCGACCAAGTGTTAAGTTCTCCTGGGGGGGCAGTGCCCCCCCTGATGACTTCGGTCCGACTGACCGGAACCGGTCCACACATAAGCACACCCGGCCAAAAGTCAAGCGACTTTACCTCACATGGCGTGCATAACAGACCGATAACCTCCCTCTGCATAAGGGATAAGGCGACTAACTCATTATTCAGGGACATTTGACTACGGCCGCCATACGGGGTCGGTGCTGCAAACAAACCATTAAACAACCCCGGCGGAAAACCGCATCTGGAGTATATCTCACTTTTCATTGAACAAATGATGGCCGGAGGCACCCGTTCCGCCATCTTGCCTCCTTTAAATGAAAGTACTAACTCTTCATTATCGGGGCGAAAAGTTCTCACCCACGCTAAGACATATCGGTCCCCTAACAGGTCCCTCTTGATAAGATCGCTACAGTGTAACACATAATTTTTTCCTTAGCCAAGCCAGTCCTCAGCTCACTACCGGCTGTCACTTTACAATCGCACCCCGCCGTTGGGGATAGGCAATCACCCCGGCGGGTCCTTTTCCTATGGACCGGGGTCTGTCTCTCTATACTTAACCTAGCGGAAGATGTTTCCTAGGGTCAGAGTCGGCTCAGCGGCAAGTCAAAAATTTTCAAAACTGCCGGCGGGGGTCTTTTATTTTCAACCTAGTTGGAAGTTCCAGCAAACGGAGCCCTTCAGGATACTGGTCTAGTTTATCTGTCATATAGAATCATATCCACACTCATTTGCTCCTTGCCGTTAGCATTCCACACTGATCATACGGACGCAGTGGTACCTGCATTCCCGGCGGCTGATGATCAGGACTCACCGACCCTTTTTTCGGCCCTGTTAGTCACGAGACCATTTTATTTCTCTATAACCCATCCTTTTCACGTTCAAATCCCTCATGACCTGCCGTACAATACACTGCAATTAGCCAGTTCATTATTCGCTTAAGTGACTAGCCGCGCTGTCCCCGAGACTTCTCTGGCCCCAGGTGTATATGATGTTTTAGGGTAAAGATCAACCTTCACCATAATGTCTAGGTGCCGGTTGGGATATAGGATTTAGTAGGTTTTCGAATTAAGTTCAACCTTCACCATAATGTTCAGGTGCCGGTTAGGCCAAATTACGTTTTAGATATAAGTTCAACCTTTCACCATGTCTATGTGCCGGTTAAGTCACTCCGATAAGGGCGGGGGTCACGGTGGAAGCCTGTCAAGGCCTCCGGCTCAGGTTCCCCGAGTGTATGCCTAGTTACCCGCCTAATCGGGATTATTAAGGCTACGAAGGACTATCGGTCCTAGTCGCCTAACTCAGTTACTCGCTGATCCTCGCTGAGGAAGCGGGGCTCGATACTAGACAAAGGAAGGGCCATCAAGAGAGCTTGTCATGGCAAAGGTTACTTCCCCATGTTTTTCTACAAACCACTTTTTCTTAAAAAAAAAAAAAAAAAACATTTGTTAAAAGTATGCCCGCGGACACACTACTTTTGTTGTTCTTGTATTCCTAGTATTATGTACCGTGATAGTTACGCCCGGAAAGGCTTCAGAGAAAAAAATGGGGGAATATGTGGATCCCAGTACGAGAGTGGAACTCCCCCTGATACAGGATTACAAATAGGTTTAGGGACAAGCCTGGATGCGGCTTACGCCAGGCTGTGCCCAGAATGAGTTATGAGCTTAGAAGCTCAGTTTGCTGGATTGCTTAATTTAAACTCAGGATGTTTAAGTTTAAGGGACAAACCTGGACGCTGTTTACACCAGGCTATGCCCAAAATTGAGATATAAAACTCAGTTTGCTCGATTAAGAAACTGCTTAATTTAAACTTAGGTTTTATGATCATTAATAAAAGAAAGTTTTATGTTTTCAAAACTAGTTGCACTAGATTACAATAGGTCCGAAGGGACTCTGTAAATATTTCCATTCTAAACTGCCCAACTTATGTTGTTTTTATGAATAATACAGAATTATTTGCCCTACAGTGTATATTATTGTCAGGTATGTTCCTGGCTAGCTACACTAGTTTCAGTAGGCTTGATAATTGTCAATATGACTACTATCGGGAATTTAGATAACTGTTAAATTATATATCACTGGTACATGAAATATCCCAACAAATAGTTATAATATATTTACCGACAAGGTATTCGTCGATGGGTGTAATCCAGTCCCCCACACACGGCTAGTTCAATTGCATGACATGTAGGAATGTTCACATAATACAATATCGATACAATGAACTTAGCTTAGAGGACTGGTGATGTAGGACTGTTGTTATAAATTAATATTTGTAGTACATGGTGAACTGTGGGTTGAGTCAGAGCCGGGGGAGGAGATGTTGACTGTACGGTGTTGATTGAGAGACTAAAGGGCCGGCCTCCGATCGCTTCGCGAAATTACATATGGCTGCCGGCTCATAATAATTATAACCCATAACTTGGTTTCATAATACATCTAGAGCTGATGTAGATATTTATACATTACAGTTAATATTTAACCTAACTTAAGAATAAACTACAATACACAAAGAACCAGCCGAAATCGTACAAGCGATACGATACCGCCAAATTCAAATGTCCTATTGGACCAAAACCTGTCGGGATCATTACCCTATTCCCGACATATTGCCCGCCACCAAAAATGATATACAGGAACAAAAAAAGGACATCGAAGTCAAAGATCACCTTGTTGGATCTTTGATCTCCAAAGATCCACGGAACTCATAGCCGTCCTCCTTTTGGGACGAGCGCCACCTGAAGCCTGAGGAGGATCATCCTTCTCATCATCTGCTGCCCCACCTTGAGGAGCACTGTCACCAGCACTCTCCCGCGGAGGGGTATCAGTAGAGACGCCAGGATAATCCGGCAGTTCTACATCCTGCTCCAAGGGATATAACCTCACGACTGGGCGAGTAGTAACCCCAGTCGAAGTTCGTATTTTAGCAACCCTTATAAGACCATCAATGCCCTGGAACAAATCGATAATCCTCCCAAGCTTCCAAAATAACCTAGGACGCTCATCATGAATCAGGACGATATCCCCGATACGAGGCCATCGTTGATTCGTCCCTTTGATCTTATGAGAGTGACGCTCGCGAAGAGACAGCAAATATTCTTGGGTCCACCGTTTCCATAGATCGTCGGACACCTTGTTTACATACTGGAAGCGACGACGTGTGGCGTCAGCATTGCCGAACGTAGGGTCATGCAGATCTTCGTCATTTACGGACGATCTAGGAAAGGTATTAAGGGTTCGTCCATGTGTCATCATGGAAGGCGAAATTGGTAAGAGTTCATCAACATCTGCCGAGGTATAGGTCAAGGGCCTGTCGTTGACTAACATCTCAATCTCTATTAAGATGGTTTGCAACTCCCGTCTGGTCACCAGTGCCCTTCCTAATACCTTCTTCAAGGCAGATTTGACGATACCGATTGTTCTCTCCCAAATCGCCCCGAACCATGGTGCACATGCTGGTATAAATCTCCATTGACAACCCTTTCCAGTGAGGGTAGCCACAACCTGCGGGTCATCCATTAAACTCTGGAGATATTTAGAGGCCCCGACAAAACAAGTCGCATTATCGCTCATAATAATTTGAGGGAAACCATTGCGACCTGCAAAGCGTCTTAGAGTATGCAAAAACCCCTCACTGGATAGGTCGTCAATCAATTCAATATGAATCGCTCTGGTTACCGCACATGTGAATAGGACGGCATATACCTTTATGATATTACCGGGCGATTCTCTAACATGAATCGCTCCGGTGTAGTCTACCCCGGTTACCTGAAATGGTTCAGTCCTTTGTACCCTGAACTCAGGCAAGGGAGGTAGATCAACTGGGGAGTAAGGCTTACCCTGTAATCTTTTACAGATAGTACAGCTATTGTGGATCCCTTTAATTGCTTGTCGCATCTTAGGGATCCACCAACGTTGTCGCATATACGCCAGAACATAATTTACGCCAAAATGTAGGCAGGTCCGATGGCATTGGTGAATCAACATTTTGGTAATCAAATGAGAGGAGCTAAGGAGGACAGGATATTTCGCAGAATCAATAATGTCCGCTTTTTGTATCCTGCCTCTACACTTAATAATGCCTCCTTCCATATATAATCCTAGCTGCCTCATTAAGTTAGAGGGTTTGGCCTTTGACTCCTTGCTCAGGATTTGATGTTCAGTAGGATAAGATTCCTTTTGTACTAAACATATTAGTTTTGCTTCTGCTGATCTCAATTCATGGAGTCTGATATGCTTCGAATCTTCACTAAGGAAAGACCCGTGAGCCCGACTTCTCATGTTGTTAATGAAACGGTATATCCATGCAAATACCCGTATTACCTGATCATAGCTGCCGTAACGTTCCCACTCTACCAACTTGTTATCCTGATGTGTAGTACTCACATTCGAACTACTTAACACATCATCTTGGGGCCGACTTGAAGGATCAGATATGTATTCCCTGAAATCCTGAGGCCATTCAGTTGGAGACGTAAGCCATGGAGGTCCATGCCACCAAATAGAGGACGACATAAACTGCTGCGCCGAGATCCCCCGGGAAATTATGTCACTGGGGTTATCCCTGGTGCTCACATAGCGAAATGTAGCTGTAGGAACTAAGTTATGAATCTCATCAGTGCGATTAGAAACATAAACAGGTAACACTTTCTGGCTGTGTACCCATGAAAGCGCTATTTGACTGTCGCTCCAGACATAGACGTTATTAATCTGTAGTATGTCTGTATAAGCATCCAGTGTAAACTTTATTAGACGAGCAGACAGAAGCAATGCAGTAAGTTCTAATTTAGGAACTGTAATCTTCTTTATAGGGGCTACTTTAGCCTTCGCTATAGCCAGTGTCGCTTCACTACCATTACATATGTATATGGCAGTACCGTACGCACTATTACTAGCATCAGAAAAGGCATGTAGATCCACCTGGTGACCACTAATAACCTGACAATTAAGTTGGACCTTGCAACATGTGGAAAGGTCTGACCGAATCAACCGCCAAGTATCTTGTAACCCAGTCGGGAGGGGCGTGTCCCAATCTAGTTTTAGCCGCCACAGTTGCTGTAAAAACATACGAGCACGGATTGTAACAGGCAGCAAAAAACCTAGGGGATCAAACAACCTCGCTGACAAGCTTAAGCAGTTTCGCTTGGTCATAAGCTCACTGCCGCATGGGGTGTGAAGAAGGATATACAATCTGTGGTAGTGTCCCATTTGTGGCCTAAAAACTTCACCTCACTATTCTCAGTAGCTACACCGTCAGAAGCAAATTGACCTTTCAAAAGATCACTATTAGTGGCCCATTCTTTTAAGTATAAATGAGCCTTGGCAAATATATCACGGATCTCCCAGCATCTCTTGAGCAATAAATCTTCATTGTCTCCGGTGCCTTGAAGATTGTCCACATAGATCCCCTGCTTGATCTCATTCTTGAAGTCAGGATCTAGTCCAGCCTCCTCAAGATGACGCAAGATAGTAGCGTTGAGAAGGAACTGGGAACAGGTCGCCCCGAATAAGACGACTCTGAACCTGTAGACCAGATACTCTGAATCTAGATCCATTGGGTCCCGTGGCCATAAAAATCTTGTCGAGTCCCTGTCTTCACGATGGAGTTGAAGCATCAGGAAGGCCTTCTCAATATCGGCGACCCATGCAAACTTATGACATCTGAAGCGCAACATAATTTGCGCTAGATCAGAGACCAGGGACGGACCCGTGTACAGACAATCATTCAGGCTATAGGAGCGATCACTGGATTTAGCAGAGCAGTCATACACAATACGAACAGGAGTGGTGGAACTGTCCTTTTTAATCCCATGGTGAGCAAGGTAATGGATGTTATCCCCATACTCACTGAGATCTACTCTCTCCACAAATCCACGTTGTACCTGCTCGGCCAAAACTGCCGCATAAGTCTCGCAATAACTTGGATCCTTGACAAACTGCTTCTGAAGCCCACGTAACCTACCAAGTGCTAGATGGAAATTAGTAGGTAATTTACTCTTGTTATCATTCCAAGGGAGCCTTACCACATACTGACCTCTGCCAGAGTCATACGTTACAGTCTCTTCATACGAGCTTAACGCCAGCTTGGACTCACGATCAAGTTCATGTGGGTCAATTCCAATATTGTCCAAGTCCCATAGCTTATCTATATCAGTACATGAATTATCAGGCACATTTGGCCTAATATATTTATCTATGGGGCTTACTGCTACCTTGAGGACCGTAACCACCTCCACCTGTGTGTCTTTAGAGGAAGTAGCATAGGATCCAGAAATGGCATACCCTTGGATCGTGGGGAGCATGATAAGCTTATCTACCCGCCGATATCCAGGGTGAACCAGGTCGTAGTAATAATCAGCTCCGACCAGTAGCATAATACCATTGTTAGCAGAGAGTTGATCATCAGCCAGTTTATAACCCTTGCTTCTGAGATATTTCAAATGTGGTTGAATCTCTGATGCTATATAGAAACTGGGTAGTGTGTCGACCACAACAGCCTAGATGGGACATACCTTTTTTCTATAAACATATGAAATCTCCACAATATCATAGTCACTGGAATCTATTTCACCAGTGAAACCATGGAGACGCAAATTCTCTTGACCCTTGCTGGTACACTTGAGCTGGGGTAATGATGACCGCAGAATGAATGACCTCTGTGAACACTGGTCAAGTAAGGTGCGCGTCATTATAGTATTATTATTACTCCCCACTACTGGCAGCATCATAGTAGGAAGCAATTGACATTCTCGAGAAGCAATGGACATGGCAGATACTTTATCACCCTCGCTCTTACCTTTCTCATGTGACTCTTTGGGGGTTGTCCCCTTTTCTTTTCCGTCGTGCCGATCAGACTGGGTGCAAAGGGAAAACCAATGTTTCCCCTTGCAATACTTACAAGGGTTGATGTAGGAATTGGTGCAGGTACTGTTGAAGTGGTCTCTTGCCAGACAGCTGGTACATAACTTAAGCGATTTAGCCTGGCCAATCTTCTGTGTAGCCTTAGGATACTTAGGACACTGATACCACAGATGACCGTGGACACTGCACAACTTGCAACCTAATGGTATTGGCCTTTTCTGTTTAGGAGAAGTCTGTACCGGGAAAGCTGCAGTAGATGGCGACATCTCCACTTGTCGATAGTGTCCAGTACTCTCCATATTGAAGACTTCAGTCTGGTACACCTGCACCAACGCTTCCAAGTTTAGTGGAGAGTCGCTTAGTTGTCGTCTTAAGATTTCCCTTAGGGGAGAGGGTATTTTATTCAAGATATTCACACTAAATATCTCCTCCTTGGTGACGGCCATTGTCTCCATAGATCGGAGTAGGCTCTCAAAGGAGGCATAGTACTCATTTAGGTCCGCCACATCATAGGATGGAGGATCTAGTGTGAAGAATTTGGTAATTAAAGCGGTCTTGATGACTTCCACTCTCCCGTAAGTTCTCTTCAGCAACTCCACTGCAGACTCGTAGCTGGTAGCTTCTAGCTTGTACCCATCGACTAACTTCAATGCCTCCCCTTTCAATTGACCACGGAGATATGTGAACCTTTGGATGGATGTGAGTGTTTGATTATGATGGACGGAACACTCAAAAATATCCCAAAATCCAGTCCAGGTTGCCGAATCCCCGGAAAAGGTAGGCAAAGTAAGCTTCGGCAGGTTAAAACCAGTCGCCTTTGGTGTACCGGTATCCTTAACAGAGGTTGATTCTTGGGTGGAAGATAGTCTGGCTAAGGCTGTATTAACATTCTCAAAGTACTCAAGATCTGCCGACATTTCTTCTTCCACATCGTCAGTAACTGTCAGTAAACCATATACCTGCTGAGCATAACTATCATAAGTAGCTAGCGATTTAGTAACAGTAGCAAATTTACCCTTTATTTGATCAGCCGTGGCACTTATTAAAAATTCATCAAGATCTCTTAAACATCTATTTAAACTTCCCTTCATCCCTCCCTTAAGAATCTTAAGTTTCTTTAAATCTGTCATCGTTAAGGTCTAATTTTAAGCAACTTAAACTACAATGAGGTCAGACTACAAACCGTTAATCGCTTAGGAATCAACAGCGGCAAACCCCCATTACTTCAAGAAATTTACTCAAAAAGAATTACATAATACTTACATCCCCCTTAATATAAACTATCGAAAGGAAATGATCCAACTAGACAAAAGAATTAAATACTAAATCCATTAAAAAAAAGGGTAAGGTGAAGCACTAATTATTGTAAGCCCTTTATAGGTAAGCCTAGTTGGTTAAGCTACAATCATGAGGTCTGACTATTAACTGTCAATCGCTTAGGAATTAACAAAGACCGACACTCATGACCGCCACTTTAAGCAACTAGGCCTAGGCTATTATGAAATTTAAAGATAAAAGGTCACATGAGAAACCCTCCCCACTAGCAAAATTAAGAACGAGTCCCACAATGACACAACACAACTAACACCACAGGCACACCACCAAAGCGAATGAATAGCCACCACAGACACCTGCAGGCCTAGACTGCCTAGCCTAGCCTAAGAGCGCAAAATGGGGACCGACGAAACTACCCCTACCCCAATTTCCAGCCCAGCTAACCCACCAAAAAAACGCCAAGGAACACACGCCCAAAAAAACCCTGGAAACTAGTCCCAAAAAAGATAGAGACGGCGCCTAGACGGTAAAAAACACGAGGGAAGAAGCTGGACCTAAACTAGGGAAATGGCAGGCGGCCAACAACGCGCGAGGCGGCAGCCATTTGTAAGCCCACAAGCGTCAAGGAAGCAAACAAAACGGTACTACAGGAAGGAAGCTTTAGGGCACGAAGGACCAATATTTATCGGGAATTTAGATAACTGTTAAATTATATATCACTGGTACATGAAATATCCCAACAAATAGTTATAATATATTTACCGACAAGGTATTCGTCGATGGGTGTAATCCAGTCCCCCACACACGGCTAGTTCAATTGCATGACATGTAGGAATGTTCACATAATACAATATCGATACAATGAACTTAGCTTAGAGGACTGGTGATGTAGGACTGTTGTTATAAATTAATATTTGTAGTACATGGTGAACTGTGGGTTGAGTCAGAGCCGGGGGAGGAGATGTTGACTGTACGGTGTTGATTGAGAGACTAAAGGGCCGGCCTCCGATCGCTTCGCGAAATTACATATGGCTGCCGGCTCATAATAATTATAACCCATAACTTGGTTTCATAATACATCTAGAGCTGATGTAGATATTTATACATTACAGTTAATATTTAACCTAACTTAAGAATAAACTACAATACACAAAGAACCAGCCGAAATCGTATAAGCGATACGATACCGCCAAATTCAAATGTCCTATTGGACCAAAACCTGTCGGGATCATTACCCTATTCCCGACAACTACGCCGGGAACCGAGCTGAGCTCAGCATAAGGTTCCGGCCCAAGGGAATGAAGAGTTAGGCTGTTAACTCTCTCACCCAATACAACAAACACCTCAAGAAGGAGGACTCTGTTGTTGGAGCAGGCTTCTTTGAAGCAACGCACTGCTCTCACTCTTTCAATATTTTTTAACTATGTTGTAAGCACAACTACATAATATATACAAATAGTTTTTCCTGTTATGAGGTTTCTTGACTTAACCACACGGTTATGAGGGCTTTTTTAATACTACGAATGTCCCCCTCCAGTCTTGGAATTCAGGCAACATCGTCAATGATGGAGGGGCCACTATTAAATTATAGGTTTGATTCCCAAAGGGAAGTAGAGAAAACCTAATATTTAGTAGGGGCCCCGGAATCATTGATGACGACGTCCCTCCCAGCCATCCCCTTCCCATTCGTTGATATTTTTTAGTTATCTTGATATATAATTGAAGGCCGAATCGTTGCGCTTGGCGAGAGGCGGCAAGAAGCCGAAAATCCACCGAATGTGGGAAGCTTGTGATTAACAGTGTTAAGATGGGAATTCTTTTCCCTTTTTTGTTCTCTTATTTTTTACGAAGGTTTTTCGTAGTGGGTACCCATCTGTGACGATTCCATAAGAGAAGTAGCGTTGCACTTATGAAGATGACTCTTATTCTTCCTCGCGGCGGTTGATTCAAACGACTGACGTGGATGTTGAATGGAGACTATTATACTAATAGGCAACATCGTCAATGATTCCGGGGCCCCTACTAAATATTAGGTTTTCTCTACTTCCCTTTGGGAATCAAACCTATAATATTGTCCATCTACTCCTGTAGAAGGGGCCCTAAACTTTCTAAAGTTAACCGGCAAGGGCGAGCTATTTTTACCCTCTCCGACATATGACGCGATTTTGAGCCGATTAGGGATACTTTAAAGCCTTTGTTACCATCAGGGGTATTTAGAAACCTTTAGTTTAGTTACTTCAACCTCTGCAGTTGTCTTTGAGTTAGCTGTGGGCAGAAAATTAATTTTGGAGAGGTAATTATAAGAGTGAGAGAACTCTATTTCTTATTGCTAATCTGGCAACCTCTGCATCATATGAGTCTGAAAGGGTTAATAGTGCCCTCTTAAAGCCTGATTAAGAAGCAAGAGTCTATGCATACAGAGTTTTATGAAATATGCCTTAGCAATTTCCAAACAGGTGGCCATTTAATTTTTCACCACTACTGCAGAAGGCGCCAAATAGGGGTGCGCCCAGAATGAAATTTAAGAAAAGGGCTCCGTTAAGGCCTAGAGTATATATTCGAGTATATGCGTGCGTAAGCTCATAAAACTTGGTTCAGTAATAACGGAGAAATAGCAAATATTGATAAGCGTCGCACTACTGCAGAAGGAGGCTATTTGGGGGGCGCCCAGCCAGGAATTGAAAAGTAGGGCTCAGTTACGGCTTAGAGGATAGATCACACATATATATATATATATATATTATACAGTATACATTATATACCGTATATATATATATATATATATATATTAGTAGTAATAATATATAAATAATATATACCGTATAATATATATATACATATACATATTTGTATATATATACGTATACATATTTTTATATATATATATATATATATATATATATATATATATATAATATATATATATACCGTATATATATAAATATATATATATATATATTTTTTTTCAATGTGAGTGAGGGAGACAGAAGGTAGAACTGCTTATAGCGAGTGCCTTCCCCATAGTTGAAAGAGTGACAGGGCCAAAATCAAGGGATATTCGAGCCAAAATGCCTGGACACACACAGTTTTGAAGCAATTTAAGCCATAGGAGGAGGGAAAGACTGATTCTGGAAGAGAGTTCCAGAGCTCAGCTGTTGAATACAAGAAAGACAGAGTAACGTTTCAGTCTTGGGTTGGAAAGTTGCACAGAGTAGGGGTGGAATTGTGTTGCAAGATGGGTACCACGTACTCTACGTAGAGGAGGTGGTATACTGTACACTGTGAGAGCTCTGAGGAGCACTGATTATTGTAGTAGCGATAGAATAGCGATAGAGATGCAACATTGCAGCGAAGAGAGAGAGATTGCAGAGAGTTGGTGAGTGGACGGGAATTAATGATACGAAAGGCCTTCCTTTCTACTTTGTCTAGGAATGCGAAGTGAGACGATCCTCTCCACACATGTGAACTATACTCAATACAAGGATGCACTGTGCCCCTGTACAGAGCAAGAAGCTGTGCAAGGGTAAAGAACCCCATGTGGCGGTTGACCACACCCAGCTTCTGGGAGGCTGCCTTAGCAAGACTGGTAATATATGGTCCTTCCAAGTGAGAGCAGAAGAAAAAGAGACACCAAGAATATTGAGAGAAGATGAAGGATTGATTTTTGTATTGTTGAAGAATAAGAGATAGTCAGTCCTCTGAGAGTTCTGGACGGGTAGTAAGATGGAGAAATTGTGTTTTGGAAGCATTAAAGGCAACAATGTTCTGCCCCAATTGGATCAGATGATAAGTTATGTATGGCTTCATTACATTCGTTTTTAAGGGATTGCTGGCTGGGGCGTTCTGGAAAACTAATTGAGTAGTGTAAGGTAGAGTCGTCTGCATATGAAAGGATGGGACTGGAGGTACAGTTGAGAAGATAGTTTATGAAAATTAGAAAGAGGATAGGAGATAGGACAGAGCCCTGAGGAACACCGGAGTTGCTAGGATGAGGAAGTGAGCGTTGGCCGTCAACAACCGCAGCTATGGAACGGCCGGAAAGGAAATTAGAGACAAATGCACAGATAGAGGGATAGAAACCGAAAGAGGGTTGTTTGGAAATTAAAGATTTGTGCCAGACTCTATCGAAGGCCTTCGATATGTCTAGTGCAATAGAAAAGGTCTCACTGAAGTCCCGAAACTGGGATGACCAAGAGATAGTAAGATATGAAAGATCACCAGTAGAGCCATCCTTAACCCTCAACCGACGGTGAACATCATATGACGGGAGAGAGAATATTGGCCACCCCTGCGGTGCCCATCATATGATGGGTGCCATTTTGAGGACGATATGAGCTATGAGAGAGTCCGCGCGTTGGAGGGACGATAGCCAGTCGCTGACCGGTCGCCACCACCTTGGGGCGATCACTGACATGTACTATGTCTCACCACCACCTCCGTAACTCACGCAACAAGGTAAAAAACTTAAAAAATACCTTATTTTAGGGTATTTTCACCTCCGGTTACTCGATCGTTGCAAGAGAACCTGTAGTCGTACAAGGATGATTCAGGTGTCATTGGAAAGCTCTATTATCGCCCTTTCACGGATATGTAATTGTATTATGCTCTGGCTCTTGCTTATGCATGAAAAAGAGCATGGAATGAAGCTCGTTTTCGGTAAATATACCCGCCCAGCAATACGTTCTTGTAAACAAATATTCCCGCTTTTAGGGAGTTAAGGAAGCCATACTTGCGATCTGAGAGCAGATTATGAGAAGAGAAATACTTAAGAAATTTGGAAGCAAGAATAGTTTCAAAAACTTTAGAGATAAAAGAGATGAGAGCAATTGGACGATAGTTGGAGGGTTGAGAACGGTCACCCTTCTTTGGGACAGGATGAATGAGAGAAAATTTCCAGCAAGAAGGGAAGACGTTAGAGGAGAGACAGAGACGAAAGAGTTTGCCTTGGCGGTGGGTCAGCACGGAAGCACAGTTTTTGAGTACAACAGGAGGAACACTGTCTTGACCGTGCGCCTTCTTAGTATTAAGCCCAGAGAGGGTAGAAAGTACATCTTTAGAAGAGATTAGGCAGGATATTAGGCATAAATAGGAGGTCATAAATTTGGTTCAGTACCGGTAATAACCGAGAAATAGCAATTATTTATATATGTCGCTCTACTGCAGAAGGTGGCGATTTGAGGAGTGCCCAGGCCGAAATTTGAAACAAGGACTCCGTTATGGCCTACTGTAGGCCCTAGAGGATAGATCAGCGAATATGCATGTGAAAAAATATTTAAATTTGGATCAGTAATAATAGAGAAATAGCCCCTTCTCAATTTCGATCACCCTAACAAGAAGAAGAACAACAGCAACGACATGAGTGGCGACTAGAGGTCCACGTGCAAGCTTTGCACGGACTTAACAACATAAGAACATAAGAACATAAGAAAATGGGAGTCTGCAAAAAGCCGAGTGCCCATACAAGGCAGATCCCTGTCACACCCAACCCCAATTTCAAGGCCCAACTCACTAATACCTTGAGTACTGCCCCCACCAAAATGGTCAGGGATTAACACAAGATTACGGGGGTCTGCTGAACGCCGATTGGCCCACACCTGGTAGATCCCCCTCACACCCAATCCATCTCGTCCATATGCCTATCTAATTTTATCTTAAAGGTGGGGGCTCATGGGTTGAGATAAACATGGAATGATAATCGCCAAGCTGTACATAATTATCTTGCAAAATGCAATGGCACTGAAATGATTATTAACAATGGTATAGAGGATTTTGTGGATCGTCTATACCAAGCCTGTGACGTCACAAGAGTGTAAGTCCACCATCCAGTCTAGGATAAGGATACTGGGTGTGACGTCACTATGACGTCACAGGCCCGGTATAGACGATCCACAAAATCCTTTATACCATTGTTAATAATTATTTCAGTGCCATTGCATTTTGCAAGATAATTATGTACAGCTTGGCGATTATCATTCCATGTTTATCTCAACCCATGAGCCCCCACCTTTAAAGCTCCCTATCGGTCTTGATCCCACTATATCACTTGGTAGCCCATTCCACCCATCTACAACTCTGTTACCAAACCAATATTTGCCTATATCTTTTCTGAAACGAAATTTATCTAATTTGAAACCATTTGTACGAGTTCTTTCGCTATCACTGAGCTTTAGTACATTTTTCATGTCCCCTTTATTAATCCCACTAACCCACTTGAATACCTCTATCATATCCCCTCTAACTCTGCGTCTCTCTAACGAATGTAAGCCTAATTTCTTCAACCTTTCTTCATACGGAAAATTTCTAATATTATGGATAATTTTTGTCATTCTACGTTGTACTCTCTCCAATGAATCTATGTCCATTCTGTAATAAGGACACCAAAATTGAACAGCATAATCCACATGGGGTCTCACTAATGACAAGTAAAGTTTTAAGATAACATCAGCAGTTCTGTTACTCACACACCCGAGAATCCTGTTTGCCTTGTTACGAACGCTTATACATTGTTTTCTAGGCTTCAAATCATTGCTAACAAACACACCTAGATCTTTCTCACAGTCTGAGTTTTCTAATTCCATATTAGCTAGTTTATATTTAACATTGGTATGCATCTTCCCTATCTTTAATACCTTGCATTTGTCAATGTTAAACTTCATCTGCCAATTTACTGACCATTCGTGTAATGTATCTAGATCCCTTTGCAGACACTCTATATCTCTATCTGAATCAATTTTTCTCCCCATTTTGGTATCGTCTGCAAATTTATTTATCCTACTATTTTTTTTTTCTTTTTTTCTATGTGATTGAGGGAGGCAAAAGGCATAACTGCCTATAGCGAGTGCCTCCCCCATAGTTGAAAGAGTGACAGGGCCAAAATCAAGGGACGTTCGAGCCAAAATGCCTGGACACACGGAGTTTGAAGCAATTTAAGTCATAGGAAGAGGGAAAGACTGATTCTGGGAGAGAGTTCCAGAGCTCAGCTGTTGAGTAGAAGAAAGTTTGAGAGTAACGTTTCACTCTTGGGTTGGAGAGTTGCACAGAGTAGGGGTGGGATTGAGTTGCAAGACGGGTACCACGTGCCCTACGTAAAGGAGGTGTTATGCACTGGGATAGCTCTGAGGAACACTGATTATTATAGTAGCGATAGAATAGCGAGAGAGATGCAACATTGCGGCGGAGAGAGAGAGATAGCAGAGAGTTATACCTAAATCAAGGTCATTTATGTATATGATAAACAACAGAGGACCTAATACAGATTCCTGGGGGACACCACTTTTGACTGCTTCCCATTCTGACTTGGTACCATTTATGCTGACTCTCTGCTTCCTACCAATTAGCCATGACCTAATCCATCCTAACAACGCCCCACCTATTCCATGTGCCTCAACCTTTCTCATCAATCTCTCATGAGGGACTCTGTCGAAAGCTTTACTGAAATCTAAATATATAATATCATATGACTTGTCATTATCTACTGCTTCATATACCTCTGAGAAAAAACTAAGCAAATTAGTAAGGCAAGACCGTCCCTGAGTGAATCCATGCTGAGAAGAATTGATTAAGTTAAATGTTTCTAAGTGGTTTCTCATTTTCCTAGCAATAATTGACTCTAGTAGCTTTCCTATGATTGAAGTGAGACTAATGGGACGGTAATTGGATGCTATTGATTTATCACCTTTTTTGAAGATCGGAACTACATTTGCAAGCTTCCAAGCTTCTGGAACTATACCCGTTTCCAATGACTTGTTAAATAGAAATGTTAATGGGTAACTTAACTCATCTCTGCAGTCTTTTAATACTCTAGCATATACCTCATCGGGACCAGGCGATTTATGAGGTTTCAGTCTGTCAATTTCCTTAAGCACATCATTTCTACTTATAGTAACCGTACTTAGCCTATTTTCTATACTATCGCTGTATACCTTACGGACTTCTGGAAACTGTGCCAAATTTTCATTAGTGATAACGGAAAGAAATTGACTATTTAATGTACTGCACATTTCTAAATAATTTTCTGTCATTTCTCCTATCGAAGTTTTAAGGGGACCAATTACATCTCTAACCTTGGATTTATATAGTTGGTGAAAAGCTTTAGGATTATTTTTTGAGTCATTGGCAACCTTAATTTCATAATTTCTTTTCTCTTTACTAATATCCTTTTTTACCTGTCGTGATAGATTCTGATAGTAAGCAAGTAGGTGAATTTCGCCTTTCTTAATTTTTCTATATATTCCTCTCTTTTTCCCTAGAAGATCTAATAGTCTATTATTCATCCATTTGGGTTGGTTCTGTGTTGATCTAAATTTTCTTTTGGGGATATATTTATTTTGCGTATTGAATACTGACTTGATAAAATTATCGTATGTATCCACCAAGTTTGACGTCTCTTCCTGACTTAAGATGACAGGTGACTGAGAAAGGATACACTCATTTGGACACCTGGATCGACTTAATTTTTGACCATAGGGTCCGCTAACAGGGCTTCTCTTAACTCACCATAATTGGCTTTTCTGAAGTCAGGTATTAATGTTGTATTCTCTCTGATATTACCTTTCCATTGTATATTAAAATACACAGAATTGTGATCACTATTTCCTAGGTGGTCCCCGATTTCTACACTATTTATCATATGTTCATTGTTACTGAAAACTAAATCGAGAATATTATCACCTCTAGTCGGCGTATCTATGAATTGAGATAAAAAGCTATCTTGTACTACCTCAATAAACTCCTTTGAATCAGAGTCGCCTATTTGTTGCTGCCAATCTATATTAGGGAAATTAAAATCCCCCATAATGCACACGTTGCTAAACCTTGATGCTATTTTAATTTCCTCCCATAATGATGTTCCGTCATTTCTACTCATATTTGGCGGTCTATACATAACTCCAATAACTAAGGTCTCACTACCTTCGTTAACCTCTACCCAAACACTTTCATTTTCATTATTTACTCTAATACCTGATTTAATACAGCTTTTTAATGAACTGACAAACACTGCTATACCGCCGCCCCTCCTACTTGTTCGGTCATATTTAAACAAACTATATCCCGGTATATCAAACTCTGCTAAAAAATGCCTGGTTTCTGTATTAATCAATGTTTCAGTTAGCGCTATTATGTCTATATTTTCTTTGTTAACCAGTGCTCTAAGTTCGTTCATTTTGTTACATAAACTCTTACAATTTGTATAATAAACCCTCAAACTATTACTTGTATTTGCAACTATTTTTCTATTGTTTTTAACTAATTTATTTTTACCTGTTGAACCTAGACGGAAAAGCTACGCTATCAGAATGTTCGTTATTACTATCAATTTCATGTGGCTGGGATTCTATTTTACTTACGGTGACACCTATGGTTTATTAACAAAACCCCGCAACAAACTTGTCGAGTGAGCTGGCTAAGGTCGAAACTCCTAGTCGAGAGAGATGTACTCCATCCTGGGCATACAGTTCATCCTTACCATAAAAGAGGGTCCAGTTATCCAGGAATGGAATAGTATTTGCCTTGCAATACTTCTCCAGCCGGCTATTTACACCAATAGCCCTGGAGGACCATTCCTTCCTTACCCCTCTTCTTGGTAGGATACTGTGTACCACAGGAACTCCACCCTTCTCCTTGATCCTCTCCAACATTTCTTGGTACGTGGTGAGCAACTCCTCAGTCCTGCATTTCCAAATGTCGTTGCCCCCTGCGTTGAGGAAGATGATGGGGTCCTCTCCACTCGCTTCCATGACACCATCTAGCGTTTCTGCCACCCTCTCGACTCCGGCACCAGGCAGACATACAACTTTACCAACATGTGTGTTAGTAGCCCTGCCAAGGTATTTAACCATTGAATCCCCTACAATTAAAATAGACTTAGCTGTTTTCTGTTGCCGGCCTGTAGCAGAAGTAGCTGCAGATTTCCTCCCCTCCCCTCTCACTGCCCCGCTGTAAGATGGGTCATCTTCCTCCTTTCCCCCTTCACTGCCATCACACTCGTCATCCAGGGCGCTATATTTGTTTTTAACAGTCACATACTGCTTCTGGAAGGTTAATTTCATTTCTCTTGAAGATGCCACCTTCCAGGAAGAGTCCGGGTTTCCTACACCAGTGGCATTTTTCTTTTCCTCAAATGCCATCTTCAATGCTAAGTTCTCGTCCTTGAGAGATTGGACCTCGAGCTCAACATTCTCCAGCCTCTCTTGCAAAGCAAGACAAAGCTGGAGAACATGGAAAGAGGTGACAATCTCATCAGAACAAGCCATCACTAAGAATGTTCACCTCACTAGGGGATAAACAGGTATGTCACGAGCGGTCACTGGGTACGTCCTCACTGGTCAAAGGTCAGGACCAACGACATGAGTAAGCTTTAGAGGTCCGTGCGAAGAATGACGGGTCAGGTACAGAAGGGGTTAAAGAGTAGGGATTCACTCTGGGAAGGTAATAACATTACGGATGGTAATCAAACTATAAAAAAAAAAAAAAAAAAAAAAAAGTGGTCAGTTTGGTTCTGACGTCACTTGCCAAACAGGTTCCGGTACAGTCACTTATAGAAATTCCTGGACCCGCTTATGTTTTCCTTTATGCAATTATAACTATCTGGTTTGATTTTTTGGGTGGAACTTGTTTTTCAATCATTATTATAATTATATAGTTGCATAGTTGATGTAGCCTACCGGTATAGCAAATTATAGTTGCATAGTTGATGTAGCCTACCGGTATAGCAAATTATAGTTGCATAGTTGATGTAGCCTACCGGTATAGCAAATTATAGTCATAAATTCGTGTCCAGAGATACAGCATAGCCTACTTCCATAATTTGATCCCGCGCGCATCTTCTTGGTCTCCCATTCAGTACCGGTGATGGAATTCAGCTTAGGAAGGACGTCTACCAATTAAAAGGCCGCAGACTATCTTAATTAATGCCTTTACTATCTAAATGAATGCCTTTACTATCTAAATTAATGCCTTTAGCTACCACATAGCCTATCATTTCTAAGCTGGCAACTATTAAGCGATTTAATTCAGCTTAGGAAGGACGTCTACCAATTAAACCGCCACAGGCTATCTCAATTAATGCCTTTAGCTACACATAGCTTTCCTAAGTATTATAAAATCCCCTAAATGTTGGTGAAATTAAATACAAAATACGTCATCAGTATAAAAAGGGTTAAGGGAAGGTTTTTAGTTTGCTCCCTAGACCTGGATCAAGCTTAATGAAAATACCCCCAGACTTCCCTTCCCTTAGGGATAATTGTGTACATTTTTGGGTATAAAAAAGTCCGCTCCTATGTTATAGGGCCACAGGCTCGCTATCGCTCGCCAGGAAAACATCGAAACCTAAATGGTCTTGACATTAATATAGAAATGGGACGAAAAGTCTTAAAATAGACAAGCTAATGGGGCGAACGCCTTAAAATATCAAATCTAATGGGGCTAAGCATGAGAGAGTAGGGGGTCCAGAAAAAGTAACTTCCTCCCCTTCAACCCCTTCTGTACCGGTGACGTCTTTATTTGATTTCAACTACATTGAGACGATTTTATGAAGCTTAGGAAGGATGTGTGATTATTGTGTGGTAGCTAAGCGGATTAATTAAGATAGTCTGCAACCTTTTAATGTGTAGACGTCCTTCCTAAGCGGACTAAAATACTCTAATAGTTGCCAGAATAATATGAAAAAGACGTCGCGGGTACAGAAGGGGTTAAGGGGAGACTGACCGTTTGTTTGGTCTATTAATTCATTTATTCATATATTTTTTTAGTTTCCTCCCTAGACCTCCATCAAGCTTAGAAAAACACCCCTTAGACACCCCTTCAAGGTAAATTTGTACATTTTTCGGTAGAAAAATGTCCCGGCCGAAGGCCGATTCCTCTTAAAATTGCAGGCTCGCTATCGCTCGCCAGGAAATAATCGACACCTAAATGGCATGAAAGGTCTTAAAATTGACAACGAAATGGGGCGAAAGGTGTTAAAATCGCCAAACTAATGGGCCGAACGTCTTATAATTTCAAAGCTAGTGGGGCTAAACATTAGGGAGAAGGGGGTCCAGAAAAACGGTCTGCCTCCCCTTAAGGGGGGTAGTGGTTAGTTTTTGACACTCCCTAGACCCCCTTTTTGAAATTAATTTGTACATTTTTCGGTAGAAAAATGTCCCGGCCGAATCTTCTTAAAAATGCAGGCTCGCTATCGCTCGCCAGGAAAAATTCGACACCTAAATGGCACGAAAGGTCTTAAAATTGACAAGGAAATGAGGCGAAAAGTGGTATAACAGCCAAACTAATGGGTCGAACGTCTTAAAATCTCTACCCTAATGGGGCTAAACATGAGGGCGAAGTGGGTGCAGAAAAACCCCTATGCCTCCCCTTACCGTCTGTTCGCCCCGCGTCAGAATACCTGGGTTGGCCACCATAACTTGTTTGGATCTGGCATTTAGTAGATAATTATATACAGCTTAGAAAGGATCTGAGACCTAACCTGTTGTGTACCGGCGACGTCTTTAGTTATTTTTACTCTAGCTGTGTTTAGACTATTTCGTGTAGCTTAAGGGGAGGTTTTTAGTTTGGTCTCTAGATATCCATCAAGCTTAAGATTACACCCCCTTGAGCCCCTTTCAAGATAAATTTTTACATTTTTCGGTAGAAAAATGTCCCGGCTGAAAGCCGGTCCCTCTTAAATTACAGGCTCGCTATCGCTCGCCAGGATAAAATCGACACCTAAATTGCACGAAAGGTCTTAAAATTGACAGAAATGGGTTGAAAGTTCTTAAAATCATCAAAATAAAGGGGCGAACGTCTTAAAATTAGAAAAGCAATGGGGCTAAACATGTGGGAGAAAGGAGTCCAGAAAAAACTCCCTCAAGTGGATATCTCCCCTTAAGAAGGATCTGTGGTAGTAAAAAGGATTAGTTGAAATAGTTCGAAGGCCTGTTTAATGTTGGCGGCCCTTTTTAAACTGAATAAAGTCGTCTAATAGTACCCAGAAGAAGGTTAAAAGGACAGCACCGGTACTGAACGGGTTAAAAGGACAGCACCGGTACTGAACGGGTTAAAAGGACAGCACCGGTACTGAACGGGTTAAAAGGACAGCACCGGTACTGAACGGGTTAAAAGGACAGCAACGGTACTGAACGGGTTAAAAGGACAGCACCGGTACTGAACGGGTTAAAAGGACAGCACCGGTACTGAACGGGTTAAAAGGACAGCACCGGTACTGAACGGGTTAAAAGGACAGCACCGGTACTGAACGGGTTAAAAGGACAGCACCGGTACTGAACGGGTTAAAAGGACAGCACCGGTACTGAACGGGTTAAAAGGACAGCACCGGTACTGAACGGGTTAAAAGGACAGCACCGGTACTGAACGGGTTAAAAGGACAGCACCGGTACTGAACGGGTTAAAAGGACAGCACCGGTACTGAACGGGTTAAAAGGACAGCACCGGTACTGAACGGGTTGAAAGGACAGCACCGGTACTGAACGGGTTGAAAGGACAGCACCGGTACTGAACGGGTTGAAAGGACAGCACCGGTACTGAACGGGTTGAAAGGACAGCACCGGTACTGAACGGGTTGAAAGGACAGCACCGGTACTGAACGGGTTGAAAGGACAGCACCGGTACTGAACGGGTTAAAAGGACAGCACCGGTACTGAACGGGTTAAAAGGACAGCACCGGTACTGAACGGGTTGAAAGGACAGCACCGGTACTGAACGGGTTAAAAGGACAGCACCGATACTGAAAGGGTTGAAAGGACAGCACCGGTACTGAACGGGTTGAAAGGACAGCACCGGTACTGAACGGGTTAAAAGGACAGCACCGGTACTGAACGGGTTAAAAGGACAGCACCGGTACTGAACGGGTTGAAAGGACAGCACCGGTACTGAACGGGTTAAAAGGACAGCACCGGTACTGAACGGGTTAAAAGGACAGCACCGATACTGAACGGGTTGAAAGGACAGCACCGGTACTGAACGGGTTAAAAGGACAGCACCGGTATTGAACGGGTTGAAAGGACAGCACCGGTACTGAACGGGTTGAAAGGACAGCACCAGTACTGAACGGGTTGAAAGGACAGCACCGGTACTGAACGGGTTAAAAGGACAGCACCGGTACTGAACGGGTTGAAAGGACAGCACCGGTACTGAACGGGTTGAAAGGACAGCACCGGTACTGAACGGGTTGAAAGGACAGCACCGGTACTGAACGGGTTGAAAGGACAGCACCGGTACTGAACGGGTTGAAAGGACAGCACCGGTACTGAATGGGTTAAAAGGACAGCACCGGTACTGAACGGGTTGAAAGAACAGCACCGGTACTGAACGGGTTGAAAGGACAGCACCGGTACTGAACGGGTTGAAAGGACAGCACCGGTACTGAACGGGTTAAAAGGACAGCACCGGTACTGAAAGGGTTGAAAGGACAGCACCGGTACTGAACGGGTTGAAAGGACAGCACCGGTACTGAACTGGTTGAAAGGACAGCACCGGTACTGAACGGGTTGAAAGGACAGCACCGGTACTGAACGGGTTGAAAGGACAGCACCGGTACTGAACGGGTTGAAAGGACAGCACCGGTACTGAACGGGTTGAAAGGACAGCACCGGTACTGAACGGGTTAAAAGGACAGCACCGGTACTGAACGGGTTAAAAGGACAGCACCGGTACTGAACGGGTTAAAAGGACAGCACCGGTACTGAACGGGTTGAAAGGACAGCACCGGTACTGAACGGGTTGAAAGGACAGCACCGGTACTGAACGGGTTGAAAGGACAGCACCGGTACTGAACGGGTTGAAAGGACAGCACCGGTACTGAACGGGTTGAAAGGACAGCACCGGTACTGAACGGGTTGAAAGGACAGCACCGGTACTGAACGGGTTGAAAGGACAGCACCGGTACTGAACGGGTTGAAAGGACAGCACCGGTACTGAACGGGTTAAAAGGACAGCACCGGTACTGAACGGGTTAAAAGGACAGCACCGGTACTGAACGGGTTGAAAGGACAGCACCGGTACTGAACGGGTTAAAAGGACAGCACCGATACTGAACGGGTTGAAAGGACAGCACCGGTACTGAACGGGTTGAAAGGACAGCACCGGTACTGAACGGGTTGAAAGGACAGCACCGGTACTGAACGGGTTAAAAGGCACCGTACTGAACGGGTTAAAAGGACAGCACCGGTACTGAACGGGTTAAAAGGACAGCACCGGTACTGAACGGGTTAAAAGGACAGCACCGGTACTGAACGGGTTGAAAGGACAGCACCGGTACTGAACGGGTTAAAAGGACAGCACCGGTACTGAACGGGTTAAAAGGACAGCACCGATACTGAACGGGTTGAAAGGACAGCACCGGTACTGAACGGGGTTGAAAAGGACGGCACCGGTATTGAACGGGTTGAAAGGACAGCACCGGTACTGAACGGGTTGAAAGGACAGCACCAGTACTGAACGGGTTGAAAGGACAGCACCGGTACTGAACGGGTTAAAAGGACAGCACCGGTACTGAACGGGTTGAAAGGACAGCACCGGTACTGAACGGGTTGAAAGGACAGCACCGGTACTGAACGGGTTGAAAGGACAGCACCGGTACTGAACGGGTTGAAAGGACAGCACCGGTACTGAACGGGTTGAAAGGACAGCACCGGTACTGAATGGGTTAAAAGGACAGCACCGGTACTGAACGGGTTGAAAGAACAGCACCGGTACTGAACGGGTTGAAAGGACAGCACCGGTACTGAACGGGTTGAAAGGACAGCACCGGTACTGAACGGGTTAAAAGGACAGCACCGGTACTGAAAGGGTTGAAAGGACAGCACCGGTACTGAACGTGTTGAAAGGACAGCACCGGTACTGAACTGGTTGAAAGGACAGCACCGGTACTGAACGGGTTGAAAGGACAGCACCGGTACTGAACGGGTTGAAAGGACAGCACCGGTACTGAACGGGTTGAAAGGACAGCACCGGTACTGAACGGGTTGAAAGGACAGCACCGGTACTGAACGGGTTAAAAGGACAGCACCGGTACTGAACGGGTTAAAAGGACAGCACCGGTACTGAACGGGTTAAAAGGACAGCACCGGTACTGAACGGGTTGAAAGGACAGCACCGGTACTGAACGGGTTGAAAGGACAGCACCGGTACTGAACGGGTTGAAAGGACAGCACCGGTACTGAACGGTTGAAAGGACAGCACCGGTACTGAACTGGTTGAAAGGACAGCACCGGTACTGAACGGGTGGAAAAGGACGGCACCGGTACTGAACGGGTTGAAAAGGACGGCACCGGTACTGAACGGGTTGAAAAGGACGGCACCGGTACTGAACGGGTTGAACAGGACGGCACCGGTACTGAACGGGTTGAAAAGGACGGCACCGGTACTGAACGGGTTGAAAAGGACGGCACCGGTACTGAACGGGTTGAAAAGGACGGCACCGGTACTGAACGGGTTGAAAAGGACGGCACCGGTACTGAACGGGTTGAAAAAGACGTCACCGGTACAGAAGGGTTATTAGGACAGCACCGGTACAGAAGGGTTAAAAGGACAGCACCGGTACTGAACGGGTTGAAAAGGACGGCACCGGTACTGAACGGGTTGAAAAGGACGGCACCGGTACTGAACGGGTTGAAAAGGACGGCACCGGTACTGAACGCGTTAAAAGGACAGCACCGGTACTGAACGGGTTGAAAGGACAGCACCGGTACTGAACGGGTTTGAAAGGACAGCACCGGTATGAACGGGTTGAAAAGGACGGCACCGGTACTGAACGGGTTGAAAAGGACGGCACCGGTACTGAACGGGTTGAAAAGGACGGCACCGGTACTGAACGGGTTGAAAGGACAGCACCGGTACTGAACGGGTTGAAAGGACAGCACCGGTACTGAACGGGTTGAAAGGACAGCACCGGTACTGAACGGGTTAAAAGGACAGCACCGGTACTGAACGGGTTGAAAGAACAGCACCGGTACTGAACGGGTTGAAAGGACAGCACCGGTACTGAACGGGTTGAAAGGACAGCACCGGTACTGAACGGGTTAAAAGGACAGCACCGGTACTGAACGGGTTGAAAGGACAGCACCGGTACTGAACGGGTTGAAAGGACAGCACCGGTACTGAACGGGTTGAAAGGACAGCACCGGTACTGAACGGGTTGAAAGGACAGCACCGGTACTGAACGGGTTGAAAGGACAGCACCGGTACTGAACGGGTTGAAAGGACAGCACCGGTACTGAACGGGTTAAAAGGACAGCACCGGTACTGAACGGGTTAAAAGGACAGCACCGGTACTGAACGGGTTAAAAGGACAGCACCGGTACTGAACGGGTTAAAAGGACAGCACCGGTACTGAACGGGTTGAAAGGACAGCACCGGTACTGAACGGGTTGAAAGGACAGCACCGGTACTGAACGGGTTGAAAGGACAGCACCGGTACTGAACGGGTTGAAAGGACAGCACCGGTACTGAACTGGTTGAAAGGACAGCACCGGTACTGAACAGGTTAAAAGGACAGCACCGGTACTGAACGGGTTGAAAGGACAGCACCGGTACTGAACGGGTTGAAAGGACAGCACCGGTACTGAACGGGTTGAAAGGACAGCACCGGTACTGAACGGGTTGAAAGGACAGCACCGATACTGAACGGGTTAAAAGGACAGCACCGGTACTGAACGGGTTAAAAGGACAGCACCGGTACTGAACGGGTTGAAAGGACAGCACCGGTACTGAACGGGTTAAAAGGACAGCACCGGTACTGAACGGGTTAAAAAGACAGCACCGGTACTGAAAGGGTTAAAAGGACAGCACCGGTACTGAACGGGTTGAAAGGACAGCACCGGTACTGAACGGGTTAAAAGGACAGCACCGGTACTGAACGGGTTAAAAGGACAGCACCGGTACTGAACGGGTTAAAAGGACAGCACCGGTACTGAACGGGTTAAAAGGACAGCACCGGTACTGAACGGGTTGAAAGGACAGCACCGGTACTGAACGGGTTGAAAGGGTAATGACTATCTCAATTAAGGGTAATGACTATCTCAATTAAGGGTAATGACTATCTCAATTAAGGGTAATGACTATCTCAATTAAGGGGGGATGGTTAACGTTTTGGGCGATTTTTGCATGTATTCATTATTTTTCTAGTTTCCTCCCTAGACCTCCATCAAAATTAATCAAAACATCCATTAGATCCCCCTTCTAGATTAATTTGTAAATTTTTCGGTAGAAAAGTGTCCCGGCCAAAGGTCGGTTCTTCCAACATTACAGGCTCACTATCGTTCGCCAGGGAAAAAAATCGACACCTAAATAGCGCGAAAGGTGACGAAGAAATGGGGCGAAAGGTCTTAAAATCGACTAACTAAAGGGGCAAACATCATAACATCTGAAAACTAATGGGGCTAAACATGAGGGAGAAAGTGGTCCAGAAAAGCGGCCATCCCCCTTTTATCCTGACTTCCATATAGGCTACCCTTACTAATCTAAATATAATCGTCTAATGATAGCCAGAAACAAAAAATGCGTAATGGCATCTTCTCAGGGAAAGCCTAATTAACCCGTTCAGTACTAGTTACGTACTTTTCACTGTATTTTGTCAACTACCGGTATTAGATTACTTGATTTAGCTTAGGCAGGACCTCTAATAATGAAAAGGCCACAGACTCTCTCATTTAATCCTTTGAGCTATCACAGATCCTTCCTAAGCTTCATCAAATTGTCTAAATGTAGCTGAAATTAAATAAAAGAGACGTCGCTGGTACAGAAAGGGTTAAGAGAGGGGGTTCAGTGAAGGTATTGAGGGATAAGCCTTCTACCGTGTTGTTGTTGTTTTGTTGATTCTGGGCTGAAACCTAGGAAGAATGGGATTCTGAAGTTTTAAGGTGTCGGTACCGTTTGAATGCTTCCTCCTTATTGCGGATAGCAGTAGAACAAGCGTGAGTAAACCAAGATTTTTTTGCATTAGTCTGAGAGAAAGAAGATGAAATGTATGCCTTCATTCCCGATAGATTTACCTTGGTAATGCGTTCAGCACTCTCCGAGGGTCCCCGGCCACGGAAGCAAAAATCATTCCATAGAAAATCGGAGAAGTACTGCCGGAGAGCCTCCCAGTCGGTAGCACCAAAGTGCCACAAGTGTCGCTGGCTGGATGGATCGGGTGGCTGTGCTGGAGAGATAGGACAGGTGACAGAGATAATTTTATGGTCGGAGGAGCCCAAAGGAGAGAAAAGATCGACAGTGTAAAGGGGGTATACCACTGTGCGATTTTTCGATGGCAAACGCCCAGCGACAGAGGGCAACAGGATTTTTTTGTCTATGTTCCAAAAATAGCCATATTCGCTCGAACATTCTCCAATTGTCGCCAAAATCGCACAACGGTCGTCCTAGCGTCGCCCAGATTCGCCGTTGAATTTTGAGCATACCCAAAACACGGCGGCGAACTGAAAATGTTGGCGAATGTTCGCCCTTGGTCGCACTATAGTCGCACAATTCACCCTGATTCGCCAATTTGCAAATTCCAATTATTGGCAACCCTGCTTTTTAAACGAATAGGGCGACAGTAGCGCAAATGCAGCGAATGTGTCGACGAATTCTCCCTACCAATAAATGCCTACAGTGGCCGATAGAGGCGCTGAACGCAAGGTTTACCGCGGTGCATTGTGGGAAATGGGCGAAATCACGGAGCTATCCACCCTCCCTCTCCTTCAACAATTCTATAATATATGCAGTTAGACGAAATGGCTGTAGCTGACACATACTTTGGTCTATGCATACTGTTGTTTTATATATTTTAAAATCACCCATATTCATAAATAAGATATATTTACAATACAAAGTCAGCAGGTATTTTCGCGCCAATTCTGTTATGATAATTAATCAGCTTATAATTATGTTTGTAGTCATTATCAGCTGCATATGGACCTTCCCTTTATTACTATACTATATAAGCACTTAGTGTAGTCGTATACTGTATAATACAAATGTGTAGAATCACACAAAAATTGAGATAAACAGTGCATATCCAAGGTGGTGGGTATAGCGATGTCTACAGTCGTAGCTCTGGCGCTAGTTCAGAAGCGTCCACCAGAGGTCTCAAGAGAATTGTTGGTAGGGAGAATTATTGCCAATGCCATACGAATGACATGCGGCATGTGGCGAACTGAGGTGATTGGTGTTTTTATGTGACTGTTGATGTGTATCTCACTATACTGTTTCTTTTCAACTGACGTTAAAAAAAATGCAAAGTTCCCATCAGGATTTCTCAGTTATTTTGAAGATTTTGTAGTGAAATGTGGTGCTAATTATATAAACTTGGACTTAACCAGAACTTTCATTCTGGCTAAATATAGACGATTTTATACAGTTTCAAGACGACCTATGTTATTCAGAGGGTTTATTGAGATCGTATTTAGCCATATGAGTCCTAGAGGTAGATTATATACTAAAGAAAATCGTATATTGGTAACCAGAATATGATGAAAATTACGTCATGGTGGTGAAGGGGTTAATATGATGCAGAGACATGATTTCATATTTTTCCATTAAGTATCGAGAAATGGGATTCAATACCGTCAGATGAAATGAAACTGAGTATACCGTATATACCGGCGTATAAAGAAACATTTCTAAGCCTTAAATAAACCCTGCAAAACCATGGGTGGTCTTGTACAAAGAATATCATTTCAATGCAAGTGAATTTGGAGCGCCCAGATTCATCAGCTGATTTTCCGAGTGACCAAAATCGCCGAAATACGATAATTTATCATAAGTACTATATACATAACAGTAGGTTATGTATACTTACCTAATTAATTCTTCATAATATTTCATAATAAACTTATATAACGAGTTATAAGTTCAAACAATGGTTCAAATTAAAAGTCAGTGTGGTAAACTATCAATGGAAGTTAAATATTACTAAGCTATAATGAATCAAATAAAATCAATCTAAATGAAAACTACTCCATATCTAAATTGAATTCAATCTGAAACAAGCTAATTTATATCCAAAGGTCTCACATAATACATTTATATATAGGGTAAGGTTATAAAGGTTAATATTAGCCAGGAATTAACTCACCAATAGTTCCACGTGGCAATGAGGCAAGGGAAAACGTTTTACCCAATATGGCGGTGGACAATGGGGAACGAGACTTCGGTCCCGAGACACGAGTCAAGTTAAAGATAGAATAAATGATTACATGGGAATGGACATGAATATTATGCTTATCTGTCAGTCAGTCATGGCGTCGATGAGAGCGTCGTGATGGTGTAGCTGTGTGTATTGCTGTATGTGTATTGTGATTAGAGGTACAAAAGCACGATCAACTGAGGGCGGAAAATTAGATGTTAACTGGTTGGTGTTCGTGAAGGCTCTGGTGTTCCTCGAAGGCACACCTTGCTGCCTTAGCAAAACGCCAGGAGCCCAAATTATCGTACCGCATCTAGGTTGCTCTATACGATAAATTATATTAATATATACGATAAATTCATATATACTACATAAGACCATGGCAATATTGCTTAATAGCATATTAGGCCTTTTATAACTTAACTTATTTACAATCTTATATTATACGATCTACTCGTCCTACGTCGTGCTGTAGGAGCGATCGTGACGTCACAGAGACATACGAGATCACAAAAGAGGCATAGCCTATCGTATTTACGATACACTCCCCCCACAAAAAAAGACCTGAACCCCACCTTAAACCTAAAGTTGCCCAGAGGCTATCTTCTGACGCCACAAGTCGACGGTGCCAGCAGCAGCGCAGCTGGGACGCGTCCCGGTCCGAGAATGATCACCATCAGTAAGAGGTGAGTCGTTCCTTTGAGAATCCTCGGACCCAGCAATAACAGGTGGAGCATCAGATTGCAATGCGGAATCGAGCTCCAAAGCGTACAAACGTGCGATAGGACGAACAGTAGTTCCAGTGGCTGTCTTCAATAGCGCCACCCGCTCTACAGAGTCTGCCCTCTTCTATACCTCCAACACGCGGCCCAATTTCCAGTATAAACGAGGACTATCTTCTTTAATTAAAACAACTTCACCAACTGTAGGTGCCGTTGGTCTACCAGAGGGAGTAACACTCCTTACCCTCAATGCTAGCAGATATTCACTAATCCACCGTTTCCTAAAATCCTCGATATATACTGGTATCTCTTAGACACCGCTACCTCAGAGTACAACGAGGGATCCTCTAACTCTACTATAGATTGGAAATCAGGTGGAAACGCAGTCAATGGTTTTCCATATAGCAAGTGAGCTGGCGTTAATGGTAGTGGTTCTTGCAGGTCGGTGTACACATATGTAAGCGGGCGATCATTCACGACTGCCTCTATCTCTGTGAGGACTGTCGTCAACTCACTCTTCTTTAATAGAGAACGTCCTACAACCGCTCTGAGTCCTGATTTTACTATGCCGACACACCGTTCCCACATTCCACCAAACCAAGGTGCCTTAACTGGAATGAACCTCCATTCGCACTTCTTCTCTCCCAAAAAAGTGATGATAGTAGGATCACTACTCATATCCTTTAGATATTTTGATGCTTGGACATAAGTGGGAGCATTGTCGCTAAGAATGAGTTGAGTGAATGAACGACGGGCACAAAACCGTCTAAACGCCAGGATAAATTCTTCACTAGACATATTATCACATAGTTCTAGGTGTACCGCTCGAGACGTTGCACAGGTAAACAATAATATATAAACCTTCTCATGCTCTCTCGTCTTCAATGCCCCTGTGTAATCTAATTCTACCGCTTGGAAAGGTTCTACGTGCTTTAGACGGCATTCAGGTTGACGTGGAGCTGGTCCAGTTGCATATGGTTTACCTTAGTGTCTGGCATATTACACACTTTCTTACTACGCGTCGAGCTCCTTGTCGAACTCTGGGTATCCACCATGTGAGACGTAAATTTGATATAATATGACATACCCCGTAGTGTTTTACTTCCCTATGTGCACGTATGATCAATAGATCAGTAACGTGATGTCTTGTTGGTATAAGTATAGGGCAGTTTGTGCCGTCTGGTACACCCGACCACTTCAGGCGACCCTCACACCTGATGATGCCATTGTCTAGGTGCAACCTTAGTTAACGCACTATATTAGGCATTAATGTCTTATTCGAGCTTTTCAAGGATTCTAATTCATTGGAAAAGGTTTCTACTTGAACCCATTTGATCAAAGTTACTTCAGCTGCTTTAAATTCACGAGCATCAATGTTGTGACCCCTGTTGCAGAGTTGGCCCGTTACTTTAAGCTTGAGATTGGATACATATCTCAATACCCAAGCTACAACTCTGACTAGTTTATTTTAGTCACCGAATCTTGCCCACTCTATGATAGGACCCGGTGGCTCTTTTGGTTGGGCTGTAACTGCCACTGTTTCCAGTGGCAGAAGTCCCTCACCAACAGCATGCCATATCGTCCATTAACTTTCATGGAGCAGCCACTTTGGACCATGCCACCACAATTCGGACTTCATTAACTGGCTAGCCGTTATACCCCTAGTTATGAGATCACTAGGGTTTTCTTTTGTATTTACATAATGATAAGCAACATCTGGCAAAAGGGCTCTAATCTCATCTACCCTATTCCGCACATAAACTGGCAGAGACTTCTTGCTATGTATCCAGTTGAGTGCGACCTGACTATCGCACCAAACGTGAACGTTTTCAATATTTAATTCGCTCTCGTATGCTGCGCGTACATGTTGCACCAGACGTGCTAATAGCAGCATGGCAGTCAATTCCATTTTAGGGATAGTTACCTTTTTAACCGGGGCTACCTTGGCCCGGGCTGTAACTAAATGTGCCCCAAATGAAGTAACAACATATATGGCTACCCCGTATGCCGTGGCGCTAGCATCGCAAAACGTGTGTAACGTAACGTCACCGAACTCCGCCACTTTACGAGGTATAGGTTTAGTACATAGGATGGCATATTCATTCAACAACAATGTCCCTTGGTCATTCAGGTCCTCGGGCAAACTGTCATCCCATCCTATTTTACGTCTCCAAACTTCCTGCATTAGAATCCTAGCTCTTATGGTAACGGGTAATGCTAGACCCAAATGATCAAAAAATTGCGCAACTTTGCTCAACAGACTTCTTTTGGTGTGCGCTCCTGTCTGCTGAGCAAAAGACCTTGTTTGAAAAGTTAGTATGTCATGTTTAGGTTGCCATATCATCCCCAAATTTCTGGTCTTTTCCTGGTTAAGAGATGCCGTACCGTCCACCTGTATCAAACTCTGAAGATCTTCACTATTAGTAACCCACTCGCGGAGAAATAGATGTGCATCCACAAACAATCTGCGTGCTTGCCAGTATGTATATAACAAATCATCCTGACTATCGCTAGAACCCTGCAAATTGTCAATATATAATCTGCGAGATAGTTTACTTGTGTCCTCATGAGTGTCAGCTAGATGTTTTCTGATTGTGGCATTTAACAAAAACTGTGAGCACGTGGCCCCAAAGAGTACAACCCGAAAACGGTATATTATGATTGGACTTTCAGAATCGCTAATGTCGCCGAACCAAAGAAAGCGGGTAACATCTCTATCTTCCTCCTTTAGCTTGACCATCAAGAATGCTTTCTCGATGTCACTGGTATAGGCGTACTTTCCCAGCCTAAACCGCAATAGATGTTGGGACAGGTCCGACACCATGGACGGACCTGTCAACAGGCAGTCATTTAGACTGGGTTGTTGACCTTGGTGGGCAGAACAGTCATACACCACCCGTATTGGTGTGGTGACGCTGTCTTTTCTTACCCCATGATGGGCCAGATAGTGAACCCTACCCTTCTTAAACGGTTCCTTGACATCGACTCTCTCAATAAAGCCCCTATCCTCATAACTCCGAAATACATCATCATACGCCTGGCGCGTGCTCGGTTCGTTAAGACAATTTACGCTGTAATGCGCGCAAGCGACCTAATGCCAAACCATAGTTGGTAGGCAGGCTTATCTCACTGTTCTTCCAGGGTAAACTAAGTTTATATTCCTTGTCTGAGGCACAGTAGCACACAGACTCGTCAAACCTTTGTAGCGCAACTTCAGAGTCATAATCAGTCTCCATAGGATTAATGCCTATGTGATCCAATCTCCACAGTCGCTCCAGGTCGAACTCGGCAGCCATCTTAGGGTCACTAGGTTGGGAATCCTCCCTTCCCATCTCCTCTGCCGCAGTTACATTGACTCTATATATCGAGACCGTGTCGACCAGGACCTTTGACTGTGTAGTATGCACCTTTCCGCTCATACAATATCCAAATTTAGTGGGGATTAATATTACACCACACATCTTTTTAAATCCAGGGATACATACCGGTACTTCATAATAATGATCCACGCCAAGTAAAACATGCACCTCACTCTGATTTCCCATGGGATCTGACAAGTTAACCCCCTTGCTACGTAATGCGTGTTCTACCTTCTTCACACCTACAGATACATATTCTGGTAGGGTGTCTACTATGATACAAGTCATAAAGTACCGGTTTTTACGGTAGAAATATGAAATCTCCGCTATCTCGTAGTCTTGCTTATCAGTAACCCCTGTGAAGCCCTGTAATCGAAGAGTCTCATCCCCTACGATTCGGTGCTTCAGTCCCACTAGTACGGACCTCTTTATAAAGGAACGTTGAGACCCTTGATCTAGAAGTACCCGACAAACTTTGTTACTGTCATTACCTTCCATGGGAATCTGTATTGTGGGCAATATAGTGGTGTCTTGCGTGCTACCTAGTATCACAGTTGTAGTACCCTCTGGTTTGACATCTTTGACTTTATCTGCTGTAGGACACAACTTATCAAAGTGATGTCCTTTGCAGTGGCGACAGGGCCTTAAGTATGTAGCAGTACATTGTCCCTGCTTACCATGTTCCTTACTTAGACAACCTACACATAGCTTCAATCTTTTCGCTTGTGCTAGTTTTGTCTCATATGTTGGGTATTTTACGCAGAAACTCCATTTATGTTTGTTGTTACATAGCTTACATAGAATCTGAGCAGGTTTCTTATATGCACCCTCTTTCCTTTCTTTAGTCCCCACTGTCATGCTTACTGTTCCCCTCTTCTCCACATTCTCACTCCCTCCCGACACATACATTCTCCCTTTGTTCAACTGTAGATTATTGATTTCCTTACTGAACTGAGTTTTGAACTCCCCCAGCTCAAATGATCTTACCTTGTCAAGTATTGCCATAGGAAGCTTCTGACGCAAGATAATGACTATCATTTCCTGCGTGGTAAGCCCTAGGGTGTCTAGCGATCGAGTATGGCACTCCATATTTGCCCTGAAGTTTGTCAACTCCTCAACCTTATACTGTGGTTCTGAGAGCCTTAACAAGGCAACGACATGGGCCATCTTCAACTGCTCTTTATCCCCGTATGTGGACTCTAACAAGTGTACTGCCTCAAGATAACTACCACCCACTACTGCAAAACCCTCTCTCAAATGTAAGGCCTCTCCTTCCATTTGTCCCTTTAGATAGTGAAACTTGCAGACATTATCCAAAGAGGATTCATGAACTGTAGACCGAAATACGTCCCAAAAAGCTAACCACTCAATCAACTTGCCCCCAAATGTAGGAAGATTGAGCTTTGGGAGGTGTACAGTATGTTTTGGGTCAGCCCTTCTATGGGCCTCATTATCGCCTCCCTTCTTACTTGCGACAGCACGCTGTAATATGTACTTCGCTCTAAAGACAGGTTCATCATAGAGGGTGCGATTATCACACTCTGTAACTATCTCTTCCTCCTCTGTCATGTCAGCCACAATCACCTCACTCAGACCCATAATACGACCGTGGGTATCTTGGACGTTTTCTAATCTAGCCTCCAATTCCTCTAGTTCAGCAGTAGTGATGAAAGTGTTGACGTCCACAATTAGCCTACTCAATACTCCCCGAAGTCCCGCCCTTTGATATTTAGGGGCCTTGATCAGCACCCCACTAGACTGTGTCTCTTTATTGTCCTTATTCATTTTGCATGTGAGCCTATAGGCTATGTATCTAAATGTTAAGTTACAAAGACAACGGCCAAATAATAGTCTAGTTAAGAGACGCCGACCGGCGGACTTCTATGTTATGGAGAAAAAATAGTACACTACATAGCAATACCTACTAATGGATCATATTGAAAAAGAAAAAATGCTAGGTCAGGTCATATGTCACAGGAAGTCTGAAATGGAAAAGAAAATTTATTGGGGAAAGATGATGGGTGGGATGCAGAACTTAGGCAGGTGCAACGATGTGACCCTGCATTCCGGCTCTAACCATCGCTTGGCTAGCCTTGCCAGTTTATCATAGAGTTGTTCCTGCATCCTGTTATATGTCCCCTTGTTCATTGCCTTAAAATCCCTTACTGGTAGCTAATTCCCGAGGTCTGGGCACCAATGTGGTAAACTATCAATGGAAGTTAAATATTACTAAGCTATAATGAATCAAATAAAATCAATCTAAATGAAAACTACTCCATATCTAAATTGAATTCAATCTGAAACAAGCTAATTTATATCCAAAGGTCTCGCATAATAATATTATATATAGGGTAAGGTTATAAGGGTTAATATTAGCCTGGAATTAACTCATCAATAGTTCCACGTGGCAATGAGGCAAGGGAGAACGTTTTACCCAATATGGCGGTGGACAATGGGGAACGAGACTTCGGTCCGAGACACGAGTCAAGTTAAAGAAAGAATAAATGATTACATGGGAATGGACATGAATATTATGCTTATCTGTCAGTCAGTCATGGCGTCGATGAGAGCGTCGTGATGGTGTAGCTGTGTGTATTGCTGTATGTGTATTGTGATTAGAGGCACAAAAGCACGATCAACTGAGGGCGGAAAATTAGATGTTTACTGGTTGGTGTTCGTGAAGGCTCTGGTGTTCCTCGAAGGCACACCTTGCTGCCTTGGCAAAACGCCAGGAGCCCAAATTATCGTACCGCATCTAGGTTGCTCTATACGATAAATTATATTAATATATACGATAAATTCATATATACTACATAAGACCATGGGAATATTGCTTAATAGCATATTAGGCCTTTTATAACTTAACATATTTACAATCTTATAATATACGATCTACTCGTCCTACGTCGTGCTGTAGGAGCGATCGTGACGTCACAGAGACATACGAGATCACAAAAGAGTCATAGCTTTTTTTTTTTTTTTTTTTTTTTTTAAAGAGACAATGAACGGAGGAAGGAAAAACACAGATAAAACAAAAAGGTCCATGTGCCTAAAGGCATCCTCCATTCATAAACTGTTTGTAACAACTGGATTTAAACATTTGTAAATTGTAAGTTTGTGGAAAGCAATTCGAGGGAAGTGAATTCCAAAGAGTAGTAGCTCTGGGGATAAATGAATTCTGATAAGCAGAAGTTCTGCATTGTGGAGGAGAAAGTGTAAATTCATGGGCGCTCTCAGCTGCCCTAGTTCTACGGGGAAAGATGTGGAGAGGCGGCACAATTGAAGCAAGTTCCTCGGAACAATTGCTGTGAAAATATCTGTAGAATAATGCAAGGGATGCAACGTATCCCTATCGTATTTACGATAGTCAGTGTACCGGAACCATTACCGAAACACGTGTTGTGTGTGTTATTGTTGTGTGGCTATGTCGAGTGTGTATGTGAGGCATAGTTATTTCAAAAGGCCCTGTCTAAGCTGTATTTAAGGGAACGTTCGAATGGTTCAAAAGGTTCAAAAGGAATGGTGCTAAACATGATGGCGAAAGGGGTTTAGAATAAAATCCTTCAAGTGGAAATCTCCCCTTAAATCGACAAATGATAACTCTAATTAGAGGAACCAAACTATCATAATAGTGACAGTGTTATTTTAATAGTTACTTCTACTTAACCCTTTGAAGATTAGGACGCATTTTGACAGTATATTCTGACAACCTTTAGAAGATTTTATCTAGCTTTGGAATGATCTGTGGAACTAGAAGGGTAAAGAGTATCTCAATTAACCCTCTGACCTCCATATACACTTCCTAATCTGAATACAATAGTCTTATAATTGCAAGGAAACAAAAAATAAATCCATAATTGTATCTTGAGTGGGAATACACATATTCCATAGATGCACAGACACTCAGACATACCCACACAATTATAGTTACATTTTGATTCGAGGGCATATGTTTTTGTAATAGACCTTATGTAAACGAGATTGTGAACTTCGAACGAAAATATAAAACAAAGTTAATGTTCTCTATGGGACTGTTAATTGTTCAGAATAATTCGTCAGTGTATCATTGTTGTTCTCCCAAGTATTGTTCAGATATTCCGGGATAAGGCTTGTACACATTAATCCATAGATACACACACACACACAATGTCCAGCTTTTCCACATTTCGCCTTTTCACACACACACACACACACACACACACACACACACACACACACTCACTACAGCACGCATACATGCACAGTTGCACACACACTCTACAACACACACACAATGTCCAGCTTTTCCACATTTCGCCTTTTCACACACACAAACACACACACACTACAACACACACACACACACACACATGGCATTCGCAATATTCGCCATAAGTCGCATAACCTCCGCGGTTTTATCTCATTACATCGTCCAACAATTCGCCTTTTTCGCTTTCATTCGCTTCTGAAGAAACCCTATTCGCGCGAATTTGGGGAAAAAAAAAAAATACGGTCAGTCGCACGGCATTCGCCATCGAAAAGTCGCACAGTGGGATACCCCCTAACCCTTAAGCCCCTAAATTCTGGCAGATAGTCGGCAGAAAAAACGGTTAACCCTCTCCGACATATGACGCAATTTTGAGCCTATTAGGGATACTTTAAAGCCTTTTTTACCATCAGGGGTATTTAGAAACCTTTAGTTTAGTTACTTCAACCTCTGCAGTTGTCTTTGAGTTAGCTGTGGGCAGAAAACTAATTTTGGAGAGGTAATTATAAGAGTGAGAGAACTCTATTTCTTATTGCTAATCTGGCAACCTCTGCGTCATATATGCGTGAAAGGGTTAAAAACCGTTAAATTTTATCGTGTATTTGTTGTGCAACGAGCGTATGTGAATCCTGCGGATGGTAATTTTTTTGAAAAGACTCGCAGCGTTATTATACATAATTTATTAGGGAAAGTGAAGCTCTATGGAATCCTTATAATATACTTACATAGATTCCACTGTGGAAGAATAGTTTTGATAGTTAACTATAGTTTTGATGTAAATACTACCGCAACTACGAATCTTGTTTCCGAGACCTAGTATATTAACCTAACCAAACAATCTAACCTAACCTAACCCTAGAGTGCCCTAGACCCAGTACGTGGGATACAACACTAGCCCTTGCAAGTTGCATGCCAGCTACTGTGGGTTCATATATTAGACATACAATAACATCTTTGTAGAACATAACACTTTACCGTAGCGAGTGTACTCCATTTCGAACACTTTTTGTAAACATGAACACGTCCGTAGCAGAGCTCTCAAGATTGCGGGACTGAGTTTGTTTACGCGCGGGACTATTTATATCGACAAAATCGAGTTACAAAACTTATCAAAACTATTCTACCACAACGGAATCTATGTGAGTATATTATAAGGATTCCATAGAGCTTCACTTTCCCTAATAAATTATGTATAATAACGCTGCGAGTCTATTCCCTATAATTATGTATAATAACGCTGCGAGTCTATTCCCTATAATTATGTATAATAACGCTGCGAGTCTATTCCCTATAATTATGTATAATAACGCTGCGAGTCTATTCCCTATAATTATGTATAATAACGCTGCGAGTCTATTCCCTATAATTATGTATAATAACGCTGCGAGTCTATTCCCTATAATTATGTATAATAACGCTGCGAGTCTATTCCCTATAATTATGTATAATAACGCTGCGAGTCTATTCCCTATAATTATCCTGCGGATATCTTCATTGTCATCCTCTGTGTCGGGAATTTAGATAAAGAGGTTAAATTACATATCACTGGTACATGAAATATCCCAACAAATAGTTATAATATAATTACCAACGAAGTATTCGATAGGTGTAATCCAGTCCCCCACACATGGCTAATTCAATTGCATGACATGTAGGAATGTTCACATAATACAATATTGATACAATGAACTTAGCTTAGAGGACTGGTGATGTAGGACTGTTGTTATAGATTAATAATTGTAGCACATGGTGAACTGTGGGTTGAGTCAGAGCCGGAGGGGGAGATGTTTGCTGTATGGTGTTGATTGAGAGACTAAAGGGCCGGCGTCCGATCGCTTCGCGAAATTACATATGGCTGCCGGCTCATAATAATTATAACCCATAACTTGGTTTCATGATACATCTAGAGCTGATGTAGATATTTATACATTACAGTTAATATTTAACCTATACTTAAGAAGAAACTACAATACACAAAGAACCAGCCAAAATCGTACATGCGATACGATACCGCCAAATTCAAATGTCCTATTGGACCAAAACCTGTCGGGATCATTACCCTATTCCCGACACTCTGATCGATTGTTGATTGTGTATGATTTTAGTCTATATATTATATGTGTGTGAGTAGTTTGTGTGTGTGTGTTTGTGTGTGTGTCTGTGTATGTGTGTGTGTGTGTGTGTGCGTTTCCGTGTTTGGTTGTGTATTATTTAGTTTATATATGAGGAGGTCCGTGCCAGAGGGGCCAACTCGCCACGAGTATAGTTTTGAGTTATTGATGTTTAAAGTTAACATACCATACACACAGTAGATAAGGCATAATAATATATTATTATATATCAATGGACAGCTTAGGAACAGACAATTTTTGTTAGATGGTTTTAAAAAAAAAAAATATAAATAAATAAAAAAAAAAAAAAAAAATAACATGCATAGGTGTTTTTTTTTGGAATGCGAAAACATTATTTGATTTCCTTCAAATTTGTACCATTATGAACATTCACTATAACTAAAGGACAGTTATAATTTCAAGGAAAAATACCCAAAAATAAATATTTTATAAGACTTTTAATCCAAAATATTAACAAAATGCATGATTTTTGTATTTTATTTTTATATTATTTTGTGTTGTGTTTGTAATAATGATTCATAATGTAATTTGACACGTTACCTTTATGTCCAAGTAGTTTATGTAGGTGGTGAGGGGGGAGGGGAAGGTTGTTGTTAGTATTCCAAGAAGTCGTCGCTGGGATCGTCGACGTTTTCTTCGTTGGCATCTCTAGGTCTTGCAGTCATGGACTTCTGTGCCTCGAAAAGCAGGGTGAAGTAGGTCTTGTGTGGCTGGGGCACGTATTTCGTCAACTCCTGGAGATGCTGTAGCTTCTTTTGGTTCATGGGAACTCCCCCTGGGTACTTGACAGGCAACGGAATTTGTGAGAGGTCAAACACGTTTGGGTCATAAATTTTGCTTCTACCCTTCTGCATAAACCACTCCCGCTGCACATGAAAGCCGTCCATGTAGCCAGCAGACACTTTAATGCCTTCCCTGTAATCATTGGAGACTATCAGGCGCTTGGCAGCCTTGAATCCCGAACCTGTCTGGCCCGCCTTGCTGATGTGTTGTTGCAGAACCTCAAAGTTAAGGAAGTCGCTCTCCTCCATGCGGACCACAGTGACCTGCTCCTTCCTTCTGTGTGTCGACAATAGCTGGGTGTAGTGGTCAGTGGTGAATACCTCCTTGCCCTTCAGGTGCTTCTCAAACACACCACAGTCGCGATCACAGGGCAGGAATGAGTGGCCAGCCTCCAGGAAGAAGTGGATGATAGAAGAAAAACGATGGTTATGGATGAGTCTTAGGTAGCATAGGCAAAGGTTGATATTCTTGTTCTGGCCAGGGCAATTATCTGAAAACACCACCAGTTTCAAGGAATCAGCAGGTACGTGATGTTGAATGAAGTGACATAAGCAACTTGCCACCTCAGAAGATCCCCTTCTTGCCTCCGACTCGTTCCAGACATAAAAGTAGGCCTTGTTGGACTTGTGTGACGCTTCTGCATAGTAACCACGTGCGGGCATGCGCGCGCGTCGGCTGCCCAGCCGTTTAGAAACCGGCTGGTGGCAGCCGGCCGGCAGGCTTTCCCTTAGTATATATCCTACGACAATGTAACTAATGTCTGGGATATTCTTATGTTGTTTCACAGCTTGAAGCTGCCCTTATTCTTAACCAACGCATCTTAGTATATTTTATTCTCGATAGTTGATCGTTTCATTATAATATATAAGATGAAAGTTTAGTGAGAGCGGGAAGAGACGAGCGGGAGAGAGAGACTGGCTTGGGTCGTTGCTTCGCGCGGAGAGTCCAGCTTGGGACGAGCCTGAAGCGCTACCACATGCATTTGATTGCAACGTTAGGCTTAGCTTCGACTCACGCACGGGGTAGAGGATTTTGACCAGGCAACTGTGTTGAGTGTTGCCAAGCCTGGGATGTATTCTGCATGCCTAGTGGGGGGTCCAGACAGATTCAAGACTCAGAACTCACCTCATTGTCGTACCCTTCGGAGCCCCTTGATATCTATCCCTCTCAACCCCACTTAGAAACGTTCTCTCTTACTTTGTATACCTTCTTTCCACTACTTCACCAATCTATTTAATTATCCCATCCCCTTGATAGACCTTATATCTATTATTGTATTAACGACGAGCTCTCAGATAACTAGATAGGATTTTGGGCCTTATGCAGGGATGTAATTGTTAATGAGACCTAGGAAGCTTTTTTGTTGTCTCATATTTGGTGGTTTCATGCTTGCTAGTGTGTTCTTGTGTCAGGTTAGCAGGGGCTAGACCGGAGGGGAGGCTTTTTGCGATCCTTTAAGTAAAGTCTGCTGGTGCGAGTCCCGTGGACCCGCACGACTTTACTAGGATACCCGTGGGAGTATGGGGGCATTTTATTGTCTGTGTCCCTGTGTGTCTAGCGTTGTGTTGTGTGAGGGCCCTTGCCTAGTCCACTCAGCACTGCGCTAGCACGTCTTGCTTTTGTTTTAGGGTCGCCAGGAGAGAGTCAGATACTTGCGATCTGAGTCTCTCAAGAGAGCACCCTTTCAATTAGAGTAATTTGGCGCACAGACCTGGGAACGTCCCTAGGCTAGAGCAGGTGGCTCAGCCCGGGTATCCGAAGCCTATATCCTTCCGGCTAGACCTCTGCCACCTGGCAGATTAACAGCTAGGGGTTTATTATCTCTGTATGCTTGTTATTGTGCCACAGTTTACCGTTTTTGTGAGCATTGTGAGTCAGGGTGTGGCTTAGAGACTCTGTCCGAGCAGGCTTGCCTGACTAAGAGTGAGAAGCACACCTGTATGTGGTTATGTTGCGAGTTGCTGCCTTTATTTAATTATACCTATGCCATTATACACTGTATGTCCTATCACTAGTATTTATTCCTGCTTATGAGTTAAGAGTTCTCTAAATCCGTAACGTACTTTCTTTGCTAAGCATCAGATCCTACGGTAGCCGCATGCAGTTTAGAAACCCGCATCTTGTCTACCTGTACGATGTTTTGAGGACTGTTTGCTTTCACCTTCTTTCACGCAGGGGTGATTAGTTGTATTAATTAACGTAACGTTAAATGTGCTTTCTTCTAGTTTGTTATTAAATTGTTTCTGCAATTTAATTCCGTTATCTATCTTTTCCTTGAAGCTTTAAGTCAACTTAATTGTGTGATCTTTTATATAGCCTGCTTGACTATCAGCAGTCTATAGTGCGTGCACCCTGTAACCGAGTCATAGGATACCTCGTTGTCCAGGCAGGACTCTTGATGGTTTAGGGTGGTTTGTTGCCTGGGTTTATAGATAGGGGTTGGATCTAGCGTTTTCCGTTGTTGCTTGTTGCCGCATACCTAGTCCAATAGAAAGAGCCCAGTGTTTATATATCCCAGGACGTAACAAATGGCGACCTTGCATAGGATTTACTGAACAGAGGAATATAGTGGTCATTTGTTTTGAGATTCCTTATGATTAGAGGAATACAGTGGACATAGAGTGTTTTTTTTTGGAGCAACCAATATAACACATTAAAAGACTTTAAATAACATTAGTATATACATACTTGCATAGGAGATAAGGCACATTCTATAACCGTGATAATTACTGCAGTACAGAAACATGTCTAATACATCAGAACACAGTGATGGGTCAGGTCACGATACGGGCTCGGAGGGAGAAAGACCTGTGGAGTGGCTAGTCGATAGCGAGGAGGGTGCTAGAAGATTTTTAGAGATGCCCCTTACCGCTGCCAGGGTGTTGAAGCTGAATAAGTATGGCTTAAAGTGTGTGGCAGGTCTTCAGGGTCACCAGGGTTTAAGTGGCATGAGGAAAGATCAGCTGAGGACTTTGATATTGGGTTTAGAAGGGAGAGACCTGGGTGGAGAGGCGACTGGGGACCCCGGTCCCCAGCCCCCCCTCCACTCTACCCCCATATCAAACGTCAGGGTGCCTGAATTTAATACATACCCCCAAGTTGATGGTCAATGGCAGTGTGGAATTCAATCACAGGGACCCTCTCCATTAAATGCACCTTCCCCTCCTCAAGGGTTGACTCCAGATTTGTTGTTTCGGCTTGAGATGGCCAAGGTTGAGGTTGCTAGAGCTCAGGCTGAGGCTGCAGAGAGAGGCTGAACTGCAGGCAGAGTCTACTAGGTATCGGGCTGACAGGGAGCTGGAGAGATCTCGAGTGGAGGTAACAGGGCGAAATATTGGGGGAGGTAACAGACATCGGGACCAATCATTGTCGCACCTGCTTAAACTAGTTCCTGTGTTCGATGAATTATGTGTGGCTGAGTTTTTTATGCGATTTGAGAAGAAGTGTCAGGAACACCAGTGGCCTCAGGAAAAGTGGGCAGCATTAGTTTCATCAAGACTCCTAGGAAAGGGGCTAAAAGCGTATGATGCACTACCTTTAGAGTCCTGTGTAGTTTATGATGAGCTAAAGAAGGCTGTGCTACGGGCCTATGAGTTACAACCGGAAACTTACCGCTTGAAGTTTCGGGGTGTTACTAAGGGCAAGGATAGTACCTTTCTAGAACACGCCCGGGACTTGTCTGATGCACTACGACATTGGCTGCGTTCTGAGAGGGCAGCTACTTTTGAGGAGTTGAGTGAGCTGGTTCTCTTGGAGCAGTTCTTTAAGTGCACAGGCGGGGACTTAACATTAAATATAAAGGAAAAAAATCCTAGAACTCTCCAGGAGGCAGCAGAAATGGCTGACCGCCGACTGTCATTAATTCGAGGGTGCGGAGCAGCAGCTAGGAGTGAGTCGGGTGCAAAGGATCGTACCCCTCCCCCTCCCAAGAATTTTGATACACATAAATACACAAAACCATCTAGCACTGACAATAAAACTGAACATAAACCAAATACCGTCCCGTATAAGAAGTCTAATGGTACCTCCCACTCCCAAGGGAAACCAAAGAGTAAAGAGTGCTTCGCATGTCACAAGGAGGGTCACTTTGCAAATGCTTGTCCGAACAAGCCACCAAACAAGGTTGTGTCATTGGCCCGCAGCATAGGGGTGTCGCCTATATCTTCTGAGTTTGCCAAGGGTAGTTCGTCAGAGGTTGGGACACAGCCTGTGTTCAAGAGTTCGGAAGGCTCGAACCCTGTCCGCGACGTCCTTGGGGGTCATAGAGGGCATGGTTTTGTGAGGTGGGCTGGCGAAAGGCGAGGAGTTAAGCTATTGCGTGATACGGGGGCTTCTCAGACCTTGTTAAAGAACTTTACTGGTAGACCGATTATCGCTGCTCGGGTGGTGGTAGTTCAGGGGATCAATGCTACGAAGTCCTACCCGCTGGTGCGGATGGAGCTGGAGGTGGGTGGTGTGGCGAAGGAGCTGGATGTAGGAATTGTAGAGAACTTGCCTGTTGGGGGAGTCGACCTCCTCCTCGGCAACGACTTTGCGGTGCCTGCTTCTAAGGTTTCACCCTTGGTCGTTGCCGAGAAGGGGGCCGACGTTAGTAGGTAGGAACAGGAGTGGGTTGAGAAGTGTAGCGTACAAACCATGGCGTGTGTTGTGACGCGTTCTCACACATCCGGAGCCTTGCAGCCACCACCTCAGTCTATCAAACCGCGGAGGAAAGGTCACAAGAAAACGGGAAGTGTTGGTCAATTGGAGAGTTTTGAGCCGGCAGTGTTTCTTGGTGACTCATTATTGGCACCTATGTTAGAGTCTGGAGAGGCCCCGGGGCCTGTCACCGCTAGTGCAGGTGCAGGGCAGGAAGAGACTCTGCAACAGCATCGTTATGCGCAGCGTGAGGAAAGGATGGCTCAGCGGGCCATTGGAGGTGGAAATAAATTATTTAAGATGAACTTGGATAATCTCGCACCTGCTGATATATGTTCCTTGCAGCTGGAAGATCCTGAAGTCAGGGCGTGTGGTAATGGTGCTGTCGAACTGGAGAGCGATGGGGATGCGCAGCCTGGTGATTTTGTCTTGTCCGAGGGGATCTTGTATCGGAGACATCAGGATCCCAAGAAAAAGTGGGATGGCGGGTCAGGATTAGTGGACCAGTTAGTAGTACCGAGGGTGTGCCGTGAGAGCTTATTGAGATTAGCTCATGATGTGCCTTTGGCAGGGCACCTGGGGGCACGTAAGATGGAGGCAGCTCTGAGCAAGCTTTTCTGGTGGCCTGGGTTAAAGGCGAGTGTCGTGTCATGGGTGTCACAGTGTCACACTTGTCAAGTTGTTGGGCAACCCACTCAGGTAATCCCGAGAGCCCCGTTACAACCCATCCCTGTCATTGGGCCGCCCTTCAGCAAAGTAGTTATCGATATGGTTGGCCCATTGCCCCCCACTAGTGCCGGCAATAAATTTTTACTAACTGTAATGGATGTAGCAACACGGTATCCAGATGCTTACCCCATGCGCAACGGGATGGCTAAGACTGTTGTCAAAAACCTACTTGTCTATTTCTCTCGTTATGGCTACCCTCAGGAGATCCAATCTGATCAGGGATCCAATTGTACTTCTGCTCTGTTTAAGCAGACCATGCAGCAACATGGGATAGTGTCTGTGGTGTCATCTGCCTACCATCCCGAGAGTCAGGGAGTTTTGGAAAGGTGGCACTCGACTCTCAAGAGTATGTTGCGGTGTTATTGCATGGAAAATGGGAAGGACTGGGATCTAGGTCTCCCATACGTTTTATTTGCTACGAGAGAAGTACCTGGGGAGAGCTTGGAATTTAGCCCGAACGAGTTGGTTTTTGGACACAGGGTCAGGGGGCCCCTCCACATAGTCAAGGAGATCTGGGAGGGTGTCACAAAGCCATGCTCGCTTCTAAAGTATGTTGTTGAAAGCCGTGGGAGAATGCTAAAGAGCCTGGAGGTAGCAGGTCGGAACCTTAAGAGTTCACAAGCTCAGATGAAGGACAGATACGACCAGAAGGTGAAGCTGAGGGAGTTTGAAGTAGATCAGGAGGTACTGATACTACTGGACACCCTTTGTCTGCCAAGTATTCTGGTCCGTATCGGGTTGTAAGGAAGGTTTCTGATCTCGACTATTTAGTAGCTACTCCTGATCGAAAGAAAAAGAACCAACTTTGCCATGTAAATCTGATGAAAGAGTATGCGAGGCGCCCCTCCGAGCCTCTCACTGTCCCGGTGTTGATCTGCAGCGATCGTGGTGGAGAAGGAGGAAGGGACAGTCAAGCTGCGGGGGAGGATAATTGGGATTGTCATGTTTCCTCGGATCAGTGGGCGGGGAATTCTAGACAAGTGGCTCACGAGTTGATATTGTACCTGCCTGAGCAACAACGTGTAGCTGTGCAGCACTTGTTTGATTCAAACCCAGCTGTTTTCGCGGAGCATCCTAGCCTCACTACTCAAGCGGTGCACGATGTCGATGTTGGGGACCATCCGCCCTTTAAATCAGTGCCATACCGTGTTCCCCCTATTAAATTACCAGCACTTAGGGAAGAGCTGGATTATATGCTGAAACGTGGGCTGATTTCTGAGGGTGCAGTAAGGTGGACTTCCCCAGTCACACTGCAGCCCAAACCAGATGGCAAGGTGCAGTTTTGTATAGATTTCCGCAGGTTGAATGGTTTAACCCCCACAAATGCCTACCCTCTCCCTCACGTGGATGACAGTGTGGATAAGATAGGAAAAGCCAAGTTCCTCACTAAGATAGACCTTGTTAAGGGATATTGGCAAGTGCCCTTGTCTGAGCGAGCGCGAGAGGTGTGTGGGTTTGTGGTGGACGGTGCCACATATCGTTGCCATGTTATGCCATACGGGCTGAAAAATGCCCCTGCAACGTTTCAGAAATTAATGAACGACATTGTAGCCGACATTCCCAACTGTACGGTGTACCTAGATGATGTCATAATATACGACGATGATTTTAACAGTCACTGTGCTCACATCGGACAGCTTTTTAATAAACTGAATGAAGCAGGTTTGGTGGTAAACCTGGGTAAGTGCGATTTTGTCAAAGCCACAGTTTTGTACCTGGGGTTCGAGGTGGGGATGGGTCAGGTGTGCCCTCCACAGACAAAGATCAAAGCCATCGATCAGTTTCCCCAGCCTACGACTAAGAAACAAATCATGCGGTTTCTAGGTATGATAGGCTATTATCGTCGCTTCATCAAAGGCTATTCGACTGTACTTGCACCTTTAACTGACTTATTATCTAAGGACAAGAAGTTCCGGTGGGTTCCTGAGTGTGCAGAGGCGTTTTCCTTGGTGAAACACCTGTTATGTACCCACCCCATACTCAGGGCCCCGGACTTCAGCAGACCTTTTCAGCTGGCGACTGATGCCAGTGGCGTAGGGGCTGGGGCTGTCTTGTTACAAACAGATGATGAAGGTATCGAACATCCAGTGAGGTTTTACAGTAAAAAATTCAATAGTGCACAAAGGAATTACTCTGTAATTGAAAAAGAACTCCTGGCGATAGTGCTGGCGCTCAGGCACTTCGATGTATATGTTCCTGCTTTCGGACCAGTCGTAGTGGTTTATACCGATCATCACCCTCTGAAATTCTTGAATCAGTTTCATAACCGGAATATGAGGCTGACCAGGTGGTCACTCATGCTTCAGGAGTATAATCTGGACATACGCCATATTGCCGGTTCTGATAACGTGATAGCGGATTGTCTATCAAGGGTGGATGATGTTGGTTAGACTGCCACAGGATTGAGGGTTGAGTGTGGAGGAAAATAGGCTGTCACTGTAGTTCAGCCGAAAAATAAAAAAAAAATAAAAAAAAGCAAAAACCTTATAAACACTTTATTTTTTATAACGTGTAGAATTTGTATAAGATGTTGTAGCAGTATCTAATTTGAATGTTTTCTCTTATTGTCGCTGAGTTAGTTGAACTTGCTCGGTGGAGCGCAACAGTCTTTATTTTTGTTTATATATAGTGCCTTGTGTCGCAACAGTGTGTGGTACTATGAGAAGCTTTCTGTTAGATATGAAGAACTTAGTCAAGGGTCTTATATCTTAGGGGAGGTGTGGCGCTTCTGCATAGTAACCACGTGCGGGCATGCGCGCGCGTCGGCTGCCCAGCCGTTTAGAAACCGGCTGGTGGCAGCCGGCCGGCAGGCTTTCCCTTAGTATATATCCTACGACAATGTAACTAATGTCTGGGATATTCTTATGTTGTTTCACAGCTTGAAGCTGCCCTTATTCTTAACCAACGCATCTTAGTATATTTTATTCTCGATAGTTGATTGTTTCATTATAATATATAAGATGTAAGTTTAGTGAGAGCGGGAAGAGACGAGCGGGAGAGAGAGACCGGCTTGGGACGTTGCTTCGAGCGGAGAGTCCAGCTTGGGACGAGCCTGAAGCGCTGCCACATGCATTTGATTGCAACGTTAGGCTTAGTTTCGACTCACGCACGGGGTAGAGGATTTTGACCAGGCAACTGTGTTGAGTGTTGCCAAGCCTGGGATGTATTCTAGTGGGGGGTCCAGACAGATTCAAGACTCAGAGCTCACCTCATTGTCGTACCCTTCGGACAACCTTGATATCTATCCCTCTCAACCCCACTTAGAAACGTTCTCTCTTACTTTGTATACCTTCTTTCCACTACTTCACTAATCTATTTAATTATCCCATCCCCTTGATAGACCTTATATCTATTATTGTATTAACGACGAGCTCTCAGATAACTAGATAGGATTTTGGGCCTTATGCAGGGATGTAATTGTTAATGAGACCTAGGAAGCTTTTTTGTTTTCTCATATTTGGTGGTTTCATGCTTGCTAGTGTGTTCTTGTGTCAGGTTAGCAGGGGCTAGACCGGAGGGGAGGCTTTTTGCGATCCTTTAAGTAAAGTCTGCTGGTGCGAGTCCCGTGGACCCGCACGACTTTACTAGGATACCCGTGGGAGTATGGGGGCATTTTATTGTCTGTGTCCCTGTGTGTCTAGCGTTGTGTTGTGTGAGGGCCCTTGCCTAGTCCACTCAGCACTGCGCTAGCACGTCTTGCTTTTGTTTTAGGGTCGCCAGGAGAGAGTCAGATACTTGCGATCGGAGTCTCTCAAGAGAGCACCCTTTCAGTTAGAGTAATTTGGCGCATAGACCTGGGAAAGTCCCTAGGCTAGAGCAGGTGGCTCAGCCCGGGTATCCGAAGCCTATATCTTTCCGGCTAGACCTCTGCCACCTGGCAGATTAACAGCTAGGGGTTTATTATCTCTGTATGTTTGTTATTGTGCCACAGTTTACCGTTTTTGTGAGCATTGTGAGTCAGGGGTGTGGCTTAGAGACTCTGTCCGAGCAGGCTTGCCTGACTAAGAGTGAGAAGCACACCTGTATGTGGTTATGTTGCGAGTTGCTGCCTTTATTTCATAATACCTATGCCATTATACACTGTATGTCCTATCACTAGTATTTATTCCTGCTTATGAGTTAAGAGTTCTCTAAATCCGTAATGTACTTTCTTTGCTAAGCATCAGATCCTACGGTAGCCGCATGCAGTTTAGAAACCCGCATCTTGTCTACCTGTACGATGTTTTGAGGACTGTTTGCTTTCACCTTCTTTCACGCAGGGGTGATTAGTTGTATTAATTAACGTAACGTTAAATGTGCTTTCTTCTAGTTTGTTATTAAATTGTTTCTGCAATTTAATTCCGTTATCTATCTTTTCCTTGAAGCTTTAAGTCAGCTTAATTGTGTGATCTTTTATATAGCCTGCTTTACTATCAGCAGTCTATAGTGCGTGCACCCTGTAACCGAGTCATAGGATACCTCGTTGTCCAGGCAGGACTCTTGACGGTTTAGGGTGGTTTGTTGCCTGGGTTTATAGATAAGGGTTGGATCTAGCGTTTTCCGTTGTTGCTTGTTGCCGCATACCTAGTCCAATAGAAAGAGCCCAGTGTTTATATATCCCAGGACGTAACACTTGATATCGTGGATACCCAGATTATACGTCCACATTTTGCAGCGGTAATATTGGGCGCTAGTAGTAAGACGGGGGGTGCATAGTGTTTGCTGGAGATCAACAGCAATTCCAAAGATTCCAGGTGTAGTGTCCTTGGTATAAATCTGCATGAAATCATGGCCAGCCTTGGCATGAAAATGATGATCGTTCCTCTTCATGGCAAGTTGAGCCCTCTCCTCCCGTTGTGTCTCTGGATCAAGTTCTGCCAATTTTGTTTTGAACTGATCACATGTGCTGCAGGTGTCACTCTTTGGTGGTGTTATCCCGATCTTATAGTCTGCACCTCCTTAACGAACTGGGATTGCTTAATGGCATTGGGTTCCATAATTCCACTTGGAACGGGTATAGATAATTCCACTTGGAACGGGTATAGACAATTCCACTTGGAACGGGGATAGATAATTCCACTTGGAACGGGGATAGATAATTCCACTTGGAACGGGGATAGATAATTCCACTTGGAACGGGTATAGATAATTCCACTTGGAACGGGTATAGATAATTCCACTTGGAACGGGTATAGATAATTCCACTTGGAACGGGTATAGATAATTCCACTTGGAACGGGGATAGATAATTCCACTTGGAACGGGGATAGATAATTCCACTTGGAACGGGGATAGATAATTCCACTTGGAACGGGGATAGATAATTCCACTTGGAACGGGGATAGATAATTCCACTTGGAACGGGGGATAGATAATTCCACTTGGAACGGGGATAGATAATTCCACTTGGAACGGGTATAGATAATTCCACTTGGAACGGGTATAGATAATTCCACTTGGAACGGGTATAGATAATTCCACTGGAACGGGTATAGATAATTCCACTTGGAACGGGGATAGATAATTCCACTTGGAACGGGGATAGATAATTCCACTTGGAACGGGGATAGATAATTCCACTTGGAACGGGGATAGATAATTCCACTTGGAACGGGGATAGATAATTCCACTTGGAACGGGTATAGATAATTCCAATTGGAACGGGTATAGATAATTCCACTTGGAACGGGTATAGATAATTCCACTTGGAACGGGGATAGATAATTCAACTTGGAACGGGGATAGATAATTCCACTTGGAACGGGGATAGATAATTCCACTTGGAACGGGTATAGATAATTCCAATTGGAACGGGGATAGATAATTCCACTTGGAACGGGGATAGATAATTCCACTTGGAACGGGGATAGATAATTCCACTTGGAACGGGGATAGATAATTCCACTTGGAATGGGTATAGATAATTCCACTTGGAACAGGTATAGATAATTCCACTTGGAACGGGTATAGATAATTCCACTTGGAACGGGTATAGATAATTCCACTTGGAACGGGTATAGAGGAACGGGTATAGATAATTCCACTTGGAACGGGGATAGATAATTCCACTTGGAACGGTGATAGATAATTCCACTTGGAACGGGGATAGATAATTCCACTTGGAACGGGGATAGATAATTCCACTTGGAACGGGGATAGATAATTCCACTTGGAACGGGGATAGATAATTCCACTTGGAACGGGGATTGATAATTCCACGTGGAACGGGGATAGATAATTACACTTGGAACGGGGATAGATAATTCCACTTGGAACGGGTATAGATAATTCCACTTGGAACGGGTATAGATAATTCCACTTGGAACGGGTATAGATAATTCCACTTGGAACGGGGATAGATAATTCCACTTGGAACGGTGATAGATAATTCCACTTGGAACGGGGATAGATAATTCCACTTGGAACGGGGATAGATAATTCCACTTGGAACGGGTATAGATAATTCCAATTGGACCGGGTATAGATAATTCCACTTGGAACGGGTATAGATAATTCCACTTGGAACGGGTATAGATAATTCCACTTGGAACGGGGATTGATAATTCCACTTGGAACGGGGATAGATAATTCCACTTGGAACGGGGATAGATAATTCCACTTGGAACGGGGATAGATAATTCCACTTGGAACGGGGATAGATAATTTCACTTGGAACGGGTATAGATAATTCCACATCGAACGGGTATAGATAATTCCACTTGGAACGGGTATAAATAATTCCACTTGGAACGGGGATAGATAATTCCACTTGGAACGGGGATAGATAATTCCACTTGGAACGGGGGTAGATAACCAATGAGAGCGCGGCTACGACGTGGGGAATTAAATGGCCGCCCGCCCGACCACTCACAGGCGCTGTACGAGACGTGCTTCAGTAGTCACGCTCAAACCGAGTTAGAGTCAACACACGAGTGATTACCTCCGCTATTTTGTGCCTTATTTCTCCGATATCTGTGCTACAATGTCATCATCTGACTCGGATATTGGTGAGGCTAGGCCTTCCCTGCAACCTAGTCGTAAACGAAGGCCAAAGACCTGGCAGAAGACGATCAAAAAGTGTAAAAGGGACAGTGGCCAGGTCTATGTTAGTAGAAGCACCGCCAAAGCTGTAACACCGAAGAAAGTAGGGCCCCCATGTGAATGCTTGGATAAGTGCTTCGAGAAAGTGGGAATTGATAATGTGCATTTACTATTTAACAGTTATTGGGCACTGGAAAACCATGACATACCCAGTACATAAATAAGCGATTGAGTGAGACATTGTCTAAACGTTCACGAGTGAAGGGAAGGGAGAGTCACACTAAAAACGTCAAACAATATTCAGTGTCTGTGAATTCTAAGAACATCAATGTTTGCCGTACTGCCTTTCTAAATATTCATGACATAACATCCAAACGTGTGCAAAATGTGTGCTCTAAGAGCTCTTCCACTGCCACTGGTATTCTGTCCCCCGACCAAAGAGGCCGCCATGTACCCCACAACAAGACTAATGACGATCTCCTGCAACTAATTAAAAGCTTCTGCAAGTCTCTGCCCACCTGTACGTCCCATTATTCTCGTACCAAGAATCCGGACAAGCTGTACCTACCTCCTGGATCTACCAGGGCTGGACTCTATGATGCCTTTCAGACATACATGATAGAGCACCAAGAGGAACCCAATGCCATTAAGCAATCCCGGTTCGTTAAGGAGGTGCAGAACTATAAGATCGGGATAGCGCCACCAAAGAGTGACACCTGCAGCACATGTGATCAGTTTAAAACAAAATTGGCAGAACTTGATCCAGAGACACAACGGGAGGAGAGGGCTCAACTTGCCATGAAGAGGAACGATCATCATTTTCATGCCAGGCTGGCCATGATTTCATGCAGATTTATACCAAGGACACTACACCTGGAATCTTTGGAATTGCTGTTGATCTCCAGCAAACACTATGCACCCCCCGTCTTACTACTAGCGCCCAATATTACCGCTGCAAAATGTGGACGTATAATCTGGGTATCCACGATATCAAGTCCAACAAGGCCTACTTTTATGTCTGGAACGAGTCGGAGGCAAGAAGGGGATCTTCTGAGGTGGCAAGTTGCTTATGTCACTTCATTCAACATCACGTACCTGCTGATTCCTTGAAACTGGTGGTGTTTTCAGATAATTGCCCTGGCCAGAACAAGAATATCAACCTTTGCCTATGCTACCTAAGACTCATCCATAACCATCGTTTTTCTTCTATCATCCACTTCTTCCTGGAGGCTGGCCACTCATTCCTGCACTGTGATCGCGACTTTGGTGTGTTTGAGAAGCACCTGAAGGGCAAGGAGGTATTCACCACTGACCACTACACCCAGCTAATGTCGACACACAGAAGGAAGGAGCAGGTCACTGTGGTCCGCATGGAAGAGAGCGACTTCCTTAACTTTGAGGTTCTGCAACAACACATCAGCAAGGCGGGCCAGACAGGTTCGGGATTCAAGGCTGCCAAGCGCCTGATAGTCTCCAATGATTACAGGGAAGGCATTAACCCGTCCAGCCCCGGCTAGTTTTGTAATGTTTGTTCACCAGAACCCGGCCGGTTTTCAATTTTTTTTTTATTCCAGAAACAATAGCGAATGGGTTAGGAATGAAGGAAAAAACACGAAAAACCGCTCAAAAAGCTTAAAGAATGGTCCTACAGAGCCCCCGAAAACGTATTTTACAAGAGTAAAAAATTGAAGGCAATTACCCAAAAAAAACAGGTTATTGCACGCTCACGCGCACGCACGTGGACTTTGAGAGTTTTCAACCATCGGCATGGTTGCGTGGGATACGTACACAGTTCCCATACAAATCTGAGCCCTCTTGAGTGGCTACACCTGAGGTTACGGTCGGCACAATTAGGGTGACGCGCCAGGCGCGTCTCTGGGGCTGTGCGTTACATACATCGCCGACGCGTCAGGCGCGTCGCTGGGGCTGTACAGGTTAAAGTGTCTGCTGGCTACATGGACGGCTTTCATGTGCAGCGGGAGTGGTTTATGCAGAAGGGTAGAAGCAAAATTTATGACCCAAACGTGTTTGACCTCTCACAAATTCCGTTGCCTGTCAAGTACCCAGGGGGAGTTCCCATGAACCAAAAGAAGCTACAGCATCTCCAGGAGTTGACGAAATACGTCCCCCAGCCACACAAGACCTACTTCACCCTGCTTTTCGAGGCACAGAAGTCCATGACTGCAAGACCTAGAGATGCCAACGAAGAAGACGTCGACGATCCCAGTGGAATACTTGGAATCTTGGAATACTAACAACACCCTTCCCCTCCCCCCTCACCACCTACATAAACTACTTGGACATAAAGGTAACGTGTCAAATTACATTATGAATTATTATTACAAACACAACACAAAATAATATAAAAATAAAATACAAAAATCATGCATTTTGTTAAAATTTTGGATTAAAAGTCTTATAAAATATTTATTTTTGGGTATTTTTCCTTGAAATTATAACTGTCCTTTAGTTATAGTGAATGTTCAAAATGGTACAAATTTGAAGGAAATCGAATAATTTTTTTCGCATTCCAAAATAAACACCTACTGTATGCGTTTTTTTTTTTTTTTTTTTTTTTTTTTTTTTAAACCATCTAAAAAAAATTGTCTGTTCCTAAGCTGTCCATTGATATATAATAATATATTATTATGCCTTATCTACTGTGTGTATGGTATGTTAACTTTAAACATCAATAACTCAAAACTATACTCGTGGCGAGTTGGCTCCTCTGGCACGGACCTCCTCATATATTATATTGTGTGTGTGTGTTTGTGTGTGCGTTTGCGTGTTTGGTTGTGTATTATTTAGTTTATATAATTATATTGTGTGTATGTGTGTGTGCGCGTGTGTGTTTGTGTGTGTGTGTGCGTTTGCGTGTTTGGTTGTGTATTATTTAGTTTATATATATTGTGTGTGTGTGTTTTTGTGTGTGCGTTTACGTGTTTGGTTGTGTATTATTTAGGTTATAATTATATTTGTGTGTGTGTGTGCGTTTGCGTGGTTGGTTGTGTATTATTTAGTTTATATATATTGTGTGTGTGTGTTTGTGTGTGCGTTTGCGTGTTTGGTTGTGTATTATTTAGTTTATATATATTGTGTGTGTGTGTGTGTGTGTTTGCGTGGTTGGTTGTGTATTATTTAGTTTATATATATTGTGTGTGTTTGTGTGTGTGTGTGCGTTTGCGTGGTTGGTTGTGTATTATTTATTTTATATATATATATATATATATATTGTGTGTGTGTGTGTGTAGCCTATAGTTAACATAAACATCTACAAGTTTACCAAAATACGTCCACTTGTAAGCTAATGATATACTGCATCAAAGTCAGTGTATACCAGATCGTGTAATGATATAGGTATACATTCACCTATCGACTGACTACTTTACTACAGCGTATTATTATTATTATTATAGTTTTATGCAAGTATATTGGGGTTTGTAATTGATGATTAATGTTAAGAACGGGGTGTTATTTATAAATATATATATATATATATATATATATATATATACATAGGGCGTTTCCTTTGCCGTGTCAATATCATGTGTGGCGTACAACGGTCGTATTTATCGTTCAACGTACGTGCGTCTGTTGTGCTGTAAACGTATGGTTGTCGACCAAAGGCGGCATTATCGTGCTCTTAGCGTGCTTTAAATGTGTGACGAACGTGTGATAGCCGAGTGAGTAGCGTCGCCGGTCAGCGATTTATTCTACAACGGTCGTGTTGCCAGCGTGTGTGACGTGTGTGTGTTGAGTGACTGTCGAGGGTTTGTTGTACAGCAATCGTGTGCCTGTCAGGATCGTGCAGTGATCCAGTGATTCAATTACAATCGGCGAAAAAGTGCAAGTCGTCCTCTGTCGAGCGGTGGCCGTACCGTGTGAAACGCGGCCTTTAAGAAGAAGGGTTAAAAGTTAGAAATAAGTCAAGAATGTTGGGCTAATCGCCGAAGTGATTCGGGATACGGGGGGGGTTGCTGAGCCAACTACTTTAGGTCATTTAAGATAGAAAAGATGTAGGCTTGTTCACCAGGTTTGTCAGTAGTATGAGAGGAGAGCCATTGGCGGTGGTAAACGTTGAAATCTAAAATGGATATTTCTGAGAAAGGAGAAATGGATAGAATGTGTTCCACTTTAGAGTTTAGATAGTCATAAAATTGGGAAAGTCGGTAGAGTTAGGGGAAAGATAGACAGCACAGAAATATTTAGTATGAGACAGGATAGTTTGAGTCATAAAGTGGAGAGTTCAGAGGAGTTAAAATCGGGAACACGAGAGCAAGTGAGTTTGTTGTGCACATATGCATAACATCCACTTTTGGCTTTGAAACTAGGATAGAGAAAGTAGAAGGATACAGAGAAGGGGCTGCTGGCAGTTAATTCAGAAAGCTGAGTGTCAGTGAGGAAAAGATCAGGTTCGAAGGAGAGATGGTATTCAATAGAGGGAAAATTAGAGGAAAGGCAGCGAATGTTGCAAAAGTTGATAGTAAGAGTGACAGGTCGTGGTCCAGGGGAAGGTCGGTCATGTGCAGAGGCATTTATGGTCCTGGTTGGTCCACCCCCCCGGGGGACTCCGAGGCTGGGCTAAAGTTCATCATCATTATAACTATTTTTTCTGTGGAAGAAGGAAGTGTGATGTGCATGTTTTGTGTAGTAAAGTAGATAGGAGGAGGAGGTGTTTGAGAGATCGAGCTGGATTTCTCTCAATGTAAGTAAGGCACAAAGGAAATCAGTAAGAGAGGCCAATCAAATGAAACAGGAGTTCCAGTGACTCCTTATCAAATGCCTATAGCCTCTCCTGGGTTTAGCCCTGTTCGATTTGTGCCTACAATCTCCCCCAAAGATGGGTGGATGGGTATGATGGCTATGTTGGAATTCTTGCCAGTACTTAATGCTTATTTTGATGGATTGTATTTCTGTTGTGTTATCATGTGGGGGAAGGAGAAATTTGGTATACACACAGGTATCTGTGAAGTTTATTGCTGTGTGCACCAGGGTGATAAGTCCACCGCCGCCGGCGTCGGCCCGGTCTTGTCTGATGGTGAAGTCATGAAATGTATGTTTTGTTGTTGTTGTGTTGTGCGGAGTTTTGTTTCTTGTAAGAAGGCAATATGTATGTTTGATGAAGTGTGAAAGTTCGTGTTTCTTTGTGTTAATGCCATCTATATATGATTATGTTGCCTCCACCAACCGACTTTACTCCTAAACTCAATTAATGAATTAAATTAATACATGTGGCAGTCCAGGGATTCGAACCTAGGATGCTCACACCGAAATGCTGTGCATTTATCCATTGCGCTACGAAGACAGTAATTGAAGAATGTTGATGATGTGTGTGCGGTGTATGTCGGGTGCTGCTGCACGGGGATGAGGTGGGGGTCGGGGTGGGGTGAGGTACAAAGGAGTACAAAGGAAATCAAGCAACAATAGGTCTAGTGACCCTTCTAGGCTGCTTGTCCTCCAAAACACTGAGGATCAAGTGTCCAAACAGTGGTTTAGAGTGGGTAAGGGAACATTGGAAAGGGAACTAATGTTCGTGGCAGGATTAGGAAGTTAATAGGGGACAGATGGGTTAGTAACTGAGGGGAGGATAAAATAAAGTTATTCATTTACTATCGCAGTCAGTCGCGGGTTTGATGCGAGATATTTGTCTAGGCGGAGGTGAGGAGGAAGAAGATGGGTGAGGTGGTGATGGGGATGGATAATGAGGTGCAGGAGATGAGGGTATGGATGGACTAGGTTGGGGTGGGATGTGAGGGGTTGAGGATGTGGGTGGTATGGAGAGGATTGGGGGGTTGGAGAGGAGAGGTGTGGGGGGTGTAGGTAAGGGGGTTGACTGGGAAGGGAGGGGCATGGGAAACAGGTTCAGGTGCTTGTATCGGGTACCGTGGAGGCAAACACTGTTCGTTATTTCCGTGTCTTTGGGTTGACCTAGGATCTTCTCTCTCTCTCTCTCTCTCTCTCTCTCTCTCTCTCTCTCTCTCTCTCTCTCTCTCTCTCTCTCCACCTAAATAGCACGTACAGTCTGAAAATCGGGGCGAAAGGACTTATAATTGCTAAACTAAGGGGGTGAACGTCTTGAAATCTGAAAACTAAAGAGGCTAAATATGAGGGAGAAGTGGGGGCCAGAAAAGCCAAGATAAGACCCGGAAGTGTTGAGGGGGGAGGGTAAAGTTGTCGACATTAAGGGGAGACTTTTAGTTTGCTTCCTAGACCCCCATCAAGCTTTAAAAAATGCCCTTAAGATCCCTCTTTGGTATACATCTGTACATTTTTCGGTAGAAAATTTGTTCTGGCTTGCTATCGCTCGCCAGGGAAAAAAAAAAATCAATGGTACGAATGGTCTTAGAATTGAAAACAAAAATGGGCGAAATGTCTTAAAATCGCCAAACTAACGGGGCGAACGTCTTAAAATCTCAAAACTAATAGGGCTAAACATGAGGGAGAAGGAAGTTCGGAAAATAATATCCCTTAAGTGAAAATCTATTAAAATGACTAGAATGTTTATAGGCCTATCTAATATAATAGTAGGTCACAAAGCCTTTAAGGGGAGGGTTTTAGTTAGTTCGCTAGACTTCCATCAAGCTTAACATTAATTACACCCCCTAGACCCCCTTTCAAGATAAATTTGTAAATTTTTCGGTAGAAAAATGTCCCGGCCGAAGGCCGATTCCTCTTAAATTACAGGCTTGCTATATCGCTCGCCAGGACAAAAATCGACACCTAAATGGTACGAAGTCTTAAAATTGACAGAAATGGGGCGAAAGTTCTTAAAATCGCCAAACAAATGGGGCGAACGTCTTAAAATATCAAAAGCAATGGGGCTAACCATGAGGGAGAAAGGGGTCAAGCAAAAAATCCCTCCAGTAGAATCTCCCCCTAGAGTAAGTGTACTAAACAAAGTGTTCGGTCTCACTCAGACGTTAACCCTTTAAGGGGGGGATGGGTCGGTTTTCTGGACCACTTTCTCCCTCATGTTTAGCCCTATTAGTTTACAGATGTTAAGATGTTTGTCCCATTAGTTAGTCAATTTTAAGACCTTTCGCCCCATTTCTTCGTCAATATTTAGTCCTTTCGTGCTATTTAGGTGTCGATTTTTCCCCTGGCGAACGATAGTGAGCCTGTAATGTTGGAAGAACCGGCCTTCGACCGGGAAATTGTTCTACCGAAAAATGTACAAATTAATCTAGAAGGGGGATCTAATGGATGTTTTTTTTAATTTGATGGCGGTCTAGGGAGGGAACTAGCAAAATAATGAATACATGCAAAAATCACCCTTAAAGTGAACCAACACCCCTTAAAGTGAACCATCCCCCCTTAAAGTGAACCATCCCCCCTTAAAGTGAACCATCCCCCCTTAAAGTGAACCATCCCCCCTTAAAGTGAACCATCCCCCCTTTATTATTATGTTCTCTCCACCAACCAACTTTACTCCTAAACTATATTAATGAAATTAACAAACACATGTGGCAGTCCGGGGATTCGAACTTAGGATGTTCATACCGAAAATCAACACACTTATGCATTGCACCACGAAGACAGTTAAAGAATGATGCACAAGCCTACGATTTATTATGCAGTTTCGAATCCTGCATACCAATTTTAGCATGTACATTCATTCCAACTGTTCTATCGGGGGCTATGCATATGTGAATGGAAAGAGTAATTAATGGGGCGCTTAACCCTAAGGAAGGCCTCTCTATAAGTTTAAGTATAAGTTAAGTATAAGTTAAGTATAAGTATAAGTTTAATTCTATACAATCTTTATATTTGCTTAATTAATGTTTTTGTTTTCTTTTCCAGGTGCGCTATGGCCAAGAGGATGACAACAGAACCACAGGAAGACACGCAGATCTTTAAGGGGGGTCACCTGCTTTTTTTATCTTTCTCTCATTTTCTCTCTTTCTCTGGCTTGTATCAATTCGGCCCCATTCAGCCAACTGTTTTAAGACGTGTTATCCCCATCCAGGTGTCGATTTCTTCCTGGCGAGCGATAGCGAGCCAGCATTGTTTGGAGAAATCCGGCCTTGCCAGAGAATTTTTTTTATCGAAAAATATACAAACTTAGCTTGCTGTAAAAGAAAATATATACAGTATATATATATATATATATATATATATATATATATATATATATATATATATATATATATATATATACTGTATATATTTATGCTGGCTCGCTACCGCTTGCCAGGAAAATATTGCCACCTGGATGGGGTAAACATCTTAAAACAGTAGGTCTATGGGGCCGAATGGATACAAGCCAAAGAGAGAGGGAGAGAAAGAGACAAAAGTGAGGTGGGCCCCCTTGAATAAAGTGAGAATAATGTGGAGAGTATCGATGATCAGATCAAATATGAGTTAAGAAAGTTCAGCAAGAATTCTAGTGTAGAAAGGTTACTGGTAGTTCTTTGATAATGTAACTACAATTTAACCTGATTATGGATTGATAACCTAGTGTGCTGTATCTTAACCCATGAACCGCTAGAACCTGTGCAAAATATAATGTCAAGTTGAGAGAGGGAAGGGGGGTTGGGGTATAAAGGGAGGGAGGAGTGGAGGATATGGTATGGAGATATGCCACATATACTTTCTATTTGTCACCCAAATTTTGAGACATTTCCCAGCACTGGCACGGTATTTGAAGGGTTGTTTTTACACGTTTAAATGCCATGCTTCCGGAAGGACCGTCTCAGTCCCTGAGTTAACTACAGATAACCGTGCGTGCCATGTCTTAACCACAGATAATTTCAGGATTAATGACAATGATGTTTGTGTTAAAATGGTGCCTATGGAGTGGAGGAGGTAGGGGAGTGGTGGAGTAATATTAAACTATTGTAATGACGCCATATGATGCCTCTTAGTGGATTGGGACTGTAGCAATGAAGATTAGTGTGGTGTGGACGTGCGCAGTGTGGCTAGTGGTGGTGGCATGGGTTCGAGGGGCATCCAGCAGTGTAGGAGATGGGTTTGTACATAAAGACCAGGATTACTTAGATTCCATTGTGGACCACCCAGAGGAACACACATACCATTCTGATGATTATTTCTTTGATGAAGAAACTTATGCTGTTTTCTTACCCAACCTGACTAATATAACATTCCAAAAGTGTCGGTGTCATGGTTACCAAGTCTGGACTGGTGAGGTGTGCCAAAATGCCTCTACTTTGGTTGTTTTATTTGAACCAGTAAGTGGTAAACGGGTTGGCGCCTTCACAAATGACTTGGGAGAGGTGAGTTTGAACCTTTTGACCTGTCCTGATGATCATCGCTCTGTGTTCCTTAACTCAAATGATGGCGCCGAGTTCCATCTTCTTGAGTCAGGGGACTTATACTGGGAGCAGCAAGTGTTCACCAAAGAGTTTTACTGCGTCGATCACATTTTAGATCTTGATGGTCAGCCCGCGGCATGGGAAGCACAAGTGTGTCTACCACCACCATCTTTGCCCTTATGCTGCCCTCCAGGTCATATCCTCCTCCATAATGGTAACTGTATGTTGTCCAGCACTGCTTCCGCTATAACACCACCTGTGACCGTGCGAGACACTAAGGTTATGTGGACAGATTTATCAAATAATTCGGAGATTGTACACATTACTTGTAATGGGAGTAGGAATGAGGTTTACCATCCCACGGTTGAGGGTGATGTAAGACTGCTATGGCATTTCCATAGGCCATTTCTGCATTGGACACCTCCCTCGGTGCATGAATTACCGGAACAAAGCCACAACTACTGCCTTGGAGATGATGAGAGTGGTGGAACAGTGGCACGTCTCTGTTACAAGGACAAAGTACTTGAACATCACCAAATATGTAAAAATGCCACCTGTGTGCGGAAATGTTGTCCAGGCCACCATATATTTGGACAATCTTGCACATTCGTGGCCAACAAGAGTGTGGTATGGCACCCAAAATTCTACAAGTTGGGGTCCCTGGTACCAGCAAGTGCACCTTCCGATTTGGTCATAATCAAAGGCTACCCGCTCTGCAAGTCCTTCACTCGGTTGGACGCTCATGAACCCTACTACCTTTTGGACGATGGCTCTCTTCACATCCCTAAAGTCTCCCTTCACATCCCGAACATCTATGGCCAGTTTCAAGCAGACAGCTACTGCCTGGAGAACTTTTCACTTAACAACAGTATGCATGCCTTGGCCTTAGTTTGCTATGACAAAGACACCTGCCAGTCAGTGATTGAACTAGTTTATCCGGCATTTCTTGTGTTGTCATGCATGTTCCTGGTCATCACACTGCTGGTGTGTATGACTGTGCCAGAGCTTCATGCCGAGGTCTCTGGCAAGTGCCTGGTCTCTCACGTCATTGCTTTCCTGCTGGCCTACATCAGTCTCATCGTCGTACAGTACACCAGCGGCAGCCTCACCAACGTCACCTGCAAGATAGTTGGTTAGTTCTTTTTCATTTTTCACCCCCTTTGATTACCAAGGAATATTTTAGACTGCACAATAGGACTCTACAGTAATTACTCTCTTGACATACGGTACTGCACAATAGGACTCTACAGTAATTACTCTCTTGACATACGGTACTGCACAATAGGACTCTACAGTAATTACTCTCTTGACATACGGTACTGCACAATAGGACTCTACAGTAATTACTCTCTTGACATACGGTACTGCACAATAGGACTCTACAGTAATTACTCTCTTGACATACGGTACTGCACAATAGGACTCTACAGTAATTACTCTTGACATACGGTACTGCACAATAGGACTCTACAGTAATTACTCTCTTGACATACGGTACTGCACAATAGGACTCTACAGTAATTACTCTCTTGACATACGGTACTGCACAATAGGACTCTACAGTAATTACTCTCTTGACATACGGTACTGCACAATAGGACTCTACAGTAATTACTCTCTTGACATACGGTACTGCACAATAGGACTCTACAGTAATTACTCTCTTGACATACGGTACTGCACAATAGGACTCTACAGTAATTACTCTCTTGAATTATATGTCTACATTTGACTTTGCAGTTTCCACAAGAGTTCACAATATGCCATAGTGCACTCTGCTGTACCGATACTCTTTGAATTAGTGTAATATCCACATTTGACTTGATTCATAAACTCACTGCTGTAAACTCTTTGATTATTCAAAATTACAAAACATTGACCTATCTCCTTTAATTCATTAGTATCTACTTTATATTTCACTTATTTGGTGTTATTCAGCTTTGGAAGAACCTATAGCAATAAAATGCTAAATATTGTCTTATTTAATCCTTTTAGCGACCACAGATTCTTCCTAAATTAATAACAGCGTCTAATAGTGCCCAAAATATGATACAAAGGACATCACTGGTATTGAATGGGTTAAAGATCATGTAATACAGTCTATACCCTGTTCCAAATAAGTAGGCCAGCACTCTTGAACTTTAACCTCTAGAGTAATCGAGCTATTACTTCTACCATTTGGGAAGGGTCAGCCAGGGAATGAGTGTGGAAACTTTCAGCCCATTTGCTCTTGCCCTTCTTGAGTTACAGATGTCAGGGTTCACAATATTGGCCTACCTAAGTGGAACAGGGTATAATAACACATAACAAAGCCACTCCAACCCAAATATAATGGAAATGTCGTCACCGGTACTGAAAGGGTTAATCGTTTCTCTCTCTCTCTCTCTAAGATCAATGGGAGTCACTATCAACAGCCGATTACGCTTGGATTATAATATTATCTTTTCTGGTTATTATTAGACGATTTTATTCAGATTAGGAAGGGTACATGGAAGTCAGAGAGTTAATTGAGATGATCTTCACCCTTATAATTCCCTAAGATAGTTCGTAAACTGTATAAAGTCGTCCAGTGATAGCCAGACTAAACTGTATAAAGTCGTCCAGTGATAGCCAGACTAAACTGCCAACACGAGTCATGATCCTTTAAGGGTTAAGGGGGGATGGTTCACTTTAAGGGTTAAGGGGGGATGGTTCACTTTAAGGGTTAAGGGGGGATGGTTCACTTTACCGGAGTATAATGGTTAAGGGGGGATGGTTCACTTTAATGGTTAAGGGGGGATGGTTCACTTTACCGGAATATAATGGTTAAGGGAGGATGGTTCACTTTACCGGAATATAATGGTTAAGGGGGGATGGTTCACTTTACCGGAATATAATGGTTAAGGGAGGATGGTTCACTTTAAGGGTTAAAGGGGGATGGTTCACTTTAAGAGTTGAGGGGGATGGTTCACTTTAAAGAGTTAAGGGGGATGGTTCACTTTAAAGAGTTAAGGGGGATGGTTCACTTTAAAGAGTTAAGGGGGATGGTTCACTTTAAGGGTTAAGGGGGGATGGTTCACTTTAAGGGTTAAGGGGGGATGGTTCACTTTAAGGGTTAAGGGGGGATGGTTCACTTTAAGGGTTAAGGGGGATGGTTCACTTTAAGGGTTAAGGGGGGATGGTTCACTTTTTGGGCGATTTTTGCATGTATTAATTATTTTTCTACTCCCTAGACCTCCATCAAATTAAAAAAAACAAAACATCCATTAGATCCCCCTTCTAGATGAATTTGTACATTTTTCGGTAGAAAAATGTCCCGGCCGAAGGCCGATTCTTCCAACATTACAGTCTCACTATCGTTCGCCAGGGAAAATATTGACACCTAAATAGCACGAAAGGTCTAAATATTGACGACGAAAGGGGGCGAAAGGTCTTAAAATCGACTAACTAATGGGGCAAACATCATAGCACCTGAAAACTAATGGGGCTAAACATGAGGGAGAAAGTGGTCCAGAAAAACGGCCCATCTCCCTTTCATTGGGTACGGGTTTTTTCCAGTTTTCCTTCCAAAGTTGAATCAATCTTTTAATAAAAGAAAGAAAAGATTCATTATACTGAAAGGGAAAACAAAAACATATACCGTGTTTTTTTCTTAACCCTTTTAAGATTATGACGCATTTTGACAGTTTATTCTGGCTGTCATTAGACGATTATATACAGTTTAGGAAGGATCTGTGGGCATGACAAGAGTAAAGAGAGAGAGAGAGAGAGAGAGAGAGAGAGATATTCTAAACACTATCGTAATTTACCCGGAGAAATTTTTCTATCGAAAAATGTACACATTTAGCTTGGTGTCAAAACAAAAATATATACTGTATATGCTGGCTCGCTACCGCGCGCCGGGAAAATATTGACACCTGGATGGGGGTAAACGTCTTAAAACAGTAGGCTGAATGAAGCCGAATGGATAAAAGTCAAAGAGAGAGGGAGAGAAAGAGAAAAAAAGCGAGGTGGGCTGGCTTAATATGTCCTTTTATATGTCTCTCCTGCAGCAACCATCACCCAGTTCAGTTTCTTGGCAGCTTTCTTTTGGCTCAACGTGATGTGCTTCGATATCTGGTGGATTTACTAGTAAGTAGTATAATATTTTTGGATTTTTGTGTCTGCTTGGCTTGGCTTCGATCCCAGCCAAGGTGGACATATTAACCCCTTCTGTACCAGCAACGTCCTTTTCATTATATTCTGGCAACTATTAGATGATTTTATTCAGTTTAGGAAGGACGTCTACCAATTAAAAGGTTGCCATACATCCTTCCTAAGCTTCATAAAATTGTCCAAATGTAATTGAAATCAAATACAAAAGACGTCACCGGTACACGAAGGGTTAAGTGGGCGTGGTAGTGCGTCACCGGTACACGAAGGGTTAAGTGGGCGTGGTAGTACGTCACCGGTACACGAAGGGTTAAGTGGGCGTGGTAGTGCGTCACCGGTACACGAAGGGTTAAGTGGGCGTGGTAGTGCGTCACCGGTACACGAAGGGTTAAGTGGGCGTGGTAGTACGTCACCGGTACACGAAGGGTTAAGTGGGCGTGGTAGTACGTCACCGGTACACGAAGGGTTAAGTGGGCGTGGTAGTGCGTCCTAGCGTGTTTCACATGCTCGCACCCAGTCGAGGGACACCTCGACGACGTATACAAACTAATAACACACATAACAAAGCCTCTCCAACAGCTTCCTCTCTCTTCAACACCCCTTCTTCCCGCTCAACACTCTTTGAAAAGAAGATACGAGGTGCCGGTATAAAGACACCTTCATCTGACCTGACCTGACCTGAATAGTTTTTATTTTTTAACTAAAACTAATTCAGTTTTCTCGCTAACTTCAGAGGAAAATTACGTTAACACTTCAAATAAATTCCCCCACACCCGCCCAACCTTCCCCTGACGATCCCTCAAAATTCTCTGGACCTCGGCTTGTTACTCTCACACAGTCAGAAGTGCGAGCTAGAATCACTGGGAGTGATGACTCCTGGCGGTTCCTGCAAAAATGACCGCGAGTGTCCGAAATTCCACGTGCCACTACGACAGAGTAGGAGTCAGCGGGAGTGTACTTGCGAGTCACAAGAAGTCACTGTGAGTCACTGTGAGTTACCAGGAGTCAACGGAATAAAACCGCGAATGAAGTGCGAGTTATTGAAATTTGAATATTAACTGTCGTTTTCGGATTAGTGCTAGATACGAGTCAATGTGAGTAATACACGGGTCAGTGGGAGTCAGGAGGAGTACTATACGAGTCACTGGGAGTCACCGAGAATCAGTGCGAGGTGTAAGGATGGAGATGCGATTATGCCGATTATTATTTTACTATATTTCAGGCACGTTTGGGACAATAGTCTATTATTTCCAACTGATGGTAAGGTGCCATGTCTTTATCTTGATTACTCGGCTATTACAAAGGATTACAAAGGAGAACAAGCAACAACAGGTCACAACAATTTATGGTAGTGGTAGATAAAGTGGTAATGGTAGATAAAGTGGTATTAGTGGATAAGTGGTAGTGGTGGATAAAGTGGTAGTGGTGGATAAAGTGGTAGTGGTGGATAAAGTGGTACTTGTGGATAAAGTGACAGTGGTAGATAACATGGTAGTGGTAGATAAAGTGGTAGTGGTGGATAAAGTGGTAGTTGTGTATAAAGTGGTAGTGGTGGATAAAGTGGTAGTGGTGGATAAAGTGGTAGTAGTAGATAAAGTGGTAGTGGTGGATAAAGTGGTAGTGTTGGATAAAGCGGTAGTGGTGGGTAAAGTGGTAGTTGTGGATAAAGTGACAGTGCTAGATAAAATGGTAGTGGTGGATAAAGTGGTAGTGGTGGATAAAGTGGTAGGGGTTGATAAAGTGGTAGTAGTAGATAAAGTGGTAGTGGTGGATAAAGTGGTAGTGGTGGATAAAGTTGTAGTGTTAGATAAAATGGTATTAGTGGATAAGTGGGCACTCTGGGTCACTCCCTGATACTCCTGGAAAATCCACTCAAGCAGCCCACATTTATAACATTATAGCCTAGTTCCCACATTCAGGAGTGTGAGGAATTGGGCTGCCCGAGCGGAGTTCCCAGGAGTATCAGGGAGTGACCCAGAGTGCCCATGGGTGCATGCGATCTTCCAAGAGTCATTACGTGATTTCCAGGACTGTGGACTCTTGGAAACTCGGCCTCACACTCCTGAATGTGTGAACTAGGCTATAGTGTTATAAATGTGGGCTGCTCGAGTGGATTTTCCAGGAGTATCAGGGAGTGACCCAGAGTGCCCATGGGTGTATGCAATCTTCCAAGAGTCATTACACGAGTTTCCGAGACTGTGGACTCTTGGAAACTCGGCCTCACACTCCTGAATGTGTGAACTAGGCTTTACTATCAACATTTGTGGCCTTTCCTCTAAATTTCCCTCTGTTGAACACCATCTCTCCTCCTACAAACCTGATCTTCTTTTCCTCACTGAAACTCAGGTGTCTGAAGCAACTGCAATCAGCCCCTTCTCTGTATACTCCTACTTTCTCTATCCTTGTTTCAAAGCCAAAGGCAGAAGTTGTGCACACGTGCACAACAAACTTACTTGCTCTCGTGTTCCCGATTTACTCTGAATTCTCAACTTTATGGCTCAAACTATCTTGTCATTCTCATACTAAATATTTCTGTGCTGTCTATCTTTCCCATAACTATACCGACTTTCCCAAATTCTTTGACTATCTAAACTCTAAAGTGGAACACATTCTATCCATTTATCCTTTTTTCAGAAACCTCCATCTTAGGAAATGTTAACATTCACCACCGCCAATGGCTCTCCTCTCATACTACTGACCAACCTGGTGAACAAGCCTACGTCTTTTCTATCCTAAATGACCTAGAGGAGGTGGTTCAGCAATGCACCCATCTCCCGGATCGTTTCGGAGATCGGCCCAACATTCTTGACTTGTTTCTAATTTCTAACCCTTCTTCTTATACTGTCGATCTTCTCTGTCCTTTGGGCTTCTCCTACTATAAACTTATCTCTGTCACCTGTCCTATCCTTCCAGTATGGCCACCTGATCCTCCCAGCCGGCGGCGCTTGTGGCACTTTGGCGCTGCCGACTTGGAGGCTCTCCATCAGTAGCCTACTTCTTTGATTTCCCATGGAATGATTCTTGCTTATGTGGCTGGGGACCCTTGGAGAGTGCTGAACACATTACTGAGGTAATCCTATCGGGCATGGAGACAACTCCATTTTCTTTCTCTCAGACTAATGCAAAACAATCTTGGTTGACTCACGCTTGTTCTACTGCTGTCCACAATAAGGAGGAAGAATTCAAATGGTACCAACGCCTTAAAACTAAAAAATCTAATTCTTTCTATGTTTCTGCCCGGAATCTAGCCAAATCTGTTCTTCGATTTGCCAAAGACTCTTTCATCAATAATATATGCACTGAACTATCCAACTCTAGCTCTTTCCAATCTTTCTGGCAGCTAGCCAACAATTTTTATTCCTCGTCTTTTTCTCCCTTTTTCCACTCTGATGGCACAACCATCACTTCTTCCTCTGACAAAGCTGAACTCTTTGCTCAAACTTTTGGTAGAAACTCCACATTGAATGATTCCGGTGCTATTCCTCCCTCTCCACCCTCCTCTCACCTACTTATGCCTAATATACAAATCTCTTCTAAATATGTACTTTCTACCCTCTCTGGGCTTAATACTAAGAAGGCGTACGGTCCGGATGGTGTTCCTCCTGTTGTACTGTGCTTTAGTGTTTACTCCCTGCCTAGGCAAACTCTTTCGTCTCTGTCTCTCCACTAATGTCTTTCCTTCTTGCTGGAAGTTTGCTCTCATTCAACCTATCCCAAAGAAGGGTGACTGCTCTCAACCCTCCAACTATCGTCCAATTGCTCTCATCTCTTGTATATCTAAAGTTTATTAAACTATTCTTACTTCCAAAAATCTTAAGCATTTCTCTTTTCATAATCTACCAGATCGCCAGTGGCTTCCTTAAGGGTTGCTCTACTGGAGATCTTCTTTCATATCTTACTAACTCTTGGTCATCCTCCCGGGATTTCGGGACTCCGGGACTTCGGTGAGACCTTTTCTACTGAGCTAGACATTCCGAAGGACTTCGATAGAGTCTGGTACAAATCTCTAATTTCAAAACTACCCTCCTTCGGTTTCTATCCCTCCATCTGTGCCTTTGTCTCTAATTTCCTTTCCGGCCTTTCCATAGCTGCGGTTGTGGATGGCCATCATTCATCCTATCAACTCCAGTGTTCCTCAGGGTTCTGTCCTATCTCCAATTATCGTTCTAATTTTCATAAATGATCTGTTCAACTGCACCTCCAGCCCTATCCATTCATATGCAGACGACTTTACCTTACACTATTTCCTTGTTGCCTTGTTGATTCGTGGTTGGTGTGTATCCGGAGCCTGGGCTTTCTTGATAAATCTCTCATCACAAATAAGATTAATTATACAAGATCGTTCAGAATATATTTGTCCAGCATAAATTTATTCAAACTAACATTAAAATGTAAAGGTAAAGAGTGAAGGTGGAGCTACACACACAGTTCAGCATCCCCCACATAAGCCATACTCAGATACAATGAGCGAGCTAATGCATGTGGGTCTTGTTTTCGATTTACGTAATAAGTGGCTTACAATGTGACACGGATACTCTTTGACCTCATTCTAAAACTTATATTTGCTAAATGAAGTCATCCAAGATCAACAGGTAGAAACAGTAATTATTTTATATGACACTGATGGGCCCTGACAAGATTTTTGGAGTGTCTGTTAAAGTCCATATGTAGCCATCAATTAACCGAATTGGACAACAAATTGTGAACATGTGCTGCGTATATACTCACCCATTGGACAACATGTGCTGCGTATATACTCACCCATTGGACAACATGTGCTGCGTATATACTCACCCATTGGACAACATGTGCTGCGTATATACTCACCCATTCACAGATATACCTGCTCATGTGATGCCTGATTTAGAACTAACTAAAGTCTGTTCATTGTATGTAGGCGAGAAACATTTACTTCTCTATTCTGTAACTCAAAATGGGCTAGAGCAAATGGGCTGTGCACTTCCACACCTATTCACTGGCTAATTCTTCCCAAATGTTAGAAATATTAGCTAGATTACTCCACATATTTTTGAGTTAAAGGTTACTGGGGAAGATTTTTGGCTAACTTATGATAGATGGACTATACCATTTATTCATCCAATCAATTTCAGTCTGTTTGGCAAGATGAGGTCAGAGCAGGTGGAGCTACACACACAGTTCAAAAAGCTATGTCTGAACTACACCCCTGAGAAGTTGGACCAGTTCCTAAGGCGCCTGTGCTATCAACCCAGCCAGGAGGTTGACAACTTCGTCTCCGGGGAGCTCACCAACAGGCTTTTTGAGGTGGGTAGTAAACATTAATTGGTCGGTTTACTGTTCACTAATTAGCCTACATTGAAGTGATTCGCTGGTGTACTTTCAATCACTTTGTCTTCATTCACTTCGCTCATACTGTTTTCTATAGATAGGTGAAAACTGATTTCCTTCCTAGCCATAATGTTGAGTTGTGTTAAAAGTTAAGCAATGAATTGCGGCATCGATTATATATCTATCTATTTATCTGTTGCCAGACACCTTAATCCCCGATGGACTGGCCATAGATAAATCACCTCCATTGTTTTTTGCTTTGTGGATGAGGGAGACAAAAGGCAGAACTGCCTGTGACGAGTGCCTCCCCCATAGTTGAAAGAGTGACAGAGCCAATATCAAGGAATATTCGAGCCAAAATGCATGGACAAACGGAGTTTGAAGCAATTTAAGTCATAGGATAAGGGGAAGATGGATTCAGGGAGAGAGTTCCAGGGCTCCGCTGTCGAATAGAAGAAATATTGAGATAATCGTTTCACTCTTGGGTTGGAGAGTTTCACAGAGTAGTGGTGGGATGGTGTTGCAAGACGGGTGCTACGTACTCTACATAGAGGAGGTGGTATACATTGGGAGAGCTCTAAGGAACAATTATTATTGTAATAGCTGTAGAATACCGAGAGACATGCAACACTGCAGCGAAGAGAGAGAGATTGCAAAGAGTTGGTGAGTGGGCGTGAGTTAATGAGACGAAAGGCTTTCTTTTCTACTTTGTCAAGGAGTGCTGTGTGAGAGGATCCTCCCCTCACATGTGAACAATACTCAATACAAGGACGCACTGTGCCCCTGTACAGAGTAATCAGCATATGAATAGATAGGAGTGGAGGTACAGTTGAGAAGATTATTTATGAATAATAGAATGAGAATTGGAGATAGGACAGAACCTGAGGAATACCGGAGTTGAAAGGTTGAGGATGTGAACGATGGCCGTCCACAACCGCAGGTATGGAACGGCCAGAAAGAAAATTAGAGATAAAAGCACAGATAAGAGGAATAGCAACCAAAGGAGGATAGTGTAGAAATCACAGATTTGTGGCAAACTCTATCAAAGACCTTCAATATGTCTAGCACAATAGAAAAGGTCTCATCGAAGTCCCAAAAGAAGGATAACCAAGAGTTAGTAAGATATGAAAGAAGATCACCAGTAGAGCGACCCCTAAGGAATCCATACTGGTGATCTGAGAGTAGATTATGAGAAGAGAGATGCTTAAGAAATTTTGAAGTAAGAATAGTTTCAAATTTTTTTGGAGATAAAATAAATGAAAGCAATTGGATGATAGTTGGAGGGTTGAGATCGGTCACCCTTATTTGGGAGAGGTTGAATGAAAGCAAACTTCCAGCAAGAAGGGAAGATGTTAGAGAAGAGACAGAGATGGAAGAGTTTGCCTTGGCATGGCGTCAGCACAGATTTTTAGTACAACAGGACGAACACCGTCCGGAATGTACGCCTCCTTAGTATTTAGCCCAGAGAGGGTAAAAAGTACATCTTTAGAAGAGATTAGGCTATTAGGCATGAGTAAGTGAGAGGGGGGTGGAGAGGGAGGACTAGCACCAGAATCATCCAAGTTGGAGTTTCTAGTGAAAGTATGGGCGAAGAGTTCAGGTATATCAAAGGAAGAAGTGATGGTAGTGCCGTCAGAGTGGAAATGGGTAGGGAAAGACGAGGAAGTAAAATTGTTGGAGAGGTTTTTGGCTAGATGCCAGAGTGCTTGGGTAGAACTAGAGTTGGCTAGTTCAGTGCATTTATGATTGATGAAAGAGTGTTTAGCTAGAACAGATTTGGCTTAATTCCGGGCAGAAACATAGGAAGAATAAGATTCTTGAGTTTGAAGGCGTCGGTACCGTTTGAATGCTTCCTCCTTATTGCGGACAGCAGTAGAACAAGCGTGAGTAAACCAAGATTTGTTTGTATTAGTCTGAGAGAAAGAAGACCGAATGCCAAGAGGATTACCTCGGTAATGCCTTCAGCACTCTCCGAGGGTCCCAGGCCACGGAACAAAAAATAATTCCATGGGAAATCAAAGAAGTACTGCCGGAGAGCCTCCCAGTTGGCAGCACCAAAGTGCTACAAGCACCGCCGGCTGGGAGGATCAGGTGGCCGTACTGGAGAGATAGGACAGCTGACAGAGATAAGTTTATGGTCAGAGGAGACCAAAGGAGAGAAATGATTGACAGTATAAGTGGAAGGGTTAGAAGTTAGAAACAGATAAAGAATGTTGGGCTGATCTCCGAAGCGATCCGAGATACGGGTGAAATTTTAGGCCAACTGCTCTAGGTCATTTAGGATAGAACAGATGTAGGCTTTTTCACCAGGTTGGTCAGTGGAAATATAGGAGAGCCATTGGCAGTGGTGAACATTGAAATCTCCTAAGATGGAGATTTCTGAGAAAAGAGAGGTGGATAGGATGTGTCTAAAGAATTTGGGAAAGTCAGTAGAGTTGGGGGAAAGGTAGACAGCACAGAAATATTTCGTATGAGAGTGGAAGGATAGTTTGAGCCATAAAGTTGAGAATTCAGAGGAGTAGAAGTCGGGAACATGAGAGCAAGTAAGTTTGTTGAGTATGTATACACAACATCCGCCTTTGCCTTTGATGCTAGGATAGAGAAAGTAGGAAGATACAGAGAAGGGCTGCTGGCATTTGCTTAGACACCTGAGTTTCAGTGAGGAAATGAAGATTAGATTTGTTGAGGAGATGTGGTGTTCGACAGGGGGCAAGCTAGAGAAAAGGCTTCGAATGTTGCTAAAGTTAATGGGAGTATTTAGCTGAAAGTTGATCAGTGTGTTTATCATATATATAGCATCTAGCATTGTGAAGACAGTGAAAATTGAATGCATTGTTAAAAAGTTGAGAAATTGGCCTTTATCTTTGACCTTTATGATTGACCTTAAACTTTGAGTAAGATCAATTTACATTTATGACTGACATCTGCATGAACTGTCTAAATTCATGTATAATCATATCATAAGCACTTGTATATGACCCTAGGGGAGATATTGTGCGGACAGACAGACCGACAGACAAGCTGAGTAACCTTAGTCCGGTATGCGGGGGATTGATACCATTCTGCTTACGCAGAATCGGTAATATACAATAAACAAATACTGTATATATAATTATTTTTCCCCAATCCCATAGATAGAGAAGATGCCGTTTAGGATGGATACACAGCAAGGCAGAGACCACACCATCGCCTCCGACAACAACCTCAGACAAGTGTGTGGTCTACCCAGGGTGGAAAACTTCAGGGACCTTCTAGACATTCTGCCTGAAGAAGTAAGGTGGAAAGAGAGAGAGAGAGAGAGAGAGAGAGAGAGAGAGAGAGAGAGAGAGAGAGAGAGAGAGAGAGAGAGAGAGAGAGAGAGAGAGAGAGAGAGAGAGAGAGAGAGAGAGAGAGAGAGAGAGAGAGAGAGAGAGAGAGAGAGAGAGAGAGAGAGAGAGAGAGAGAGAGAGAGAGAGAGAGAGAGAAAAAGAAGAGAGAGAGAGAGTGTTTGGAAGGAAACATAAGGGGGAAGGGAATGACAGAGAGAGCGAGAAAGAGTTACAAGGAATGCAGTAGTTAGTATCTCGGAAACCTTGCGGCTGATTCCGGGGAGATACTCGAAGTGAAAGGAGAGAGACTGTTTAGTACACTACTCTCATTATAGAGTGTGTACAATACTATCTACTCTCTCCTTAAACTGCTCTACTGAAGAATTGTTTAAATTAATATTCTGAGGGAAGTTTGTTCCAAGTAGAACAGATATTGTATGTGAAAAAGTGTCCACAAATACTAGTGCTGAAAATTTTCAATTCTAACTTCCAGCCATGGTTTTGTGTTGGTATAATCCACATTGTCAAACCCATTATTTTAATCCTTTCATTGTGGGACCCATTCAGGAACGTTCTGGCAATTTAAAGCAATTTACAGGCCCTTAAAGCCTCTTAACACTAAACCGAAGGTGCCCATCATATGACGGGCGAGAGAATATTGGCCACCCCTGCGGTGCCCATCATATGACGGGCGCCATTTTGAGCACATCATGACCTCTGAGAGAGCCCGCGCATTGGGAGGACGACAGCTGGACGTCAACCGGTCGGCACCACAGTTGGGCTGTCACTGGCGTGTATTAGGTCTCCCCACCATCGCCCGTCCTCGCGAGACAAGGAAAAAACTACTGAAATTACCTTATTTTAGGATATTTTCACCTCCGGTTACGTGATCGCTACAAGATAACCCGTGGTCGTACAAGGATGATTCAGGTGTCATTGGAAAGCTCTATTATCGCCCTTTCAAGGATATATAATTGTATTACGCTCTGGCTCTTGTATATGCATAAAAAAGAGCATGGAATAAAGCTCGTTTTCGGTAAATATACCCGCCCAGCAACACGGTCATGTCAACAAACATTAAGGGGTTAAAGCCTGTGGTGGAGACGAGTGCGAGTGATCGGGAGCACGGCAAGCCCCCGTCCGCTTTCCAGCACGGCGGCTGAGGCACTGAGGGGGAACAGTCATATCTCATGAGACCTATGCAACACTGCCAAAGGCAAATGTAGCGCGACAGTGCTCATTATTAGTGAATATTTACCAATGTGTATGGTAGCACTGTGGGTTAACCCCGCGCGCTACAAAGATTGTTCTGGTGTCATTTTGAAGCTATTTTCTTCTATTGTTTTCTCTGAATACATTTAATTTAATTCAGACACTTGCTTAAACATTCAGGAGTGCCTGAATGATAATATAGCGGAAATATGCCCGCAGCGTAAGTGTTAAAAACGTCAATGAGCTGACCTCGTAGTCTGCATGTCTCCAATAGAAAGAGATCAAGAGCTCTCAACCAGTCCTCATAGCTCCGTCTTCTAATCGATAGAATAAGCATTGTAGCCCTAGCTTGTACTCTTTCCAATCGCTCTATATCTTTCCTGAGTGCTGGAGACCAAAATTGAACAGCATACTCCAGGAGAGGCCGTATCAGAGTGTTGTAAAGTGTGAGGACTATTTCCTTATTTTTTTACTTAAATTGCCTCTTAATATAACCCAATCTCTTCTGAGCATTCTTCTCTACTTCAATGCATTACTTGGAAAACTTTAGGTCACTGCTTATCAGAACTCCCAAATCTTTTTCCAAGTCAGTCACTTCTAGAGGAATTCCCAATAGCGAATAGCTTGACTTGGGTTTTGCTTGGCCAATATGCATCACTTTGCACTTGAGAGAGAGAGAGAGAGAGAGAGAGAGAGAGAGAGAGAGAGAGAGAGAGAGAGAGAGAGAGAGAGAGAGAGAGAGAGAGTTACATATAGTTACATATAGTTACATAGAACACACAGCCCTCGGGGTCCCTACTAGGCATTCCAGCCTTACAAACAATTTTTTTCTCTTTTATCACCCCAGCCCCCTCTAGATAGAGGTCAAGCCTTCCCTTGAAAATGTTTATTGTGTCGCTCTCCATCACTCTCGCTGGTAGTTTATTCCACTCTGTCACCACACTGTAGGTGAAGAAACTCTTTGTGACATCTAGGTTTGCCTCTTTGGTTTTTAATTTCATTCCATTTCCGCGAGTTTGAGTATTACTGTTAAATGTGAATAGCGCATTTCTATTGACTTTTTCGAAGCCTTTCAGTATTTTAAAGCACTCAATAAGTTAACCCCTCAACTTTTTAATGAGAACAGGTTCAATCGTTTAAGTCTTTTTTTATATGGTTTATTTCTTAATGAGGGTATCATCTTCATCGTTGTACGCTGCACTGACTCAAGTCTTACAATGTCCTTGCTTAGATAATTCTTAATGAGAGTATCATCTTCGTCGCTCTACGCTGCACTGACTCGAGTCTTACAATGTCCTTACTCAGATAATCATAATAGTAGGGTCATTTGCTTGGAATCCGTGACCATTTTGTTCCTACCTTTTTCTCTCGATGGATTTGACAACCTGAACCATTTTAAAGGAAAATTAGCTCCTATGCCTCTCTGAAAAATGACGGCTAACTCTGCTAGAGCCCAATATTCAAAATGGCCGCCAACGCCATCTTGAAAAACATGAAATGTAATATCTCTGGCATCAGATGAGCTACAAGGACGAATGATTAAAATGAGGTGTCCTTTTTCACTAATTCTGGCATAACAAATCCAATGGAATGGTTATTGTATTGTATTGTATATTGTATTGTTATTGTATTGTATTATACTAATTGTACATACTAATCTGCCACTTCACCAGACTTCAGCTTAGAGCCCTTATTCATTGTTGACTCCATCTATATGTCGAGGGCGACACACGAATATGGTTTTCCTATCATTGACTGTGCAAACATACCACTCTCCATGAATGCAGCCTGATCGACAGGAAGGGTATCAAGCACTGCGGTGAAATCGGGGAGATGCCGACCATACTTGTCATTATCATAGATTTGCATCAAAGGAAGCATGAGCTTGAGTGAGGACTTGAACTCAGTCCAGTTGCTTGTTCTGATTGCATGGATATTTTGAGTTAGAACCTCAACCTTTTCCATGAATCACATCCAGTATTCTGCTTATGGGGCACCCTCAAAGTCATTGAAAAGAGCATCAACGAGGTCCTTCAGCTCAGCATTTCTCTCTAGCTCTGCATGTTCATCTGCAAGTTCCTGTGCATCAATCGGATATCGAAGCTTGGCAAGGGATGCCTTTACTTCTTCAGATAGAGGGGAATCTTCCAAACGTTTGTCTATGACATGGTGGACCAGAGTCTCGTAGAATAGTCGCAAGCAGCGAACCCCACGCTTAACATGTTTTCCACGAAGGGCCTGATCAACAGACCCGTCTGCTATAACACCAGCTGCCACCACCACATCTGAGATGCCAGATCCCTTAAACCTCTTGTATATAGTGTAGATGAATGACATTTGGATGTGGAAGGGAGCCATGAATGGTAAGATTTTGCTGAACAACTCAGCATTCTCACTTTTCAACTCTAGCATGAGCACGTAGACAGGATGATCACCAACAATTATTGCAAAAGGCATCTTTTTTTCTTCGATTGATTTTGCAAGCTTACACATCACATCATTGAGAATTGTCTTACTGGGTAGGTTGGGATAGGTCATGTGGTATATTGCTCGACTCGTCTCATCTGCATTTGACTGCTGGCGTGAAACCCTGAAAACCCAGGCACAGTCTGTTCTTCTGGCTTAGGTCTCGTTCGGTCATCTTGCGCCCTGGCCAATGCATGGATCACACCACGAATTCTTTGCACCGATGTGTCAGGAGGAGGAGTACTTTGATCAGCTGGTGGCTTCCTGAGAGGTGGTTCCCTACGCTTCGCTGTCTTGTATGGGTTGACTTTTTGCATTTCACTTCCGAGCTCTTTGAGAGTTGTCGAGAGGTTTGATGCAAAGTTGGCACCGGGAACTGGTCTATCCTCGTGATTCTCGGAAGGAAGTTCTGTATCAAATGATTCTGGCTGCACAAACATGACATTAGTGCGGTGTGACTGGCCAGCACCGGTCAGTGTGTCGCTCTTGAAGTCATCGATGTCGACTATAGCGATAGCAGGCTTACCCTCAGCTAGTTCGAAGGGGCAATCAGATGAGCACTTGAGGTCACTGACCACCCAAAAATCTTGCAGCATAAGTACGTCATTGTAACTGATGCCCAGTCCATCTTTGTGCATTATGTCGACTATCTCCCTACTCTTGGTCAGTCCATGTAGCAAGACAGAGAGATTTATCTCAAATGCAGTGCGTTTTCCAGTGATGTAGCTTGTGAGGATAGATGCAATCGATCGGACGGATGGACTGTCATCAATTGCAGACTTATTTGGGTGTTTCAGCCATGTGAGAAGCTTCAGCAGGAGCTCACTGAGGTCTTCTTCTCTCTCCAACTCGTGTATATATGGAAGCCAGGGAATAGTATTTGTCCTGATGACTTGCTCTTTGAGTCGTGCTGCAACATTCATCACCAACTGATCATTGCTGACACCCAATGAAGATATTGCCGCCTCGATGTATGTACCTGCTGCTGTTGTACCATATACCAGTTCACTCACATTCTTTTGAATGCGTTCATGAAATCCGATGTCTTCCCCAAATTCATTGACGAGAATTTCCTTTAAGTAGCTGGATTTTACTACTGAGTTATGTCCGTGATTTGAGATAATGCGCTTATAGTCCTGCAGCAGGCCTTGCAGTGTGCGAATTTCATGGTCTTTGAAGATGACTTGACGAATATGATGAAAGAAGAGAGCTTGGGCCTCTCGGAGGTTTACACGCTGCAGATGTTGAGTGCTTTCATCTGAAAGGGGCTTGTGGTCGCTTACATATTTGCGCCAGCACGCACGATGGTAGCGGATTTCCAACCCAAATGCTGTTTGACTATCTGGGGTGGATGCAATCAGAGTGTCAAGTCTCAATCTCATGACCTCATCTTCCAGACGGACAGTATGTAACTTGAATTTAGTCCAGACATCTACTGTTGATAGGAGTATAATCTGCTTGTCACGATCACTACTCTTGTATGCCCCTTTCATGCACCACACACATAGAGTCTTATCGTGAAGGACACCCATACTGGAGCGGAGCCTTTTAGGTGCACTAGCCTCTGGGGAAGGGTCTTGTTGATCTGATGCTTCATCTCTTTCAAGATGTTCCTCGGATTTGTGTTTGCGTTTTTCGGCTTGAGAGAGCTTGCGCTTGCTGGATAATGATGCGTAACAAGTGCTATGCATTTGGTGACCCTTTGGTCTCTTCTCTCAATCCACATTTTCATATATATGTTGAAACTTATCAAGTTCTTTCCATTGTAAAGACTTTTCCCGGATGAATTCCCACTTCTCAGGTGTAATGTTTTCCAAACGATCATCTGCGGTACATCGCTTACCACAGAGTAAAATGCACTCGTATTCATTTAATGTCTTGTCTGGTAACTCTTCACTCTCTCTTCTATTATCCATTATTTCGGTCACTTCACAAGTCGGTGATTTTCATCAGATGGGCATGCGATCCATCTGAAACAGTAAAAAAGTAATATTAGATATACACCGCAGGCAGAGAACAACAGTGATGATAGCAGCAAAAGTGAGGACAGTGATTCTGATAGTGGCTCATACAGTGAATCATGTAGTGACAGTGAAGTGGCAGATTAGTATGTACAATTAGTATACAATACAATACAATACAATATAACAATACAATACAATACAATAACCATTCCAGTGGATTTGTAATGCCAGAATTAGTGAAAAAGGACACCTCATTCGTCCTTGTAGCTCATCTGATGCCAGAGATATTACATTTCATGTTTTTCAAGATGGCATTGGCGGCCATTTTGAATATTGGGCTCTAGCAGAGTTAGCCGTCATTTTTCAGAGGGGCATAGGAGCTAATTTTCCTTTAAAATGGTTCAGGTTGTCAAATCCATCGAGATAAAAAGGTAGGAACAAAATGGTCACGGATTCCAAGCAAATGACCCTACTATAAGGTGACCAGAACTGCACACCATGTTCAAGGTGGGGCCTCATCATACTTTTGAACAGTGGCGCTATTACGTTCTCATGTTTATATTATATGTATATTTTCGTTTAATAAAGCCCAATGCTCTGTTTGCCTTATTTGCAGCTGCTATACGTTGGTCAGAAGTTTTTAGGTTTTCAGATATTAGGTACTATTGGTCTTGGTCTTACCATCTTCTATTAGTGGTCCGATTCCGCTTTTGATCTGTTTATTTTTATTTACTTAACTGTAGAATGTTTGGGGGTTTATGCCACTCTCTCTGGCAATAGCCATTTCATAATTTTGCTTATTCGCCCTAATTATTATTTTTACGACTTCAGTGTTTGGGTTATTTTTTACAAGTTTGTGGAGTTGGTTTCTTTTCCTTATTGCCTTGCCAATGTCTCTACTGTACCAAGGGGGCATACTTGATTTCGTATTACGTTTTGGTTTCATGGGTACAAATCGTTTATATGCTTCTGTAATTGTAGACTTAAAATTTCCCCACAGCTCATTTACTTCGTTTTGATAAGTAATTTTGCCTTTATATTGTCTTTTTCCAAGTTTTGGTCTGCTTAGTGTGCAAGTTTTACATTTCAATATGTATGAGGTTTGAGTGTATGTTTGATAGCGATTCCTTAAGCCTTTCATAATTTATGTTTTTAAAGTCCGGAACCATTGCTGTTGTTTTTACCGTGGAATACTTGCTTATAACGTTGATTCTTAAGATTTTATGATCGGACGTTGCCAGATGTTCACCTACATCCAGGTTTGATAATAGATTTTCTTGGGTAGTGATTACGATGGGGGGGGGGGGGGGGAGGAATGAGAGAGAGAGAGAGAACATTGTCTGAGTCTATAATAATGTGATCTTTGTCCTCTCATGACAATTTAATGCCAATATCAAAATAGCAAATCAGACAGAACATAACCTTTACCCTTCTACTTCCTTCTTTTCACCTGTACTTTTCTTCACTCTACCCTTTGCGAACATCTTTTCTCATCTGTCTATCCATCCACCCTACCTGTTGTTTGTCCTGTCCGTTCAGGGTTAAGCCCCGATGCCTTCATATCCTCCTATAGCTCCATTCCTCACCCCCTAATACTTCCTTTGTCCCCTTGAGTCATTAAAGTTATTAAAAGTATTTGTGTGTAATATATATATATATATATATATATAGGTTAAATTATTAAATCACTGGTACATGAATTAATCCCGACAATAAGTTAAATAATATAATTACCAATATGAAGAATTCTAAGGGTTGATTCCTGTCCTCTTACACACGGCTAATTCATATGCATGACATGTAGGAATGTTCACATAATACAATATCAATACATAATTAACTTAGCTTAGAGGACGGGTGATATTGGGCTGAAGATTATATAATTAGTGGTAGCACATGGTGAATTCGAGGTTGAGTCAGAGCCGGAGGGAAGAGTGATTGATACGGCTGTTATGACGAGACTGAGGGCCGGCGCTTTATCCCTTCGCGAGATTACATATGACTGCCGGCTCATAATAATTCTAATCTAAGCTTTTGGTTCCATGATACATCTAGAGCTGATGTATATATTTATGCATTACAGTTTTTATTTAACCTAAAATTAATAATAAACTACAGTACATAAGGTACTAGCCGAAATCGTACTTACTATACAATACCGCCAAATTCAAGTACCCAATTGGACTCAAAACTGTCGGGATCATCATACACTATTCCCGACAGTATTGCTTGTCTCACAATCCTATATTTATATCACGCCATGTCCCCCTACCCGCCCCAGATGAACCAGCTCTCACACCACCTCGACGACTCCAACATATATGGCTCAAACCGCGAGGAGGAACGGCAGCTGAGGGCCTTCCGAGGGGGACTATTGAATGTGCAAGAGTGCAACCTCCGTCCCCTAGACTCACAGGCCATGGAGTGTGCGAGTATCAGGGAGTGCTTTCCTTGCTTTAGAACAGGTAAGTTGAGGAGGGCTGACGTCAGGAAAGGTAGGTGATAGTCAATATACACCATATGAGAAGGAGCACTTTATTGACTAAGTTTTGCATAGAGCTTCATCAGGTCAATTGTGATTGACCTGATTAAGCTGTATATGAAACCTTGACGGATTTAGCCCCTTCAGCACAATGACTTCTTTTTACCTTTTACTTTGGCTGAAGTTAGACGATGTTATGCACTTTAAGAAGAGAGGCAGAGTTATAATCGCTAGAGGAGGGAAGGAGGCAAGGGAAGGAAGAAGTAAAGCAGGCAGGAAGGATGGATGACAGACAGAAAGAGAGGGAGGTCCGACTTGCGAATTCAAAAGTTTCATTGACATCTTGTATGTCCTCAAAATGTATGCACTAGTCATTAATTTTCAGACAAAACAGACAAGCTGATAGCGATAATGTATCTATATACATTAAGGAAGCTATTTACAGATACAGTAGATACTACTTTCTTTCTTTCTCCCTCGCACACACACACACACACACACAACACAGTCACACAGATTTTACGTACAGATTATATCGACTTTGATAATGAAAATGTGTGAGGTGGCGCTGGTAGCAGTTAGAGTAAATGGTGGCTAAAGCAAAACATTCTCAGTGAAAGTAGGTGTTTATCAAGGCTCGGTGCTGAGCCCAATGCAGTTTGTCTTGGTCCTGGAGGTACTGTCAAGGGACTTCAGAACAAGACTTCCATGGGAGTTGTTATATGCAAATGATCTAGCTATTGTCTCAGATAGTGTGCAATTCGCAGAGGTAAAGTTTATTTGATGGAGGAAGGGTATGGCAACCAAGGGATTAAGAATTAATATAGATAAAACAGATCAGTATCAGTGGAGTAGGGCACAGGAATATGGAAAGAAGTGGATTTCCCATGTGCAGTTTGCGGGAAGGGCATGGGAAGTAACTCAATGCAATGTTTCTAATGACTTAGCATACAAGAGGTTAAGTGAGGTGAGACGACCTTTGACAAGGAGCACAGACTTTGAATTTGCAGTTTGTAAGGGAGAACTTGTGTTGAATGACTTGCTTGATAATATCAATTTAGGCAGTTTAATGCTGGAGTGTGTGATATAATTTTGCTACTTCGGTGATACGGTTTCTGCCGGAAGTGGTTCTGAAGCTGCCTCCATTGCCAGAGTCAGGAATGGCTGGGTGAAGTTCAGATAACTGTTGCCTCTCTTGACCATGAGAGGTCTTCCACTTCAACTTAAAGGGAAGGTGTATGCCTCCTGGGTTAGGAGTGTAATGAAATGTGCCTATAAATATGTAAATTATGTGAAATGTGTAATGGATATGTTGGGGAAATCCCAGGGATGAGGTATCAATTGAGAAAGTAAGAAGGCATCTGGGCATTAGAAGTATCAGTGAGGTGATGCTTATGAATAGGTTAGGTTGGTTTGGACACATGGAGAGAATGGATGATCAAAGCTTGGTGAAGAAATTTAATGTCAAACTATGAACGTGGAGGGAGCTGCGCGTGGTAGTAGAACTAGAAAGGCAAAGGATCAAGTATTTGGTCCGATTTCAAAATAAGGAACCTGAAAATAGAAGCAGCCCAGAACAGGGTTGCCTGGAGTGATGCTATTTAGGATGTAACACTACAACCACACTTTCTGTGGATGAAGTGGTTTTTAAACTTTTATGTATGTATTTGAATCATGACAAGACACTGTGCCTACACAATTACCTATTGTATATATCTTAATTTCGCATGCTAAGGTTGAAGTCAGGTGGAAGACGAAAAGGAAGGGAGGGAGGTTGAATTTTCCAGCCTGACAAAACGTTCTACACTTTACCAATACATTTCATAATTATTTCATGTGGAGGAAGCCAGGAAAGGAGGGAGGATGAAAGACAGAAAGTAAAGGAGGGAGGTTGCAATTGAATCTTGTCATAACGCTACACAATTTACCTTTACATTTCTTCATTCCCTCATGCTTTCTCGCATTCTATTCCCCAGGAGACAACCGAGTAAACGAGCAAGTGGAGCTGTCGGTAATCCACACACTCTGGGCAAGGTTCCACAACTTCATCGCCTCGGCCCTGGCCAGGCAGAACCCCATGTGGAGTGACGAGACGCTGTTCCAGGAGGCGAGGAGGAAAGTCGTCGCCATTTACCAGTACATTATTTTCAACGAGTGGGTGCCGATTATTATAGGTTAGTAATGGTGATAGGGGTAGTAGTATTAGTATCTGCCAAGTTATAGTGAGCCATAGACTTTATTTTCCCCTGTCATGGTGAACCAAAGACATTATTTCTCCCTGGTGCGGCTTATTTGTTAAATAGACAACTCAAACCCCCAATTATCTTCAAACTTCTCACCCAGAAACCCTCACTCCAGACTCCAAACAATCTAAAAATGTCCCCCACCCCCACCTTCCCTCCAGAGCCCTCGTCTCTACCCCTGTAAAATCCCGATGTCTTCATCTCCTCCTTCAGCTCCCTTCCTCAGCCCCTACTACTTCCTGTTCCCTTCTTTCAATTGAGGCATTAATTTGATCAAATTCCTTGATTGTCTATTCTTTTTTCATGTGCTGCATATACAGCATACTTATTTAAACACTTGTGTGTGATCTACCTAAGCTATTCAATATATAACCTCTTCTTTCTCTCCCCACTCAGGCAAGGAGTACATGACAGACATGCAAATCCTATCCCTGCGTCAAGGCTTCTCTAACAACTCTGACTCCAGCGCCAACCCCACTATCACCAACACGCTTGTTCAGGGCATGCTGGAGTGAGTATATATTTGTGGATTATGATTTATTTTGACACTTTATTCTGTCTTACTGGCTAATTAAAATGTAAAACTTGCAAACTAAACAAACCAAAATTGGGACAAGGACAATATAAAGTCAAATTAAATTATCAAAATCGCTATGTGGAAACAACGTTTACTAAAATGAAAATTATTAAATAAAAGAACACAATCCACCACATAGGGTGTACATTACTACATGAGCAAGTTAATCTGTTTCCCAAGCAAACTAATCGCACATATAACAACGCACTATCGTCACGTTAAAGGAAGTAGTCAAGTTTGGGAAGTCCGGGACGTTCTGGCAAATTTTACTAAACTCTGCATGAATAAAGAAACTATATGTTAAATGTCAAAATATTATTTAAAATCAAATTTGCAACATGACAAGACATTAAAATAGTACAAAATACAAATATTGATAAGATATCTATATTATTACAAAATAATATATAAAATACAGTACAGCACTCACTAACGATAGTGCTATCGGGTAGGTACCTGTAAGCATAGCATGCCTCAAGTGACCCCTATCAATAACTACCCTACAAATAACCTACATTTATAGCACAAATAAACTAAGGAAATCGCAAAAGTAAGCAATTGATACTATCGACAATGAATACATATAATATAAAGACAAATAATTACAAAATATGAAGTAACAACAGATTTAAACAAAGAGTACTCTTTTAACAAGAACAATAAATTTAAAAAATCATCAATATTAATATTAATAATAATAATAATAATAGAAAAAGAAAAAGATAAACAATAAATACAGACAAAAAGTAAGCAGATGTTATACAAGAAACTTCAAGTTAAAAATGCTTGATTAAAATTATTGATGTCAAATTTTAGAATACAGTCACAATAATTGACCCTAAAAAGATTAAATTTATGGAACAATTTACTTGCCTCAAAACCTCTGTCCACTAAGAGTCTGTATAGTAACCTAGCTCTAGCCCAAAAGTCATCTACTTTAGTGCAGATTTTACAAAATCTTATTAATTGGGAATAAAAACAATTATAAGTTATTTTACTATCGATATTACTACTAGGGAAAGGAAAGTTTATTACGTTAAAATTAAAATCATCAACTTTGTGATATACTTTAAGTATGCACTGTTCATTAACAATCTCTATATTTATATCAAGAAAATTTTCAACTTTATAATTTACGTTACATTGTGTGAGGGGAATAGAATTAGGGTAAATAAGTTTAGCAACTTGATTAAAATTTAACAAATTGCAAACAAGAATATCATCAATATATCTACTATTATTACTTAACAGTTTAGCAAGTGCTAATTTTTCTGAATTTTATTTTTCTTGCTACTGTCAACTAAGTCTTTTATATATTTAAATTCTAAAGCAAGCAAGAATAAGTCTGCAATTAAAGGGCTAGCATTTCCACCCATAGGAATTCCTAATATTTGTTTGAAAATGTACGGCCGGAATCTAACATAAGTATTGAAAAGGAGGAATTTAAGGGCATCTTTAAGTTTAGTTCTATCAAAATATACAGAACTAGTGGGAGTAGAGCTAAGTGATGCATTATTAAAATATGTATAAACATTTATGAAATAATTACCATTCTTAACGAACCTGTCAAAGTGCAAATCTATAATAAAGCAAAACTCTGAATATACTAAATCTAAAGACAAATTGGTATACAAAGTTGAAAAGTCGAAGCTATGTACCGAGGTAACTTTCGGCATGGTATTTATTTTATCAATAACTTCTAACGAATTGTCAACACTCCAATAATAGTTAATGCCAGTTCTTTTCATGATGGTATTACAATATCTTTTATGAGTACTTTTAATGTATTTTAAGCAATTTACGACTTGTTCTGATAGAGTTTTAGTGGTAGCAAATTTTGCTCCGGCAATAAAGCGATATTTATAAGGTCTTTTATGAAATTTAGGTAACATGTATAATTTTGCAATGCACTTGTTCTTATCTGAAAGTTTAATATCAAATATTATATTTTTCTTGGTATGTTCATCGATTAAGTTATCAATATTCAGATTATTTTGAATTTCATAAACAGAATTACCGCAAATATTTTTACGTAATATGTTACCCTTAATACCTAATTCTTTTTTCATATTTTATATTAGACGAATATATTCACGAATAAATTATCGAATATATTATCGAATATATCACGAATATATTAGACGAATATATTCAGTTTAGGAAGAGCTATTATATATTACCCCTTTGATTATAAAGGGAAAGTTGAGGGGCAAAGAAAAAATTTGACGCTTTGGCTCCCAGTCTGCCAACCTTTAGGTTGGCAGACTGGGAGGTCAATCCACGGAAGAGACGCCATCACTCTCAACTATCCCTTCGTAATTGCTGAAGGGCACAGGGTTTTGGGTGGGGCTTTGGTTTCCCGGGCGTTTCCGCACCCTCCTCAGCTCGTCGCCTTGGAGTGGATTCGGTCACATGGGTTTTAGTGGTAAGTAGGGAGGGTTCTGTGGGGGCGCTCGGTTATGGCCTTAGCCTTGCTTGGGACCTTGGGGCTGCTCAGCCAGACAGACTGAGGAACAACAACAACCCCTTTGATTCGGACAGATCCTTCTTAAATTGCATACAATCGTCTAATGATAATCTGAATAAAGTACAGTATATATATTTTCTACTGCCGCCTTCAGATTCGGACACCTCACCCGATTAGTTTGTCAATAATGAAACGTTTTACCACATTCAGGTGTCGATTGTAATCTGGGCGAGCGATAGCAAGCCTGTAAATTAAAAGAAATCGTCCTTCGGCTGAGACATACGAATTTAGTTTGAAGGGAATCTGGGTGAAGGAAGTTCGGGAAGGCGTTTTTGTTAGCCTAGGGGACATACTAAAATACATTGCTCGAAAATGGCAAACGCAAGCAAAATCCTCAATAATGATTAAACAAAATATCATAATAACCCAAAAGGTGTCGAACCAGATAGTGTTAACCAATGCCAATAATAATATATGCTATAGTCTATTCATTATAAGTAGGCCTGCAATCTTTGCCTCTATCCTCTGTAGCTCAAATAAGGCTAGAACAAATGAGCTGTAAATTGACGCACCTATTCCCTGGCTGACTCTTCCTAAAAAACATCCATTAGAGCCCCCTTCTAGATTTATTTGTAAATTTTTCGGTAGAAAAAATTTCCGGCCGAAGGCCGGTTCTTCTAACATTACAGGCTCACTATCGTTCGCCAAGAAAAAAATAGACACCTAAATAGCACGAAAGGTCTAAATATTGACGAAGAAATGGGGCAAAAAGGTCTTAAAATCGACTATCTAATGGGGCAAACATCTTAACATCTGAAAACTAATGGGGCTAAACATGAGGGAGAAAAGTAACCAGAAAAACGACCCATGTCCCCTTAATTGCTCTTGTTGTTTTGGAGTTACAGAGGTTAGTGGTAAAGATTTCTGGCCTACTTATAATAAATAGACTATAGTTTACTGTTGAATTGCCGACTTGCGAGTTTCGTTCTATAAGGAAGTTGGAGCTGTGGCCATCAATATTTAACAGAATATACAGCTAAAACACGGTCGTAGTACACTTATAAATACATAAATACGGTCGTAGTAAACTTATGAATACATAAATACGGTCGTAGTACACTTATAAATACATAAATACGGTCGTAGTACACTTATAAATACATAAATACGGTCGTAGTACACTTATAAATACGGTCGTAGTACACTTATAAATACATAAATACTGTCGTAGTACACTTATGAATACATAAATACGGTCGTAGTACACTTATAAATACATAAATACGGTCGTAGTACACTTATAAATACATAAATACGGTCGTAGTACACTTATAAATACATAAATACGGTCGTAGTACACTTATAAATACATAAATACGGTCGTAGTACACTTATAAATAAATAAATACGGTCGTAGTACACTTATAAATACATAAATACGGTCGTAGTACACTTATAAATACATAAATACGGTCGTATTACACTTATAAATACATAAATACGGTCGTAGTACACTTATAAATACATAAATACGGTCGTAGTACACTTATAAATACATAAATATGGTCGTAGTACACTTATAAATACATAAATACGGTCGTAGTACACTTATAAATACGGTCGTAGTACACTTATAAATACATAAATACGGTCATAGTACACTTATAAATACATAAATACGGTCGTAGTACACATATAAATATATAAATACGGTCGTAGTACACTTATAAATTCATAAATACGGTCGTAGTACACTTATAAATACATAAATACGGTCGTAGTACACTTATAAATACATAAATACGGTCGTAGTACACTTATAAATACATAAATACGGTCGTAGTACACTTATAAATACATAAATACGGTCGTATTACACTTATAAATACATAAATACGGTCGTAGTACACTTATAAATACATATATACGGTCGTAGTACACTTATAAATACATAAATATGGTCGTAGTACACTTATAAATACATAAATACGGTTGTAGTACACTTATAAATACGGTCGTAGTACACTTATAAATACATAAATACAGTCATAGTACACTTATAAATACATAAATACGGTCGTAGTACACTTATAAATACATAAATACGGTCGTAGTACACTTATAAATACATAAATACGGTCGTATTACACTTATAAATACATAAATACGGTCGTAGTACACTTATAAATACATAAATACGGTCGTAGTACACTTATAAATACATAAATATGGTCGTAGTACACTTATAAATACATAAATACGGTCGTAGTACACTTATAAATACGGTCGTAGTACACTTATAAATACATAACTACGGTCATAGTACACTTATAAATATATAAATACGGTCGTAGTACACTTATAAATTCATAAATACGGTCGTAGTACACTTATAAATACATAAATACGGTCGTAGTACACTTATAAATACATAAATACGGTCGTAGTACACTTATAAATACATAAATACGGTCGTAGTACACTTATAAATACATAAATACGGTCGTAGTACACTTATAAATACATAAATACGGTCGTAGTACACTTATAAATACATAAAACCCAATTCAACATACCATTTATCCATCAGAAACGTTCATTATTCTTGAATTTTTGTTTAATATCGATGTTCACGGCTCCAACTTCCTTATAGCCTGAAACTCGCAATTGGTCAATTGGCACTGCTGGCGATCTACTGGTTTAACACCGTCTGGTCCGACGTCTTACATAAGAACATAAGAAAATGGGAGTCTGCAAAAAGCCGATCGGCCCATACAAGGCAGATCCCTGTCACACCCAACCCCAATTACAAGGCCCAATTATAGACCCATCTCACTAATACCTTGAGTACTGACCCCACCAAAACGGTCAGAGATTAACACAAGATTACGGGGGTCTGCTGAGCGCCGATTGGCCCACACCTGGTAGATCCCCCTCACACCCAACCCATCTCGTCCATATGCCTATCTAATTTCATCTTAAAGCTCCCTATCGTTCTTGATCCCACTATATCACTTGGTAGCCTATTCCACCCATCTACAACTCTGTTACCAAACCAATATTTGCCTATATCTTTTCTGAAACGAAATTTATCTAATTTGAAACCATTTGTACGAGTTATTTCGCTATCACTGAGCTTTAGTACATTTTTCATGTCTCCTTTATAAATTCCACTAACCCACTTGAATACCTCTATCATGTCACCTCTAACTCTGCGTCTCTCTAACGAATGTAAGCCTAATTTCTTCAACCTTTCTTCATACGGAAGATTTCTAATATTATGGATAATTTTTGTCATTCTATGTTGTACTCTCTCCAATGAATCTATGTCCATTCTGTAATAAGGACACCAAAATTGAACAGCATAATCCATATGGGGTCTCACTAATGACAAGTAAAGTTTTAAGATAACATCAGCAGTTCTGTTACTCACACTCCTAGATATGAACCCGAGAATCCTGTTTGCCTTGTTACGAACGCTTATACACTGTTGTCTAGGTTTCAAATCATTGCTAACAAACACACCTAGATCTTTCTCACAGTCTGAGTTTTCTAATTCCATATTAGCTAGGTTATATTTAAAATTTATATGCATCTTCCCTATCTTTAATACCTTGCATTTGTCAACGTTAAACTTCATCTGCCATTTTACTGACCATTCGTGTAAGGTATCTAGATCCCTTTGCAGACACTCTATATCTCTATCTGAATAAATATTTCTCCCCATTTTGGTATCGTCTGCAAATTTACTTATCCTACTAGTTATACCTAAATCAAGGTCATTTATGTATATAATAAACAACAGAGGACCTAATACAGATCCCTGGGGGACACCACTCTTGACTGATCCCCATTCTGACTTAGTACCATTTATGCTGACTCTCTGCTTCCTACCAATTAGCCATGACCTAATCCATCCTATCAACGCCCCACCTATTCCATGTGCCTCAACCTTTCTCATCAATCTCTCATGAGGGATTTTGTCGAAAGCTTTACTGAAATCTAAATATATAATATCATATGACTTGTCATTATCTACTGCTTCATATACCTCTGAGAAAAAACTAAGCAAATTAATAAGGCAAGAACGTCCCTGAGTGAATCCATGCTGAGAAGAATTGATTAAGTTAAATGTTTCTAAGTGGTTTCTCATTTTCCTAGCAATAATTGACTCTAGTAGCTTTCCTGTGATTGAAGTGAGACTAATGGGACGGTAATTGGATGCTATTGATTTATCACCTTTTTTGAAAATCGGAACTACATTTGCAAGCTTCCAAGCTTCTGTATCTAATGAATTGTTAAAAAGAAATGTTAATGTGTAACTTAACTCATCTCTGCATTCTTTTAATGCTCTAGCATATACCTCATCGGGACCAGGCGATTTCTGAGGTTTCAGTCTGTCAATTTCCTTAAGCACATCATTTCTACTTATAGTAACCGTACTTAACCTATTTTTTATACTATCGCTATATACCTTACGGACTTCTGGAATCTGTGCCAAATTTTCATTTGTGAAAACGGATAAAAACTGACTATTTAATGTACTGCACATTTCTAAATCATTTTCTGTCATTTCTCCTATCGAAATTTTAAGGGGGCCTATTTTATCTCTAACTTTAGATTTATATAGCTGGTAAAAAGCCTTAGGGTTATTTTTTGAGTCATTGGCTATCCTGATTTCATAATTTCTTTTGTCTGTCCTTATACATTTTTTAACCTCACTTGATAGATTCTGAAAGTAAGTAAGTAGGTGAATTTCGCCTTTCTTAATTTTTCGATATATTCCTCTCTTTTTTCCTAGAAGGTCTAATAGTCTATTATTCATCCATTTGGGTTGGTTCTGTGTTGATCTAAATTTTCTTTTGGGTATATATTTATTTTGCGCATTGTGGAGTGACGAAATAAAATGATTATATGTAGCTGTCAAATTATCCTGAGTTAAGACAGGTATCTGAGAGAGAGTATGTTCATTAGCGCACCTGGGTCCACTTAATAGTTTAACCATAGGATCGACTCTTAAGGCTCTTCTTAATCCACCATAATTGGCTTTTCTGAAATCTGGGATAAGTGTCGTATTCTCTTTAGCCTTTCCTGTCCATTGTATGTTAAAATACATTGATTTATGATCACTATTTCCTAGTTGGTCTCCTATCTCTACATTATTTATCATTGTTCATTATTACTGAGAACTAAATCGAGGATATTATTACCTCTAGTAGGCGAGTCTATGAATTGAAATAAAAAACTATCCTGTACCGCCTCAATAAACTCTTTTGAATCTGAGTCGCCGATTTGATGCTGCCAATCAATATTCGGAAAATTAAAATCCCCCATAATACACACATTGCTAAACCTTGATGCTATTTTCACTTCCTACCATAAAGCTGTACCTTCGTTTCTACTCATATTTGGTGGTCTATAAATAACTCCAATAATTATGGTCTCACTACCTTCGCTAACCTCTACCCAAACACTTTCGTTATCAGTATTTAGTCTAATACCTGATTTAATACAGCTTTTTAAAGAACTCCTGACAAACACTGCTATTCCGCCGCCCCTCCTACTTGTTCGGTCGCGTTTAAACAAACTATATCCTGGTATATGGAATTCTGCTAAAAAAAATCTTGATTCTGTATTAATCCATGTTTCAGTCAGTGCTATAATGTCTATATTTTCGTTGCTAACAAGTGCTCTAAGTTCATCCATTTTGTTACATAAACTCCTACAGTTTGTATAATATAATCGCAATGAATTTATTTTACTGGTATCGGATTTACCTTTATTTCTAACTGAATTCCTATCTTCTGTTACACCTTCAATATTTCTACTAGCAGTACAATTAAAATCCTGTGACTGATATTTTCTATTCCTATCTGATGTACCAGTACGGCAATTTACCCTATCTAGACAATTATTCTTACTCATATTTTCAGGCTTTATTTTCAGCGAAACCCCGCGACAATCCTATCTATTGACCTAGCTAAATTCGCCACCCCTAGCCAAGAAAGATGAACCCCGTCCTGTGCGTACAACTGATTTTTACCATAGAAACGGGTCCAATTATCAAGGAATGGTATTGCATTTGCATTGCAGTATTTTTCCAGCCGACAATTGATACCAATTGCCCTAGATGACCATTCCTTGCTGACCCCTCTCCGTGGCAAGATACTGTGTACTACAGGTATGCCTCCCTTCCTCCTAACTTTATCTAACACCTCCCTGTACTGCCGAAGCAGTACTTCCGTCCTACCTTTACCAACATCATTGCTCCCTGTACTGATACAGATAATGGGGCTATCTCCAATATCTTTTATGATGTAATCAATTTCCTCTAACACCTTCCCAACCCCGGCACCAGGCAGACAGACAAGCTTCCTAATATCAGTACAGGTGGACCTAGCTAAGTGTCTGACCATGGAGTCCCCAACAATTGAGAAGGACTTGCCTCTCCTTGTCGATAACTTGGTAGCAGCTGCGGCAGCGGCAGGAACTCCTGGGGCAGCAGTTGAAGGTACTCCTGGGGGGGGGCAGCAGTCACAGCATTCCCTGTTGGAGGCAACTTACTTACCTTTCTCCTGGTTTCCTCGCCGAAGGAAGCACTCGCAGCCTCACCATCACATTCGTCATCCAAGGTGATGAACTTGTTGCTGAGGGCAACTGGCCGCCGTAGAAATTTGCAGGTTGTTGCACTTGTTGGAACAACTGTCCAGGGAGCATCACGATCCCTAACAGCAGTTGCACTATCCTCACTTTTCTTGTCAGCCAAAGTCAGCTTTAAGGCCAAATTCTCATCTTTGAGAGAGTGCACCTCTCTCTCCACATTATCCAGCCTTTCTTGCAAAGCAAGACAAAGCTGGAGAATATGAGAGGAGGTAGCAATCTCGTCAACACCAGCCATTTTAAGAAAGCGTTAACACTATCACCACACTATGGGCAAAGATAATTCATTGGGTGTCACTAGGGACAGGTCCTCACTCAGCAAAGGTCAGGCAGGTACTGTGGGTTATTATTATATTTTGTTTAAATGTTATTAAAGATTTTGCTTGCGTCTGCCATTTTTCGAGTAATGTATTTTAGTTTGTTCCCTAGGCTAACACAAACGCCTTCCCAGACTTCTTTTAAACTACAAAAATGCCCACCCAGACCCCCTTCAAGCTAAATGCCCACCCAGACCCCCTTCAAGCTAAATGCCCACCCAGACCCCCTTCAAGCTAAATTTGTACGTTTTTGGTTAGAAAAATGTCCCGGCCAAAAGAAGATTTAATTTAAGTTAAAGGGTCGCTATTGTGCGCCCAGAAAAAAACTTGACTCTTGAATGGAAATAAACTTATCTTTATCGCCAAACTAATGGGGTGTTACGTCTTAAAATCTCTAAAGTAATAGATCGAAACGTGGAGACAAAAAAGACCTCCCCCGGCTCAAATAACGTTAAGGGGTTTACTTTTTTAGTTGTCCGGGAATGGTTTGTTTGCTTTGTTAACCCGTTTTGGGGCGGAAGGATTTGGGATATGTATGTACAGTATTCTGTATATATATATATATATATATATATATATATATATATATATATATACAGTATATATATATATATATACATATATATATATATATATATATATATATATACATACAGTATATACCGGTATATATATATATATATATATATATATATATATATATATATATATATATATATATATACAGTATATACCGGTATATATATATATATATATATATATATATATATATATATATATATATATATAGAGAGAGAGAGAGAGAGAGAGAAAGAGGGAGAGGGAGAGGGAGAGAGAAGGAGAGAGGGAGGGAGGAAGGGATCCCAGCTACCTAATACCAAGGTCACGTGACTACTTACTAGCAAATTGGGATTCCGTAACCCTTTGTTCTCCTCTCAATCCTATCTTACCTTGGAAGGGCCATTCGGCCCATTCTCTCTCTCTCTCCTATAGTTTTTTCTTTAAATCTCTCTCCCTTTCTCTCTCTCACCTATAGTTTTTGCTTTAACCCTATTTGGTCCAAGGTGGGTCATTTTGGACCTCCCTTGTTTCACTCCATTAGTATGGTGATTGTAAAACGTTTTACCGCATTAGTTTTGAGATAGGGAAGGAAAGAGTAAATGAAAGAAACAAAGGAGATGCGGTCCCACAAACAACAACAACCACTGTCACCACGCCACCAAGACAAAAGTGCACAAGAGCCTCCTCACCACGCTTCGCTCGGGTCACATGTGTTACTCAAGCACTTTCCCCGATCCCAGGAAGGAACACACCTGTGAGGACATCAACAAACAATTATGCACAAACCAGAGATGGCCACTCAAGACATCGTGGGGAAGGAACAGTACATACACATAAAAACACCACGCGCCCTTCTTGCCCTGATATGCACCACTGCACAGGCGCAGATTCCCAGAAGGGCTACCGCAATCGACCTAGACCCTCCTCCGAGCACAGCCGCCCCTCTAGCCGCGAAATGCCCCACCGAGGAGAACGACGGAAAGGGTAAGACTATCTCAGCCCACCTCACCATCAGCAGAGTTGGATAGATACTATTATCACGCCGGTAGGAATAGTATCAGAAGACTTGGGACTATTAACTGGGAAATTGCCTTGAGGGAGTAAGACACACGGGATGAACTACTCGATGCATTTCTTGAAGGTACCGTACCTTGGATTTGCTAGTATTCTTGTTGGACCACACTGGCGACCACCCAACATCTTTACATTGCCTTGGTACAGGATTTACTATAATTAGAGTATGCAGTACCAACAAGTGCTCTAGTTCTAGTAAACCTACAAAAATAGTAAGGCTGGTTGGAAGAGCATAAGACACTGGTGAAACGGCTTCCTTCTCAGTCAGGACTCGTAGTGGAGGGTGTAAGACACTGGTGAAACAACTACCTACTTAAGTCCTACGATACAAGAGCGTAAGACACTGGTGAAACGGCTCGTACTCGTTTAAACCCAAGATCCAACATCAAAGTTCTTCCAGAGACTCCTGTAGGAAGTCTGGGTTAGAGACTTGTAGTGGAGGGTGTAAGACACTGGTGAAAAAACTTCCTACTTAAGTCCTGCGATACGAGAGCGTAGGACACTGGTGAAACGGCTCGTACTCGTACAAACTCAAGATCTAACATCAAAGTTCTTTCAGAGATTCCTGTAGGAAGTCAAGGTCAAGGACTCCTATTGGAGGGCGTATGATACTGGTGAAACGACTTCCTACTCAAGTCATATGATACGAGAGCGTAAGACACTGGCAAAATGGCTCATATTCGTATAAGACCTCAACCCCGCAGATCTTCAGAAGATCCCAAGGAAGTCTTCGCCAGCTCTGCAACTGTCACACGGCAGGACCACCACCACGGACCAGGACGTCATCAGGAATACAACGCAGCCGCATCTTCAAAGACTGTCGGAACCTGCCAAAGATCTTCCCCTTGAGACGCCTAGTGGAGCCTCGATCGTGCTCTTATATAATTACCAATCCATGTCTGATGTAACATTGTACCTATAATCAATTGTTACTGCGAAATAAGAATAATCTATGTTTGTACTCTGTTATATTATCCTCTATTGCCTTCGTGTTTGTGTTTGTGTTGATCTCCTTTTCCCCAGTCAAGTAAGAACCTACCTAATTAGTCAATACAACCCCGGTAAAAACCTGGTATAACACTTTTTCGATAATAAGACACTTCACCCTATTTAGATGTCGATTTGTCCTGGGCGAGTGATAGCGAGCCTGTAACTCAGAAGAAATTGGCGGGATATTTTTCTATATAAAACGAAAAAGTACAAATTAACTTGAAGGGGGTCTGGTTGGGTACTTTATTAGTTTGAAGTATGTCTGGGGAAGCATTTTTGTTAGCCTGGGGTGACAAACTAAAATATGTTGTTCGAAATGGCAAAAACAAACAATATCCTCAATAAAATATAATAACCCACAAGACGCCGGATCGGATGATGGCATCATTTTAATTTTACTCAGATTACCATTAGACCATTTTCTTTAGCTAATAATCTACTTCTAGGACTTCAAGGGCTAAATACGAATTCAATAAACCATCTCAATAACGTAGGACCATCTTAAATTGCAAAATATTGTTTGCCTGTAAATAAGATATCTTAAAAATTTATGAACCGACTTTCACGAAAGTTGGTGGACAGATAGGATCTACAGTAAGAAATAAGTGATTCAATTTAGGGGGTGATTGGCAAAGCACATACCTCTGCCAACGTAGACGGCTCAAAAAGTTATCAATCGATGTTCACAATTTTTTTTGGGCATATAGGATGTGCACCAAGGAAGAAGTGTGATTTCATTTAAGAGGTGATCGGTAGAGCGCATACCTCCGCCTGTGTATGCGGAGACAGCAGGTGGAGGTATGCGCTATCTCGAGTGCCCCTCTAGTTTGGATTAGCTTTTATTGTCCTATTAATATATAACTGTTAACCTTATTTGGCCAAAGGGAGTGCATTTTGGACCAATAAATAAAGAATAATAAAGGTACAAAAATAATACTTGCGTTAATATACAGACCTCCAGCTCAATCAGTGCAAACTGACCGAGAAATTTATGAACAAATTGCAGATGTAAGTAACTCACAAGATACCGTAATTTTTGGCGACTTTAATTTACCTGTGACCAAGTGGGGCGATACTCTTACTTCACACTCCGGACATGACTTGTATACGAACTTGCAAGAGAGTTCGCTTTATCAATTTGTTCGAATGCCGACCCGTGGTAATAACGTTCTTGACATTGTACTTGCAACAAAAGAAGAATTGATAGAGAATTTGAATGTTGGTGATGAATTCAGTAACAGCGACCATCGTACGATAACTTTCACTTTAAAGTTTACTAGTAACGAACCAAATAGTAGCATTGAAAAAGTCCCTAATTTCAAGAAAGCAAACTTCCATAAACTTAGAGCTATGTTTAAAGAAACTGACTGGAGCTTTTTAATTAACAATAACGACATAAATACATCTTGGAAGTTATTCGAAACCACTTACCTAAAAGCAGTGCAAGACTGCATACCATCGAAAATACGGCGTCCAGGCCATAATAATAAGCCCAAATGGTGGAATAAAGATATTTCAAACTGCCTGCTTGCTAAAAAATTTGCTAATGATAGATTAAAATCCTCACAAAATGACGAAGAACGGGTGAAATTTGTAGAGCTACGACGCAAAGCCAAAAAGTTAATTAAGCAAAGTAAAAAGACCTTAGAGTTACATATTGCGAATCAAAGTAAAACAAACCCGAAAGAATTCTATAGTTATATCAGAAAGAAAAAAGTAGTTACTTCAACTGTTGGACCGTTAGTCGATGAAAAAGGAGAATACACCAAAGACGAAGTACAAATGAGTAATGCCCTCAATACCTTCTTTGCATCAGTTTTTACAACAGAAGACCTCAGTGATATCCCTACACCATCGCCGATTCAGATTGATAATTCAGATGTTCTAAGCAATATCACCGTTACAGAGAGAGAAGTATTGAATTGTTTAGATAAACTCAAGGTAAATAAAATGCCAGGACCTGATACAATCTCGCCTAGAGTTCTAAAGGAAGCAAAGAATGAGCTCTCCAAACCACTGACATTACTATTCAATAAATCCTTGCAGTCTGGAACTATGCCTGATCAGTGGAAGCTAGCCAACGTAACACCGATATTCAAAAAAGGCAGCAAATCCCTACCCAGTAACTATCGTCCAATTAGCTTAACCTCAGTTGTATGTAAAATGCTAGAAACGGTCATACGAGACAGACTCGTAAATCACTTAGAGGAAAATAACATACTTAAAGATACTCAACACGGCTTTCGTAAAAAACGTTCCTGTTTAACAAACCTCTTAGACTTCTTCCACGATATCCTCAACCTCTACGATGAGAGTAAAGCTGTAGATATTATATACCTTGATTTTCAAAAGGCCTTTGACAAAGTTCCCCACAAACGTTTACTGCTAAAACTAAAAGCGCATGGAATACAAGACGGTGTGTTGAAATGGATAGAAAATTGGCTCAGCAACAGAAAGCAAAGGGTAGTCATAAACGGTAAGGCATCTAAATGGACCAATGTAAGTAGCGGGGTACCCCAGGGATCGGTACTAGGACCAATTCTCTTTCTAATTTACATTAACGACATAGATGAGGGTCTCACCTGCACAATCTCAAAATTTGCTGACGATACAAAAATTGCAAATAGCGTACTCTCAAAAGAACAAGTTGACGATATGCAACACAATCTAGATAAATTGTCATGTTGGCCCCAAATTTGGCAAATGAGTTTCAATGCGGATAAATGTAAAGTACTACATGTCGGATACCTAAATGAGAAAGCAAACTATTCGATGAATGGCACTCAGCTTAAGAATGTAAACAGAGAAACTGATCTGGGAGTAACAATATCGAGTAACCTAAAACCAAGTCAACAATGTTCAGAAGTTGTTAAGAAGGCAAACAAAATAATTGGCTTTATAGGCAGGTCATTTGAGCATAAATCCAAAGAAGTTATCCTAACCCTTTACAATTCCTTAGTCCGCCCTCTTCTGGAATACTGCGTTCAATCCTGGTGCCCTTATTACCAAAAAGATATAAACAAGCTAGAACGAGTTCAACGTAGAGTTACCAAAATGATACCTAGCCTAAAGAACAAACCATACGAAGAGCGTCTTAGAGAATTAAATCTATTTCCTTTAACCCAGCGCTGATTAAGAGGCGACTTAATTCAAGTGTTCAAAATCATCAAAGGCATCGACAATATGAACTGTAGTAAGTACTTCACTATCGACCAATCTAATTACACGCGGGGAAACGGTTGCAAAATTATTGGTAAATCTTTTAACTCGCACGAATCTAAGAATTTCTTCTTCAATCGAGTTGTCAACTTGTGGAATGGGCTTCCCCGAGACGTTATAGGCTGCAGCAGCACCGTTGATTCATTTAAATTCCGCCTAGACAAATATCTCGCATCAAACCCGCGACTGACTGCGTTTGTAAATGAATAACTTTATCCTCCCCTCAGTTACTAACCCATATGTCCCCTACTAACTTCCTAGTCCTGCCACGTTAGTGGCAGGGCAGTAGTTCCATTTCCAATGTTCCCTTACCCACTCTAAACCACTGTTTGGACACTTGATCCTCAGTGTTTTGGAGAACAAGCAGCCTAGAAGGGTCACTAGATCTGTTGTTGCTTGATTTTCTTTGTACTCCTTTGTACTCCTGTTTCGTTCCAATAGTTTGGAGATTTTAGGACGTTCCATCCCATTATTTTGGCGATAATAAGATGCATCACCCGATTCACGTCTTTCAGGTGTCGATTTCTTTGCAGGCGAGTGTTAGCGAACCTGTTTTTTACTACCCGGTATTTATTGATTAAACATACCTCTCCTCTCGCCACCCACCAGATCCATAGTAGCTGCGAAAGGTGTGCGATCCAGGTTCCGGTTCATTAAATACTCCTTATACGCCTGGGGCTGTCCAACACTCATCACCGTAGCAGGCATCACCATACAGTCTCTGCCGGAACACTATGACGTCATCAGACCGGATTTTGACATGAGCAGATGTTGGTTCGTTAGTGAGTGGAGGGCCATTTCTTTGTTTCTTGTGTATTTTTTTCGTTTATTATTTTAACCCCTTTCAAGATCCAATTATGCATGATAGCCACATTTAAGGGGGAATGGTTCACTTTTTGGGCGATTTTTTGCATGTATTCATTATTTTTCTGGTTTCCTCCCTAGACCTCCATCAAATTAAAAAAAAACATCCATTAGATCCCTCTTCTAGATTAATTTGTACATTTTTCGGTAGAAAAATGTCCCGGCCGGTTCTTCCAACATTACAGGTTCACTGTCGTTTGCCAGGGAAAAAATCGACACCTAAATAGCACTAAAGGTCTAAATATTGACGAAGAAATGGGGCAAAAGGTCTTAAAATCAACTAACTAATGGGGCAAACATCTTAACATCTGAAAACTAATGGGGCTAAACATGAGGGAGAAACTGGTCCAGAAAACTGGCCCATGTCCCCTTAACTCAAAATGTGTCATAATCTTCAATGGGTTTAACTCTGTAAGGGGTTTTGAGTTGAAGTATATAGTCTCTTTTGCCCAGGGAAATTTAAGTAAAGTTAAAGTGATTGTTGACTCTATGCATGTGTGATTTGATTTAATGTTAGTCTATTATTTTGTTGTCATTGTCTTACTATTGAGCAATAGTATATGAAGTTGAAATATTGTCTACTTTTCATACAAAGATTCATCAGGTATGAATATGTGTGTTGGGTTGTGTGTGTCTGTGTGTGTGTAATTGAATAGTGGAGAGTAGGCTACAACTCTATTGAAAACCCCTTTAATCTTCCTTTTCTTCCACACCAGACACAAACTCAAAGTGGATTTACTTCCACGGATTCGTGCTGATCCTGGTCATCTCCAATATCGTGTTCTTCTGCTGGGTGGTGTACATACTCAACTTAGCGCAGAACGGCCAATGCCTTCTAAATATAGAATATAAATATTTATATAGAAGGAATTCTAAGGACCCCTTTCTACGGTGTATCCGGCAACAGAATAGAGAGAGGTGAGTGACTTATATGTGTGTGTGTGTTATTTTGTTTATCCTCAACCTCGAGACTGTAGGGTGTTCAGTAACCTGTAACTCTTACGATGCCCCGATATTATTGATTGAACCTTCAAGATGTTGGGTGCTTCATTTGTGTCGCACTAGATGGCCACCATGAAGAATAAGTATTGGTGATGATGAATTTGTACTGTACCTGGCAACAGCATAGAGAGGTGAGTGATGTTAGGTTTGAAGGATGAGTAATGGTGATAGTGTATTTGTAGTGAAATACAAGAAATACAGAAGGACGGAGTTAAGAAGGGCACAAGAAACAGCAAGAAAGAAGAAGAAAAGAGAGAAAGAAAACTTGGAAGTCCACAAGAACGGGAAGACGACATCAAGAAAGAAAGAAGGAAATGAGGGGGGAAAACGAGAAACCCACAAGAGCGGGAAGAACAAACGCCATTTGGGAGATAGCATCACTAAAGGCAACAACCCAAACCCGAGACGCACTACCAGAAGAAGATGACATGCCGCAGCCCCGAGAAACAAAGGAGAAGAAGCGAGCCACACCTGGCACTTGGGTGCCCGCCAAATTCAAGAGAGCGCGCAGGCCCTTCCTGCTCTCAGCGCAACCACCCAGGCTGTACCCGTGCTGTGGGGGTCGACCCCAAGACCTATAAATAGACACCCTAACCACCATGCCCTTCGTACCGCCAAATACCTTGCCCCTGACTATGATGCTGAACATGTGACTAGGTGAGCGAAACCAGAAGAGGGCAGACAGGGTGGGATTGGAGTAACTGCCGATCTTTAGGTGCAATGTGATTTGCCAGTACACTGGTCAGTGCAATCAAACATTGTATTATATCTATTGTATATATTGTATCTATTCATTGTCGATAGTATCAATTGCTTACTTTTGCGATTTCCTTAGTTTATTTGTACAATAAATGTATGTTATTTATAGGGTAGTAATTGGTAGGGGTCACTTGAGGCATGCTATGCTCGAAGCTACTGGAGGGAGACCAAACAACGACCCTCATCCAAGGATCCACCCCTCAGATTAACATGTGCATAAGCCCCGAGACACCTCCCTCATCCTCGTCAAACTTTTTTATTTCTCTGCCTGCAATTCAAGATGCTCAGTACATGACATTAGGAATTAATTAAGGCAACATCAAAGATGAAATCAATAAGGCCTGCACGCAACCAATGAAGAGGAAACAGAGGATGCAGTAGACGAGACCACCTACTACATCATCGACGACCAAGAATATTGAATTTTTAGCACCTCCCCTGTCCATCTCAGTCGTGACGGGGGAACACAAATTGAAGCAAGCCTCTCCAGTCTACACCCAGAAAACGCTACAGAGTATAAGGGTCCGCTTGCTGGTCGACACAGGAGCAGCTCGTTCCTGCCTCTTCAAAATACATCGGAAGAAGTTCGGGACCTTAAGACCTTCCCAATCACATTTAATCAGTGCAGGGGGATACCTTATTGCCCCTGCAAGGCGAAACTATAGGTTTGAGTCCAGAAGGGAAGAAGGAAAACCTATTATTTAGTAGTGGCCCCGGAATCATTGACGATGCGCCTTAACGTTGGTAATGGCCAATCTTTGAACTCAAGCTTGTCTTTCAAACTTCCCGCCCGGGAGAGAACAAAATACGATTGCCACACATCGTAAGCGAAACGCTCTTAAAAAAACACTCACGGACTCGTCCTATATGATGTGGGTACGACTACTAGAAAAAACTAGTACAAAATAATAAAATAAATAATTAAACTTTGATCTTAGCGTTGCGCTTCTCATGCGTCTGCTGTTTGTGTATGCTTCGCTTCACTCATCGAAGCACTATCTCGCCCTTAATCTGATATATCAAGACTCTCAAAACATAGCAGATGAATGGGAAGGGGATGGAAGGGAGTGCCAAAATCGTCAATGATTCCGGGGCCACCACTAAATATTAGGTTTTCCTTCTTCCCTTCGGGACTCAAACCTATAATTTATTATTGATGATGCGCCTGATATCTCAAGACTGGAGGGGGACATTCATCATGAACATCAAAAACCACTAATAAATTACGGAGGTCCAAGGATACATATACTAAAAAGATCAGTTTGATAAAATAATAAAGTATTGTACAGGCGGCGTTCCTTAAAGGTATCCTGTGGTGTTGTCACCTTTACGTTTCACAGAACAGTTGGTGAAACACATAAACTATACAAATAGCTTATAATACAAAAATTAAAATAAATCATTTATCAATGCTGATAACAAGTTGGCCTATATATTTATGGCCCCAGGTACTATATTACAAAATATTTGTACTCTCTCTTTTAATCCTAAGCCTTAAGATTAATGAGTATATATAGTGAACTCTATTGCATAAATAAAGTAAACATAAACATTTTCCTGACTAGACTTTTTTGAGTCTAAGGAATGGGTTATCACATGACCTTTCATTCTCGCCATATATTGCATCACATAAGAGGCAGGTCAGAGTCCTTAGCTAGGATACTCCCCCCCCCCCTTTTTCTTTACAAAAATAGCTTAAAACTAGACTCTCTGCCTTAATGCTATACATGTACGAGAAAGTTTCATGCGATTCACGGACAGGTGTTAAGAAAGTATGATTAGATGACCATGTCATCGAGTGAGTAAATGTGTAGGAATCTGAGTGATGCAGCCCACTACCGGATATCGTGTGACCTAGCCAAAATGCCCGGATTACTCTCTCTGATTACTTCTAATAATAACGCGGATAGCCGGCTTTTTTGGGAGGCGTTTACCTGTCCGCGAAACCCAGAGGGACCCCGCCTGTACCGGCCGAGATTCCCGCATAAATAACATGAGTGATTGCACCAGGCAAAGTAAATGGTGCTGATCGCACAGTTTCAGAGCAGGAACTTCAAACTCTGTAAAATATGATTACTGTGTTCATACTTTTCGATGACATTAAGAGCAGGCCCAATATGTACACTCATGTTGCGCCTCAAAAATCTTAAGCAAGATGGCTCCAAACTCATCGCTGCCAACTCAGACACCCTGTCACCCGTAGCTAATGCCATTAGAACAATGGCTTTCGTAAGTCGTAACTCGAAAGGAGGATTATGACAATATTTACGGGAGTGAAGCATTTCAAGGGCCAGATTAAGAGACCAGGTGGGTGCGAGTTGACGAGGAGGAGGACGAAGCCGGAAGCAAGACCGCATGAACCCCTTCTCCTTCGCCTCTGGCACGGACAAACCAGTCAAGTCGAAAAAAGGTGTCAGAATTGCTGTGAGGTGATTCCTTAATGTGACAACTGACAACTTTTTGTATTTCAATAGGTAATTTTATTACAATTAAACACCAGAGCCCCGGAGGACTGCTGTTGGTCAGTTTCTACGATCCAAGTAGTGAATGACTTCCAATAAGATTGGTACTATTTGTGTTGATAGAGCATACTGATTAATCAACTCGTGAGTCACGGCTCCCCAAACTGGCCTAGCCACTTGGCCTTCTGAATAATCATAAGGCAAAAGTCAGTGAGGTCTTGAGGATGCCAATTGTCTCTAAGTGAAAGTACGAGATCGGGAGCGACACCGGGTTCCCGCACCACGTCTTTAATTGATCGTACCAAACTTGAGCCGGCCACAACGACGCGATCATCGAGACCATGCCTCGATAACCCCGTAGTTTGTGAACTACTTTGCACATTAAGAATGCGTCTGGAGGTGTATACAGCTAAATGGAGCTCTACATTTGTTCCAGTCTACCAGATATGCGTCTGGATCCCCCCCGCCGGAGTCTTACTCCGACGTGTGAGGTACTGAGGCAGCCTGTGGTTTGCCTCTGACGCTAACAAATCCACTTGCGGATGGTAGGGTTCGGCAATCATCTCTTGAAAGATGGTTTGCTCGAGAGCCCTTTCTACTTGAGTGCTTTGTCTCCGAGATAGAGCGTCTGCCCACACGGTCGCCACGCCGGGCAGATAAGTTGCATGAAGATAAATCTCCAGCCTCGCGGCTAGTCGAAAGATCTTTTCCGACAATCCTTGTAACACTTGAGATCTCATGACCCTTGCTTCGGACTGCATGTCACTGCAGTCAGATAGTCTATTCTGAAGGCTAGGGACTTTCCCGCCTGGCTCATGCCGTGCTCCTGTAAAAAGAATAGTGGGATTAGCAACTCCTTGGCATTGATATGAAGATGATTGATTTGGACCATAGATCCTGACCCTGATGACCTAGGTTTGACTGGTATCCCCATCCCAGGGTACCTGACGTGTCTGTATCTATCCAGACCGTCGGAGGAGGAGCTTTCCATGTCAAGGAGGAGTGTAATACTTCTAGCTTCGCCCATACCGCCGGGAGGTTGTGGATTAAAGTTGGAATTTTCCTCGGTGTTTCTGCTGGCGACAGCGGAAAGCACTTGTTTCCTTCCAAAATAATTTGTTTTACCTTCAGACGTCCTAACAGGACCGTCATGTTGGAGGTAGATCATTTTGGATTGTGCTACCATTAACCAATCGTCTAGGTACCATAACACCATGATCCCTTGTTTGAGTAATGGTAGCAAAGCTTGTCAGACTAATTTTGTGAAAAGTTGAGGTGCTAGATTTAATCCAAAGGGCATTCTTTGAAAGACAAACGTTTGATCCCCGTTACGCAAAGCGAGATACTTTTGAAAAACGTTTGTTGATTGGGACATTCCAAAAGGCGTCTGTTAGATCGATGGAACACATCCAACCCTGCGGCGGGAGTGTCAATCTGATCTGATTCACAGTCAGCATCCTGAACGACTGATTGTGAATATGGCTGTTGAGATAAGAGAGGCCGATCACTGGCCTCATCTAAACACTGTCCCTTTTTGGCACCAGGAACAACCGGGATGTGAACATGGGCTGTGACAAAGGACTGGGGATAATAATCTGCTTTTGGGCCATCTCTTTGACGACGGATCCCACCTTCAATCAAAACAAGATTGAATTCTGTGGGGATACGTAGACGGGGTCGCCAGGACCACCGTCAGGAGAGGCCTTTGTGGACTACTGTCCTTGCCCATGTCTGCCGGGGCCATGCCCGATGACAATCTCGGAAGTTGCCAGTCGCATGACTGGTGTTGTCCGGCAGTATTACTCTTGTTTCCAACTCGCCTTGCTTTGGCACTGGGAGTGAGAGCTTTTTGGTGTCTCAGTTTATTGAAGAGGAGGGTTGTGACTCTGATGTTGGAATAGGGTGATGAGAGGCCTTGCTATCATCACTATTGGATTTACCCCTAGACTGACCCCTAAGCCAACACCCTCTGCCCCTGGATTGGCTTCGTCCACGAGACGTCCCGCTACTCGCAGGGGCTGTGTAAGTCTTTGATGACTGAAATGACTAGGATTGACCACGAAAGGAACTCTTAGCATTAAATTAGATTTAACTGACTGCTCACTCTTTGACTTAGAAATAGTGGCAGGTTGTGAGTCTAGAAGGAAATTGACAATGCACCAGGCATCGTCTGAGGCTAGGGTTTTGGAGAAAACATCTGATAAAATCAGTCTTCTACCAATCTCTGCAGGGAGTCTGCCAACCAAGTACACCCTCAGTTCTTTACGGACCCGTACCTCCTCAAAGAGAACAGTCCGGATGTCGCCGAGAGACTGAATGGAGTTTTGGAGAAGAAGGCGCCTAGTCAGAGAAAGAGCCTTCTGGACACTGACGTCCGTCACTGACTCAGACGTCCTGGCCAGAGAGGCCGCAAGTTGGCGGCTGAGTAAGTATCGGGACACCAGTCTCCAGGCTTTCTGCCTCATCTTGTAGTCGTTATCGATCTGAACCTGTGTCAGAGGACAAAAAGGTTCAGGTAACTGGCATAAAGAAAGTTTAGAGACCCCCCAAAATTAAAAATTATATGGAGGTATACCTACCGCCTTGCCAACCGGCATTGAAAACCAATGATTGTCTTCGTGCGGAAGCTGATGACTGCTTTTGTTTGTTATTGTGCTGGCAAACAGCTGGGCCTCTTGTCTCCATGCAACCCACGGCCCTGACTCCCCCCCTTGAATCTGAACTAGTGAAGACCCCGCAGAGTCCCTGAAGGGTATCAAATTTAAGTCTGGGGTCAAGCCCTGTAACAGCATTAAATTGTTAAACCCATCTGACGTAGTCCAGTCGGAAAAATAATTTTCCGGTGGAAACGGGAGGCGAGGCAGGAGATGGCATGGACACAAATAGCCAGGATTATAAAATGTAGGAATGGCCCTGACGACAACATCAAGTACCTCTCCAGACTGGTTCTTGGCCCTTCATTTCTTAGCCTTACTTGCCTCAATAACCCAATGTTTCAGAACAGGGGACTCACCCGTGACTGTGGGTTGTGCGACCTCGGGGCGTAAAGGCTTAACGACAGACCAAGATGCATTCGACTCATATAAAAGTGGCATAAGACCCTTTTTACTAGGGATGGATTTATTAAGAGGGGGAGGAAGCAAATCCGAGAACAACTGCAGATTGGACGGCAACATCGCCGTAGCCCCCAAAGTGGAAGCTACAGGAGTGACAGTAGAGGGAGGTAAAGTTAATTACATCAACCTGAGGTTGAACAAGTACGTGCCCTAGAGGTCGCACCCCCGGGGCTACTGGTACTGGAACTGATACCTGTCGCTCACCTTTAACCTGTCTCATGAAATCAATAACTCCTGTAATTGGTCCTTCGCTACATAAACCCCACTTTCTTGGTCTAACTGGGATGCGGACTATGACATTTCTGAGTCCTGTATTCCCGAATGCCGGGAAGATGGACGTTGGCCAAACGCCATTTATTCGGCGTGTACACCTTGGTGGTGTAAAATAGATCCCGGTGACTGGGTCAAAGGGGCCGGTAAAGCCTCCAACCGAGACTCGCCGACCCGGGCAGCGGAATCATGTGTTCTTGTTTGTGAGTCGTCGAGAACGTTGAACTCAGAAAGGTCTCGAAAGTTCAGATCCAGTATGTCATACACTGAAGGATCTTGAACTGAGGCGGGCTGGTCAGAAGAGCTCATACTCCTGCCGGCTAGAACACATGCTGCTGCCCTTCTCCGTTCCCAATACCGGCAAAGCCTTAAGTTCTGGCTGCGGGTTGTGAGGAATGGTAAACCGGTGAAATGGCCTGAGACATGACTAGATGTGTCTCTGGTTGCCTCCATGCTTGACGAAGACTTGACGAAGGTTTGGTTGGAGGCTGCGCCGCCGTCTTCGACGAGGAGGAGGACTTTCTAGACCGACTCTTTTTGGACTTGTCATCGCCTGCAGAAAGTGCGGCGTCAAAATCAGAGCAAGACCTCTTCGCCACTTGTTCTACAGAAAGCGACTTGGGTCTTGGTCTAGGTGAGCGGGACCTGTCACGCCGGCTAGACAACGGAGGTGCGTCCGGCAGATCTGAGGTCCTAGGTCACTTGGGCTGGCGGAAGGAAGACTCACAAGCAGAAACCCCCAGGGGCTGAAGTAACTGACGCCCCTTTAAGCATATCTTCTAATATATGGTCATCCAATTGTCAAGATTTGCTGGCTACCGTCTTACAGTACATTACATACACTGACTGAATATGAAGTAAAATAGTCTTGCACCGACTATCTGCATGGTTTTAAATAAGCATTGCGGAGGGCTGAACACTCGGGGCATGATTGGGAAAGCCAACCACCATGAGATCGGTCTAAACAAGGAACACACTTAACCTAAGAAGTGCGCATGGGGGAATTAGAAACGTCCCCCTGTGCTGACGTATATGAGCTGTTTCCATCACTAAAATATTAATTTTACCATAAATAGCATTAATACTTATCCATACGCGCCTATTATGGGTTGATTATAAAGGTAAAGGTATAAAGGTATAACCTGAAACAACAATAAAACGAGTGAAAACAGCGTTTGGATGGTCAGAATCGGAGATACAGGCCGCTAGTTATATAATGTATTGGTGAGGCAACCTGCTTTCCCCCCAAGGCCACTGAGACACAGTCGATCGATACTCTCTCTCTCTCTCTTGCACTCGCTTGCTAACAGAGATAACAATGCCCTGCTTGCAACTCGCTAATGTTAGCACGAAAATATACCTCAGAATAAGGGAATAACAGGGAAAATAGGTGATAACTGAAGGAGGGGAGGAAAGTGGGGAAGGAGGGGAGGTAGAGGAGTGATATTTTGCATGGCCCAGGGGCCAAAAAAAAAAAAAAAAAAAAATTGATGTTTAAAGTTGATTTTTTTTTTCTCTGACTCTTAAGAGTCTTCCCGCAGTCCGCCGGGGGAACTCTTAAGAGTCTTCCCTCAGTTTCCGGGTTAACACATAGAGAGTGTCCGATGACCGTTAAATTTGTACAACCCAACGCAGCACAAAAGGAGAAAGTACTCCTATCTATGATAAACTTCCTCCTGCCAGGGAGATAGCCGACCTTCCTAGGTGTCCTACATGCGAACCAGTGGGTGAGAAAGATCCAAGAATCAATGCTTATAAGGACACGCTAGGTCGGCAAAGCTTAATATATAATAAACATATCTCCAACGTTAAAGAAAAAGAAGAGTTGAATAACACTATACAATCTTAGTTTCCTTAACGTTAATTACATTCCCCAGAAATGTAAGTGAGTAGTGAGTAGCCTACCATGTGCTACTTATATAAGAACTTCTTACCTAAGTGAATAACACTGACCCCATCCCATCTTTTGACGTAAGAATTAAATCCGGCGACAACGCAACTATAGATTTTAATTCTTAACCCTGGCGGACCAGCGCCTTTCATGCGAGCAATACAGATAACTGAAAGCTACATGATAGGAATGGGTGAGTTCGTTTCTCGGCTCAGCCGTTAAGATCCCGGCGGACGTGGCTCCCCACGATGCACCCCCAGGATAAAACGTCTGAATGTACCAAGCAATGAACGTTTTTATCTGTTAAATAATTTGTGGCGGAGATTAATTTGTGATAAAGGAGAAGGCATAGCCGAACCTCCGAAACACCATTTTAGTTACATGCCGGCTCAGCCAGAATCAAACTATACGCCGTAAACAAAACAGAAAAAAATCCATGACAATCCTGTACCAGACGGTGGATGTTTTGAATTTTAACATAACTTTTAGATGTTTCCCGGCGGAAAAAACACACGAAACAACTAGAGGCACGTTGTTATTAAGTCTTACTTTATAAATCCCGCCGGAAGGGCCAACCCTCCATTATGTGGCATAAACAACATGCATAGTAATCAATACATCAATAATAAACACACCCTAACCATATACATATTAACCTACATTAGGCCAACTAGATGGGGGCAGATGGCGATGAATTAGTCACTGTAGCACAAACCTGCGAACCACTGAAGCCCTCACCAACACGTAGAATCACGAAGAGTAGGTTGAAGAGCAGCATGGCTCCATGCAGGACCCCTCAGCTAAGTGAGACAGTCCACGAGCACTAGCTCACGAGGCATACTTGTTGAATACCCAAAGTGGACCGAACAACAGGCCCCAGTTCACCCTATAAGAAGCCTCATGACTACACAGTGAACTAATAATGAGCTAGGATAATAAAAGCAAGCACTTAGGAGCCTCGCCTTAGCACAACGAGGACTCCGGCTAACACGTATACTATAGACCCTGAAAAACAGTCTCCAGGGCCCGCATTTAACACTTCACAGCCTACACAAGTCGATAAGCTACCTGTCCTCAGCACATAACATGTACAGATGAGCAAAGACTCATCATAAACGAGGGGAGGTGACGAACAAGGCAGGACAAGAGCGCCAGGAACACACTTCCGTTCAACTCGGGCCCAGGAGAATTAAGGGCGAGATAGTGCTTCGATGAGTGAAGCAAAGCATACACAAACAGCAGACACATGAGAAGCGCAACGCTAAGATCAAAGTTTAATTTTTAATTTTAATTATTTTTTACTAGTTTTTTCTAGTAGTGGTACCCACATCATATAGGACGAGTCCGTGAGTGTTTTTTTAAGAGCGTTTCGCTCACGATGTGTGGCAATCGTATTTTGTTCTCTCCGGGCGGGAAGTTTGAAAGACAAGCTTGAGTTCAAAGATTGGCCATTACCAACGTTAAGGCGCATCGTCAATGATGAAGGGGCCACTAATAAATAACACCCCTTCATGTCGCCATCTCTAATCCGCAAGCCTCCTGCCACCATCCGTTCGCTGTGTTCTATTCCGAATGCCAACAATACGACAGATATTTGGGCCAAAATTTGATGGAAAAACTTCATGCCCAAATAGACTGCGGGAAACGTCGCCTGCAGTTCCTCACATCACAAAAGGAAAGAATTTTTGATTGCCATCAAGCAAACAAGACAAATGCCCGCAAGACCAGCACCAACAAGAAAAAGAAAACTACCATGACTACCACCACTACAAAATTGCATACCAACGCAGATGCTGTATCGAGACTGCCACACACTACCCAGAAGCTGAACCAGCATATCCTCCCTCAAACATTCTGCCACATTAAAGAAAACGCCCGCCGCTCATACGACAGAAAACGGCCAACAAACCCTAACTAAAGTCAAACCAACCCACCACATCCAGACCTGTCAAGACCTACAAAAGGAGGCATCACCACCAGAAAATTCTCTTGCAATTGACCATTTGCGAGTTTCAGCTATAAGGAAGTTGGAGCTTTAGACATTTGTATATAACAAAATTACCAGCTAAAAGACGGTTGTAGTGCATTTATAAATACATACAATCAAATTCAGCAACCTTTCTATCCATCACTAACTCGTATAATTTCTGTATTTCCTAAATATTGATGTTTACAGTTCCAACTTCCTTATAGACCAAAATTCGCAAGTGGTCAATTGGGTATCAAGTAATGGCAGCTGCATTACCCATTACCAATAAGCTTGGGCCCTGTTACATTGGCCCTTATACAAAGGAGTACAAAGGAAATCAAGCAACAACAGATCTAGTGACCCTTCCAGGTTGCTTGTCCTCCAAAACACTGAGGATCAAGTGTCCAAACAGTGGTTTAGAGTGGGTAAGGGAACATTGGAAAGGGAATTACTGCCCTGGAACTAATGTCCGTGGCAGGATTAGGAAGTTAGTAGGGGACAGATGGGTTAGTAACTGAGGGGGGGATAAAATAAAGTTATTCATTTACAAATGCAGTTAGTCGCGGGTTTGAAGCGAGATATTTGTCTAGGCGGAGTTTAAATGAATCAACGGTGCTGCAGTCTATAACGTTTCGGGGAAGCCCATTCCACAAGTTGACAACTCGATTGAAGAAGAAATTCTTAGATTCGTGTGAGTTAAAAGATTTACCAATAATTTTGCAACCGTTTCCCCGCGTGTAATTAGATTGGTCGATAGTGAAGTACTTACTACAGTTCATATTGTCGATGCCTTTGATGATTTTGAACACTTGAATTAAGTCACCTCTTAATCTGCGCTGGGTTAAAGGAAATAGATTTAATTCTCTAAGACGCTCTTCGTATGGTTTGTTCTTTAGGCTAGGTATCATTTTGGTAACTCTACGTTGAACTCGTTCTAGCTTGTTTATATCTTTTTGGTAATAAGGGCACCAGGATTGAACGCAGTATTCCAGAAGAGGGCGGACTAAGGAATTGTAAAGGGTTAGGATAACTTCTTTGGATTTATGCTCAAATGACCTGCCTATAAAGCCAATTATTTTGTTTGCCTTCTTAACAACTTCTGAACATTGTTGACTCGGTTTTAGGTTACTCGATATTGTTACTCCCAGATCGGTTTCTCTGTTTACATTCTTAAGCTGAGTGCCATTCATCGAATAGTTTGCTTTCTCATTTAGGTATCCGATATGTAGTACTTTACATTTATCCGCATTGAAACTCATTTGCCAAATTTGGGCCCAACATGACAATTTATGTAGATTGTGTTGCATATCGTCAACTTGTTCTTTTGAGAGTACGCTATTTGCAATTTTTGTATCGTCAGCAAATTTTGAGATTGTACATGTGAGGCCCTCATCTATGTCGTTGATGTAAATTAGAAAGAGAATTGGTCCTAGTACCGATCCCTGGGGTACCCCGCTACTTACATTGGTCCATTTAGATGCCTTACCGTTTATGACTACTCTTTGCTTTCTGTCGCTGAGCCAATTTTCTATCCATTTCAACACACCGTCTTGTATTCCATGCACTTTTAGTTTTAGCAGTAAACGTTTGTGGGGAACTTTGTCAAAGGCCTTTTGAAAATCAAGGTATATAATATCTACAGCTTTACTCTCATCGTAGAGGTTGAGGATATCGTGGAAGAAGTCTAAGAGGTTTGTTAAACAGGAACGTTTTTTACGAAAGCCGTGTTGAGTATCTTTAAGTATGTTATTTTCCTCTAAGTGATTTACGAGTCTGTCTCGTATGACCGTTTCTAGCATTTTACATACAACTGAGGTTAAGCTAATTGGACGATAGTTACTGGGTAGGGATTTGCTGCCTTTTTTTAATATCGGTGTTACGTTGGCTAGCTTCCACTGATCAGGCATAGTTCCAGACTGCAAGGATTTATTGAATAATAATGTCAGTGGTTTGGAGAGCTCATCCTTAGCTTCCTTCAGAACTCTAGGCGAGATTGTATCAGGTCCAGGCGTTTTATTTACCTTGAGTTTATCTAAACAATTCAATACTTCTCTCTCTGTAACGGTGATATTGCTTAGAACATCTGAATTATCAATCTGAATCGGCGATGGTGTAGGGATATCACTGAGGTCTTCTGTTGTAAAAACTGATGCAAAGAAGGTATTGAGGGCATTACTCATTTGTACTTCGTCTTTGGTGTATTCTCCATTTTCATCGACTAACGGTCCAACAGTTGAAGTAACTACTTTTTTCTTTCTGATATAACTATAGAATTCTTTCGGGTTTGTTTTACTTTGATTCGCAATATGTAACTCTAAGGTCTTTTTACTTTGCTTAATTAACTTTTTGGCTTTGCGTCGTAGCTCTACAAATTTCAGCCGTTCTTCGTCATTTTGTGAGGATTTTAATCTATCATTAGCAAATTTTTTAGCAAGCAGGCAGTTTGAAATATCTTTATTCCACCATTTGGGCTTATTATTATGGCCTGGACGCCGTATTTTCGATGGTATGCAGTCTTGCACTGCCTTTAGGTAAGTGGTTTCGAATAACTTCCAAGATGTATTTATGTCATTATTGTTAATTAAAAAGCTCCAGTCAGTTTCTTTAAACATAGCTCTAAGTTTATGGAAGTTTGCTTTCTTGAAATTAGGGACTTTTTCGATGCTACTATTTGGTTCGTTACTAGTAAACTTTAAAGTGAAAGTTATCGTACGATGGTCGCTGTTACTGAATTCATCACCAACATTCAAATTCTCTATTAATTCTTCTTTTGTTGCAAGTACAATGTCAAGAACGTTATTACCACGGGTCGGCGTTCGAACAAATTGATAAAGCGAACTCTCTTGCAAGTTCGTATACAAGTCATTTCCGGAGTGTGAAGTAAGAGTATCGCCCCACTTGGTCACAGGTAAATTAAAGTTGCCAAAAATTACGGTATCTTGTGAGTTACTTACATCTGCAATTTGTTCATAAATTTCTCGGTCAGTTTGCACTGATTGAGCTGGAGGTCTGTATATTAATGCAAGTATTATTTTTGTACCTTTATTATTCTTTATTAGCACAAAAGATGCGTCGACGTTCACAATTTGAGGTTTTGACAAGAGGGTAGGGTTAAGACTTTCTTTGATATAAAGTAAAACGCCACCTCCATTTCGATTTATTCGGCTTTTGTCAAACATTACATAACCGGGAAGTGAATACTCTGCTAAAAAGTCTCTATCTTCTGTATTGAGCCAAGATTCTGTTATGCCAATCACATCATAATTTTCTGTAAATACTAGCTCCTCTAAATCTGAAAATTTATTGCGTATGCTATGAGCGTTTGCATAGAAAACCTTTAAATTTGTTATTTTAGAACTCACGGAACGCTCTTTAATAATATTTTTGGTTCTTGTCGGATCTATATTTATGTTCATGGCTGTCCTCGGTCCTCGCTGTCTTCGGTCCTTATCGCTGGTGGTCCTCGGTTGCCTCTGTTTTTTTCTTGGCGTTGGATGATTTATGTCACTGCTGCTTCTTCTCGGATGGCGTTTTTTGATCCATGGCTGCGGACTGCTTCGTGTAGGAGACGACCCATGCGTGCTGAACCCACAGGGTTTAGATGAGTGCCATCCTTGCGGAACAGAGTAGGCTGGTTGTAGAAGTTGTCCCAGAGGTTGATGAATTCAACTTCTTCCCTCAGACACAAATATTTTAGTCGGCTATTTGTGCTGAAGGCCTTGTCGTAGAATTTATCAGGTGCGTCGATCTTTCGATACAATCACGAAAGTCCCAAATTTGTTCTAGGTCACAGTAAACTATCACGGCAAGTCAAGTTTAGAGAGCTGTTGCCGCTCCTGACCATGAGAGGACTCCCACTTCACCTTAAAGGGAAGGTGTATACCTTGTGAATTAGGAGTGCGATGACCTATGCCTCGGAAACGTGGCCGGTTAAAGCGGAGGATATCAATAGAATGGAACGGAATGAGAAGAGAATGGTGAGATGGCTACAAAGGAGTACAAAGGAAATCAAGCAACAATAGGTCTAGTGACCTCTCTAGGCTGCTTGTCCTCCAAAACACTGAGGATCAAGTGTCCAATCAGTGGTTTAGAGTGGGTAAGGGAAAATTGGAAAGGGAACTACTGCCCTGTAACTAATGTTCGTGGCAGGATTAGGAAGTTAGTAGGGGACAGAGGGGTTAATAAAATAACAAAGTTATAAGTGATCTTTCGTATATCTGGGAAAAAGAGAGTAACGTCTTAGTAATATACAGTATATACACAATATTCCTTGATGAATTTGAGGGGGGAATAAAATAAAGTTATTCATTTACAAACGCAGTCAGTTGCGGGTTTGAGGCAAGATATTTGTCTAGGCGAAGTTTAAAAGAATCAGCAGTGCTGCAGTCTATAACGTCTCGGGGGAAGCTCATTCCAAAAGTTGACAACTCGATTGAAGAAGAAATTCTTAGATTCATCTGAGTTAAAAGATTTACCAATAATTTTGCAACCGTTTCCCTGTGTGTAATTAGATTGATCGATAGTGAAGTACTTACTACAGTTCATATTGTTGATGCCTTTGATGATTTTGAACACTTGAATTAAGTCCCCTCTTGATTCTCTAAGACGCTCCTCGTATGGTTTGTTCTTTAGGCTAGGTATCATTTTGGTAACTCTACTTTGAACTCATTCTAGCTTGTCTATATCTTTTTGGTAGTAAGGGCACCAGGATTGAACGCAGTATTCCAGAAGAGGGCAGACTAAGGAATTGTAAAGAGTTAGGATAACTTCTTTGGATTTATGCTCAAATGACCAATAATTTTGTTTGCCTTCTTAACAACTTCTTAACATTGTTGACTCAGTTTTAGGTTCTTCGATATTGTTGCTCCCAGATCAGTTTCTCTGTTTACACTCTTAAGCTGAGTGCCATTCATCGAATAGTTTGCTTTCTCATTTTGATATCCAATATGTAGTACTTTAGCAGTGAAACTCATTTGCCAAATTTGGGCCCAACATGACAACTTATCTAGATTGTGTTGCACATCGTCAACTTGTTCTTTTGAGAGTACGCTATTTGCAATTATTGTATCGTCAGCAAACTGTGAGATTGTACAGGTGAGACCCTCATCTATGTCGTTGATGTAAATTAGAAAGATAATTGGTCCTAGCACCGATCCTTGGGGTACCTCGCTACTTACATTGGTTCATTTAGAAACCTTACCATTTATGACTACTCTTTGCTTTATGTCGCTGAGCCAATTTTCTATCCATTTCAACACACCATCTTGTATTCCATGCACTTTTAGTTTTAGCAGTAAACTCTTTTGAGGAACTTTGTCAAAAGCCTTTTGAAAATCAATGTATATAATATCTACAGCTTTACTCTCATCATAGAGGTTGAGGATATCGTGAAAGAAATCTAAGAGGTTTGTTAAGCAGGAACGTTTGTTATGATACGTGGGGTTAAGCTCAGGGACGGGGTATCGAGCGAGGAATTAAGGCGTCTGGGCATTAGAGTATCAGTGAAGTGATGCACATGAGCCAGCTTTGTTGGTTTGGACACGTTGAGAGAATGGATGATCAGAACTGGGTGAAGAAATGCTGGACTGTGAACATGGGGGGAGCTGCGCATAGAGGTAGACCTAGAATGACCTGGGATCAGGTACTCCGGTCCGATCTCAATATAAAGAACTTGACAACAGAGGCAGCCCTTGACAGGGCCGCCTGGAAAGCCGCCATTTAGGACGTGAGATTGCAACCACATTCTTTGTGGACAAAACGGTCTTTAAAATTGTATGTATGTATGTATTATGTAGAATTATACAAACCCTTTGACTACGAATCTGCCATTAATCCTGATATTCAGAAACACGACCAATCATCAAGTTACGAAAGCACCTCTAGTTCGTAAACAAAAACTTCCCACCGCTACTGCACCCCCCCTCTCTCCCAGTTTCACACTCACCCCCAAACTTTCACCTCGCATCACTTCAGAAACAACCAGCCGTCACCCCCCTCTGCCCCAGATCAGTCTCCTCCTTCATCTCTCTCCACCTCTACTAGACCCAAACTCAACCATTCCCCCTCCCTTCCCAAACGCTTACATCCTTCACCTAAACCTTCAACCTCTACCAAACCACCCTCTTACCGAACTAAAGCTAAAGTACCTCTGCAGCGTAGATCCCCCAGACTCAAAACCCTATCCAATCCGTCAGCCAGCAAACCTCCTCACCACCCCCTGATCCCTCTACCTCTCAACAAAATAAACCGTTGTCATCTACCTCCTCTTCTACAGCTTCTTCGCCTAACCTGTCTCCTCCCTTCTCCCAACCCTACTATCCCTCTCTCCCAACCCACTCTTCTTACCCGCCTAGCCCCACCCCGATGTCCCTACCCATCCAGCCAACCTAGCCCACCTATCACAAGAAAATCTTCCACAACTATCCCCTAAATTATTCGCCCTTCTACCTCACCTATTCCTCCTTGTATTCCTACTCCTCCACCCGCCAAAATGTCTTACCCAACACCCTTCATCAAGAAAGTCTTTTGGTACAACAAGACAGGAGACATCTCTCGTTTCTGCTTCGCAGACCAACTCCAAAAGGCCCTACGTTCCTCAACCTATGTCTCCTTCATGTCCGTCTCCATCGACCCCTGACCTGCATTCCCAGAAGTGGTGGGACCTTCTCGACAAAGTGGAGCCAGCCTGGTCAATGCCCAGCAGCATCCAATACAACCTCCAGCCACAGGGCCGTGGGTGCTTCCCCGACAAGTGAAGTAAAATATGAGAAATACAGAAGAACGGAGTAAAGAAGGACACAAGAAACAGCAAGAAGGAGGAAGGAGAGAAGAGAGAAAGTAAACTGGGAAGCCCACGAGAATGGGAAGATGACATCAAGAAAGAAAGAAAGAAAGGAGAGCGGAAAACGGGAAACCCACAAGAGCGGGAATAAACAACCGAAGACAGAGAAATAGGAATAAAAGCCATTAGAGAGATAGCATCACCACCCAAAGAGAGACGAAGACAACAACCCAAACCTGAGTCGCAGTACCAGAAGAGAAAGACACGCCGCAGCCCCGAGAAACAAAGAAGAAGAAGCGAGCCACACCTGGCCCTAGCCCGGGTGCCCGCCAAATTCAAAAGAGAGCGCGCAGGACCTTCTCGCTCGCAGCGCAACCACCCAGACTGTGCCCATGCTGCGGGGGTCTACCTCAAGAAATTTAAATAGACACCTTAAACCCATGCCCTTCTTGCCACCAGATACCTCGCCCCTGACTAAGTTGCTGAACGTGTGACTAGGTGAGCGTAACAACCCTCCTCCTGCTCCATCACCCCCCTCTGCCCCAGATCAGTCTCCTTTTTCCGCTCTCTCCACCTCTACTAAGCCCAAATTCACCCGTTCCCCCTCCCTTCCCGAACACTTACATCCTTCACCTAAACCTTCAACCTCTACCAAACCACCCTCTTACCGAACTAGAGGTGGGATCGGAGTAGCTGCCGATCTCTAGGTGCAATGTGATTTGCCAGTACACTGGTCAGTGCAATGTGACATCATCTAGCCCTATCCAATCTCCTGGTCTAAATCCATCTGCGAGTACACTAGTCAGTGCAGAGAGATACATAGACTTGGAGCTTCCTAGACATCCCTCAAGCCTAAGGATAGCAAGGAAGAATTGTATAGTAACGAGGGTTGCCTGTACACTGGCCCGTGCAGCTCTAGTTACTGTGCAGATCCTGGGCATTGGCATACCGCCAGTACACTGGTCCGAGCAGTCTGTTAAACCCGAGCCCTGAGCATTAGCTTGCTACCAGTACACTGGTCTGTGTAGCCTGTTATAACTCAGCCCTGGCCTCAGACCCTCTGCCTGTACACTGATCCGTGCAGTTGGTTAGTTCCAGCCTTGGGTAGAGGTTTCTTGCCAGTACACTGGGCAGCGCAACAACCTAGACTCGAGCAGGGAATTGCTAAGTTGCCAGTACACTGGTCCGTGCTTCTAAACAAGTTCTCTGGCCCTCCTGACCTATCCCCCGGATAGCAAGGAGTCCAGTGTGTGACGAGACCTGTTGGAGGACGTTTCCAGAGGGCCACTACCGGCCCTGCCATGGAACCTTGATTTATTGTGTTATATATTTAATTCATGCTAACTCATTAAAGAAGTGCTTTGGTGACCTTATTGTATCTATGTGCCAAGACTCCTAAGTGCACTTTTTAGGATTCATATACTGTATATCCGTGATAAACTCTAATATCGAGAGACTCTCGGTGCATTACTTGTGCTTTATTTGTATATTATTATCATTACTTTAAAAGAGCTTAAAACCCGTCTTAACTATATTTGCAATTCACCTTAGTAACGGGTCATGTATATTTCCATGTCCATGTTGTATGTATTATGTTTATGTCGTTCAGAGTGTGAACAATTAGCCAACTAAGCCATATCGTATTTGTTAATTTACTGAATATAATAACTATAAATGTCCTTCTGTGTTAACCTTACACCTCTGTATGTTTGTGTGTTAATTTCTTTCCTGTCCAGTTGAGATTGAGTCCAAAAAAATAGCCAGTCAACTCGGTAAAAATCCTGGTATAACACTCTCTCTCTCTATATATATATATATATATATATATATATACTGTATATATATATTATTTATAATTTATATATTTATTTGTGTATTATTTACTTAGCATTCTCTTTGTATTTAATTCCATCTATTTATACAGGTATGTCATTTATAGCTCTATATAGTATTACCAATGGTACCCTTGACTCAATACTACACTGTGTCCATCAGAATGTGGCTGTACCTGAGGCTGTTCCTGGTAATGGGAGTGACCTGGATCTTTGAGGTGGTGTCGTGGCACGAGGGTAGCTGCTGGAAATGGTATGTATTGTAAGATATGGATGGAGATGAGCACCTTGGCAAAGAAAACGGAGTGATTTCTATAGTTCATAAAAGTATCCGTTCAGTATCTCAACAAATATGAGCGAAAATTTACTATTTTCTTATTCATTTGCAATTGCTATAACTCAATGATATTTACCGTTATTTTATCATGTTTTGTGTTTGCAAGACAGTATGAGTTGCTGAAATGAAGATGAAATGAAACTCATATTTGTACTTGGTATATAGCTGTCACAATTACACGGAGAAGTGGCCCTGTTTTCATTGATTTTCAGTTTCTAAAACACCTCTTTTTTGTACATACCCTTTCTCACTCAATGTAGCCAACTAAGCACACTAATACTGTATAAGTATAGGTGGCCAGCTTAGAACCTCTTGGAAGCTTTTGGCAACAAGAGGGGCTGGTTGGTGCAACCAAAACGTATATGTACGTCACCTGCAGTATAGCCTTATATAACTTAGAATGTACAAAGGAGTACAAAGGAAAACAAGCAACAACAGTTCATGCGACCCCCCGAGGTTACTTGCCGTCCAAAACACTGCTGTTCCAAGTGTTGCAACAGTATTTTGGAGAGAATGTGGGAAAGAAGTGAGAAGGAAGTGCTGCCCTGGAGCTTAGTTCATGGCAGGGGAAATTATATTAATATCCATTAGGTTATTGAACAAACACTACTAAAGAAAATATTTATTCAATTACAAATGCAGTCAACCTTGGGTTCAGGGCAAGGTGCTTGTCTAGGCGAACTTTGAAGGAATCAACGGTGTTGCAGTCTATGACATCTCGGGGAAGCCCATTCCACAAGTTGACGACTCAATTGAAGAAGAAATTCTTCTATTCGTTACAGTTGAACGATTTACCAATGATTTTGCAGCCATTTCCCCGCGTGTAGTTTGATCGGTCAATCGTAAAATATTTATTACAGTTCATGTTGTCGATGCCTTTAATGATCTTGAAAACTTGATTAAGGTCACTTCTCAATCTGCACTTGGTTAATGGATATAAATTTAGTTCTTTAAGACGTTCCTCGTATGGTTTGTTCCGAAGACAGCATATCATCTTGGTAACTCTACGTTGAACTCATTCCAATTTGTCTATATATTTTTTTTAATCAGATCTGAATGCAGTATTCCAAAAGTGGGCAGACTAATGAAATATAAAGGGTGAGGATAATGTCTTTTGATTTATGTTCAATTGATCTACCTATGAAACTATAATGTCCTCGAAAAAATCCCGCAACCCCAATACTGTACTACCCGAGTTGACGTCTGGGATAGTGTAAAATAGTCGTTGATGGCGAAGTCTAATAAACCTATCACGTGAATCACCACGAGACTATCACCTGGTTCTTTCAAGGAGAACTAAGGTTAATGAAATACTGGGTGCGAAGGGAATTTAACCCTCCTGAAAACTCCCCAGGTTTTGAGATGCCTGGTGTGGGGTTCGAACCCTGGTTAGTGACCATATCACCCGTAGGTCAACCAGACCCGCGCGCTAACCCACTGTACTACCACAGATGTACAATAGGATAGTAACCGTTGTTCTCTTTGAAAGAACCAGGTGATAGTCTCGTGGTGATTCACGTGATGGGTTTATTAGACTTCGCCATCAACGACAATTTTACACTATCCCAGACGTCAACTCGGGTAGTACAGTAGGCTATTGGGGTTGCGGATTTTTTTCGAGGGCATTACAGAAACCTATAATTTTGTTTGCCTTAACAACTTCAGCACAATGTTGACTTGGATTTAAGTTACTAGATATTGTTACTCCTAAATCGGTTTCTCTGTCTACACTATTTAGCTGGGTGCCATTCATCGAGTAGTCTGCTTTTTCATTGCGGTATTCAATATATATGTATGTTGGCTGCAGTGAGTGGGTTAACCCCTTCTGTACTGACGACATCTCTTTTATTTTATTTCAGCTACATTTTGATGATTTTATGAAGATTAGGAAGAATATATAGTAGCTAGAAGTATTAATTGAGACAGTCTGTAACCTTATAATGGGTAGACATCCTTCCTAAGCTGAACAAAATCATCTAATAGTTGCCAGTTTATATTGGAAAGTACATCACCAGTAGAGAAGGGGTTAAGCTGCTTCATTTCTAACTATCTATCTATCTATCTATCTATCTATCTATTGCCTGTCACCGTGATCCCCAAAGGGGTGGCCACGAATGAACCACCCCCATGCACCTCTGTCCCCAGTCAGTCGACACCCCTCCTCCCAACCAGCACCGCCTTCATCCATATACTTCCTCACTCCATCCTTCCACCTCTCCCTCGGTGCACCTCTCCCTCTCTGTCCTTCCACCTCGCTTTCGTACACCCTCTTAGTCAATCTCTCGCTTTCCATACGTTCCATATGGCCGAACCATCTCAAGTTGTTCCTTTTCACACTTTCCAGCACATCTACCTCCACACCACACCTCCTTACTTCCTCATTCGTCTGTCTATCCCTCCATGTAACTCCGCACGCACTTCTCAAGTAACTCATTTCCACCGCTCTCACTCTTGGTCTGAGTCTCTTCCCGAACGTCCATGCTTCGCTTCCGTAAGTTAGTGTCGGGATTACCACACTGTCATGCAAGGACTTCACTTCCATACTGACCATTCTATTTCTTGTTACTGCTTTCAACGTTCCTACAACCCTCTTCCCCTGTTGCACCCTCTCCCGCACTTCTTCATCCATAGTCCCATCTTTACTCAACACACTGCCCAGATACTTAAAAGAGCTGACAATCTCCATAGCCTGACCGTTCAAGTTCACCTCACACTCTGTGACTTCACCCCTTTCGAAGACCATAACCTTGCTCTTCCACGCATTTACCTTCAAATTCCGTTTTTCGCACACTGTTCCAAACTCATTTACCAGACCCTGCAACTCCCATTCATTATCGCTCATCAGAACTGTATCATCCGCAAACAGCAGTATAGGCAGCTTCCACTCATTTCCCTCCCTTTTCAGCGATACAACATCCACTGCTCTTCCTAGTATTTCTTTCATGACTCCATCCATATATACAGTAAACAACCACGGGGACATCGCACACCCCTGTTTCAACCTAACACTCAGGTCAAAGAACTCGCTCTGCTCATTCTCCACACATACTGCCGCCTTTGCACCCTCATATTAAATGCTCTTCACTGCTTTCAGCAACTTGCCATCTACTCCGTATATTCTAAGTACTTTCCACATGCCTTCTCTATCCACTCTGTCATAGGCCTTCTCCAAGTCCATAAAGCCAACATACACCTTTTGTTTCTTCTCCAGATATATCTCCACAACACAATTCAGGGTAAAAATCTGATCTACACATCCTCTCCCCTTCCTAAAACCTCCCTGCTTGTCGCCTATCCATTTCTCCGTTCTTACTAAATAGTTAATTATACAAGACTCACCGAGCATGATGAACAATATCAACTTTCAGGAAATCTTTGCGAATCAATAGTGTTACGATCCAAGTTCTCAAAGACACAGGGCTCTTCAACATTGGACTAGATAATGGCAAAATGCAACAACGGTAACACTAGATCCAACCCCTGCCTTAAACACTGGAAAACAAAACACCATTACCGCCCTGAGTCGTGCCTGGACAACGAGGTATCCTATGACTCGGTAACTGGTGCACACACACTAGGCTGACGCTCGATGAAACAGCCTATTCTCAAACAGTAAAAGATTACTCGATTAGGTTACACAAAGAAAAGATAGTTAACGTGATTAATTAACGTTACGGTAGATACTCAAATAACTGGCACTCCTGTATTAAAGAAAGTGCAATGCTAGTCCTGCAACATCAACGGGAAACTTCTGAAATAAGTCTGATGCTGGGAAGATGTTCGTAAAGAATCTTGAACAATTATAATGCAGAATACGGGTCACAATAAATACTAGGACATATAGTAATAATAGGCAGGCGAATAATAAAGACTGCGCAAAGGTAGTAATGCTCGACAACTAAAGAAATGCTTCGTGACACAACGCAACAGCCTACTAGGGTTGTGCAACTCAACAACAACCTCGGCTCAAAAGTGCAGTGAATAATAATGCTGCATACATATAATAATGGGGCTTATCTCTAACCAGTGTCTGCTCAGTTAATAAAGTCTAGCTGGGGTATCAAGGCAGGGCAACAATGGGCGAGCATGTGGCTCGTAGCCTAACGTTGTCCGAAGGTGGTATAATGAAGATTACGTTATATGACGGGGATGCTCTCTTGATAAATCTAGGTCTCTAGTACCTAGTTCTATCCTGGCGATCCCTCAGAAGTCAACACAAAGAGGCAGCACTATGTTGTGAGGGATAGGCTATGGCCCTCTCACACCACAGCGCTGTGCTCGCAAAGTAAACCCACCCGAAGACAACTTAGGCTCCCACAGTACCTGTCGATGTTGTGCAGGGCTTAGCTAACACTGCACACATCGGAGACAACGACACAGTAACCTTACCCCCAGTTTAGCTTTAGATAACCAAGCAGAATCACTCAACACCTTGCCAGGGAGACATATACCGGTCTACAACCTTCCCGAGAGAGGACACATACGGAAAAGTCCGTCTCTCAAAAACCTCAATAAAGCCTAATACCTCCTTAACCTAATACATGGAAATCTCTGAGAGCTTCGCGTACAATACGACTGGTCGACGATGAACGTCTATGCTGAAACCAGAAGGGATGTTGAGTTTAATAAAGATTAGAGAATGAGAAAGGAGAAGTCGAGAGAGAGAAATAGTATGCAAAGTGGCGAGTATGGGGGACAGGATTGCAAAGGATGTAGGCGATACGCGTGTCAGGCAAGCTCTGAGCTGGTAAAGAACACGAGGCCGCGATGGGAAGGGACTAGTTGACCACCCGGCCGCCAACGCCGTCAGCGCCCAAGCGAGCCGCGTCATAGCTCACCCCGCTGCCAGGTGTACCCCCTCACCCTCTCTCGCTCGCCTCCCACACAAGCAACATTTATATTATAGCGAATATAAAATATAAGGCGCGGTCACAGACCAAAACAAAGACCATTTCTAGACTGTCTGTGGCAACACGACACTAATTAAATAAAGCAGATCATTCTAGGACAACTGTAGCCCATCCCCCCATCCTGGCGAGCGCTAGCGAGCTGCAATGCCCCACGCAACCATTCTGCTAACGCCGGGAGGCGTCACCCCCCCCCCAAGATATGGGACACTCAACCATGAGCCCATATCTGAACAGGCAGAATGTCGCTAGAATCTGCCACTCCTAACCACTCTGCCACTCATGGAATGCAAGCTCAGTCTCCTCAAAAAAAAATACAACATTTATATATAAAAAAATCTTATCACCCTTCCCAAATATAATACATTAATTCATAACATTGTGCTCCCAGAGCCAGCTTTAAGAAGCACAGCCTACTGAGGGAAAATCATCTGCACTCAGTACTCAGCTACAATATTATCTTAAAATTAATTATCAAAAAGAAAGAGTTTTTATTTAATTTTTCATATTTTATTTTAATGTTGTTTTTGGCGGCTACTATAGATGTAGCCTAATTTTCTTCTAATCAAAGCCAACAACTCCTGCCCTGCGACCCTACGCTGATGCTACACATGCGAGCCAACAAGCACCAGCGCAAAATACACCGCGAGCCAAGACAGGAGGCTATACCAACATACTGTGGCAGCCTACCCCGGATCCTCCACCCGCGACAAACAGTCCGCAATCACATTCTCACAACCGGCAATACGGCGAATGTCTAAGTTGTACTCTTGCAACATGAGCGACCATCTGGTCAGCCTCATATTCCGGTTGTGGAATTGATTGAGGAATTTAAGTGGGTGGTGGTCGGTATACACTACCACGACTGGCCCATAGGCAGGAACATAGACCTCAAAGTGTCTGAGCGCTAACACGATTGCCAGCAGTTCCTTTTCAACAACCGAATAGTTTTTCTGTGCTGAATTAAATTTCTTTGAAAAGAAACTGACTGGATGCTCAAGACCTTCCTCGTCTGTCTGCAAAAGTACGGCACCAGCCCCTACTCCGCTGGCATCAGTCGCCAACTGAAATGGTCGTTCAAAGTCCGGGGCCCTGAGGATAGGGTGAGTGCATAAAAGGTGTTTAACTACTCGAAACGCCTGCTCACACTCAGGTGCCCAGCGGAACTTTTTATCTTTGGCTAGTAGATCTGTCAAAGCAGCTAACACAGTAGAATAGCCTCTTATAAAGCGGCGGTAATACCCAATCATGCCCAAAAATCTCATGATCTGCCGCTTGGTGGTCGGCCTGGGGAACAAGTCGATAGCCTGTATCTTCTGTTGGGGCGGGCTCACCTGCCCTAACCCAACCACAAACCCCAGATACTGCACCGTGGCTTGCACAAAGTCACACTTGCCCAGATTAACCACCAAGCCTGCTTTACTAAGTTGACTAAATAAGGCTTCTATGTGCTCACAGTGACTTTGGAAATCGTTGTCATAAATGATCACGTCATCAAGGTAGACAGTACAGTTTGGGATGTCTGCTACGATGTCGTTCATTAAGCTCTGGAAAGTGGCCAGTGCATTTTTCAGACCATATGGCATCACGTTGCAACGGTAAGTACTGCCATCCACCACAAACCCGCACACCTCTTTAGCCCGCTCAGACAGTGGTACTTGCCAGTAGCCTTTGACGAGGTCTACCTAGGTCAAGTACCTTGCTTTCCCGATCTTATCCACACTGTCATCCACCCGGGGAAGAGGATATGCATTGGTGGGGGTCAACCCGTTCAACCGCCTAAAGTCAATGCAGAACCGAACTATTCCATCAGGTTTGGGCTGCAGAGTGACAGGAGAAGTCCACCGTACTGCCCCCTTCTCGATCAAGCCTCTCGCCAGCATATACTCCAGCTCATCCCTGAGCGCTGGGAGTTTAATGGGTGGCACCCGATAAGGTATCGACTTGAAGGGGGGGTGCTCTCCTACATCGACGTCATGCACCGCTTGAGTAGTGAGGCCTGGGTGCTCGGCAAATACAGTGGGGTATGAATCGAACAGGCGCTGCACTGCCACCTGCTGTTCCTCCGGCAGGTGCGCCAGAGCATCATGCGCACATTGGCTCGAATTCCCCGCCCACTGATCAGCCGAGACATGACAATCCCAGTTATCATCCACCTGATCATTGCTGCCCCCCTCTCCTTCTCCACCATGACCGCAGCAGGTCAACACAGGGACAGCTAGTGACTCAGGTGGGCGCCTCGCATACTCCTTCAACAAATTAATGTGGCATAGTTGGTTACGCTTCTTCCGGTCTGGAGTGGCAACGAGGTAATCTAGATCGGAGATCTTTGACACCACCCGATAAGGCCCAGCGTACTTGGCAGCCAGAGGATGACCTGACAAAGGCAACAGGACCAACACCTCTTGACCTACCTGAAACTCCCGGAGTTTCGCCTTAGTATCGTACCTGTCCTTCATATGGGCCTGCGAACTCACCAAATTACGCCCGGCCAGCTCCAGACTTCTAAGCATTCTCTCTCTGCTCTCGAGGACGTATCTCAACATAGAACATGGCTTAGCGGTACCCTCCCAAATCTCCTTCACCATGTGGAGAGGGCCCCTCACCTGATGCCCGAAAACAAGCTCATTCGGACTGAAACCGAGACTCTCTCCAGGTACTTCTCTTGCCGCGAACAAAACATACGGCAGACCAAGGTCCCAATCCTTTCCGTTCTCTGCGCAATAACATCGAAGCATGCTTTTCAGTGTGGCGTGCCACCTCTCCAACACCCCTTGACTCTCCGGGTGATACGCAGAAGAGACGACAGTGCTGATGCCATGCTGAATCATAGTTTGTTTGAACAGATTAGAGGTAAAATTAGAACCTTGGTCCGATTGCACCTCTTGTGGGTAACCATACCGCGAGCAATACAAGAGCAGGTTCCGGACAACAGTTTTCGCCGTGCCACTTCTCATTGGATATGCATCAGGATAATGAGTGGCCACATCCATGATAGTTAATAGAAATTTATTACCGGCACTAGTAGGGGTTAGGGGTCCGACCATATCAATGATGACCTTACTGAAGGGCGGTCCACTGACAGGAATGGGGTGCAACGGGGCTCTCGGAATTGTTTGGTTAGGTTTTCCAACCCTCTGGCACGTATGACACCTTGCTATCCAGGTTACCACCTGCCCCTTCAACCCCGGCCACCAAAACAATTTTTCTAAAGCCGCCACCGTTTTTCTCACCCCTAGATGTCCTGCCAGTGGTATGTCATGCGCCAACCTCAGTAGGCTATCCCTGCACTCCCGTGGCACCACCAACTGGTCCACTACTCCGGACCCCTCTTGCCAACTACGTTTAGGGTCTTGAAAACGCCTATAGAGGATGCCTTCTAAATAAAACAAATCTCCTGGCTGTGCATCGCCGTCCTCGTCGAGCTCTACAGCTCCATTAGCACACGTTTGGAGCTCAGGGTCCTCTAGTTGCAACCGACGTATATCTGAGGGTGCCAAGCGATCTAACTGCTCCCGGAGCAATGCATGACCTTCCCCGATACTGGGCTGCTCCCTCCGTCTCTCTTGATGTACATAACGTTCCTGTCGTGGAGACTCGTCATGCCCAGCCTCGTCACTCTCGATGACAGGCCCAGGGGCTACTCCAGAATTAAGTAATGGTGCTAATACTGAATCACCCAGGAGAGCCGCCGAGTCAAAACTCTTAAAACCAACTCCAGCTTTAGCCTCCTCCTGTTGATCGTTCCTCCGCTGGTCTGAAGACGGAGGACTAGGCTGTGACACTTTAGCTGCCCGAGCTCGGGTGACAACACACGCCATGGGTTGTGTCTGGCACCGCTCGACCCACTCTTGCTCTTCCCTACTCACGTCGGCCGGCCTCTCGGCAACGACTAAGGGTAGAACCTCAGAAGCGGGCATTGCAAAGTCGTTGCCGAGAAGAAGGTCGACGCCCTCCACTGGCAGTTTCTCCACAATCCCGACATCCAATTCACGTGCCACACCATCCACCTCCAACTCCAACCGCACCAGCGGGTATGACCGAGTTGCATTAATACCCTGCACCACCACCACCCGAGCCGTGTTTATAGGGTAGCCAGTCAAGTTTTTCATCAGAGTCTGGGAAGCACCTGTATCACGCAAGACCTCTACTCCATGCTTGCACCCCGCCCACATCACGCAACCCCGCCCTCTATGGTCGCAAAAAACATCCTGAGCAGGGTTCGAGCCTCCCAGGTGCTTCTGCATTGGCTGTGCCTCAGCCTCTGACGAACTGCCCCGGGCAAACTCAGATGACTTCGGAGACACACCAATGTTGCAGGCCAAAGACACAGCTGCTGTAGGTGGTTTGCTAGGACAGACTCTTGCAAAGTGCCCCTTTTTATGACAATGATAACGCTCCAACTCCCCTTTGGGCTTCCCTTGGTACTGGGAAGGGCCCGGCCCCTTCTTAAATGGGACGGTGCTAGTCTTGTGGTCAGTCTTGGTATCATGGCTCTTGTACTTGTTTACATAAGGTATATCACTAACTTGGGGGGGTGGGGCGTCACGCCCCTTGTTACCTGCCTCACTACGCTGGGCAGACCCGCACCCACGAATTAGTGATAGCCGGAGGTCAGCCATCTCAGCTGCCTCCTGTAGAGTTTTTGGTTGCTTTTCTTTAAGGTTTAAAGTCAGGTCGCCGCCCGTGCATTTGAAAAACTGCTCTAAAAGCACCAACTGTTTAATGTCGTCAAACGTAGTAGCTTTCTCCGACCTCAGCCAATTCCCAAAAGCATCAGACAGCTCCCGGGCATGCTCCAAAAAGGTGCTCTCCCGACCCTTGGTAACACCCCGGAACTTCAACCTGTACGTCTCTGGTTGTAGTTCGTATGCTCTCAGGACAGCCTCCTTGAGTTCCTCGTAGATAATACAAGACTCTATCGGTAATGCATCATAAGCCCTGAGTCCCTTGCCCACAAGTCTAGAGGAAAAAGGGCTGCTCACTTCTCCCTAGGCCACTGGTGGATCTGGCACTTCTTCTCGAATCGTGTGAAAACTTCTGTTACACCACTCTCATCAAACACCGGAACCAGTTTCAATAAGTGCGAGAGAGACTGCTCATGAACACAGTTACCAGCCCCAAGTCGCTGTCCCGTTGTCTCTACTCGCGACTTCTCTACGTCCATGTCGGCACAGTACCTAGTCGACTCTAAATCAGCTTGGATTTTTGCTAGCTGTATGTGCTGAGACTGCTGACTGATAGTTTTTCTCTCTTCTATCTTGGCTAATTCTATTTGCTGCTGGATCTTAGCTAATTCGAGCTGAAGCAATAATTCGGGAGTTAACCCTTGAGGAGGTGAAGGTGCTACAATGTTTGAAATTACCGGTGGTCCCCCCAGGGGCATCCCACCCTGCCAGTCACCACCCAACTGCGGAAGCGTACCCGGGGTCGGCAAACTACTGGGATGGCTGGGAGTCGAGTGTAGGGGAAGCATGGCCGAAGGGCTCTGAGCACTCAACCCATCTCGCTCACCAGTCACCCTGCCCAGTACACACGTTATCAAGTTATCCTTGGTCATGCTGCTAGTAACCGCATGACCGATAGCTGTGGCCAGGCATTGAAGACCGTACCGATCCATACCCTCCAACTGCTCGGCAGTAACAGGCCATTGCAAAAATATCCTAGCATCCTCCTCACAGTTCACCCGATTAACCCTTTCATCATGCTGCTGTTCCTCAGTTTCGACATTACGTACTGTGTCTCCATTCTCCTCTGACCCGGTATAAGACATGATGCTCACAAAAATTTCTCACCACAATATTCAGAAAAGAAGTACCCCAAACTCTTATGTAGCACTATTCACTTGCCAAAAATGTCTGAAGACTCTCAAGTGCTATACTACTTTGCCAAACAAAATTAACGTGCCCACTATATTCCTCAATAAAACAAATGACCACAACAATCCTGCAATTATCTCTTAGTTCACAAGATCCTGAGCTAGGTCGCCATTTGTTACGATCCAGGTTCTCAAAGACACAGGGCTCTTCAACATTGGACTAGATAATGGCAAAATGCAACAACGGTAACACTAGATCCAACCCCTGCCTTAAAAACTGGAAAACAAAACACCATTACCGCCCTGAGTCGTGCCTGGACAACGAGGTATCCTATGACTCGGTAACTGGTGCACACACACTAGGCTGACGCTCGATGAAACAGCCTATTCTCAAACAGTAAAAGATTACTCGATTAGGTTACACAAAGAAAAGATAGTTAACGTGATAGATTAACGTTACAGTAGATACTCAAATAACTGGCACTCCTGTATTAAAGAAAGTGCAATGCTAGTCCTGCAACATCAACGGGAAACTTCTGAAATAAGTCTGATGCTGGGAAGATGTTCGTAAAGAATCTTGAACAATTATAATGCAGAATACGGGTCACAATAAATACTAGGACATATAGTAATAATAGGCAGGCGAATAATAAAGACTGCGCAAAGGTAGTAATGCTCGACAACTAAAGAAATGCTTCGTGACACAACGCAACAGCCTACTAGGATTGTGCAACTCAACAACAACCTCGGCTCAAAAGTGCAGTGAATAATAATGCTGCATACATATAATAATGGGGCTTATCTCTAACCAGTGTCTGCTCAGTTAATAAAGTCTAGCTGGGGTATCAAGGCAGGGCAACAATGGGCGAGGATGCGGCTCGTAGCCTAACGTTGTCCGAAGGTAGTATAATGAAGATTACGTTATATGACGGGGATGCTCTCTTGATAAATCTAGGTCTCTAGTACCTAGTTCTATCCTGGCGATCCCTCAGAAGTCAACACAAAGAGGCAGCACTATGTTGTGAGGGATAGGCTATGGCCCTCTCACACCACAGCGCTGTGCTCGCAAAGTAAACCCACCCGAAGACAACTTAGGCTCCCACAGTACCTGTCGATGTCGTGCAGGGCTTAGCTAACACTGCACACATCGGAGACAACGACACAGTAACCTTACCCCCAGTCTAGCTTTAGATAACCAAGCAGAATCACTCAACACCTTGCCAGGGAGACATATACCGGTCTACAACCTTCCCGAGAGAGGACACATACGGAAAAGTCCGTCTCTCAAAAACCTCAATAAAGCCTAATACCTCCTTAACCTAATACATGGAAATCTCTGAGAGCTTCGCGTACAATACGACTGGTCGACGGTGAACGTCTATGCTGAAACCAGAAGGGATGTTGAGTTTAATAAAGATTAGAGAATGAGAAAGGAGAAGTCGAGAGAGAGAAATAGTATGCAAAGTGGCGAGTATGGGGGGACAGGATTGCAAAGGATGTAGGCGATACGCGTGTCAGGCAAGCTCTGAGCTGGTAAAGAACACGAGGCCGCGATGGGAAGGGACTAGTTGACCACCCGGCCGCCAACGCCGTCAGCGCCCAAGCGAGCCGCGTCATAGCTCACCCCGCTGCCAGGTGTACCCCCTCACCCTCTCTCGCTCGCCTCCCACACAAGCAATATTTATATTATAGCGAATATAAAATATAAGGCGCGGTCACAGACCAAAACAAAGACCATTTCTAGACTGTCTGTGGCAACACGACACTAATTAAATAAAGCAGATCATTCTAGGACAACTGTAGCCCATCCCCCCATCCTGGCGAGCGCTAGCGAGCTGCAATGCCCCACGCAACCATTCTGCTAACGCCGGGAGGCGTCACAATAGCCATATAACATGAATATACAAATTGTAATGCCCAAGTCGGCTAATCATCATCATCTTCGTCATCACCATCCTCATCGTCACGGTACCAGAGAAGTGTAGACAAGCCCTCCATGAATGCTGTTTTTTGTTACACCCAAGGCGATCCAGTTTTCTTCATGGGTGAACGTAAAAAGTAGAGTATTTAGACAGCAAGATAATGCCAGAAAGTGGTGATAAGTGTGGCAAGGAAACTAGTTCAATTGGTTTTTATTTTGTTATAATATAAAACTTTATAATATAGAGAGCTTTTCATTTGTTCAATATAGATATTAGTTTTCGGCAGAGAACCACACTGATGGTAGAGACAGGCCCTGTACACAAGCCTCACTTATGTCGGAGGTACAATCGCGCTAAGAAGTCACGACTACTTTTTACAATTTGACTCCAACACCAAAGGGCACCAAATTGTAAAAAGTAGAATATTTAGACAGCAAGAGAACCCATTCCCCTATGTTTTCTACTTTTTTTTTTCTTTTTTTTTTTTTTTACTGTGGGTGGCTAATTCGAGACAGAGCCCGAATAGGAAAAAAACAAAAATACAATGAACACGCAAAAAGAAAAACACAAATTCACACACATCTAGGTCACCCAGGAGAAGACCCAGAGACCAGGGATCACCAAGGTCACTCCAGCACTACCCCGGCCCCCAACCCTCTCGGATAAGTTTCAGCCTCAGCAGGCAGACATGCAGCAAAGCCCTACCACCAGAGTATCACCTTATCTATACCTCACGCAACCCTGGCCTTCTTTAGTGACTTATTATGATCCAGACACTCCTCACCAGGCCTCTTTATCCCCTGTTCCTTATCCACCCCACTCTTGTTATCCACCACAGCCCCCTCCCGACGCACAACAGCTAGGGCATTCCTCTGTGCATCGATATTCTGTGGTCCCTCAATCTCCATACCATCGTCACTGAAGTACCCATCATCATAGCCATCCATGTTAAGATCTCTGTTGGCGCACATTTTAAAAGGCGTGACTAGTGTGTTTAACAGTAGTACACGAGAGCAGTTCAAAAAAAGGCGTTACCCTGCTTAGAAATTTAACACGAATGAGGCTTGAAGTTGAAGACCAGTGGTACATAATATATACATTCTTGATTAATTGTTAATTTCCTTCATTAACCTCTAACTTTCGTAATTTCTCCTTCACGATATTAGTATAAATTGATACACATATATTATTTAAATATACAATATGTAATAACATATTATTAGTCATAATATAAAAACAAATACGGATAATTATATAACTTATAAAATAGACAACCATAAAAAATAATATTTTCTATAAATCTATATAGAAGAAAACGTAATTTATATGGCAATCTATTGTATACATATTAATAACACTAACAACACGATCACATACACACATTTACACTAACAAAGTCTGTGGATACACACTCCTTTAGCTACATCGTTCCCAAAAGTGTTGTGGCTTGCACTGAAGGGTGAAAAAATAATAACATTGGGTGAACGCAGGTATATCCATTTGTTGTTCTTCTCCAGGTTTACCTGTTCATGTTCTATCCTTGTAGCTTTTCTATTGACTATTTATGTATATAATATTGTTGTCATACCCCATGTTACTAGAATCAGACAGAGAGCCTACAACAACAATAGCAACAACAACATTTATCAACTCTGCGTAAGCAGAGTTTGGTATCGCCCCCCCATATAGTGGGTAGCCTACAAACGGAAAAAATGTGGCATTGTCGTCGCTCGTCTGTCCCGGAACTCCTCGTAGACCATTGGACGGATTTTCACAAAATTTCACACAAACATTTGTTGGGTGAATGCGAACATCAGTCAAAAAATATTTTTTTAAATTTGTGCAACAGTTATGATTATAGATCCAAAATATGGTTTTACCACCCCCTCTGAAGGCCCCCCCCCCCCCCCCCCAGCAATGATGGGGAACGCCATCGTTCTGGGACTGAAAACAACTCGCCCGGCATTTGTTGGGTTGAGTTACTTTAGTTGACATTAATTTTATGAAATTGGAGGAAATTTGTTGGAAGCAGTTAAGAGTTTTTATGAAGGGAGAAGAGCATGTGTAAGAGTAGGAAATGGCGAGTTGAGTGAATGGTTTGAGGTAAAGGTAGGTTTGCAATAGGGTTGTGTATTGTCACCATGGCTGTTTAATATGTTTATGGATGGTGTGGTGAGGGAGGTGAAAATGAGAATTATGGGAAGAGGATTGGGTTTAGTAGGAAAGAATGGTAGAGATTGGGAGTTGAATCAGTTGCTGTTCGCTGATGACAGCGTTGGTGGCAGATTCTGAGGAGAAATTGCAGCGGGTAGTCAATGAGTTTGGAGTGGTTTGTGGGAGGAGGAAACTGAAGGTGAACGTCAATAAAAGTAAAGTAATGGTGTGTAATAGACTAATAGGGGTAATCGTAGGGTGAATCTAGATGTGAGGCTGGATGGGGAAATATTGGAACAAGTCGAGTGTTTTAACCCTTATTTAGCGGCGAGCAACATAAGTCGAGTTAAATAAAGCTGGACTATGTGGCGGCGCTCGACATAACTCGAGTGGCAATTTCAGCACGTAATGTGGCTGAGAGAGAGAGACAAGTGGTGGCAGGAGACTAGCGAGCATATGACTGCTCCAGACCACCGCGGCGAACCTACTGACACAAATCTCAGCTCCCTCCTCCCTCTCTCACTCGCTACATACTCAATTATGTACTGAAAGTACCGAATTACCTGCTTTTTGCACTCGCGTTGCACGGTTATTGCAAGAAAACTATCCATCATACAAGGATCGTTATGGTGTCATTCGAAAGCTCTGTTTATGCCCTTTCAGGGATAGGTACTTGTTTTACGTTCTGGGTCTTATTTAGGCATGAAAATGATCACGTAAACAGCCCTATTTTGGCTAAAAACACCCCGCTGTGCGGTACACATAAATAAACCGCATAGGCCGCTCGTAAGGTGTTAAATATCTAGGAGGATCAATAAGCAGGAGTGGAGGTATGGAAGTGGAGGTAAAACAGAGTGTGTGAAGGAAGAAAGGTTTTCGGAGCAATGGGAAGTATGTGGAAGACGAGAAATCTCTGAATGAAAGTAAAAAGTGCAATGTATCAAGGAATTGTTGTGCCAACAGTGATGTATGGGGCCGAGACATGGGCTCTGAAGAAAAAGGAGAGAAGAAAGCTGGATGTGATGGAGATGAGCTGCTTGAGGAGTATGTGTGGAGTTACCCGTAGAGACGGATTGAGGAATGAAGAGATACGTAGGAGAGTGGGGCAGCAGGAACATTTGTCAGCCAGAGTAGACAGAAGGGTGCTGAGCTGGTATGGTCATGTTGAACGAATGGGAGATGAAAGGCTTACATAGAGAATATATGAGTCGGATACAAGGAGAGATAGAAGGGCAAGAAGACCCCCATTGAGATGGAGAGACTGTGTAAGACAAGCTTTGGATGATAGAGGAATGACTATAGATCAGGCAAAGGAAGTGGTAATAAACAGGAATAAATGGAGAATGCTTGTGAATAGTTGAGTGAACACGTGGTCATTTGGGGGAAGGGGTCGGGAGCAAGTTGGACTAGATAATAGTCCATCAGGCGCCTGGCCTGGGGAGACGATTAATATGAAGGGTGCGCCTGGAAGTGTGGTGGGCGGGCTTGTGGCTTTGGCTCCGCTGCAGGTCTGTCTGACTGACGAGATCGGAGGCTCTCCGGGTGGTAGGGGGCCGGGGGAGTGCTGGAGCAACCTTGGTAACCCTGGTCTCTGGGTATTCTCCTGGGTGACCTAGATGTGTGTGAATTTTGTGTTTTGTCTGCGTTTGTTCGTTGTTTTGTCTTGTGTTTTGTTTTTTCCTGTTCTTGCTCTGTCTTGAGTCGGCCACCCCCAAGGAAAAAAAAAAATAATAAAATAGAGGAAAATAAAAATAAAAAATAGGAAAAGTGGGGATTGGGCCTGAGCATAATATATATATATAGATAGATAGATAGATAGTTGACATTAGAAGTGATGGTAGTAATAGTGGGGATGATGGTAATAATAGTGATGATGGTGATAATAGTAGTGATGATGGATGTAGTTGTAGTGATGAAATCACTGTGTCTGTATGATTGTGTGTGCGTGCCCATGTGGGGCACACACACTCATATGTGGCAGCAATGATGACCCTCACAGGATGCCACACATCACTGAAGTGATGATAATGGTGATTATGGTATTAGTAGTGATGATGTTGGTGATTGTGTTAGTATTTGTCATGGTGGTGATGATCTGTAGTGGTGACGATATTGTGTTTGAGTGTAGTAATGATAGTTGTGGTGATTATGGTAGCACTTATGATAATGCCAGCACTGATGATGATGGTTATTATGGTAGTGAGGGCAGTCGTGCTTGTGAAAGTAGTTGTGATATTGGTGGTAATAGTAGCAGTGATGATGGTAGTAGATAATGGGGATGGTAGTAGTGATGATGGTGAAAGTATTAGTGATGGTTACTGGAGATAACGCCCCCAAAACAACTCTCCTCTCATTTGTATGAGGAACTTGCCCCGGTTTGGATAGGTTAGGTTAAGTTAGGTTACGTTATGTTAGTTTAGTTGACAGTAGAAGTGATGGTAGTAGTAGTAGGGATGACGGTGATAGTAGTAATGATGGTGATAATAAATATGATGGTGATAGTTGTAGTGATAATGATGACAATTGTGATGATGGTGACAGTAGAATTGATGATGTTAACCCATTCAGTACCAGGGATGTCCTATTCATCATATTCTGGCAGCTATTAGAAAATTTGATTCAGCTTAGGAAGGACCTCGACCAACAATAAGGCTTCAAACTATCTCGACCAACCCTTTTAACTACCACAGATCCTTCCTAAGCTGCATAATATCGCCTAATTATAGCTAGAATAAAATATAACACGTCGCTGTTACTCAAAGGGTTAACACTAGTAATGATGATTGTAAGATTATGGTGATAGTAGTAGTGATGATGAGGAAAGTCATAGTAGCAATGATGATTGTAATGATAATGGTGACAGTAGTAGTCATGATGGTGAGAGTAGTAGTGATTATTGTAATAGTAGTGATGATGATCATAGTAATGGTGATGATGACAGTAGTAATGATGATGGTGCAGTTATAGTGAGGATGGCAGTAGTAGTGATGATGGTGATAGTATGATTGAAGATGGTAATACTTGTGATGATGGTAACCCATAGGGGAGGTGTGGCGGAGTGGTCTTGCCACGGGCTTGGTAATCCAAAGGTCCCGGGTTCAAATCCCGATGTATCAATGGGAAGATATTATTGGGATGGAATTTGTGCTGTACCTAGTATCAGTGCATTACCACAAAGCCCACCGAAACGCTAATAAAATACCCTCATTGTTCCCTGATTAAATAGCACTGTATGAATATTCCCATATTCAAAATATGATATAGGGGTGCAATGCCTGGTGAGTTAGCTGCTCAACAGGTGGCGTTGTGTGTGTGTGTAAGAGTGAGTGTCCGAGTGTAGGGGGTGAGACAGTGAAGCACGGGAACAAGGTGGTTTCAGAGATGGGGTCGTTTTGGACCATGAGTGAGCGCCGTGCCTCATGTGAAGGCAAGATGGCAGGTGCTCGTTGTACTTCACATGCCTCACTCCCTAGACTGGAACAAGACCTCACAGGCTTCACTGCTCATTGTACAGCTGTGAATGTCCAGGCTCTCAGCCTATGCCCGAGAGGGAGTAAGTTGGAATATAGAAAAAAAAAAAAAAAAAAAAAAAAAAAAAAAAAAAATCGCAAAATTGGGTACGGTATGCCGTTTTGATTTTGGGCAAAGCGGCACGTCTACTTTATTATTATAATATAAAACTTGATTGATTATACATGTGTGGATGTACGAATGAAGAAATCTGTGCTGGATGCTAGGGTTGGAGGGGGTCTGTCTGATCATTACGTAGTAGTAGCTAAAATTAGGATACAAAAGAAGTGGGCGAGGAGAGCTGGAGGGAGGCGAGAGGAGGGTGGAGAGGCTACAGGAGGAGGAAATCAGGGAAGAGTAGCCTACACGAGAGCAGTAGAAAGACGACTAGGTGGGTTAGACCTGGAAGATATGGAGGAAGTGGAGGAGATGAGCAAGGTGTTTAACACTTAAAGAGCGGGGCCCGACTTAAGTCCGTATCTAAAATGCAGCAAGTTAGGAGCATTATTAAGGCTTTTAAAGAGTTAAAATTGAGTGCTAATGGCCGGGAGCGCAGCAGGCCACACGGCCGACACCCAGGGCTTACTGCCGCCCACTGACTCACGCTCCCTCTCTTCTCGAGAGGCCGGCAGTGTAGCCAGTAGTGAGCGTAGCTGGAAAAAATATGCCGCTATACGCTAAACTCCCATGTTAGTGGTAGCACTGCATGAAAACGACGAGTGCTCTGTAGCTCGTTCTGGTCTCATTTTGAAGCTTGTAGCGCCTAGTATTTTGCTGAATAAATTTCTTTTCATGCAGATACTTGATTGATCATTCAGGAGGGCCTGAATATACCCAAAATAGCCCAAAAAAAACCGCTAGACGAGGGTTAAGGAAAAGATATGTGCAGCATGTGAGGGGATGTGTGGAGTAAGGAGAAGAGGGAGGGGAGTGAAAGGTACAGCATGGTGGACAGAAGAGGTAAAAATAGCTGTGGAAGACAAGAAGAAAGTGTATAGAGAGTGGTTGGGTAGTAGAGGGAATGAAGATTTGGAAAGACAGAAAAGAGTGAGGTACATGGAGAGAAAGAGAGTAGTGAAGGAAAGTAAGAGAAGAGTAGATGAGGAATTTGGAAGGAATCCGAGTGTAAAATAGAGGGAGTGTAAGAAACTGTTCTGGAAAGAAGTCAAGAAAGCTAGGGAAGGTAGCAAGGGAAACAGTAAGGGTGTGAAAGATAAGAATGGTAGAATGCTAGCCGAGAAGCAAGAGAGAGTCTAAAGATGGAGGGAGTACTTCAACGAGTTGCTAAACTAAAGGATTGAAGAGCCAGCACACATAATTGGACTGGGTATGGGAGAGAGAAGTAGTGAAGGAGGAGCTGGGGATCAGGAGGTCAGAAGTGTGGGAAGCTATGAAAAGAGTGAAGACTTCACTCAACTTCACTGTGAAGTTGGGGAAAGCACCAGGAACAGATGGAGTGTGTGGGGAAATGTTGAGGTATGGTGGTGAGATAGTGATCGAATGGGTATGGAAAAGGTGCAAACTAGCATGGGAGAAGGGGAGTGCACTTGATGACTGGAAGACAGGCATAATAGTCCCCCTATATAAGGGTAAAGGGGAAAGAGGAGTGTGTGGTAACCACCGAGGAATATGTCTTCTAAGCGTAGTAGGGAAGGTGTACAGTAGGGTAGTGATTGAAAGAGTGAGAGGGAGAACGGAGAAATGGATAGGTGACGAGCAGGGTGGTTGTGGGGAATATATATATATATATATATATATATATATATATATATATATATATATATATATGTTAAATTACTAAATCACTGGTGCATGAATTAATCCCGACAATAAGTTAAATAATATAATTACCAATATGAAGAATTCTATGGGTGGCTTCCTGTCATCTTACACATGGCTAGTTCATATGGATGACATGTAGGAATGTTCACATAATACAATATAAATACATTATGAACTTGGCTTAGAGGACTGGTGATGTTGGACTGAAGATATGTATTAATAGTGGTAGCACATGGTGAATTCTATGTTGAGTACGGGCCGGAGGGAGGAGTGATTGTTACGGCTGCTTTTATGAGACTAAGGGCCGGCGCTATATCGCTTCGCGAGATTACATATGACTGCCGGCTCATAATATTTCTAAACTATGATTTAGTTTCACGATACATCTAGAGCTGATGTATATATTTATGCATTACAGTTTTTATTTAACCTAAAATTAATAATAAACTACAGTACATAAGGTACTAGCCGAAATCGTACTTACTATACAATACCGCCAAATTAAAATACCCAATTGGACTCAAAACTGTCGGGATCATCATACAAACTGACCAAGAAATTTATGAGCAAATTGCAGACGTAAGTAACTCGCAAGATACCGTATTTTTTGGCGACTTCAATTTACCTGTGACCAAGTGAGGAGATAGTATTACTTCACACTCTGGACAAGACCTGTATGCAAACTTGCAAGAGAGTTCGCTATATCAATTTGTTAGATCTCCAACCCGTGGAAATAACGTCCTTGACCTAGTTACTTTAAAAAAAAAAAAAAAATGATAGAGAATTTGAATGTCGGTGATGAATTTAGTAACAGCGACCATCGTACGATAACTTTCAGTTTAAATTTGACTAATAACGAACCAAATAGCAGCATTGAGAAAGTCCCTATTTTCAATAAAGCAAACTTTCCAAAAGTTAGAGAAATGTTTAAAGAAACTGACTGGAGCTTTCTAATTAACAATAACGACATAAATACATCTTGGAAAGTATTCGAAACCATTTACCTAAAAGCAGTGCAAGACTGCATACCATCGAAAATACGGCGTACAGGCCATAATAATAAGCCCAAATGGTGGAATATAGATATTTCAAACTGCCTGCTTGCTAAAAAGTTTGCTAATGATAGATTAAAATCCTCACAAAATGACGAAGAACGGGTGAAATTTGTAGAGCTACGACGCAAAGCCAAAAAGTTAATTAGCAAAGTAAAAAGACCCTGGAGTTACATGTTGCGAATCAAAGTAAAACAAACCCGAAAAAATTCTATAGTTATATCAGAAAGAAAAAAGTAGTTACTTCAACTGTTGGACCGTTAGTCGATGAAAATGGAGAATACACCAAAGACGAAGTACAAATGAGTAATGCCCTCAATACCTTCTTTGCATCAGTTTTTATAACAGACGACCTCGGTGATATCCCTACACCATCGCCGATTCAGATTGATAATTCAGATGTTCTAAGCATTATCACCGTTACAGAGAGAGAAGTATTGAATTGTTTAGATAAACTCAAGGTAAATAAAACGCCTGGACCGGATACAATCTCACCTAGAGTTCTAAAGGAAGCTAAGGATGAGAACTCTCCAAACCACTGACATTGCTATTCAATAAATCCTTGCAGTCTGGAACTATGCCTGATCAGTGGAAGCTAGCCAACGTAACACCGATATTCAAAAAAGGCAGCAAATCCCTACCCAGTAACTATCGTCCAATTAGCTTAACCTCAGTTGTATGTAAAATGCTAGAAACACTCATAAGAGACAGACTCGTAAATCACTTAGAGGAAAATAACATACTTAAAGATGCTCAACACGGCCTTCGTAAAAAACGTTCCTGTTTAACAAACCTCTTAGACTTCTTCCACGATATCCTCAACCTCTACGATGAGAGTAAAGCTGTAGATATTATATACCTTCATTTTCAAAAGACCTTTGACAAAGTTGTTGTTATTGTTGTTCCCTAAGCTGCCTGGCCGAACAGCCCCGAGTCCCTGAGGAAGGCCATGGCCACGATTGGGCTTTCCCACAGAGCTCTCATTGAGTGTAGATTGTGTTGTTGGCGTAAGTGGTTGTGTGAAATGCAGTCTTCTATGATGTGTTTAATGGTATGGGGTGCTGTGTTACATCCCGGGCAGACGTCGACGATGGAGTCATCCAGTCTCTTCTGATAGCTCAGGAGAGCTGGATGGTGTCCGCATCTCAGCCTGGCCAGGTGGACTCTGTCCTCGCGAGGAAGGGAAGATTCGGAAGGATGGATTTCGGGAGATCGTGCTTGCAGCTGCGTGTTGTCTGTGAGTGAGTGGATGGATCGGCGAGAGATGTGAGTATGGATGTGCTTCTGGAAGTTGGTTCGGGGTGGACATGGAGGGAGAGAGGATAGTAATTGTGTGTGATACCGTGTGCTGGGTGTTGTTTTCATATTTCTTGGTGTCTGTGGATGTGTTGCCATGTAGTTTAGTGGGTGGTACAAAGGAGTACAAAGGAAATCAAGCAACAACATATCTAGTGACCCTTCTAGGCTGTTTGTCCTCCAAAACACTGAGGATCAAGTGTCCAAACAGTAGTTTTAGAGTGGGTAAGGGAACATTGGAAAGGGAACTACTGCCCTGGAACTAATGTCCTTGGCAGGATTAGGAAGTTAGTAGGGGACAGATAGGTTAGTAACTGAGGGGAGGATAAAATAAAGTTCTTCATTTACAAACTCAGTCAGTCGCGGGTTTGATGAGAGATATTTGTCTAGGTGAAGTTTAAATGAATCAACGGTGCTGCAGTCTATAACATCTCGGGGAAGCCCATTCCATAAGTTGACAACTCGATTGAAGAAGAAATTTTTAGCTTCGTGCGAGTTAAAAGATTTACCAATAATTTTGCACCCGTTTCCCCGCGTGTAATTAGATTGGTCGATAGTGAAGTACTTACTACAGTTCATATTGTCGATGCCTTTGATGATTTTGAACACTTGAATTAAGTCGCCTCTTAATCTGCGCTGGGTTAAAGGAAATAGATTTAATTCTCTAAGCCGCTCCTCGTATGGTTTGTTCTTTAGGCTAGGTATAATTTTGGTAACTACGTTGAACTCGTTCTAGCTTGTCTATATCTTTCTGGTAATAAGGGCACCAGGATTGAACGCAGTATTCCAGAAGAGGGCGGACTAAGGAATTGTAAAGGGTTAGGATAATGTCTATGTTGTGTTGGAGCTAGGGGTAGGTCGGGTGTAATTAGTTGTAATACTAGGCGTTCCATGACTTTGAAGGGGATGCAAAGGAGTGTGATGGGGCGGTGCGAGGAGGGTAGCGTGGAGTCTTTGTTGGGTTTGGGGAATGTGATGATGATCCCATGCTTCCAAATGTCTGGTATTGTGTTGTGTGAATAACTGTAGTTTGATAGGTTAGTGAGTGCTTGTATGCCTTGAGGTCCCAGGTGTCTGAGGTGTATGTTGCTTATGTTGTCTAGGCCACAGGCGGGGGAGTGCTTGAGATTGTTGATGATATGCTTTGTCTGGTGATTGGTGAAGGGCATATAGTCAGGGTCTGTGGGGAATTGTCTCTTACGTCGGATGACACGTCGGTCGTCGTTGTGAGGTTTTAGGTGGCTGACATGTAAAAAGTGATTGATGAGAGTGTTTGCTTGTTGTTTACATGATGGAGTAGAGTCTGTTGTTGTGATTGCAGCATGTGATTGTGTTGTGTTGCTGTTGGAAAGTGTGATGCTGTTTAGTGTTTTGTAGAGTTTTTTTGGAGTTTGTTTTGTGATCAACTGTTTGTAGGAAGTTATTCCAATTTAGTTTTTGTTCTTCTTGTATTTTGTTGTTAGTCTGGGTGTTTAGTGCTTGGATTTGTTGTGTGATGTCTTGTGTGTGGGGTGCTGGGGAGTGTTTCAGTATGTCGCGTTGTCTGATGAGGTTTTGAATTTCTGGTGTGAAGTTGGGGTTGTGTCTTTTTCTGTTACCTCTTGGAATGCATTTCTTGTCAGCGTTTTGGATAGTTTTATTGAGTATGTGTACAGCATTGTTGATGTTAGTTATGGGCGTACTGTTTAGAGTTGTGAAATGTTGTTCTGTCTCGTTTGTGAATGCTTCCCAGTTAGCTCTTTTATAATTTGTGTATGTGTGTTTGTGGCTAGCTGGGGTGAGTATGGTTTTGGTGGTGATAATGATTGGGAGGTGGTCATAGCCTAAGGTTCTGACCACCCTCCAGGATGTTGTGGGGGAGAGTTCTGGGGAGCAAAAGGTGATGTCTAGAGATGATGGGTTATAGAGGGTTTGGTGGGGAATATGGGTATGTTGATGGATGTCGTTAAGGATGATGAGGTTATCAGTTTGGTTTTGTAGTACCAGCCCTCTGTCTGTGTCAGGGTTGTCGACAAACCAGGCCGACGTCTTGGCGTTGAAGTCACCACCCAAGATGATGTGTGGGGTGTTTGTGATGTGTTGTAACTGTGGTCTGTATTCATTTGGTACTGTAGGGGATGTTTGGGGAGGGATGTATGTGTTTATGATGGTTATGTTGGAGTTGTTGCAAGTGCATACTTTAATTGATTGCATTTCTGTTGTGTTATCATTTGGGGGGAGGAGGGATTTGGTATGTACACTGGTAACTATGTATGATATTTCTTTGTGTACCAGGGTGATGAGTCCATCGCCGCCTCCGACGGCCCGGTCTTGTCTGATGGTGGTGAAATCATGATATGTAGGTGTTTTTTGTGTTGTGCGGAGTTTTGTTTCTTGTAAGATGGCAATGTGTATGTTGTGTTGTTTGATGAAGTGTGAGAGTTCGTGTTTCTTTGTGTTGATGCCATCTATGTTCAATTGGAGAATGTTAATGTTATGTACACGATGTATGTTGGGTGCTGCTGCACGAGGATGGGGTGGGGGTGAGGGTTGGGATGGGTGAGGTGGAGGTGGGGGTGGGGATTGGGGTGCAGGAGATGGGGTGTGGTGTGTTGGGTTGAGGATGTGGATGGTATGGGAAGGTTAGGTGGGTTAGGGAGGAGAGGTGGACGGGTTTTAGGGGGGGGGGGGGGGAGTGGATGATATGGGAAGGTTAGGTGGGTTGGGGAGGAGAGGTGGATGGGTTTTAGGTGAGGGATTTGACTGGGAGAGGGAGGGGCATGAGGAACAGGTCCAGGTGTTTGTGTAGTGTTTCTTGGAGACAAGTGTTGTGCAGGTGAAGTGGGTCCAGTTCCCGCATGAATTGCAGAGAACTGAACCATTAGTGTGGCGACTCGAAGTGATGGGTTTTGAGCAAGTTGGACATATGTATGTGTAGGTGGGTCCTTGGGTTGCTCTCAATGTCTCTGGCTAGAAGTTTTCGAGAAATGACAGCCGGAGAGTCATTTCTCGGTGTAGGAAAAACTGTGTAATTTGTGTGTGAGGTGTGGAAATTCCCGGCACGACCGAAGCCGCTCCAAGGACCCGTGCCCCCAGGGAGGGGGCAGGGGATGGTTGTGACGGTTTGGCTCCCGAAGCCTGCTCCCCGTGGCCGGCATCCGGCTGTCCTCCACTAGTCATTGATTCTGTCTTCGGCCGTGGAGGGTCGGCAGCCATCCGCGGTCAGCTGATTCAGGAGGTGGCCCCACAGCGTAGACGCCGCCACATCAGGACCCCTTTGACAAAGTTCCCCACAAATGTTTACTGCTAAAACTCAAAGCGCATGGAATACAAGACGGGGTGTTAAAATGGATAGTAAATTGGCTCAGCGACAGAAAGCAAAAAGTAGTCATAAACGGTAAGGCATCTAAATGGACTAATGTAAGTAGCGGGGTACCCCAGGGATCGGTACTAGGACCAATTCTCTTTCTAATTTACATCAACGACATAGATGAGGGTCTCACCTGTACATTCTCAAAATTTGCCGACGATACAAAAATTGCAAATAGCGTACTCTCAAAAGAACAAGTTGACGATATGCAACACAATCTAGACAAGTTGTCATGTTGGGCCCAAATTTGGTAAATGAGTTTCAATGCGGATAAATGTAAAGTACTACATATCGTATACCAAAATGAGAAAGCAAACTATTCGATGAATGGCACTTAGCTTAAGAATGTAAACAGAGAAACCGACCTTGGAGTAACAATATCGAGTAACCTAAAACAGAGTCAACTACTGTATGTTCAGAGGTTCTTAAGAAGGCAAACAAAGTAATTGGCTTTATAGGCAGGTCATTTGAGCATAAATCCAAAGAAGTTATCCTAACCCTTTACAATTCCTTAGTCCGCCCTCTTCTGGAATACTGCGTTCAATCATGGTGCTCTTATTACCAAATAGATATAGACAAGCTAGAATGAGTTCAACGTAGAGTTACCAAAATTATACCTAGCCTAAAGAACAAACCATGTGAGGAGCGTCTTAGAGAATAAAATCTATTTCCTTTAACCCAGCACATATTAAGAGGAGACTTAATTCAAGTGTTCAAAATCAAAGGCATCGACAATATGAACTGTAGTAAGTACTTCACTATCGACCAATATAATTACATGCAGGGAAACGGTTGCAAAATTATTGGTAAATCTTTTAACTCGCACGAATCTAAGAATTTCTTTTTCAATCGAGTTGTCAACTTGTGGAATGGGCTTCCCCGAGACGTTATAGACAGACTGCAGCACCGTTGATTCATTTAAACTTCGCCTAGACAAATACGTCGCATTAAACCCGCGACTGACTGCGTTTGTAAATGAAGAACTTTATTTTATCCCCCTCTCAGTTACTAACCCATCTGTCCCCTACTAACTTCCTAATCCTGCCACGGACATTAGTTCCAGGGCAGTAGTTCCCTTTCCAATGTTCCCTTACCCACTCTAAACCACTGTTTGGACACTTGATCCTCAGTGTTTTGGAGGACAAGCAGCCTAGAAGGGTCACTAGACCTGTTGTTGCTCGATGTCTTTTGTATTTTGTACTATTCCCGACAGCGGTTTTAGGAAGGGAAGAGGATATGTAGATCAGATTTTTACACTGAATTGTGTTGTGGAGAAATATCTGGAGAAACAACAAAAGGTGTATGTTGCCTTTATGGACTTGGAGAAGGCCTATGACAGAGTGGATAGAGAAGGCATGTGGAAAGTACTTAGAATATACGGAGTAGATGGCAAGTTGCTGAAAACAGTGAAGAGCATGTATGAGGGTGCAAAGGCGGCAGTACGTAAAGAGAATGAGCAGAGCGAGTTCTTTGACCTGAATGTTGGGTTGAAACAGGGGTGTGTGATGTCCCAGTGGTTGTTTACTGTATATATGGATGGAGTCATGAAAGTGATACAGGGAAGAGCAGTGGATGTTGGTGTATCGCTGATAAGGGAGGGAATTTGAATTTGTGGATAGAAATCTTGCCACCGCAACAACAAGGTCATATGGCACCGAAGAAGCTAACATATTTGCTAAAAACTAAAACCGTAAAAACAACGCGTAAAAGTAGATATCAAAGGAAAATCAATGCAATCATAAAAACGGAAAGAGGCCAGCCTTTTTCAAAAATAAAAACACATCATCTCCAGGGGAACCAGCCTCCCCTCCAAGCACCGAAGAGAGACAGGAAGTACCATCTGCCTTCCGGTGCCGCAAAAGCAACCTCCGGCGTAATTCGACCAAACTGGGACACTCAACCAGCAAGTGCCTGACAGTAAGGGGAACTAGACAGTCATCGCAGTATGGTGGTACACCTCCACACATAAGGAACTCGTGTGTTAGTCTGGTATGTCCAATGCGGAGGCGAGCCGAAGCAGTTTCCAATTTGCGAGGAATGGTAGGGCAAGCTCTTGGCGAGACTAATTTGGTAACTTCCCTGAGCTTATTTACAATAACACAATCCCACCGTGCCTGCCAACAAGCACGAACAGCAAACATGAGAGGAGTACGTAGATAAGAAGCAGGCAGAGGGTAATTGACAGGCGAAGGTCTCAAAGCTGCAGCCTTTGCCAAAGCATCCACCCTTTCATTACCTTTGACACCAACATGTGCAGGGAACCAACAAAAATCCACTCTCTTCCCTCTACGATGAATGAGAAGCAGCCACTCTAAAATCGCTAAAACTATAGGATGTGAAGAATTAAAAGATTCCAGAGCCATGAGAGCCCCTTGAGAATAACTAAAAATAGTAAAATGAATGTTGCAGTGAGCAAACACTAATTTCAGAGCTAAAATGATAGCAGACAATTCCGCAGTAAAAACTGAGGCAGCTAAAGGAAGACTACCTCCACGGCTGAAGTCAGGAAATACAACACCAAAACCAACACCGGAGGCAGATTTAGAGCCATCAGTATACACAGGCACAGAACCATTATGACTAGAAGAATGTTTCAAAAACAAATGAAGAAGAGACTGAAGAGGGACCGAATCCTTTGAGCCTGTAAAAAACCTGCAGAATGATGGTTCAGGTAGGACCCAGGGGCCAATCCTTGAAATTTGCACGGGACTCACAGGAACCGTCGACAGAATAAGCTCCTTCATAACTTCACGAACTCTATAGCCAAAAGGATGAGGCATTCGAGGATGTTGACCATAATATGAAAACAAAAATTGATCCGAGACACGGGTACAAACAAGAGAGCCTGGAAGGCGCCGAATCCGAAATCAACAACGTACAACCACAGATTGATGCAGTAAATCTAAAGGAGGTACACCAGCCTCCACCAGCAAGCTGGGAATCGGAGACGACCGAAAAGCTCCAGTTGCAAGACGGAGTCCAGCATGATGAACAGCATCTAGAGTCTTAAGTCTGGAGTCCGTGGCAGAGGAGTAGATCTCACAGCCATACGACAGTTTGGATGTGACAAATGCCTGAAACAAATGCAGGAGTGTTCTGTGATCAGCACCCCAAGAGGTGTGTGACAGAACCCTTAACAGATTCAAAGCCTTCATACACGATGCCTTAAGAATCGTCAAGTGTGGAACCCAAGTCCAAACGGCAACCAAACGCGAGACCCAAGAACTTTGTCTCTGCCACACAACCGAGTCTCCTGCCACCGAGCATTAGATCAGGGTCTGGGTGAACCCCTCGAATCCTGCAAAAGTGCATAGCCACATCAGTCTTTGATGGGGAAAACCGAAAGCCCTTGGAATCAGCCCATGCAGAAATCCTCTCCAACGCAAGTTGCATAAGTCTCTCAATAGCAGAGATGCGGGAACCAGAAAACCAGATAGCCAAGTCATCCACATATAGGGACGAGGATACCCCAGCAGGCACAGCGTCTAGAATGCTATTGACGGCCGCCTCAAACAAAAATGCACTTAAGACACAACCCTGAGCGACACCTTCCTCCTGGCACAGTGAGGGAAGAACCCACACGAACCCGAAACACACGATCAGTCAAGAAGTCTCTAAGCAACACCGGTAGGCGACCACGTAATCCAAAAGCATGAAGTTGCCCTAGGATTTCATGTCGCCAGGCTGTGTCATAAGCCTTCTCTAGGTCAAAAAACACAGCCACAAGATGTTGCTTAGAGGCAAAAGCTTCAGATTGAGGATTCAAGTCGGATAAGATGGTCAGAAGTACACCGTAGCTTGCAGAAGCCACTCTGAGAAGGGAAGAGATGGCCGCCCCTCTCCAGACACCACTCAAGTCTGATATTGATCATTTTTTCAAACAATTTGCATACACACGACGTTAAACAAATTGGGCGGTAATTAGAAACATTGCTATGATCCTTTCCAGGCTTAGGAATAGGAAGGACAATGCCCAACTTCCAGCTGGCAGGTAGAGTACCCTCTCCCCAAATCCTATTAAACAAGTCTAATAAAAACACCAAGGAGGCAGATGACGAAGCATGGCATTTTTTTTTTTGTTTTTTTTTTTTTTTTTAAGAGACAATGAACCGAGGAAGGAAAAACACAGATAAAACAAAAAGGTCCATGTGCCTAAAGGCATCCTCCATTCATAAAATGTTTGTAACAACTGGATTTAAACATTTGTAGATTGTAAGTTTGTGGAAAGCAATTCGAGGGAAGTGAATTCCAAAGAGTAGTAGTTCTAGGGATAAATGAATTTTGATAAGCAGAAGTTCTGCATTGTGGAGGAGAAAGTGTAAATTCATGGGCGCTCTCAGCTGCCCTAGTTCTATGGGGAAAGATGTGGGGAGGCGGCACAATTGAAGCAAGTTCCTCGGAACAATTGCTGTGAAAAATATCTGTAGAATAATGCAAGGGATGCAAAGGTTCTTCGTATGGATAATGTAGGAAGGTCCTGTGTGATTGCAGGGTTATTGATTAATCTAATAGCTTTATTTTGAATTTTATCCAACTGCCTCAATGCAACCACTCCACTTCCACTCCACAGAGGTGAACAGTAATCCATCGGAGAACGCACATGACTTTTATATATTACGGCCAACCTGCTCGTCAGTGAAGAATTCTCGAACTCTGTACAGGAGTCCCAGTTTTTAGAGGCATTCTTAGCAATGCTTCTAACATAATGTGTCCAGCTCAAGTTAGTAGTTAATGTTACACCGAGAATGTCAATACTAGGGGAAGTGGGAATATTTACATCATTAAAAATATATGAGAGTCAGTGAGATTCTGTCGGTTAGAAAATTGAATGTACTTGGTTTTCTGTGCATTAAAGGAAACTAGATTCTTTTGTCCCCATTCTTCAATTCTAGAAAGGTCCTGGTTCAGAGAAATTGCAGTGTTTATTTTTGAATTTATAAGATCGGGTTGGGTGAAAGAATTGGTAAATGTGAAGGAACTGTGGAGTGTTGAGTCATCTGCGTAGGAATGTATTGGATTATGAGTGGTAGATATGAGATCATTGATATGAATGAGGAACAGAGTTGGGGCCAAAACTGATCCCTGGGGAACACCAGCATTTATTGAGTGAAATTGAGAATAAAGGCCATCTACCATTACACATATTTTTCTGTTATGAAGATAAGAAGAAATTAGTGGAACTAATGATGCAAGGCCGTAGTGTGACATCTTCGACAATAAGGATTGATGCCAGACTATCAAATGCCTTTGATATATCCAGTGCTATTGTATGTGTTTCACCATGTTGGTCTGTAGCTTGGTTGATTTGATGCGTAAGAAGGCAAAGAATGTCTGCAGTTGATCGACATCGTCTAAAACCATATTGCCTATCACGGATTAATTTATTATTCTCAAGATGCTTAATTATGTGATTATTTAATACAATTTCATATGGGATGTCGTCAGGACCAGGATCAGTGTCACCACACCCGAGAGGGCCACACGCAGCTCACGAATACTGAAGTCCACATTATAAGTTTCACTGCCATGAAATTAAGACCCTGTCTCTCTTGGCTACGTCGGGCTCTTGCACAAGGTTTGGCATAATCCCTCTGGGAGACCTTGCAAAAATGAGTAGCTAGGGCAGAGGCTACTTCACCAGGTGCAGACACCAGATTACCTTGGATCTTCAACACTGGCAGAGAGGAGGAAGAAAACTTTTCCAGATATCTTGCGTATTCTCTTCCACACCATAGGCAAAGGAGTGGAAGAAGTTATCGTAGAAACATAGGACCTCCACGAGCTTCGGCGAGCATCTTTCAGAATCCATCGATAGCAAGCACGCGTTTTTCGAAATTGAACTTTAAGAAAGAGAACCTCTCGGTTTGCATGGTATCGACGAGATGCAGTTTTATAAAACCCCCCGAGCAAAAGAGCAGGCTGCAGTCCACCACGGCACAGGTCTCCGGGAATATACACTCGAAGATCGTGGAATGGAACGACGCCCCGCTTTAATCATAGTCGTAGTAAAATAATGTTGGGCATCATCAATAGCTGGGAAATCATGTACAGTCAACTCAAAATCACAGTTGTTCAAAAAGTGGCCAGTCAGCCCTACCCAGACACCAGCGAGGCAAACGGGTAGTTGGAAGTAAAGTGAGAGGACTGGACCAACACTGGATAATGGTCACTACCATGCAGATCATCCAAAACGTCCCAGGAAAAATCAAGCGCACAGTCAGGAGAAGTAATGGGAAGGTCAAGAACAGAAAAAGTGCCAGTCTGAACATGGAAATGGGTTGGTCTCCCATCGTTCAAGACAACCAAATCCAGATCACCAACCAAGGAGGCCAGAAGCTCACCCCGAGGATTGTAAACTGAATCACCCCATATTGGATGGCGAGATAAGGGAGGGAAATGAGTGGAAGCTATCTGTACTGCGGTTTGCTGATGATAAAGTTCTGATGAGCGATAATGAATGGGAGTTGCAGGGTCTGGTAAATGAGTTTGGAACAGTGTGCGAAAAACGGAATCTGAAGGTAAATGCGGGGAAGAGCAAGGTTATTGTCTTCAAGAGGGGTGAAGCCACAGAGTGCGAGGTGAAGTTGAACGGTCAGGCTATGGAGATTGTCAGCTCATTTAAGTATCTGGGCAGTCTGTCGAGTAAAGATGGGACTATGAATGAAGAAGTGCGGTAGAGGGTGCAACAGGGGAAGAGGGTTGTAGGAATGTTAAAACCTGTAACAAGAAATAGGGTGGTCAATATGGAAGTGAAGAAGTCCTTGCATGACAGTGTGGCAATCCCGACATGGACTTACGGAAGCGAAGCATGGACGTTCGAGAAGAGACTCGGACCAAGAGTGAGAGCGGTGGAAATGAGTTACTTAAGAAGTGCGTGCGGAGTTACATGGAGGGATAGACAGACGAATGAGGAAGTAAGAAAGAGGTGTGGTGTGGAGGTAGATGTGCTGGAAAGTGTGAAAAGGAACAACTTGAGATGGTTCGGCCGTATGGAAAGCGAGAGAATGACTAAGAGGGTGTACGAGAGCGAGGTGGAAGGACAGAGGGAGAGGTAAACCGAACGAGAGGTGGAAGGATGGAGGGAGGAAGTATATGGATGAAGGCGGTGCTGGTTGGGAGGAAGGGCGTCGACGGACTTGGGACAGAGGTGCATGGGGGCAGCTCGTTCGTGGCCACCCCTTCGGGGATCATGGCGTCAGGCAATAGATAGATAATATAGAGAGCTTTTCATTTATTCAATATAGATATTAGTTTTAGGTAGAGAACCACACTGTTTGCTAGAGACAGACCCTGTACACAGGCCTCACTTATGTCAGAGGTACAGTAGGTCTACCACTCAGGTCTCAATGGTTACAGTGGCAAGCCCTTCACCCAGGCCTCAAGGGTGACAAGAGGCAGGCCCTTCACACAGGCCTTCGAGGTGACAAGAGGCAGGTCCTTCACACAGGCCTTCGTGGTGACAAGAGGCAGGTCCTTCACACAGGCCTTCGTGGTGACAAAAAACAGGCCCTTTACACAGGCCTTCGTGGTGACAAGAGGCAGGCCCTTTACACAGGCCTTCGTGGTGACAAGAGGCAGGCCCTTCACACTGGCCTTCGGGGTGACAAGAGGCAGGCCCATAACACAGGCCTCAGGGGTGACAAGAGGCAGGCCCTTCTCACAGGCCTTAGTGGTGACAAGAGGCAGGCCCTTCACACAGGCCTCAGGAGTGACAAGAGGCAGACCCTTCACACAGGCCTCAGGGGTGACAAGAGGCAGGACCTTTACACAGGCCTTCGTGGTGACAAGAGGCAGGCCCTTCACACATGCCTTTGTGTTGACAAGAGGCAGGCCCTTCACACAGGCCTTTGTGTTGACAAGAGGCAGGCCCTTCACACAGGCCTTTGTGTTGACAAGGGGCAGGCCCTTCACACAGGCCTTCGTGTTGACAAGAGGCAGGCCCTTCACAGAAGCCTCAAGGGTAACACCTAGTCCTTTATATTGTAGTGGTCACCATGCCGTCTCAGACTTCACTGCCACCTACAGACTCGTCGCTTCTCACCTCACCTTCCTGTGCCCTTGTCTACCAATCACCATCAGCTGTCTGTCTATGTCATTGCATTGATTAGTTTCATAAAAGAGTGGTTAATATCTTATTTGATCTAGCTTAACGTACAGTCGGTCACCTTTCCGACTGGGCCACCTAATGGTAATTTCGCTGGGTCTTTCGCTCTGGTATTACTAAGATCGCTCACTCCCCCCCCCCACTCTGAATCTGTTGCATATTATGTCCCATAGATGGCGTGGTTAGATTTGCTGGGAAGGAGAGGGGTGGGCTACACGGAAAAGGGGGGGGGGGGTTATTGTGTAGGGAAGGTTGGAAGTGTGTAGGGTGGGGGAAGTGGGTTACGTGAATTATTTCACCAGTGTTATGGTTACTGTTTTATCTCTTGATATTAATTAAGATGTAAATAGTTTTTGCTAGTGAAATCTGCCTTTAAGAAATATTTGTTTATGTGTAATTATTGTTTGCAAACCAATTTGTAGGGATTGCTAGATTCACTATCTATTTAGTAAGACAGCTCTTTCTCACTCATTCACTCACACTATCTATTTATCTATCTATCTATCTATCTATCTATCCACATTATAGATTAGTCTTTTCCTTAGCTGATGTTAATTTGCTCTTCTTTGGGTTAATGTTGGTCTCTTAATTTTGGTTGAGGTCCCGGGCTGGCCCTTATTGTCGATTTGCAGCATTTGTTTTGGGGCACCTCATACCTCTCTGTCTCATGCCTTTTTCTTCAAATACAGCATTATGTGTAGCATTGTGTTGTTACTTAAAATAAAATAATGTATTGCATATCCATATCCATCTAGTCGTCATTAGTGAAATTCCCATACCAAAATAACAGTTTTCATAACTAGACGCTTACACCAAAGAATCCTACACTGTTTGACAAAAATGATGAGGTCATTCAGCAATACAAGCAGTGCAATATATATTGATATAATTATGACATTCTCCAGATGTGTATTTTGTGTTTGAGAAGAAATATATATATATATATATGACTTAAATACAGTACAAAAATATCAGACTTTAGAACTGGTAACCTACTTAAATAGAAACAAATAAATGATTTGCTCGGAAATAAGTGCTACAAACTTCAAAGTCGTTATAACTTATAAGAAAAATAGGTCCTACTAAAATGTCATTGGAAAACGCTATATACTTTCAAAGTAGCCCCAGAGAAGTTTTAGTGGTTTGCATTTTCCAATGTTGATATGTATGATAAAGGTGTTTGTTATTAGCATATACATTTGGATAGCAATGTAAATATAATTAAACCGTTCAGAGAGAGAGCGAGAAGGAAAGGGAGAGACGAACTAAATGGAAGAATACATCGAAGAGACTTATACACGAAAGCTTGACTCTAATATCTGTGGATAGAGTATTTATTAATGAAAATAATAAGTATTCGGTAATGTTTACTCTATATATTCATCTAAACATATGACAAAAAATGACCCGCAGAGCCACTTCACCTATGTAATGCAAATTCCCATTACAAGCAACCCAATTCCTCGATATGACAATCAAAGGTTTGATGTTCTCCACTTCCCTTTACCTAATAAATTGTTTCTCTGCGTATGAAAGAGACAAGAGGCAAAACTACTTATAAACAATTTGACGTCCTATTGTCCCCCTCACCCCAGTTAGAACAGAATGGTTAGTACAGAACCATAATCAAGGTGCACTGGAATGTAACTGCAGGACACGCAAAGCTTGAAACAAAGTCATAGGGTGAGGGATAGACACATTTATGGAGTGAATTCCATACTTTACTTGTTGAGCTGAACAATTACGGGGAAATTTAAGTTAACTGTTGGCTTTGAATGGTGGGCAGAAAAGTGGTGGGAATGAGTTACGAAGCGGGTGGCCCTCTGTCTCTGCAGAGTGAGAGGTATACGCTGAGACAGCTGTGAAGAACACTGATTATAATAATGACATAACAGTAATATACATGCAATGTTCACAATGTGGAGAGATTGTAGACAATATGGTGGAGAAGAGTAGAGATTACATGCCCTTGACTGCACCCTTTCAGAGGCATTTTTCATATGCGAACAATACCTGATACGCTTACAACAGTGTCCCTGTACGGAGAAAGAGACTGTACGGGGATAAGGGGGTAACAGACGATTGAGCAAACCTAACCTCGGGAAACTTTTTAATCAACAATGCTAATATGATCTTTCAAAGACACACA